>CM048744.1:493470317-494070317 GCA_026315105.1 Locusta migratoria | reverse complement strand
AGGCCTTTTTCTTCTCGTTCTCCACCAGTGATTCAATTCTGCTGTACCATTCTCCAATCACATCATCACTGTGTTGGCTGATAGGCATATAGACCTGTATCAGAACTACATCTTTCTTGTGACCTTTCAACCTCAGCAACATCAACCTGCTATTAATGTATTCCACCTTCATTATCATGTTTTTAACCTTCTTCCTTACCAAGATAGCTACTCCATTCATTCCGCTTATTTCCTCGACTGAATAAAGTAGTTTCTAATCATCGCTCTGTTGCTCGCCATTGCCCCCCCCCCCCCTCCAATCTCACCTTGCACATTGCAAGAATATCTAGATTGTTGTGTTCCATCTCTATTTTTGCATTTTCCAATTTGCCAGATTGTAGCAGGGTGCGAACGTTCCATGTACCAATCCTTAGCTTTTCCTCTTTCCTTTTCTTTTTCGTTGTCGTTACATTTTCAATTAGCCTCGATGTACTCCCCTCCCGGAGATCCGACTGAGGGGATGATTTACCTCCGGATTTATTGTTTTGCACATAGAGAGCCACGTCATGTGCGCCTTGGGAGCAGTAATGTGGTAGCTTCCCGTTGCTTTCCACACTTGATACCAGCTGCCCACTCTGGGTCAGACGCTGTTTGCAGCCGCTCACTCTGAGTCAGACGCTGCCGTGGCCTGTTGTTCCACAGGAGGTATTTCATTTCCCTCCTACCACCCATATCTGGGAGGCGTTCCCCGATCCGCCACCTAGGGACGCGCCCTCTAGAGGTTTCAGGCTCCCCCGAGGGCTAAAAATTAATTAAATTGTGTGGTTATGGAACATCGCCCCAGATTTGTGAGTGGATAAGGGATTTTCTGTCAGAGAGGACACAGTTTGTAGTAATCAATGGTAAGGCATCGACTGTATTCAAATATTATGAATTATCTTTAACAGAATGATCTGTTGACCCAAGGTCAACACTCAACACGAATTTAGAAAATATCGTTCGTGCTAAACACAACTAGCTCTCTACTCACACGAAGTGATGAGTGCTATCGACAAGCGATCTCAAATTGATTCAGTATTTATAGATTTCCAGAAGGCTTTTGACACCGTACCTCACAAACGACTTTTGATCAAATTGTGTAGTTATGGAATATCGCCCCAGATTTGTTACTGGATAGGGTATTTCCTGTCAGAGAGGACACAGTTTTTAGTTATCGATGGTAAGGCATCGACTAAAACAGAGGTAATATCGGGCGTTCCACAAGGTAGTCACATTGGTCCTCTGCTGGATTTGTGAGAAAATCTAAGCAGCTCTCTTAGGTTGTTGCAGATGACGCCGTCATTTAACTTCTAGTAAAATCATCTGAAGATCAAAACCAACTGCATAACTATCAAACTAAGATATCATTTTGGTGTAAAAATTGGCAATTGACTCTAAATAATGATAACTGTGAAGTCGCCCGCATGAGTACGAAAAGAAATCCGTTAAACTTTGTTTACAAGATAAATCAATCGAACGTGGAGGCCGTAAACTCAACTAAATGGCTTGGAATTACTATTACATCAGACTCAAATTGGAAAGAACACGCAGATAATGTCGAAGAAAAAGCGAACCAGAGATTGCGTTTTATTGGCAGAACACTTAGACGTTGTAACAGAACTACTAAAGAAACTGAATACACTACGCTTGTCCGTCCTCTTTTGGAGTATTGCTGCCCAGTGTGGGATCCTTATCTGGTGGGTTTGACGGAGGACACCGAAAGAGTCCAAAGAAGGGCGACCCGTTTTGTATTGTCACGATACAGGGGATACAGCGTCACAGAAATGACACAGGATCTGGGATGGGAATCATTACAACGGCGTTTATCGCTGCGGCATGGTTTACTTACGAGACTCCAATCGCCAACATTCTCCTCTGAATGCTAGAATATATTGTTGACTGCCACCTACATATGATCATCAGAATAAACGGAGAGATTCAGGTGTTCGTCCTCCCCGCGCGCTATTCGAGAATGGAATGGTAGATGAATAGTATAAAGGTGGTTCGATGAACCCTCTACCATGCCCTTTAATGTATGTGATTTGCAGAGTATCCCATGTAGATGCAGACAAAACAAATAGGTTAGTAACACTAAAAATAGCCCGTTCGTGATGCCCTTTTGACAACAGGGCATTTAATTGCAAATTACGCTTTCACCGTTCATTTAAGACGACAACTGAATAAATGCATTTGTAGAGGAGAAAATTCTCCATAACTTTTCTCTGTTATGTCATTTCTATAACTCACACCGTTTCAGAGTTATTTGCAGAATTAACGACGATTTGAGACTGTATCATGATTTTACGTAAACCAGGCGTTCGGATATGATTTTCTTATTATAGCTCACGCGTTGCCTTTTCAAAGCAATGCGCACTAAAGAATTAACAACATGTTGTTGTTAGTATGATAAATTATAATCTAGTGTCTAAAAATAACATATTATCAGTTAACCCCTATTACAATACGAGATTGCGGAACAGTTTTGTAGCACAGTCTAACACATACGGTCGCGTCACTCACTGCCGTTAAAGTTGTTACTGACAGACAGTTGAAACGACACCAGCGGTAGGCAAGCCGTCATGAGTGTAATGTTCGTTCATAATTACTTTTCAGGGTTTTTAACGAAATAGTTATTATAATTTGTGCGTTACAAGCATTAGTAAAACACGATGAGACGTAAGTAATAGAGAAATAAATCTAAAAACAGCCGAATTTCACTGATTCAGTGATATAAACAACAATTTATTGCTGAAGACATGCTTAAGAGTGTGATTATATTTGCAACTCATTCTGCTGAAAGTAATAAAATATAAACGTAAGAGAAACTGTAGCCGCTTCTTAGCATCATATTAAAAATAACGGCTTGCACTTAATACACTTTAATCACGTCAATACTAGAACAAAGAATAGAAGACAATAAACAACAGAAATTATATCATCATCAAAGAGCAATTAAAGTTGAGCATTAATGATAATCTTTGCCGTCGTCCGTCTGCACTGAACGTCATTCAGCTTCATATTAATCTTGTTGTTCCCACACAGCCCCCTTCAGGTAGAGCGGAGCTCCTGGTATTCGTGGAAACTTGTAATGAATTTGCCGTCCTGTTCTTGTATACCGCACTGTTTGATTTCTTTCACTATGCATGTCATGTTCTGATTGTTGTTTTCTATGCTTTGCGCATCTTCTGGCTATGTTGTCCAAATAAAGGTTGTTGATTGCCTTGTGTCTCTTCTCTTGACATTTCTCCTTTTAAAAGGTGTGCAGGTTTCACCCTGTCAATGGACACCATAACTTGTTTATTTTGTATTTGCAGTTTTATTGTACCGGTATGCTAATTGTGCTGTAGTACCTTGTATGGTCCAGTATATGGTGGCTGTAATGGAGCTCTCACTGCATCAGTTCTTAACATTACATGTGAACATTCGTTCAAATCACGGTGTATGAATGTATTGTCATTTCTATGTTTAATCGGTGACTGGGGCCTTAGTTCTGCTAATTGAGCTCTTGGTCTTTTTAAGAAGTAGGGTAAGTCAGTCCGCTCTTTTTGTTCTTCAAAAAATTCACTAGGGAGTCGCAAGGTTTCCCCGTATACCAGTTCAGCAGTAGACGCCCCTAAGTCTGGCTTAAAAGCTGTGCTAAGGCCCAATAATACTAGCGGCAAGGCTGTTGACCATCTTTCTTTGTGGCACATCAAGGCACTTTTCAAAGTCCGGTGCCATCGTTCCACCATTCCATTACTTTCCGGGTGGTAGCTAGTTGTACGATGACGCCGGAATCCACAAATGTTGCCAGTTCAATGAACAATTCTGATTCAAATTGTCTGCCTTGGTCAGTGGTGACACGTACCGGGCATCCGAATCGTGCTATCCATGATGACAAAAAATTTCGACTAATTGTTTCTGCTGAAATATCTTGCAGCGGAATTGCCTCTGCCCACCTTGTAAATCGATCAATTACTGTGAGGATATAACGATACCCTTCAGACATGGGTAGCAGACCAACTAAATCGATGTGCACATGTTCAAAACGACCAGATGGTTCTTCAAAATGTCCCAAGGGTTTATTTGTATGACGTCCAACCTTACAACGCTGACAAGCAAGGCACGTCTGTGTCCACTTTCTACAATCTCTTTTGATTTGTGGCCAAACGAAACGATCAGTCAGCAATTTGATGCCTGACTTTTGTCCTGGATGAGCCAGATTATGTATAATGTCAAAAACTTCTCTCCTTAAACTCTCGGGTATAAAAGGCAGAGGTTTACCTTGAGAAACGTCACACCAAATTGTAATTTGTTCACCTTCAGCTCGTACTTCTTCCAGTTTCAAGCCTGTGGAGGGGTTTTGCCGAAAAGTATGAAGTTGTGCATCTTGCATTTGTTGTCTTGCTAATCTGTGATAATCTACCGTAGTTGTTATCATGGTGATTCGTGAAAAATAGTCAGCGACAACATTGGCTGCTCCTTTAATATGACATATGTTGATCGTGAACTGACTTATGTACTCCAGCTGACGAAATTGTCTAGGTGACAATGCATCTGTATGTTTAGAGAAAGCAAACGTGAGTGGTTTATGATCTGTGAACACAGTAAACGGTCTGGCTTCTATGTACGATCGGAAATGTTTTATTGATTCGTATAGTGCCAATAATTCACGATCGTTTGCGCTCCAGTTTCTTTGAGCCTTTGTAAGTTTCTTTGAAAAAAAAAAAAAAAAAAAAAAAAAACCTAATGGTTGTAAATTTCCGTTTACTTGCTGATGCAGTACCCCTCCGATCGCTTCTTGACTCGCGTCTAGTACTGGAGATAGTTTTGCATTTCTCACAGGGTGGGCCAACGGTATAGCTTGCTTGAGATTTGCTTTAATTTGTTCGAACGCTCGTTGCATTTCCGTCGTCCACTGTAGTCTCCTGTTGTTGTTACTCTGTGGACCTGCTAATAATTCAGTGAGCGGTGCTTGTAACGCGGCCATGCCTGGTAAATGACGACGGTAAAAATTTATTACGCCAAGGAACTTGCGTAATTGCCGCAAATCTTTTGATGGGGGCATCTTTTGTATTTGCTCAACTTTCTCATCCAACGGACGTATGCCAGCAGCCGAGAGAATATGACCTAAATATGTGACATTATCTCTTCGTAAAGTGCACTTATCTTCGTTCACAATGATCGCGTATAAATTAAGTCTATCAAAGACAGCTTTAAGATGCTTTTCGTGAAGTTCTGAGGTCGCCGAAATCACCAAAATGTCATCTAGATATGCAAAAGTGAAGTTTAATCCTCTTAACACCTCATCGATAAATCTTTGCCATGTTTGGGCTGCATTTTTTAGTCCGAATGGCATGCGTAAAAATTCAAAAAGGCCAAAGGTTGTTGTAACTGCAGTCTTAGGTATGTCCACTTTAGCTACCGGTACGCTTTTTGACAGTCAATAACACTGAAGAAATTCATGCCTGCTAGTACGTTCCTAAAATCACGAATATTTGGTATCAGGTTTTCGGGTTTCCATCGGGAATTGTTCGTGCATTTAATTCTCTATAATCTCCACACGGCCTCCAACTACCATCTTTCTTTTTAACCATGTGTAAATGTGAAGCCCAAGGGCTGTCTGATCTCCTTATCACCCCTGTGTCTAACGTACGATTGAACCCAGCTTTTGCATCCATGAACTTATCTGGTGCTAATCTTCTCGGCCTGCAAGAAATTGGCGGGGCCCGGTATCGTGTTTATGTGATGCACTGTTTTGTGTGGTACTAAATTTTGTACTGAAGCAGGTAGATATTTATTTTGATCTGCGTTAATCATTTGAATAGGTTTATATCCTACAGTGCCGATTTTTTTTTTTTTTTTTTTTTTTTTTTTTTTTTTTTTTTTTTTTTTTACATAACTAGATACAATTTCTTCTCCTTTCCTAAGCTGAGCCGTCCGAATATCTACACTGATGCTATTTGCATAAAGAAAATCTGCTCCTAAAATATGCTCTGACACTTCTACTATAACAAATGTCCATTTAAAAACTGCATTAAATCCTAGGTCCAATTCTCTGACACAACTGCCATACGTTTGTATTGGCTGTTTGTTTGCTGCTGTGAGACTAATCAACGGATGTTCCCTACTTGTTCTACTCGACTGCACAGGTATGGTATTTACATCAGATCCAGTATCTACAAGATAATAACATGAAGTATTTACATCCTGAACGTAGAGCCGTCTGGACAAAGGTAAAAAAGAAATGTCTGTACTTACAATCATTTCCATGTTACGTACGGAACGAACATAATTGCAAGGAGGTATACATTTAGCTGCTCGCTCACCAAACCTCCGGTGGTACCAACATAATTGGTCGATCTTCTCTTCTCCTCCATCTTGTACACGTGTGTCCTTCCCCGTTATCTTCCAGTTTTCAAACTGTTTTGTAGTCCATCTAATTGTTCCTTTAACTGTAGGGAATGAGATTTTGTCTCCGGTTTACGTTCTTTGCTGATTGCTGCTTCTTGAAAGTGATCCGTCATTGATATTGCTTCCATCGACGCAAATGTATCCGTTGTCTCGATCGTTGAGAAAACTCTGTCGGCTAATCGAAGAATGTGGATAATATCTTGACCGTCGTCTGCCGCTACAGCTGCTCTGACTGCCGAGGGAAGCTGTGACGCCCAAATGTAATGAAGCGTAACATTTGATAGGTCTTCCTCCGTTACTATACTTCTTAACTGTCGCCAGAATTCTGACGGAGACCTGTCGCCTCGACGTTCGTTTCTCAGTACCTGATGTATCCGTTGATCTAGAGGTTTGCTGAGTCTGTCTATTAATAACTGCTTAATGTGAGTATATTGTTGAGTCGACGGAGGGCTTTTAATTGCGTCTTCAACTATTGTCGCAGCTCTGTAGTCCAAACCATTAACTGCTATCACAAACTTCTCGTTATCGTCCACAATCCCATTATGAAAAACCGCTAGCTCTAACATGGAAAACCATAACTCCGGTATGTCTGCAAGGAATAGGGTATTTTCCTGTGTTAAAAATATGGTTCGAATTGTTGTTATTCTGAATGATTATAACATTCAGACAGCATTTTCGCTCATAATTCTTACAAAACATCTGTTATTTTTACGTAATTAAAGCTTAAAAATCATCAAATTTCAGGATTAGATCACGTGATCGAAAACGCTCCGTTATTGCCTGAAGTACTGGTGACGTCATAGAACACCTACAGCGCGGCAACTAGAAGTCGGAGCTATATTATTGTACGCGTTACCTCCATTTCGCAGCTTTAAGTTCAGTTTTTTCGTGATCTAAACGCGTTTACGGTTTTTATGCCACAGTGGAAGATGGTTATGTGAAGGCTGACAGCGGAAATCTCCCTAAAGTTGATGCAATTATGGTGTCTTCATTCTTTAAAAACAATCCAAATTTTTACGTGCCAGAAATAAGAAACGTGAAAACTGCATTGTAAGTAACGCATACCTACATTTTAAAGCTAATTATTTCGAGAGATATTTTATGCCACTGGAAAAAAGTACCCTATTTCTTGATGTCAGCAGACGTAGAAAATCTTTGTCCAGATGTTCAGACCACATAGAATGACTAGGTTAGTGTATCGTACAGACCATGAAGTAAATAAATAATACTGTTCCTGCTCTATGATTCTTGTATATACCCTTGTCCGGTTAGTAAAAATAACTGCCCTCGTAAATCAAAGGTTTGATGACAAAATATTTGCGCTGTCACGCGATTGGCTAATGGCGACGTCTCATGATTCTCGCTATTCAGCATCTGTTGCCAACATAGTCACAGGAAGCCGCCGGGATAGTTAGTAAAATTTAACCCAGTAAAGCACGCAGTTAAGGGAGTAATTTTATTTCACTTCTTCAATACTGGTGCAAAGTGAAACATCAAAACCTGTAAAATACATCAAAAATGCCTTGTGTATAGTTATACAATATATCTATATTCTAGATCAGGGACAGCGGGTTGCGTCGGCGGTGTTTTCATATCGCTCGTAGGTTGGCAATGCACATTTCGCGTAGCCAAAGGCATATCACTTTCACGTAAACATTTCGAGCGAGACGCGATGGAATAAATTTATAGCGCCCAAATTACAGCGCTTTTCTGGTTTGTTGTTTTTGTGAGTGAATGTTTGCGATTGTGTGTAAAGTTTCTGCCATGCAAATCAGTATTTTACTTACATATTCAAGATTTGGTTTGATATGAATATGTCACTACTTTTGACACTACAAACTAATCCATTTACGTTTACTCGTCCACATACGAAGCCCCATGCTTTAATTAAAAAAAACTTATCAGTTGAAACGTTATTTACTTGCAATGAAAATTGCTTGGTAGAGCCCTGTGCAGAAGAAAAGGCTTACGTTATTTTATATAAGATCCATTGGTGATAAAATTGCACTTACTGGAGATAAACAATCAGTGCTATACTTTTATAGTGGGCTGCAACAATATTCATGTTGTTCTTTCACCAAATATATTAGGAAATGGCTTTAATTACACATAAATCGTAGGCGTGTAACATTGTGAAGTTTTAATTCGCAAATGTAAACATCAGGTCATTAACCTACACATAATACTACTTTACACTTTTGCAGAAAAAGAGAATGATACTAAACCGTTTAGTTTACCAATGGAATAATATTGTTTACTTAGATCAAAATGATCCTCACAGAAGTACACACATGAAGTAGCCGCTATTTCATTTGGATCTCTTCGCGCCAGTGTCAACCACTTTTTGCGTATCTTCTCATTTTTTGGTACTTGCAAGACCAATTTTTCTGGAGTCTTGACAGATGTATTGGTCATTATGCAAACGTTAACGCCCAAACACGAGGCCTCGGCCCAAACAATGTACAGGTATTTATCTTACGAGAGCAGCAGCAGCAGCAGCAGCGTGTTGTATGACGTCACAGGCATAACATGCCGCCAATGTAGCGTTTTAGCGGGCTTTCAAATTATTTGAATTTCATTTCTTTGAAAAAAAAAAAAAAAAAAAAAAAACTGAAATCCACGAGGTAAAAAAGCATGTTCTGACCATAATATGACATAATGAACAATTTAAAACGATTTCCAGAAAACAGTCAAATACCCTATTGCGGAGTGCGTACTTTCATGTTTGTTTTGAACCAATTCTTTTTATCTTCTCCACTATCTGCACAATCTGCCCCGCGTCTCTCCGAAATTCGTTGGGGCGAATTACTCTGTTATCGTCTCATCTCGTTTTGTAAATCTTGCATTTAATTCCTTAACGTGTCTTGTAGCTGTGTTAAATCCAACACCTGGTTGCTACGTTCTACTCTACATTGCGGCGAATTTACATCCTCCCACGTATTTTCTTCTTCTTGTGCGTGTTCGTCAGTCTCAGGGGTCACCACATTGTAGCCGCTTCTTAGCATCATATTAAAATTAAATTAAAAATAACGGCTTGCACTTAATACACTTCAATCACGTCAATACTAGAACAAAAAATAGAAGACAATAAACAACAGAAATTATATCATCATCAAAGAGCAATTAAAGTTCAGCATTAATGATAATATTTGCCGTCGTCCGTCTGCACAGTACGTCATTCAGCTTCATACTTACAATCTTGTTGTTCACACAAAACAAATTCCTATTACTGTCGCTTCTTATCATGACAGGCACTTTCTTTGACGCATAATTCCGTACGCAATCTAAAGATTCGCACGTTTTTACACTTCACTCGTATTTCTTATAGACACAAATACTTTTGAGTGGAATTAATTTTGCTTAAAAAGTGAATGTCTTGAATATTCTTGACGTTTGTGATTCAGATGTAACAACAATTGTGGAATTTATTTCTTCTCTGTTGGGAAACTGTATTATTCCTTTCAACGTTTATTACCACGTCAGAAAGTATTTTTCTCCAGCTACGACTCTGTTGGTAGCATTGTTACATTAAATTTTGCATTCCATATACTTTTCCTACGTTCAAACCCCTAATTTGACTGGAATTGTAGTAAGGAAACCTTAACGTTCCTAAATTGAAAAGCGTCGTGTTTTTTTGCGAAAGATCAGAACTTAAGTAAAAACATGAAAATTGCAAGAGAATCACAGATAAACTTTCCGGAACTGTATCGTACCATACCTTCCCATGTTTTTAGCACAGGTAAAAAAGACAAAAAAAGCACTTTCGAGTGCTTACCGGCTTTTTATTGCACTACATAGGTTAACTATTGTAAAAACTATGTTAAAATCAGTATAAATGAAACTTTTGACACTCATCTGATATCGTATTCAGAAATGTAGCTTGCCGGTCGCATGCAGCGCTACTGTCGCAGTGCTGCCAAACCTACATATTTTGCGGTAGATCTACAGAAATCTTGGCTAGCGATCTCCCGAAATATTTCAATATCTATCGATTTTTTTGTTATCTACATTAGAAAAGCAACGTCAAATATTATCGCTTACAATGCACTATAATAATATTATATTCGACAAGCACCGTCATCGATGAATATCGTAAGCGGCATAATTGAATTTCCTATTATCGCGGCGTTTTTCTAATTAACATCCGCGATGTCTATGATTCCTACGTCTTTGCCTTGCCGCTCAGCGGCTCTGAAGCTTTCACTAAGGCTACTCCAAACATATTTCTCCTCTAGCCAATAACATTTACGTATTTTTTGACAGGCGACAACATATCTAAGTGAAGTGTGAACATACATTACATTATTTAACAAGGCAGTGGTATTCATCAAATTTAAATTGCGGTAGAATAACAATATTTCTTGTATTTAGTAAAACAATTTATTTTATCCGTCGCAGTTGCCCAATTTTGAAGTCAGTGACTAATTTTGAACTCCACAGTCCATTATCAAAACTATTAGCTTATTTCAAACCGTGATACTCCAATGCATGTTACAAATGGCTGTTAAAATCTTGTACATTATCCTCTGTCGATACATATCACTAGTCACATTAAAATTAAAAGTGGCAGTCGAAACTGGTGATACATTCACGGGCCTCCAGCGTGTACACGTGGAGGCCCGTGAAGGTATCACCAGTAAGGTAGTTTATAAGACTAGGGACTGATGACCAACGTAGTTTGGTCCCATAGGATTACAAACATTTTGAATATTCTAAACAACATGCTGATACTGGTAGTTTCATATATAAACGAAGTTCTACATTTCTGTGGAAACTGCCGTTCTTTGATGAAACGGAAGGGAAGTTTATACATTGCAACAAATTACCTAGTGTGTATGGTATTAATAAAATAGAGCTTTTGTTGTTGTGGTCTTCAGTCCGGAGACTGGTTTGATGCAGCTCTCCACAATACCCTATCCTGAGCAAGCCTCTTCATCTCCACATAAGAACGGCAACCTACAACTGTCAGAATATGCTTACTGTATCCTTCTCTTGGTCTTCCTCTGCGGTTTTTACCCCACACACTTCCCTCCAACGCTAAATTCACAATTTCTCGATGTCTAAGAATGTGTCCTACCAATCTATCCCTTCTTTTAGTCAAGGTATGCCAGAAATTTCTTTTCTCCCCAATTCTGTTCAGTACCTCCTCATTAGTTACGCGACCCACTCACCTAATCTTCAGCATTCTTCTGTAGCACCACATTTCAAAAGCCTCAATCCTCTTCCTGTCCGCATTGTTTATCGACCATGTCTCACTCCCATACAAGGCAACACTCCATACAAATGCCTTCAGAAAGGACTTCCTTAGGCTTAAATAAATATTAGATGTTAACAAATATCTCTTTTTCAAAAACGCTTTTCTACCCATTGCCATTCTGCATTTTATATCCTCTGTACAGTGACAATCATTTGTTATTTTACTGCCCAAGTAACAAAACTCCTTTACTGCTTCGTTACCTAATCTAATTCCTTCAGCATCGCCTGATTTTCTTACACTGCACTCCATTACCCAGTTTTGCTCTTGTTAATGTCCATCTTATATGCACCTTTCAGCACACTGTCCATTCCGTTTAATTGCTCTTCCAGGTCCTTTGCTGTATCTGACAGAATTACTATGTCGTCGGCAAAACGCAATGTTTTTAATTCTTCACCCTGAATTTTAATTCGTTCTCCAAATTTCTCCTTGCTTTCCATTATAGCTAGCTCAATGTACAAATTGAATAATATTGGAGAAAGGCTAGAACCAACTCCCTTCCCAACCACTGAATCCGTTTCATGCCCTTCAAGTCTGACAACCGCTGTCTTGTTTCTGTACAAGTTGTAAATAACCTTACGCTCCCTATATTTTACTCCTGCTTGCTTCAGAACTTGAAAGAGCTTATTCCAATCAACATTGTCAAAAGCCTTCTCCAAATCTCCAAAAGCTAAAAATGTAGGTTTGCCTTTCCTTAATCTAGCTTCTAAGATAATCCGTAAAGTGAGTATTGCCTCCCGTGTTCCTACAGTTCTCCTGAATCCAAGCTGATCTTCCCCGAGGTCGGCTTCTACCAGCTTCTCTATCCTTCTGTATATAATTCGTGTTAATATTTTGCAAGCATGACTTATTAAACTGGTGGTTCTGTAGTTTTCACACCTGTCTGCACCTGCTTTCCTTGGAATGGAGATTATAACATTTTTCTTAAAGTCTGAGGGTACTTCACCTGTCTCATACATCTTACACACCAGGTGAAACAATTTTGTCATGGCTGGTTGTCCCAGAGACTTCAGTAGCTCTGTGGGAATATCATCTACTCCAGGGGCCTTGTTTCGACTTAGGTCTTTCAGTGCTCTGTCAAATTCATCTCTCAGTATAGTATCTCCTATTTCATCCTCATCTACTTCTTCTCCCCTTTCTACAATATTGCCGCTAAGTTCATTCCCTTCATAGAGGCTCTCTATATACTCTTTCCACCTTTCAGCTTTCCCTTCTTTGCTGAGAACTGGTTTTCCACCAGTGTCCTTGATATTCATAGAGCTGTTTTTCTTATCTCCAAATGTTTCTTTTATTTTCCTGTAGGCTGTATCTATTTTTCCCCTATTTATACATTCTTCTACATCCTTGAATTTGCCTTCTGGTCACTCCTGTTCAAAATGTTCAAATGTTTGTAGAACTTATGGAACTTAACTACAGGTTCAAGCTTACAAACTAGTTATGAACTAGCTAAGCCTAAGGACGGCACAAATATCCATGTCCGAGGGGGGATTCGAACCCCCGACCGTAGTAGCCGTGCAGACCGTGACTGGAGCGCCTCAGTCCCCTCGGCCACCGCGGCGGGCGGCCACTCCTGCTTAGCCACTTTGCACTTCCTGTCAATCTCATTTTTAGTCGTCTGTACTCCATTTTGTCTGTTTAATTTACTTCATTTTTATATTTTCTCCTTTCATCGATTAAATTTAGTATCTCCTGTGATATCCAAGGATTTTTTGTAGGTCTTGCCTTCCTATCTATTTTGTCCTCTGCTGCCTTCACTATTTCATCTCTCAATGCTACCCATTCCTCCTCTATTGTTTTATTTTCTCCAGTTTCTGTCAATTGTTGCCTAAAGCCCCCTCTGAATTTCTTAAAAACTTCAGGTTCCTTCAATTTATCCAGGTCCCATCTCCTTATTTTCTTACCTTTTTATAGTTTCATCAGAGCTATGTCCTGCAATATTTTGCTCTCTCTAAAATTTGCGTTTTGTTCTATTTCGTGAACACGCCGAGAATACGAAGCATATGCAGAAAAACTGGGGATGTACTGTAATAATGAATATTCTAAGCCGCGCGGAAATAGCCGAGCGGTCAAAAAAAAAAAAAAAAAAAAAAAAAAGCTGTCTGGAGCACCACATTACGGATCGCGCGGCCTCGCGCATCGGAGGTTCGAATCCTCCCTCGGGCATATGGATGTGTGTGTTGTCCTTGGGTTAATTTAACTTAGTTTAGGTAGTTTATAAGACTAGGGACTGATGACCAACGTAGTTTGGTCCCATACGATTACAAACATTTTGAATATTCTAAACATGCTGATACTGGTAGTTTCATATATATAAACGAAGTTCTACATTTCGGTGGAAACTGCCGTTCTTTGATGAAACGGAAGGGAAGTGTATGCATTGCAACAAATTACCTTGTGTGTGTGGGTTTTTTTTTATGTGTATAGATAGTATCACAATAGTGGAGTCGTAATCGTAGCTTCCATAATTATTTATGTTTTATTATTTTTGTCCAAAATGTTTGCAAAAATCATAAAACTACAGGAAAACCTTCGTTTTGTCATACCACCCTGTAGGTTTACTACTTGTTTGGTCAATTTAGTTTTAAAGTCCCCATAAAATTTATGACTCGTTTTTTTTCAAATCACCATTTAGGTCTGTAAACTTTTCTATTTCCTTATTACTTCTCAGCCTATAAGTTTTTCCATCAGTAATTTTGAGGCCCAATATTTCCGCCGGCCGCGGTGACTAAGGCGCTTCAGTCACGGTCTGCACGGCCACTACGGTCGGGGGTTCGAATCCCCCCTCGGGCATGGATATTTGTGCCGTCCTTAGTCTTAGTTAGTTCATAAGTAGTTTGTAAGTTTAGGGACTGATGACCCCATAGTTAAGTCCCATAGACTATACAAACATTTGAACATTGAGCCTAATATTTCCTTTTAAATTTCTTCACTACCCTCTTTCTATTTCAAATTAAAGTTCCTGCACCATAAAGATATTCATGTTTGATTACTGAATTGTTTAACTTAAGTTTACTGAATATAGAAAGTGATTTTTGATTACAAATATTTTGTGTTCATCTGAATGCAGTTGCCATTTTTTGACAGCGAACGTTGTGTGCAGCTTTTTACTAAAACGTTTGTTTGTATGATTTCGCCCAAATAATTAAACTGAGGAACCCTATTTACTTTTCCAAATTTCGTATTCAAAAACTTTGGGGCTTATTTGTTGCGTGACAAATATTCCGTTTTCGAATAAATTTGTACTCCTATTTATTCGCAGCTTCTTTTAGAAGAAATTGTTTTTAGCTGTGGTAAGTATAATTATGTACCGTATATGAAAACACTCCAAATTAGACTGGTAACTTGGAAGAAGGCGATTCATGTATCCACAATTTCCACACGACAAGCCGATATTCTCTGAACAGTAACTACTGCACCAGTGTGAATGTAGTCTTAAATCTTCCGTAAACGGCCGAGTATTATCAAGGAAGCCGAAAGAAAAGTACGGTGTCCAGTTCCATGCCAAACAAATAGTTCGTTGTTGTTACGGCTACTCTTGGCAGGCAGCGCACAGGCCTTGTAGATAGCGTTGGCACGGCTCGGCCGGTGGCGTCAGAGGATCACTTTCAAGATGAATGCTTATCCGTGCTCGTCCGCGATGACAGCAGATTCTGCCTGAACTCAACTGATGGTCGTTTGTACGATGTAGATCTCGTGAGCGCTGTCTCGTAGAGTGCATTCGTGCAAGACACTCTGGCTCTACACCTAGCTTAATAGTCTGGGGACCGATAAGCTACAACTCTCATTGGTTTTGGTGTTGTCCTAGAAGGTTAGAATACAGGGAGACGTCCTTACGCTGAAAAAGTGAAGCCTGCCTCTGCCATATTGCTAAGTTTTGGGGAAGTGTTCGTATTGTAGAGCTAATGTTTTATGTCACTTAAAACAGGGAAAAAACGTCCGACGGTTTTGCCATTATGTACAACGTGTTAAAAGACTGAAAATTAGCGGTTAAAAATTAAGTTTTCAAATATATTATTATGAGTATTTATTACTGTTTATTCAAGAAAGTATATTGTTCGAAAGTACATACTTTACAGTGACCGTTAGTTCAATGCATTAAGAGTAAGAGGGTCGAGTTAATGCATAGTTTTAACGGAGAAATAGCATTCCAAAACTGACGAAGATAGAGGACAGGGTTCAACTGACGTATGTGCTCGGCATAGATAACGCTACCTCCCTTTATTCTAACCTGCTTGGTGTTCGCACAGGGAACGTTGACAAGAGCTCGGTAAGCGCACACTGTTAAAAGACCTGTTCTTTTGACATTATTGCAACGGGAGAGTGATGATCCAACACGATAACGCTCCCCCACACGCTGTGTGTGAGCCACGTGATTTGCAAGACGTGCAGCAACTTCCCTGGCCAGCACCATCTGCGGGCTGGTTTCCAACTGAGCACGAGTGGGATATGATGGGACGACAATTGACACGTGCCACTCGTCAACCCACAACTCTTGCAGAACTATGTTGACAGATGGAGCAGGCTTTGAATAATGTATCCCAGGACAGCATTCGCCCTCAGTATAATCTGATGGATGTTAATCGTATTCCTTTAGTCTTTACAGTTTTCTTCTTCTCGGCTTTTGGCATGAGTTAGTTGGGGTTGGGACAGGGGGACTAAACTAAGGTTATCAGTCCCCTGGTGGGGAGGGGAAGGAGTGAGGATAGGAAAGGAGGGGAGGGAGAAAGGAAATGCAGTCCGGGAAGTAAAGAAGGAAGGAAGACTGCATTAGCTCGGGGCCCATGCTCGTCACGCACTTAATCACGAAAGAACGGTGAGCCCTGTAAATAAATAAATTAATAAATGAAATAAATCGCAATTTGCGATCAGTTATGGCTTCACTGTACTAGGCTTAGATTGGGTAGTTCCGTTCGTTGCGGACGCTTGTCATGTTTATTCGTTTGTCTTCGTTCTGTTCTTAGCTCAGCTTTTTTATTGCAAAAGGCGTTCAGCCCTCTGACCGGGAGCGCTGAGTCACGGCGTCCACTCCGCCACCGAGGACACAGTGACCAGCCCGACTGCAGAGGACTTTTCCAAATTCAAAAGTTTGTATAGCTTATGGGACTTAACTACGGAGTCATCAGTCCCTAAACTTACAAACTACTTATGAACTAGCTAAGACTAAGGACGTTACAAATATCCATGCCCGAGGGGGATCCGAACCCCCGACCATAGTGGCCGTGCAGACCGTGACTGGAGCGCCTCAGTCCCCTCAACCACCGCGGTCGGCGGATTATAATTGACTTACCATCGTACATTAACCACTTCTGTGTAGCCACTTCCGAGGCATTAATTTGTCCATCTTGGGGTTTGTGTCCTATTTTTAGTCTGTGACTACTAATGGACAATATCTGTACTGATGGGGCGCTCAAGGTCGCTATTATATATAAATGACACGCAAGCGCAACTTGACGAGTTATTTTATTTGTTATTATTACTAGAAAACGGATACTGGAACATCTCGGCTAAATGAGAGTTCTATTACCTCGCCCCCTCCACCCAGACCAAAGCCGTGGTATCGCAAAGACGAAGTCAGTAAATAGGTTTCGTTGCCCTCCCCTCTCCTCTACCCTCTAAAGAAATAGTTGGTACGCCACTGAGCACATTGTTGTTTGAGTTTTGATGCTGGCATAGGACGCTACGAATAAAATGGACCGAAAGTTCTTTGGCCATGTTGTGGGAAGAGATGGAGAAAATCTGGAGAAAATAATCTTGCAAGGAAAGCTCGAGAGCACGAGACCAAGAGGAAGAGCAGCGAGCAGATGAATAGATCTACGGTCTACCTATTCATCAGGCACTAACTGTAAGAGAAGCACGCAACCTTCCGGGTTGGAGACGTTTGGTTCATGGGTTACGACGCTCAGCAATGAGGACAAATCAAATGTTTGTTAAGCTTATGGGACTTAACTACGGGGTCATCAGTCCCTAAACTTACAAACTACTTATGAACTACTTACGAACTAGGACGGCACAAATATCCATGCCCGAGGGGGGATTCGAACCCCCGACCGTAGTGGCCGTGCTGACCGTGACTGGAGCGCCTCAGTCACCTCGGCCACCGCGGCCGGCCAATGAGGGCAAAGACTTACTATGATGAAGAGGGAGTACTAATTTTTATTTCCGGCACTGTATGTAGAGACACTAGCATACCCGTCAGGGCCTCTTGGAGAACGATTTTGCACACACGTGGGCTGACTTTCGCTGCTCCTCGCCACTCCACCGTTTTCTGCTACACTTTTCACAGGTTCCTGTTTTGGCTAAAATTTTTGATCCGTGTGTGTGCACACATCTTACAGTTGGTGCCCCTCTCAGCTTCAGTGGTATCACACTGGACTCACATTCGGGAGGATGGTGGTTCAAATCCACCTCCGGCCATCCAGAGTTAGGTTTTCCGTGAAATCCCTAAATCACTCCAGCAAATGCAGGGATGGTTCCTTTCAGAAAGGGCGTGGCCGATTTCCTTCCACATCCTTACCCGAAAATCCGAGCATACGCTCCGTCTGTAATGACCACGCTGTCGACGGGACGTTAAACCGTAAGGCCGCTGTTAGCCGAGGGCAACTAGCGTCGCCACTAGTGTCTCGGGCGACTCACGGGGCACTGCGCCTTATGGCGCCTATCAGCCGGCGGACGCCAGTGACGACGCTGAGATACCAGGCGGTGTCAACAGGGGCCTGGCGACAGTCCTGTGAAGTTGGCACCCCTTTTTTTGGAAAATGTACATTTTTCAGAGTTCTAGACAGATATGCAATAGTTCTGGAGTTCTCTGTACAAAATTTAAATAGTTCTGCAAAATTTCGCCGAAAAAATACAAAATATTACCACAAAATTTAGTTTTTTCAAAATATTTTTTTGCCTATGTTGTGGTAATAGGCAAATAATTATTTAAAAAAAAACTAAACAAACTCAAATTTGTGGTAATTTTTACTATTTTTTCGGCGAAATTCTACAGAACTATTTAAATTTTGTACAGAGAACTCCAGAACTATTGCATATCTGTCTAAAACTCTGACAAAAATTTACATTTTTGAAAAAAGGGGTGCCAACTTCACAGCTCTCCCACTATTCAGAATTGTGATAATTCACGAAATTCTGCAGAACTATTTAAATTTTGTACAGAGAACTCTAGAACTATTGCATATCTGTCTAGAACTCTGAAAAAAAAAATACATTTTTGAAAATCGGGGTGCCAACTTCTCACGACTCTGGTGCAATTTTGTGTAGTTTATGTCCCTCATTTACGCAATTAGCTCATGAACTATTATCTGGGCAAAAAAATATCATTAGGATTTTCTGCAGAACTCTTTGAGAGCTATTTAGAGTTGTGATCAGAACTATGTTTACGCTTGTATGCAAATAATTATTTGGAAAAAACTAAAATTTGTTATAATTTTTTGTAATTTTTTCGCGAATTTGTGTAAAACTATTTAAATTTTGTACAGAGAACTCCAGAACTATTGCATATCTGCCTAGAACTCTGAAAAAAATTCACATTTTTGAGACAAGGGGTGCCAACTTCACAGTAGCGTGTAAATGGATTCCCCATTATTGCAATTATCTCATGAAGTATAATCTGCACAGAAAAATGTCATTAGGATTTCCTGTAGAACTCTTTGAGAACTATTTAGAACTGTGATCAATTAGGCAAACAATTATTTTGAAAAAACTAAATTATGTGGTAATTTTTCGTATTTTTTCGGCGAAATTTTGCAGAACTATTTAAATTTTGTACGTAGAACTCCAGAACTATTGTATATCTGTCTAGAACTCTGAAAAAATGTACATTTTCCAAAAAAAGGGGTGCCAACTTCACAGGACTCCTGGCGACTGCCTCGGACACTTTTAGTCGCCCACAGCCGTCACGGGGCATTGCGGCATATGTACAGGGGCCTATTAGCCGTGGGATTCTAGCGGTGGCACCTTTAGCGCGTCGCTCTGGCAGCTGTCATTCAGTAGCTTGTGGACTGCAGTACTGTGTGCGCTGTACTTGCTCTGTATTTTATGAATATGGAAACAGTAAATACGGTTGGCCGAGATAGAGAGTTACTGAAATTACGATCCGACATAAATTCATTCATTGCAGCAGCCCAAGCCCACGATAACCGACAATGGCTACCTCATGGCGTTCAACCTACGCTTCACCCTTTCCATTACCCCGGGCAGTTTTCTCCCAATATATACCATCAAGCACCCCATTTACAGGTACACCCAGCACGGCAATATCCGTCTTCCAAAATTTATCCACATGCACATCAGCAAATGCATTCTTCTGAATTTCTACATGCACGAAGTGTGTCAAGTGACCCTAATCGCCAACAAAACTACCTGTCTCCATCACCAGCATCGTTATCACTGTCTGCTGAATCACACACCTGCGGTTCACCTACCCAGAGACGGGAGAGTTTTACAAAACAAGTCTTTTTCATTAATTTGTTTATGGAAAATAATAGTTTGGAAAGTACTGTACGTTTTAATATATAAAAGTTTACTGTTGATTAGTAAATAAAGTTGTTTGCTGTCTGTATTTGCTAAATTATTTACAACTATTTCCTGTTCCTCTATTCATTAATAAATACTTTTTAGAATTATAGGTAACTGCGCAATATGTAAGAATGAATTAAAGACTCTCTTACGTCAGTGTAAGGACCAGTTTTTCTCTAGCTAAGTGCGCCTCGGTTGCACAGTGGTAGAGTGCCAGACTACAAATCCAAAGGTCGCGGGTTCGATCCCCGCCAGGTCCTAGGATTTTTATCTGTCACTTTCCACTTCTTTCACCTCTGGCAGTATTGCTCATGTGAAAAATACCGAATAGCACCGTGGTTCGGAACCCACGTTAAACTGTAGGTCCCCCTATAACTGGCTGGGTAAGTCAGTTCGACGGTCGGAGGAAGGCAACGGCATACCACCTCCAAACAGGACCATGCCTAGTAAAGCACTGCGGTGTGCAAACCAATCTTCGGATTGTTGACTGCTTTACCTTTGAGAAACACTTGTTTAATTCTGTGTCGATTCCAGTTATATCTTCTTTTATGTGCGCAAGCAACTCGTAAAACGATGCTTTTGTCATTCGAAGAAAACAAAAAAATTTACTGTCGTCCGCACATATATCGTCAAACTGTATAATACTAAGTCGAGAAGCGTACATGGAATGTTTTCTCATTTTCCTAACTCTTCGCTTTTTCTTTTTTGAAAGAAGTGCAAGGAGCAGAAATTCTTCGTAGGACATCACTCTGTCAACTGCCCGTATCACGAGAGGGGAGCCGGTGTTCAACAGTTGCGCCACCAGTTGACCGTCGCTTAAACCTGCGGTGACTAGCGTCGCCACTAGTGACGTCACGAGTGGCGACACTAGTTGCTTTCGGCTAAGAGCGCCCTAAGCTGCCTTCTCTCTCAGCTGGGCGTATACTTGCGAGCGCACGCGCGCGCACCGGTGACACGCAGCCTACACAAGCGCCGGCCTCACGAAGCTGCGATAACTCGGTTCCAGCTGCCGCGTCTGCTGACGTCAGCGGGAAGTGCAATGTGGGAGCATGCAGCTGCCTGCTCCTCTGCGTCCTACTTAACATTATTCAAATGTTTCTAAACGTATTGCGCCAAACTCATATGGTCGTCAGTCCCTAGACTTACACCAAGGACAACACAAATATTCAGCGCCGGCCGCGGTGGCCGAGGGAACTGAGGCGCTCCAGTCACGGTCTGCACGGCCACTACGGTCGGGGGTTCAAAAAAAAAGTTCAAATGTTTGTTAAGCTTATGGGACTTAACTACGGGGTCATCAGTCCCTAAACTTACAAACTACTTATCAACTAGCTAACTCTAAGGACGGCACAAATATCCATGCCCGAGGCGGGATTCGAACCCCCGACCGTAGTGGCCGTGCAGACCGTGACTGACGCGCCTCAGTCCCCTCGGCCACCGCGGCCGGCGGTCGGGGGTTCGAATCCCCCCTCGGGCATGGATATTTGTGCCGTCCTAGTTCGTAAGTAGCTGATATGTAGTTTGTAAGTTTAGGGACTGACGACCCCGTAGTTAAGTCCCATAAGCTTAACAAACATTTGAACATTTTGAACAAATATTCATGCCCGAGGGAGGACTCGAACCTCAGGCAGGAACGGCCGCCCATGCTTCACATTATTCAAATGTTTGTAAACGTATTGGACCAAACTCATATGGTCATCAGTCCCTAGACTTACACCAAGGACAACACAAATATTCATGTCCGAGGGAGGACTCGAACCTCAGGCGGGAACGGCCGCCCATGTTTCACATTATTCAAATGTTTGTAAACGTATTGGACCAAACTCATATGGTCGTCAGTCCCTAGACTTACACCAAGGACAACACAAATATTCATGTCCGAGGGAGGACTCGAACCTCAGGCGGGAACGGCCGCCCATGTTTCACATTATTCAAATGTTTGTAAACGTATTGGACCAAACTCATATGGTCGTCAGTCCCTAGACTTACACCAAGGACAACACAAATATTCATGTCCGAGGGAGGACTCGAACCTCAGGCGGGAACGGCCGCCCATGTTTCACATTATTCAAATGTTTGTAAACGTATTGGACCAAACTCATATGGTCATCAGTCCCTAGACTTACACCAAGGACAACACAAATATTCATGTCCGAGGGAGGACTCGAACCTCAGGCGGGAACGGCCGCCCATGTTTCACATTATTCAAATGTTTGTAAACGTATTGGACCAAACTCATATGGTCGTCAGTCCCTAGACTTACACCAAGGACAACACAAATATTCATGCCCGAGGAAGGACTCGAACCTCAGGCGGGAACAGTCGCCCATGCTTCACAGTATTCAAATGTTTGTAAACGTATTGGAACAAACTCATATGGTCATCAGTCCCTAGACTTACACCAAGGACAACACAAATATTCATGCCCGAGGGAAGACTCGATCATCAGGCGGGAACGGCTGCCTAGCACGTGGCATGACGCCTTAGACCACTCTGCCTAATATTATTTTTTTGTGTGGGTGTAAGCAGGAAATCATTTTAGGATCTACATCTACATGGATACTCTGCGAGTCACACTGAAGTGCAAGGCAGAAGGTTCATCGAAACACTTTCATGATATTTCTTTGTAGTTACAATCTGTCATAGCTCGCGGGAAAAAGGAAGACCTAAATCTTTCCGTTTTCTGTCTGATTTCTCTTATTTTATTTTGATGATCATGTCTCCTTATGTAGGTCGTTGGTAACAATATATGTTCGCATTCTGAAGAGAAAGTTGGTGAAAGAAATTTCGCAAATAGATCTAGTCGCAACGAATAACGCCTTTCTTTTAATGATTTCAACCCCAACTCGTGTATGATTTTCGTAACACTCTCCCGTATATCGTGATAATAAAAAACGAACTGCCCTTATCTGTTGTTGTGGTCTTCAGTCCGCAGACTGGTTTGATGCAGCTCTCCACGCTTACCTGTCCTGTGCAAGTCTCTTCATCTGAGGATACTTTCGGCAACCTACATCTCTTTGAATCTGCTTACTGTATTCGTCCCTCGGTCTCCCTCTACGATTTATACCCCACACACTTCCTTTTAACGCTAATTTGGCGATTCCTTGATGTCTCAGGATGTGTCCCACCAACCTATTCCTTCTCTTAGTCGGAATACGCCAGAAATTCCTTTCTCTCCCCGATTCTGTTGAGCACCTCCCTATTGGTTACGTGATCTACCCATCTAATTTTCATCATTCGTCTGTAGCACCACATTTCAAAAGTTCTATCATCTTTTTGTCTGAACTCCTTATTGTCCACCCTTCACTTCAATACAATGCTACACTCCAGACAAATGCCTTCAGAAAGGACTTCCTAACATTTCAACTAATATTGGATGTCAACAAGTTTCGCTTCTTCAGGAACGCTCTTCTTCCCATGGCTGTTCTGCATTTTATATCTTTTTTACTTCGGCTATCAGAAGTTATCTTGCTACCCAAGTAACAAAACTCGTCTACTACGTTTATTGCCTCATTACCTAATTTAATTCCTTCAGCATCGCCTGATTTTCTGACGCTATACTCCATTATCCTTGTTTTACTCTTGTTGATGTTCATCTTAATCTTCTCTAAATCGCCCGTCAGTCCCACCTGGTATAGATCCCACAAGGCGCAACAGTACTTCAAAATAGGACTCACAAGTGTAGTGTAGGCAGTTTCTTTAGTGGAACTGTTGTATCTTCTGTTCTCTTCTGCCAATGAAAGGTAGTCTTTGGTTCGCCTTCCCTACAATATTTTCTGTGTGTTCTTTCCTATTTAAGTTGTTCGAAATTGTTCCTCCTAGATATTTAGTTGAATTTACGGCCTGTAGTTTTGATTGATTTAGAGCAGGCGTGGACGGAGTACACTGTAGTTCACCGCCGTGGCCGCAACCGTGTGTCGCTAGTGTCGACAACGGAGCGAGAGAGAAAGCTGCGGAAAGAGTGAGACCGCACAGCACTGCTCTGCGCTGGACTGTCCTGCGGTGAGATCCGACATAAACGAAGTAACAGAGGAAGCCCAGTTCTGCAATGTGGTCGAAGAACGGTAAAACAAGCAAACCACTTACTATTTATGTAACAATTATTGTTTGTATGGCAGAATCACTACGCGGAGCTTTAGAAAATACCCAAAACACGAATCGAAGAAAAATTTACTAATTTTGTGACCCAGATTTGATTCTATTAGTATTGTACATGCACCCTCGTCATATATACAGTAGACTTCTTCTGAAGGATATATTTTTCTTAAATGAACTAGTATCATAAATAAGCTATTTTAAAAATAATTTTATGTGAGGGCTATAGAGTCTCATTCTTACAATGAAATATTTTTAGTTGAAACAAAATTAAAAACTGACAAAAAAGATTGGTTTTAGGTGCATTTTCCCTCAGCTCCACTGAAAAGATGCCAGCGTACTTGGGTTCGAGCCGTTTTGATGGGCGCACCACTACAATGCCTGCAGCATGTATGGGAGTGAGAGGGCTATATGCCAAACACTGCAAGGCGGAAAGGAAGATGGGCATATATTAAATACTAGCTAATATGCCCGTGATTCGCAATGGTTGTTAAAGAGGGACCTGTGTATAGCCGGCCGCGGTGGCAGAGGGGGCTGAGGCGCTTCAGTCACGGTCTGCACGGCCACTACGGTCGGGGATTCGAATGCCCCCTCGGGCATGGATATTTGTGCCGTCCTTAGTAGTAGGTGGTTCATGAGTAGTTTGTGAGTTTGGGGACTGGTGACCCCGTAGTTAAGTCCCATAAGCTGTACAACATTTGAACAACATTTTTGGACCCGTGTATTTCATGGTTTTTTAGGGGTCCGGACCTAGGCCAGCAAAAAGAGAATCCTTCTTGGATCGCTCTGTCAATAAACTCAGTTCTCGTAGCCAATATGTACTCCGGAACAATGTAAATTCAATGTTAGTTTGTGATCCTAAAGTTAAGACTGCGGTGCTTAATTGTCTGTTTGGCGTAAACTTCTGAAAACACTTCTATCGTTGAGATGAGAAATAGTGATAATAATAACAGCACCATGTACTGCTTCTATGATGTAGAACTAAACAGTTTATGTAATCCGCTTCATGTTTTGTTTTTCTGTGGTGGAATCTATGTTCTGATACAACAACATTACTACCTCAACGAAAAGCAGAACAAGAGAGTAAAATAAAGTTTATTCAAAGAATACGGAAATAACTTGGTGCGTCTTTTAAGATAAGTAGCGTGGTGTATTGCTGCCCATTTGCTTCTTAAACTGTTACTGATAAACAATACGTATCAATAATTGTAAATATAAGTCTTATATAATATTCTTATTATAGTACTAAAATTTATCGGCTTTTTATCTGTAAGGGATATTGAAATTGTAATTACGGGGTTTGATTCTTCCAAGTCTCATGAATCCATTCATACAATTATATCATGTATGATCATCCCTGAATTTATATGGTTTTTTTGAATAATGTGTGTGGCTATATTGTATTTCAGTTGCAATCTGGGATAGCCGCCCTCGCTCATCCAAGACCGCCGTTTCCGGTTTCCGAGCAGATTAGGGTTTCCCTAACTACCTGTATTCCATTCACTAGGTCCAAATTCCACCCTCATGAACCACAGACATTGCCGAGGTGGGGTGGCTTGCGTGCCTCAACAATGCAGATAGCCGTACCGTAGGTGCAACCACAGCGGAGGGGTATCTGTGGAGAGGCCAGACAAACTTGTGGTTCCTGAAGAGGGGCAGCAGCCTTTTCAGTAGTTATAGGGGAAACAGTCTGGATGATTGACTGAGCTGGCCTTGTAACATCAGCCAATGTGGCTTTGCCACACAGCTACTGCGAACGGCTGAAAGCAAGGGGAAACTACAGCCGTTACTTTTCCCGAGGACATGCAGCTCTACTGTATGGAAATATGATGATGGCATCCTCTCGGGTAAAATATTCCGGAGGTAAAATAGTCCCCCATTCGGATCTCCGGGCGGGGACTACTCAGGAGGATGTGATCATCAGGAAAGACAATACTGGCATTCCACGGGTCGGAGCGTGGAATGTTAGATCCCTTAATCGGATAGAAAAATCAGAAAATTTAAAAAGAGAAATGGATAGGTTGAAGTTAAATATAGTGGAGATTAGTGAAGTTCGGTGGCAGGATGAACAGGATTTCTGGTCAGGTGAGTACAGGATTATAAATACAAAATCAGTTGGGGGTATCACAGGAGTAGGACTGATAATGAATAAGAAAATAGGAATGCGGGTAAACTACTATGAGCAGCACAGTGATCGCATTATCATTGTCAAGATAGATACGAAGCCAACACCGACAACAGTAGTACAGGTTTATATGCCAACTAGCTCTGCCGATGATGAGGAGATCGAAGAAATATATGAGGAGCTAAAGGAAATTATTCAGAAAGTTAAGGTAGAGGAAAACTTAATTGTGATGGGAGACTGGAATTCGGTAGTAGGAAAAGGAAGAGAAGGAAAAATAATAGGTGAATATGGACTGGGCAGGAAGAATGAAAGAGGAAGTCGCCTGGTAGAATTTTGCACGGAACATGATTTAATCGTAACAAACACGTGGTTTAAGAATCACAAAAGAAGGTTGTATACGTGGAAGAGACCAGGAGACACCGAAAGGTATCAGATAGATTTTATAATGGTAAGACATAGGTACCGGAACCAGGTTATAAACTGCAGGACATACCCAGGGGCAGATATAGACTCTGACCATAACTTGTTAGTCATGAACTGTAGGCTGAAGCTGAAAAAACTGCAGAAAGGTAGGAAAATAAGGAGATGGGACTTAGATAAATTGAAGGAAAGTGAAGTTCTGGAGAATTTAAGAGGGAGATTTAGGCAACAATTGACAGAATCAGGGGGAAATAAAACAGTAGAAGAGGAATGGGTAGCATTGAGAGATGAAATAGTGAAGGCAGCAGAGGACAAAATAGGTAGAAAGGCAAGACATACAAAAAATCCTTGGATATCACAGGAAATATTACAGTTAATTGATGAAAGGTGAAAATACAAAAATTCAGTAAATGAAACAGGCAAAATGGAGTACAGACGACTAAGAAATGAGATTGACAGGAAGTGCAAAATGGCTAAGCAGGAGTGGCTAGAAGCCAAATGCAAATCTGTAGAAGAATGTATAGCAAGGGGAAAAGTATATACCGCCTACAGGAAAATAAAAGAGACATTTGGGGACAAGAAAAGCAATTCTACGAATATCAAGAACTCAGATGGGAAACCAGTTCTCAGCAAAGAAGGGGAAGCTGAAAGGTGGAAAGAGTACATAGAGCAGCTCTACAAAGGAAATGAACTTAGAGACGATGTTGTAGGAAGGGAAGAGGAAGTAGATCAAGATGAAATAGGAGATACTATACTGAGAGATGAATTTGACAGAGCCTTGAAAGACCTAGGTCGGAACAAGGCCCCAGGAGTAGATGACATGCTCTCAGAGCTACTAAAGTCTCTGGGAGAGCCAGCCATGACAAGACTATTTGAACTGGTGTGTAGGATGTATGTGACAGGCGCAATTCCCTCAGACTTTAAGAAAAATGTAATAATCCCCATTCCAAAGAAATAAGGCGCAGACAGGTGTGAAAATTACAGAACCATCAGTTTGATAAGTCATGGTTGCAAAATTTTAACACGAATTATCTACAGGGGAATGGAAAAGCTGGTAGAAGCTGACCTCGGGGAAGATCAGTTTGGATTCAGGAGGAACATAGGAACCCGGGAGGCAATACTCACTTTACGTCTTATCTTAGAAGACAGATTAAGGAAAGGCAAACCTACATTTTTAGCTTTTGTAGATTTGGAGAAAGCTTTTGACAATGTTGACTGGAATACACTCTTTCAAATTCTGAAGTCAGCAGGGGTAAAATACAGGGAAAGGAGAGTTATTTACAACTTGTACAAAAGCCAGACCGCAGTTATTAGACTCGAAGGGCATGAAAGGGAAGCATCAGTTGGGAAGGGAGTAAGACAGGGTTGTAGCCTTTCTCCGATGTTATTCAATTTGTACATTGAGCAGGCGGTGAAAGAAAGCAAGGAAAAATTTGGAATAGGGATTAAAGTTCAGGGGGAAGAAATAAAAACATTGCGTTTTGCTGATGACATAGTAATTCTGTCAGAGACAGCAAAGGATCTGGAAGAGCAGTTGAATGGAATGGGATAGCGTGTTGAAGAGAGCGTATAAAATGAACATTAACAAGAGCAAAACAAAAATAATGGAATTCGGTCTTAGAAAATCAGCGATGCTGAAGGAATTAGATTAGGTAACGAAACAATGAAGGTGGTAGATGAGTTTTGTTACTTGGGTAGTAAAATAACATGCGATAGGCGCAGTACAGAGGATATAAAATGCAGAATGGCAATGGGAAGAAAAGCATTTTTTAAAAAGAGAAATTTGCTAACATCGAATATTAATTTAAGTGTAAGGAAGTCTTTTCTGAAGGCATTTGTATGGAGTGTTGCCTTGTATGGGAGTGAGACATGGACGATAAGCAGTGCGGACAGGAAGAGAATAGAGGCTTTTGAAATGTGGTGCTACAGAAGAATGCTGAAGATTAGGTGGGTAGATCGCATAACTAATGAAGAGGTACTGAACAGAATTGGTGAGAAAAGGAATTTTTGGCATACCCTGACTAAAAGAAGGGATCGCTTGGTGGGACACATTCTTAGACATCGGGGAATCGTAAATTTAGCATTGGAGGGAAGTGTGTGGGGGTAAAAATCGCAGAGGGAGACCAAGAAATGCGTATAGTAAGCAGATTCAAGTGGATGTGGGTTGCCGTTCTTATGAGGAGATGAAAAGGCTTGCTCAGGATAGAGTAGGGTGGAGAGCTGCATCAAACCAGTCTCCGGACTGAAGACCATAATAACAACAACAGGTCCAAATTGTTTGCCGGTCGGCTGGGGAACCCAACAGCTTGCCCAAACGTGCTTTTCACGTGGAAACAATCAGCTTCTCCCTTTATCTGTAACGTCACAACAGGAAATCACGAATCCAATCGCACAACTGTGGAGATATTCCATATGGATCGAGTATCGTTTATAAGTCGTAGGAATGTCGTATATCGCACAATGTTACTCAACTTAAAATGTTTGTAAATTTATGGGACTTAACTCTATGCTTACAAACTACTTAAACTAACCAAAGCACAACACACACACACACACACATGCCCGAGGGAAGACTGGAACCTTCGGCGGGAAGCAAACGCACACTGCTCACCAAGGCACCGTTAATGAGTACGTTGTCCAAGGCGCGACAGATGGCTTTGGCACCTGGATGTATCCAGGTGCCCTATTTCGGCCAATGACGTCAGAGACTGGCTGTTCGTGCATGTGCAATTTGAGTTTGGGGTGCGGCGCGCGACTGACGGGATGGCAATCGCAACATTGCAGCAGTGAGCAGTGATGCGATTGAAGTCGTCGACGACTCAAGGCGTTGGAAGAAAGATGTCGAGCCAGTCCAACCCAGGGAAATCGGATATGAGCCACGCGCAAGACGTGATGCTCTGTGAGCTCGTCTCTCAACATTCGTGCTTCTTCCATAAAATAAATAAATAAATAAATAAATAAATAATATAAAAACCCTAAGTACAGGGACATTTTTAGACAGTGTATGGAAAGCCATTGGTGCACAACTGAAATTAACAAGTGAGTTGTTGTTGTTGTTGTGGTCTTCAGTCCGGAGACTGGTTTGATGCAGCTCTCCACAACCCTATCCTGAGCAAGCCTCTTCATCTGCACATAAGAACGGCAACCTACATCTGTCTGAATCTGCTTACTGTATCCATTTCTTGGTCTTCCTCTGCGGTTTTTACCCCACACACTTCCCTCCAACGTTATATTCACAATTCCTTGATGTCTAAGAATGTGTCCTACCAATCTATTCCTTCTTTTAGTCAAAGTATGCCACAAATTTCTTTTCTCCCCAATTCTGTCCAGTACGTCCTCATTAGTTACGCGATCCTCCCACCTAATCTTCAGCATTCTTCTGTAGCACCACATTTCAAAAGCCTCAATCCTCTTCCTGTCCGCACTGTTTATCGTCCATGTCTCACTCCCATACAAGGCAACACTCCATACAAATGCCTTCAGAAAGGACTTCTTTAGGCTTAAATCAATATTCGATGTTAACAAATTTCTCTTTTTCAAGAACGCTTTTCTACCCATTGCCATTCTGCATTTTATATCCTCTGTACTGCGACCATCATTTGTTATTTTACTGCCCAAGTAACAAAACTCATCTACCTCCTTTCTTGTTTCGTTACCTAATCTCATTCCTTCAGCATCACCTGATTTTCATACACTGCACTCCATTACCCTAGTTTTGCTCTTGTTAATGTTCATCTTATATGCACCTTTCAGCACACTGTCCATTCCGTTCAACTGATCTTCCAGGTCCTTTGCTGTCTCTGACAGAATTACGATGTCGTCTGCAAAATGCAATGTTTTTAATTCTTCACCCCGAACTTTAATTCCTTCTCCAAATTTCTCCTTGCTTTCCTTTATAGCTTGCTCAATGTACAAATTGAATAACATCGGAGAAAGGCTACAACCCTGTCTTACTCCCTCCCCAACCACTGCATCCCTTTCATGCCCTTCAACTCTGACAACCGCTGTCTGGTTTTTGCACAAGTTGTAAATAACCTTACGATCCCTGTATTTTACTCCTGCTTGCTTCAGAACTTGAAAGAGTTTATTCCAATCAACATTGTCAAAACCCTTGTCCAAATCTAAAAAAGCTAGAAATGTAGGTTTGCCTTCTCTTAATCTCTCTTCTAGGATAAGCCGTAAAGTGAGTATTGCCTCCCGTGTTCCTACATTCTCCTGAACCCAAACTGATCTTCCCCGAGATCGGCTTCTACCAGCTTTTCCATTCTCCTGTAGATATTTCGTGTTAATATTTTACAAGCATGACTTATTAAACTGATGGTACTGTAGTTTTCACACCTGTCTGCACCTGCTTTCTTTGGAATGGGGATTATAACATTTTTCTTAAAGTCTGAGGGTACTCCACCTGTCTCATATATCTTACACACCAGGTGAAACAATTTTGTCATGTTTGGTTCTCCCAGATACTTCAGTAGCTCTGAGGGAATATCATCTACTCCAGGGGCCTTGTTTCGACTTAGGTCTTTCAGTGCTCTGTCAAATTCATCTCTCAGTATAGTATCTCCTATTTCATCCTCATCTACTTCTGCTCCCCTTTCTATAATATTGCCGCTAAGTTCATTTCCGTCATAGAGCCTCTCTATGTACTCTTTCCACCTTTCAGCTTTCCCTTCTTTGCTGATAACTGGTTTTCCAAATGTCTCTTTTATTTTCCTGTAGGCGGTATATACTTTTCCCCTTGCTATACATTCTTCTACATCCTTTCATTTGCCTTCTAGCCACTCCTGCTTAGCCATTTTGCACTTCCTGTCAATCTCATTTCTTAGTCGTCTGTACTCCATTTTGCCTGTTTCATTTACTGCATTTTTATATTTTCTCCATTCATCGATTATATTTAGTATCTCCTGTGATATCCAAGGATTTTTTGTAGGTGTGAGTTAAATATATGTAAATTATTTTCTAATGAAGCGCATTTTTTCAGTACAATTAAGAAAAATCAGGACATTTCATGTAAACGTAGAATTATAATGATGAAAATAAACTGCACCTCAGTTTTTATATTACTCTTATTTGTGGCGATATATATTGCAAAAGGCAAGCGCATTATAATACACTTACGTTTCGTTGGCATTTTAGGTGATGTTTGCAAAAACAAATGGAGGAACATTCGAGACACATATCACAGAAATAAACGGGAAAGAAATCTTGGAACTGGATTAAGTGCCCCAGCAAAGCCAAGAAAATGGGTTCTGCTTGACCACTAAGCTTTCCTGGACATCCTATGCTAGAACAGACAGACAATATTCGGCGAAATAAAAGACAAAGAAAGTTGCAAAAGGACCAGTTTTTGCTTTTTTGATTTTGGGAATCAAAAATGTGGACAACAACGCATGACAACGTTTGAAGTATTATTTTCATTAATTTAATTCATACCACTACTGTTGGTTTTCAGATGCGCCATAAAAAGCATCTTAGTTCATTTGAACAAAGATAAATGTTGTGGGTAACTATTCCGAGTCATCTGTTTCATGTACGATATGGATGACGTATATGTGATATTGTAGATTCGTGTCGTTTTCCGTATTTGCTGGAAGATGGTTTAGGACAGAAATTGGACGTAATTAAATAAATAAAATATTGCAGCAAACATTCTCATGCATTTCCTTACAACTGTTGTTAATACATTTAACGAGCTACAACAAAAATATTTGTTCGAGATATGTCTGCTACATTTTGCTATATGTTGGAAAAAACTTACTGACAGCACGGTTTCAAGCCCTGGGACTGATTTCAAAGAGTACAGAAGTTGACTCGATATCTGTCGAACCAAAAAAGGCCTGTGGCGGGAGAGATGTAAGCTGCATAAGAAATTTCAGATGAACACAGATTCGTTCTCATAAACAATGGTCCTGATGGCAGCGGCACAATTGTAGCTAATAAAATAAAACTACACTTACCTCAGTGTCACTGCGAGTTTTTCAGCTTCACTATGGGTTTATTGAAACGGTTGCAGGATTTTTTGTGTATATCACTTTTTATAAGATCTGAAACATGTCAAAACTGGCTTGCATTTAACCTAAAATAATCTAGTTTCATAATTTATAAGGTGCCTATTAATGAAAATGTTGTAGCAGCCTTCATCGTCACGTGTTGCAAAAAGACAATGAACCTTGTTCTTCTTTTTCCTTTTCTTGTGAAGCCACAAAAACGTTAATGTGTCATCGTCTTCTTCCTGCTGTAAAATATTTAAGTAACTTAAAGTGAAATCGAATGTGGCTCTGCTGCTCTCCATCTTGCCAATGACTGATTGTGACGGAAGGAAATGCGTCTACGGATGAATGGCTGCCGCATAAAGCTGAGCGACAGATGGTATTCCTGTCCGTACTGCACCAGTGACTTATCGCATGATGTACTGCGAAACAGCAATGAGATACTCGTCGTAAGTGATGTACAAAACCAGTGTCGCTACGGTTTACAGCTGCATACGCCAAGGACATTTTTACAGCTCTGAAAATCGAAGGAAATAAATATAAAATTTGTACGCAGATCGAATACTAATTCTTTCACAAATCTATAGAAAACCCTAGCAATTAAAATCCTCAATGGTACATTTTTCTTCTTTGACGATATCTTAAATAATGCTTAATGAATACCTCGTTACGTAGCAAAAACTAAAGCTACTTACATACAGCTCTAGATAAAAGAAGCCTCGAATATTAATCACAGTCTAAAATAAGCATCTCTTCGCCTTTTATCGTTTTCCAGAAAGAAAATAGACCGGCGCAAGACCAAGTGCCGCCCCGTGCGAGCTGCTAAATTGCCGCCCCCCCCCCCACCAACCCGTTTTTTTTGTTTTTTTGTTTTTTTTTTGTTTTTTTTTTTGTTTTTTTTTTTTTTTGTTTTTTTTTTTTTTAATACGTGCTTCCATCTAAACCGTTATGCTGACAGTTATGACGGTATAGATGTAAACATAAAGCAATGAGAATAGCCACACTGTGCCCATAATCCATGTAGATCTGGAAAATAAAAATAAAAATTGCGACTGATTGGTGACATTCTCTACACATTTGTACAAAACAGTCGCTGGACACCAGCTCAAAAATGGAGTCAAACCTGATTGAAGAAATCTAGCTAATTTTAATAATCCTTGTGAATTTACAAAAATGTTCAAATGTGTGTGAAATATTATTGTAGGATACGCTGCTCAGGAGATGAAGTCATAAGACTTGAGCCGCGTGAAATAGAATTTCAGGCCGTATTTCACTACACACGCAGGTGAAACGGTCAGAGAGTGTGGCGGAAGACAATGGAGAGAGGAAGAATAAGAAGATGGAGTAAAACAATACACAGCCGGACATCGATGGGTACTACTGCTAGTCGAAATATATTAACTCACTGCACTGCGGTTGTTCATTTCAAAGAACTGACACTCGACATCTGTCGTAATTTCCATGTGTCAGTTCTTTCGTATCTGATTGTGAAATAAGGAGCAACGAATTAGTCATTGCCGTATCACTTCACTTTTCTTCTCTTTATCTTCATTCTAGCTATTGGGAGGACGCGTGCTTATTTGCAGACTTGCCAATTTTTGAAGTAACAGATCATAAGAAAAATAAATTTACCTATTCTGCAATCTTGAAGGAGAAAAATTCTAACTCATGAGTAACATGCATGCGCAATACTAATTGTACGTTATATGAAAAGCAATAACCTATTACATCCCAAGTTGCAAGAAATTCGGACACACCAATTCATCTGTTCTTACGAAACGCAATGAAAGTGCTTCTGACCAACCTTGACTCCCTCGGCCAACTACCGAAACGAATTCTGCAGTTTTCGTTGTAGAGAACGCAAAAATACCTATTGCCTGGAAAGGCGAAGTGGTGACGCGGCAGTGCCAGGAACTAGGTCACGTGACGTACAGCGAGGCTACGGTTAAACTAGCGAAAGAAGCAAGAAGCTCACAGTAATTATGTGACCGATGATATGGATAAATGTATTATCAGACAGCAATTTCTATGGCATTACGAACAATAGAAGGAAATACGAACTTTGCGAAAAGTGCTCAACTTTTTTCAAACAGAAATGAGCTCCAAAGCTAGCAAGGAAACCCTTAGAAGCAATGTTCTATCTATGGATATTTGATTTAGATTTTGTGAGCGCGAGAGGGCATTGTTGCTAAAATGTCATACTTTCTGAGGTTTTCATCAGAATCAAAGCGACCAGTAATATACTTACATGAAATGTATATATGGATATGGATAGACGTTGGCAAAGTGATAGTGTGCGAGTAGTATTGTCAAACAAAAGTGCCGGTCAAAGTTTAATTGTCGTTCATGCAGGCGGAGACAGGTGTTTCATGGTTCAAAAACCAAAACGTCTGACTATCACTCAGAACCGGATAGCAAAAATTTCCAAAAATACGTCGAAACCCAACTTATGCCAGGCTTAATACCAATGTCTTTATCCCTTATAACTACTCACAGCGTATTTACCCATTCTGAATACTTCTAGCACATCAAATGTTCAAATATTTGTAACGCTTAAGGGACAACTACGGAGTCAACAGTCCCTAAACTTACAAAGTACTTATGAACTACCTTATACTAAAGACGGCACAAACATCCATGCCCGAGGGGAGATTCGAACCCCCGGCGCCGACCGGATGCGTGTACCACAACACGGCGCTCTAGTACGCGCGGCTTCTAGCCATTTTAGGTGTCGGACTTGTTTGAATGTAGTAATGTTCAATCATTTTTTTTTTTCAATTATTATAATTTTTCCATAATGCGGGAAGAATGAAACACTCGGAAACTGCCATTGAAGGGCTTAGCAAAATTGCTTCAGGCTTAACATATAACCGCAGTATCAAACATTGCATTAGGATTTCCAAATTAGATAAATTAGATTTCGTATGCTGCAAAATTAGCCGGCAGCGCTCCACTCATAAAAATACTGGCGTGTACGCCAGCTGCTTCCTCCTCTCCTCCGGCGTAAACACGACGGTGCTGCCACAGTGGAGACGAACAAATGTCCTCCTCCCTCCCCTTGTTCAACAGGGGCGGCCGGCAGGTAGTCAGGCGACGTGCCACAGTTCCAGAAGCCGCTAAGCCGCTCCCTCCGAGGTTTGCTTTCGAATCCCCTCTTGGGCATGAATGTTGAATTTGCCGTAAAAAAAAGAGGGGGCGGCATAATTGCCGCCCCTCGGAAAGTGCCGCCCCGTGCGGCCGCACGTTTCGCACGTGCCTTGCGCCGGCCCTGGTTACGACAACAAAATTCACGTTGCGCGTGGACAGAACTGACGTGCTAGTCGCGACACTACATACCGTAGATATAGCAGCTAAAATCTCGAGAATGGATGTAGACATCGTCCTGCTCGGAACTATAAAAATAACTTCGATTTATTGGCTTCCTTTCATCCGCAATAATGTATGACCTGAAATGAACCATACGTAAAGTAGCTAGCGACTGTATTTTTCATTGTAAACATTTCAAATGTTATGCAGTAGCTTACTTATAAATTAATTATCAGAAGAACTATGACGAATATTGAAAAAAAAAAAAAAAAAAAAAAAAAAAAGCTTCATCCGACAGAGATGTGATTTTGAGAGAGAAAAACAAGCCACACCGAATGCAGTGATTTGTTATTTTTTCAAAGGAAAAGAAAAATATGCAACGAAAAGCCACCTCTGGGAGCAAATGTAGCTCTGCTCCATTAACATACAGTATTTTTCACAGCAAGAAAATCGAAAATTTTATTTTACTCGTGAATTTCCCCTAGTTGGAAGAGGCAGCGTCAAGCGTCGTGCTCCCGGCTCGCCGCCGTCCGCCACGGCCGGAAAAAGGAGGGGGGCCGAGCCACAACAGCCGCGTCTTGGACAACGTACCTTTTTGACCCCATTTCACCACGGTTCACACCACAGTCTAATATATATTAGACTGTGGTTCACACACTGTTGCTACACTGGTCAAAACAATCAGAGGATCAGTTGAGAGCCGGCCGCGGTCGCCGAGGGGACTGAGGCGCTCCAGTCCCGGTCTGCACGGCCACTACGGTCGGTGGTTCGAATCCCCCCTCGGGCATGGATATTTGTGCCGTCCTTAGTGTTAGCTAGTTCATAAGAAGTTTGTAAGTTTAGGGACTGATGACCCCGTAGTTAAGTCCCATAAGCTATACAAACAAACAAATATCAGTTGAGATATCTAGGTTCTGAAGTATTGTCATCGTCAGAATGAACTGAAATGACTCGATACCTTTCTGTCGCTTCTACGGAGTGTAGACTACAACATTACGCCAACCGAGATAGTGGTAATAACAGAAAGTTGCTGCAGATGAAGTTGTGTTTTCTCTATCAAACGAATTACCCAAGCAGTTGGGTCCAGATAGTGTAGTGAGCAGGTACTGCAATGCAACAACAACGTGACTTACCCGAAGCTACGGCATGCAGAGACATAGGAAAGTATTTCGAATCCTGCTGTAACCTTACAATTTTTTTCTTTCTTCAGCCATTTAAATATAAATTTCATTAAATGTATGGTAATTAACATATATAAATCGTTATAAAATAATTATTATGTAAAATCACTAGTTTCAGGATACACGTTTATGTAACTAAATTTTAAAAATCAAAATCCTTCTTTAAATACTAAATTTCTTTCAAGATACAAGAAATTCGCGTTTCTCTATTGAAATGTTTCTTTTTTGTAAAATCGGTTTCTTTCAGGAAAGCTAAACATAAACAGTAAAACAGATTTTCGAAATGGCGTTAAAACTTTTTAAATTGTGTTTTATATAAAAAGAATAATGATTTAAAATTGACTTTTTACAAATAAATAAATAAATAAAATAAAAAACACTATGTAACTGAACTCAAAAAGAATGAACATCTTTAAATATAAAATATAATCTAAATCGTTAGAGCCGTTTCCGGAATACGCGAAATATAAATATGCAAGAATTGCTCCTGTAAATATATTACATATAAACATTATAAACGACGCATGTGTGTGTTGCATTGCATCTGCAACGCATAGGAAGTACGTAATTTTTCATCGTACTTTAATTTCTTGATAATGTGTTTTAACAGCTGTGTGTTTTGCTGCGTTTTGTTTCCATCATTTGTAATTTGTGAATAATAATTAACGGCTCACGATTTTCGTCATGCGATTCCTTCGTTCATACGCGTCCTCCCCTTGACTGCTTTCTGGCTTTCGTAACCTTTTGGCACGATTCGCCAGTTGCGTTTGAATCATGAATCGTTGGGTCTTGGAATCGCCACGTGACTGACGATTCTTTTGAACAACGATTAGTCCTCTCTCTTGACTGCTATCCGGCATTCGTAATCATTCGGCATGAATCGGCAATCTCATCCCAATCATGAATCGTTGGAATCGTCACAAGACAGACGATTCTTTTTTTGAACGACGATTCGTCCGGATCACGATTCGATTCTTACGATTCTTTATTTGTATGCGTTCAAATGAACGATTCATTCGCGAATCGCCACAACTCTACCACCAGGCACACAAAGTATAGCCAGTGGGCTCTAAATCAAACTACATTACTTTGACACAGATTACAAAATAAGAATTAATTAAAATACCACTTTATCTTAATTTCACTCAGTCTGACCCTGGTGTACAATTCTGGGGCGAAACTACGTCGATATCGTCTTATACAATGTTCTGATTTTGGGTTAAATACGGTAATACCTACATGTCGTTTCAAACAGTGCTCAAATTAAGTACCTACCAGTAAAAATTTCATGGAAATTCATCAGGTAATCTTGGAGATAATTGTGTTCAAACAGTCCAACGACGTGTTTACAGTTATATTTTTATCAGGTTTGAAACCGAGGAAAAATTACCTGATGGAACTGTCCACAGTAGAAAGAAAAATATTTTAGCAAAAAGTTACATAATGGACTTCAAGCAAGACTTCAGACATAGTAAGGTTAAATTGTTACAATTTTAAGTAATAATATCTGCGAGTTGTCAAAGCATCTTTTTGTACCAACAATCGAACATGTGGAAGTCTGTACTATGAACGAAGACCTTGTAAAAATAGACTATGAATAATCTCAAGAGTATACAGTAGAATTTAAATGACGAGATTTAATACCAGTATCTGTCGAATAGAAATTTGCGATGCTGCGGTTTCTTGTACAGGTAGCCAACTATGAGATGTATTTGACGTTAATGCAATTATGTCTTTAGTAGATAACAACTTCTTTACTTGTTTCCCATGGCAGAGGTGAAAAGGATTGCCACTTCCGTACTGTACAATGACTATCGTCACAAGCGTCAACCCCATTACAATAAAAACAGGACTCAAGAAAAATGGGGCTGTGGTTCCATATGAGAGCAATACGGTGACATTTTACGTCGCTTCTTGCTGGGCTCCAGTGCTTACGTTGGCAACAGATGAACAATGAAGTGTGGAATTGCCTTAATATTTTTCAAGAGCTACAGAGTAAATGTTATTGCTGCTCGTTTCACTCGTAGCAAAATTAATACTGTACCTGTTCTATGGTTGACAGGTTCTTGTACGTACCCTTGACCGTTCAGAAAAAAATAATTTTCGTTTTAATTGAAGTTGTCACGAAAAAACATTTATTAGTCACCTGAATTGCCGTCATAACCATTGGTGCCAACATAACCACTGCAACCCGGCGAGAAGCGTCGTACAATTTAACTGAGCAATACAGTTGATATTCGGCCAAGAACTTCAGATGCAAGAGAGCTACAGACATTTCGTACAAGACTATAGGTTCAATTTCTGTTGATCATAGAACTGAAATTTGAGGTTAAAGTCTAGTTTATGAGTTCCGGACTGGTGCTTGGCAACGGCGTGAAGGCAGCCAATCAGGAGTCGCGTTCGTGCGGCCAATAGGATTGCTTGTTTCATGTCTATTGAATTTGGCGTCAGTTTTTAAATTGCTTTATGCTCGAAACGGAAGATTTTGTTATGAATTTCAGTGATCTCGTGATCTCAAAATGTTCAAATGTTTGTAGAACTTATGGGACTTAACTACGGGATCATCAGTCCCTAAGCTTCCGAACTACTTGTGAACTAGCTAAGACTAAGGACGGCACAAAATCCAGCATAAGCAGGTATGTGATATCATCCCTTTGTCTATTACTATTATTTGTTTACAAACCATAAACACTAAAGCTGTTTCTTATTGACCATGCGAACGCGACCCTTGATTGGCTGCCTTCACATGTCTCATTCATCGCGCCAGTCTACACGCCGAGCACTAGTCGCGGACTCATAAACTAGACTTTTACCGATTTTAATGTCCAACATGAATCTTTAGCTATTTCTTCTTTTTCCCTAAATCATCCCGTATCGTCCCTAAATAACGAGTAATGGTATAATAGGCAGTACCCTGGAACCAGCCAAGCATTCGACTAGTTGGCGGTGGGAAACGCCTAAAAACTAAATTGAGACTGACAGTGCGCATTCGACCTGGCGCAAGTCCCAGAGATGGTTTGCTTGCGCTTACTGTTAAAGGTAATCAACATTTTGTTATCTTGTCTGGTATTAAAAATGTGTGGTGGATAATGCTACAGCATACTTAAATTTTAAGCCTATAAATACATATAATAAAATAGCCTATTGTTAGAGTTTAATTTATTTCGATTGAAAATATTATTTTGAACACAAGTCAGCAAAATTTAGCCTCAAAAATTTTCTGAGATTGCATCTAACCCGTTCGGTAGATATTGTCTTCACTTTCTTGGCGACAATCCTACTCACAGTAGGTAGGCTATGCGAGATGTTAAATGTGAAATTTTCAATGTGACAACAGTTCTCATGACTGGTGCTGTATATATGTTATTCCAAGTAGGCCTACAATAAACATGGGCATGTTTTGTGTATTTATCATCTTACATTGTTCTCTGATAGGCATGGGTACAACCAAAAGAGATGCTTTTGGAGGTTCAAACACCTCTCCAAATTTAGAGAAAACCAGATGGGAGAGGGGGGATTCTTGTTTTAGGATAAAGTCTGCCCACATGTTGCAAAGGTTGTTTGTTTATAGTGTGAATTTTGTTCTTTTCCCATCACTAGGAACAGTTCCTTACTCAAGATAAATTGTGGTAAAGGAGGAGGCTAAGTGAAACTGATATTCAATATCACCAGTGCCAATTAAAAGTCACTCATCTTTGTGTCAGAAGGGATTTCATTTTATCTTCCATTGTAAATGGGTAGTTGAAGTCGGTTATTGACTTTTCGGCTATGGTTTTACTTTTTTGTAGGCCTACTTTGGTTCCTATCTTGTTAATGAATATTTATACAGTTATTCTAAATATGGTGGTTCTGAGATTTTCAAAAGACTTCTGTATGGAGTTATGTTTCAACCATAATCAGCATTCTTACTGTTTGCTTTTTGTTTGGTAAAGGCATTAATGGCTATTTAGTAATCTCAGGAAGATTTCATATAACATATCACGAATGAAAGCATAGAAAATAACCTCACCTGCATTCTTTTTATCAGCTGCTGATGAAAACTAGATTAATCATCAGATTCCATTAAAATAAAATATTCTTACGTGTGCATTCAGAAATATATCTGGCTGATCTATAGGCCCAATTCATGTATTGTCATTACTGTTCCAAAAATTATAATGAACGAAATATTGGTGTTGGTATCAGAGATTGTTTTTTTCTCCACCCCTCTGGTTATTTTGTTAATGTGATCCTCTATTTCTGTTATTGAGAATAACACTCCAACAATGGAAACTATTTGCCTTCAGTATCATATTACATTTTTGCCCAGAACAGATTTTATAGACCTCAGGTGAGGTCTTGAGAATTATGAATATAACAAAGTTGTAAAGAATCTTTGAAGAAATCAAAATTAAATGCTGTTAATAATAATAATTCCCTGTATGAAAAATGGTTTCGTAAGTTTATGTGATTTTTTTATAGGGAAGGAGACAAATCTTGCTACTGATCCATACTTCAGATTATTAATACATGGTTCCTGAGCCTTTGATTTTTTTCTGACTATCAAAGCATAGTAATAGTTTGACACAGGTATTGATAGAGAAAGAAATTGGTCACGGATTTACCTTTGCAAATATCAAATGCTGCAAACAGACAACAGTGTGTGGAATTAAAACACAAATGTAGGAACAAAGAAGATAAAGTCTATTCTAAATTCCAGCAGGTAAAGTATGGGGTAGCTCATGGTTCGATATTAGGACCTCTGCTCTTCATACTGTACATAAATGATATGACCACTGAAATAAATGAAAAAGTAATAATGTATGCTGACGACACAACTTTGTTAGTATGTGGTGACACAGTGAAAGATTTGGAAAAGAGAGCCACTGAAAACTTCCAAATGGCAGGAAGGTATTTTACAGAAAATAATCTACTGATCAACAGAAAGAAAACAAAATGTACTAAATTTGAAACAAAGATAACAAAAAGCTCAGAGGTTTTTACACTGAAGATTGGCAGTGCAGACCTAGCAGAAGTGGACTGTAATAGATTTCTGGGAATAGAGGTGGACAAGCATCTGTCATGGGAAAATCACATTGATAAGGTTTGTTCGAAAATAAGCACAAATATATTCTTAATGAGAAAAATGTGCTATACTGTTGACACAGAAACCCTGTTAAAAATGTATTATGGACTTATCTTCCCACACTTATCATATGGCATACCACTATGGGGAGGAGCAGCTGATGTACACATACAGATACTTTTAAAACTTCAAAAGAAAGCCATCAGATGTCTAGCCAAACCATCACCAAGGGAATCATGCAAAAACAAATTTAAAGAATTTAAGATACTAACTGTACCAAGTCTGTATATATATGAGACAATACTTTTCTTAATGGTAAACTGTACAGCTCCACTAAACAATGATATTCATAACCACAATACAAGAACTAAAGAACAATACCATTTTTTCAGCAAAAGCCTAAACATGACAGATAGGGATCCTATAAACACAGGACGCAGATTCTTCAACAAACTGCCTCTTAGCATCAGGTGCATAAGGGAACGTAGTGCCTTCAAAAGAAAATTAAAGGAACATCTCATCTCTGGATGCTGGTATAAGGTGAAGGAGTATTTAACAGAAAATTTGTAATTTAAAGGTGAACTGATGTAGTGCTGGGAACAGAGAAGTGGACTGTGTCTTTTCACTAAATTTCTAATTCTTAAATACCACATGTTATATTTATAAATGATACATTTGTAAAATTTTCTTTCTTTCTTATGTTATATAAAATTAACAACATGACTTGTCTAATATCATTATAAATATGATCTACAGACAAATAAATTATTATTATTATTATTATTATTACATTTACCTAACCCAGCTTTGTACAACTTCGAAGAATCCAAATCAGGTTGTGACTGCACAATTAACAAAATACTGGACTCTGGAGGCAGTTGTTTCATTGTGCAGCCATTTTGATTTAGGTTCTTTATAGTTTCTCTTTGTATGAATATTACTAGATATTGTAAATTATAGATCCTTGGAGCGGCAGTCGAGCAAAGTCGAGACCTAAGGGGAGGGGACGCTATGCGAGTACGCTGGGCAACCACTCCCATGAACCACAGAAATTGCCGAGGTGGGGTGGCTTGCGTGCCTCACCGATACACATAGCCATACCATAGGTATCTGTGGAGAGGCCAGACAAACGTGTGGTTCCTGAAGAGGGGCAGCAGCCTCTTCAGTAGTTACAGGGGCAACACTCTGGATGATTGACTGAGCTGGCCTTGTAACATCAGCTAATGTGGCTTTGCCACACAGCTACTGCGAACGGCTGAAAGCAAGGGGAAACTACAGCCGTTACCTTTCCCGAGGACATGCAGCTCTACTGTATGAACATATGATGATGGCATCCTCTCGGGTAAAATATTCCGGAGGTAAAATAGTCCCCCATTCGGATCTCTGGGCGGGGACTACTCAGGAGGATGTGATCATCAGGAAAGACAATACTGGCATTCTACGGGTCGGAGCGTGGAATGTTAGATCCCTTAATCGAGTAGGAAAATTAGAAAATTTAGAAAGGGAAATGGATAGGTTGAAGTTATATATAGTGGGGATTAGTGAAGTTCGGTGGCAGGATGAACAGGATTTCTGGTCAGGTGAGTACAGGATTATAAATACAAAATCAGTTGGGGGTATCACAGGAGTAGGATTGATAATGAATAAGAAAATAGGAATGCGGGTAAACTACTATGACCAGCACAGTGATCGCATTATCATTGTCAAGCTAGATACAAAGCCAACACCGACAACAGTAGTACAGGTTTATATGCCAACTAGCTCTGCCGATGATGAGGAAATCGAAGAAATATATGAGGAGCTAAAGGAAATTATTCAGACAATTAAGGGAGAGGAAAATTTAATTGTTATGGGAGACTGGGATTCGGTAGTAGGACAAGGAAGTGAAGGGAAGATAGTAGGTGAGTATGGTCTGGGCAAAAGGAATGAAAGAGGAAGCCGCCTGGTAGAATTTTGCACAGAACATAATTTAGTTATAACAAACACCCGGTTCAAGAATCATAAAAGAAGGTTGTATACGTGGAAGAGACCAGGAGACACCGGAAGATATCAGATAGATTTTATAATGGTAAGACATAGATTTCGGAATCAGATTCTACAGTGTAAGACATACCCAGGGGCAGATATAGACTCTGACCATAACTTGTTGGTTATGAACTGTAGGCTGAAACTAAAGAAACTACAAAAAGGTAGGAAAATAAGGAGATGGGACCTGGATAAATTGAAGGAACCTGAGGTTCTTAAAAATTTCAGAGGGAGCTTTAGGCAACAATTGACAGAAACGGGGCGGGGGGGGGGGGGGGGGGAATAAAACAGTAGAGGAGGAATGGGTAAAATTGAGAGATGAAATAGTGAAGGTAGCAGAGGACAAAATAGGTAGGAAGGAAAGACCTACAAAAAATCCTTGGATATCACAGGAGATACTAAATTTAATCGATGAAAGGAGAAAATATAAAAATGCAGTAAATGAAACAGGCAAAATGGAGTACAGACGACTAAGAAATGAGATTGTCAGGAAGTGCAAAATGGCTAAGCAGGAGTGGCTAGAAGGCAAATGCAAGGATGTAGAAGAATGTATAAATAGGGGAAAAATAGATACAGCCTACAGGAAAATAAAAGAAACATTTGGAGATAAGAAAAACAGCTCTATGAATATCAAGGACACTGATGGAAAACCAGTTCTCAGCAAAGAAGGGAAAGCTGAAAGGTGGAAAGAATATATAGAGGGGCTCTACAAAGGAAATGAACTTCGAGACAATATTGTAGGAAGGGAAGAGGATGTAGATGAAGATGAAATAGGAGATACTGTACTGAGAGAAGAATTTGACAGAGCTCTGAAAGACCTAAGTCGAAACAAGGCCCCTGGAATAGATGATATTCCCTCAGAGCTACTGAAGTCTCTGGGAGAACCAGCCATGACAAAATTGTTTCACCTGGTGTGTAAGATGTACACAACAAGGTAGACATTGTAGATATTGTGCCGTACAATGGTCTATCTTGTTTGTGGCCACAGTTTGGCAGTGGCCATTCATCCAAATGGCCAGGTGATCGATAGTCATACCGTTTCATTTTTTATTTAATTTGCTTGAAAAACATGTATTCACATGCATAGCATATTTGACAAACACTTTGTACAATATAAAGTAGTATACAAACTAATATTATTGGTTAAATATAGTTTTAGATCTCAGTTACTGAGGTAGGCAGTATGGGCATTGCAGTATGAGCCAAGTTTTTAGTTGTATTTTAAAGGCATCACCAGTCAACAATTTTAATTCTTGTGGTAGTGCGTTAAAATACTTTGCACCATTTATATATGGACTATTTGCGGTTTTTTTCAGTCTCCTGTTTTTCATGTGTAAATCATGTGCCTGCCGAGTGTTGTGTTCATCTATTTCCTCATTACGAAATGTATATTAATTTTCATCTACAGCTACTATTATTGCTTGATACATATATATAGCGTAAACGGTCAAAATTTTGTATACCACAAATAATTCCTTGCAATATGTCCTTGAGTTTACTTTGCAGATGATTCTTACTGCTCTTTTCTGCAATTTAAAAACCCTGTCAACATGGGTTTTGGCTGCTCCACCCCATAACACTAGGCTATATAAAATATGTGGATACATCAAGCCATAGTATACTATCTTCAGAGTTGGTCTGTTTACGTATGGCTCTAACCTCCTTAAGACATACAAACTAGATGATAATCTTGAACATACATTGTCAATTTGTTTAGTCCATGAGAGCTTACTGTCTAAGTACACACTTAAAAATTTACGTTGTCTGCATATTTTTCCTAATATATCATTACCAGCACTTCAATGCACTCTTCTAAGTCACCAACATTGAAAGTCATAATGTTTGTTTTTTCTAAATTAAGTTTTAGATTGTCCCTTTCAAAGTTTGCCTTAGCTCTTTCTACAAAATATTTTATTTCTTTGCCAACGCTAGACAAGTCTTTTCCCCATACCAGTCCTGATGTGTCATCAGCACACATTGTAAAAAATTATCATTACAGAAAGCATTAGGAAAGTCATTTACATATCAGATAAACAGGAAAGGGCCTATTACGGACCCCTGAGGCACTACAAATTTGACATTCCTGATAAGGGATCTGTAAACTTTTAATGTTTTACCATTTTTGTGTCGAACTTCAGTGCACTGTCACGGTTTTTTTAAATAGGTTGCCATCTGTGGCCAATTTTGACAGAAGTATACCATGATCCACCCTGTCAAATGCCTTAGGTAGGTCTAGGAAAACTCCTGCCACTTGGTTGCCATCATTAATTTTGTCTAGAACTTCTAAGACTTTAAACTTTCTTTAATATTTCAGTATCCCTTTATTTCTATTTGTATATATTTATATATTTTTTATTGTTATATTCTTTCTTTATTCCATCATTTACCTACATCCCGCACGCACCCACCCACCCATCCACACACACACACACACACACACACACTACTGCATTAAAGCTTCATATTCCCGCCTATCGCAGTTTTTCCAATTCATGAAAGACAGAATGATCCATTCCCACCCTTGCTTGGCAACCTACCTTCTTCACTTGCCTCCTCACTCACTTTCAAGATGCTTGAGTTACGTCTCCATGAAAATGTATGTATTTCTTTTTCTGATGAAGTCCATAGCCAAAAATTTAAAATGTGTAAATGTAATTGTCAATTTTATATTCCTGTCTGCGGCTCATCAGTCATTTTATGTTGAATTTCACCTATCCAACCCCAAAAAATCGTAGTGTTCCAAATTAGAAACACTTAAAAAAGTAAGTATGCCTTCCATACTCTCAATCTGTTCAGAAGTGAATTTTGTATAACATGTTAGGCTATATAAAAACTCAACAAGAAAATTTGTATAATGCTAGTCATATTTCATTTTAAGGCCCTGTTTTGGATCATAAATCGTGACATTTTTTCACTGCTTTTGGGCACTAAAATCTAGGTCCTAGTCATTATGACTTACTGTATAACAGGACACATGGCTTAAAAGCTCAAAGTAGTGGAGATAATTTCAGAATATTTTTCACTTGAATACAAAGTTCCTGTTTTCTTTTGAATGCTTTCAATCTTCTGCATAATTAAATTAAACAAAAGTGAGCAGATAAATGCCTAACTTTTAAATGCATTCTCAGATATCTTCCTAGAGGTTGCAGAAAGGTACAAATAACAGAAAACAACGTGATGGCTTTTGGCCATTAAGGCCTTTGTTGGTCAGAGAGAAATACACAAACTTTCACAGATATGACTATCTTCTCGATTGGCCACAGCAGTCATGTGAGTCTGTGTGAGTGTGTGTGTGTTTCTCTCTGACTGACGAAGTCCTTAAAGGCCGAAAGCTATCCAGTTGTTTTCTGTTATTTGTGCTTCTCCATGACTCACCAGACATTTCTTGGTGAGTAAGCAACATATCTTTCACAAAAATATTTTTCAATTCTTCCTGGAATTTCCATTGTTAAATCTTCCTAGAAAATTTATCTTCACTTTTTATAGTGATTGCTATGAGTTATCTATACCAGTTTCAGTTGAATTGTGGTTTTTACAAACTCAGAGTCTGTGTGAAGTGCAAGACATGGATTGGAACCCTGATCACCATTGTGAAACTACTCCTATACAGAACACTAGAATCATTTCAAAATGTATTGGTCTATTCCTTGTCAGGCTTATTTAATTTGAAATTATAGTTGAAAGTGAAAATTGACTGAAGACACCTTTGAGTTAGTTTCTTTTGTGTGTGTAATTGGTAAGCAAATTTGCTCATTGACAAGAAGAGTGTATCACTTTCTTCCCCTGCCTGTCATCTCCTGTGATCTGTCTTAGACATCAGTATTTTTGTCTGTGGATAACAGTGATTTGTTACAAACATATTGATATGTTTGCTATGGAGCTACCAAAATTGAGAACAGGAAGCACATTTTATAGGTTCACTGTGTGATCAAAAGTAAACAGACACCTTCAAAAACATACTAGATGTATTGTGCTGCCACCTACTGCCAGGTACTCCATATCAGTGACCTCAGTAGTCATTAGACATCATGAGAGACTAGAAAGGAGCACTCGGCGGAACTCAAAGGCTTTGAATGTGGTCAGGTGATTGGCTGTCATTTGGGTCAGAAGTCTGTATGTTAGACTTCCACACTCCTAAATATCCCTAGGTCCACTATTTGTGATGTGATAGTGAAGTAGAAACATGAAGGGACACGTACAGTACTAAAGTGTATAAGGTGACCACCTCTTTTGACTGACAGAGACCGCCGACAATTGAAGAGTGTCATACAGTGTAATTGACAGGCATCTGTCCCGATCATCACACAGGAATTCCAGACTCCATGAGGATCCATTCCAAGTACTATGACAGTTAGGTGGGAGGTGAAAAAACTTGAGTTTCATTGGTTGAACGGCTGCCCATAAGCAACACATCAAGCAGGTCAATGCCAAATGATGCCTTGGTTGGTGTAAGGAGTGTAAACATTGGACAACTTAACAGTGGAAAAAGATTGTGTGGAGTGTCAAATCATGGTACACAATGTAGAGATGGCAGGGTGTGGGTACAGCAAATGCCCGGTGAATGTTATTTGCCAATGAGTGTAGCGTCAACAGTAAAAATTAGAGGTGGTAGTGTTATGCTGCAGCTGTGGTTTTCATGGAGAGGGCTTGCACCCCATGTTTTGTGTGGAACTATCACAGCACAGGCAAACATGAATGTTTGAAGCACCTTCTTTCTTCCCATTGTTGAAGATTAATTTGGGGATGGCTTTTGCATCTTTCAACATGATTGAGCAACTATTGATAATGCATGCCTAGTGGTGGAGTAATTAAATGACAGTAACATCTCTGTAATGTACTCACCTGCACAGAGTCTTGACATGAATGCTATAGAACACCTTTGGGATGTTTTGGACATCAACTTTGTTCCAGGCCTCACCGACCTACATTTATATCTCTCCCAGTGCACCACCATATAAAGAATGGGCTGCCATTTGCAACAAACCTTCCAGCACCTGACTGTACGTAAGGCTGTCATCAAGACTAAGGGTGGGCCAACATCATATTGAATTCCAGCATTACTTGTGGAGGGCACCATGAACTTGTAAGTCATTTTCAGCCAGGTTTTGGATACTTTAGATCACATAATGTAAATTCTGTAATGAGTAATAACTTAATGATGTGGATCTTAAAAGGGGGGGAGGGAGCAGTGTCCTCTCTTGCCCCCTTTCCCTCCTTGTTAATGTCCATGTATACTGTAATTTTAACAATGAACAATAATGTGGAAAGGATAGATTGCTGCTCACCAATCAGAGGAAATGTTGAGTTGCAGACAGGCACAATTAAAAATAATGTGAATATATTAAGCTTTCAGACAAAGCTCATCTTCCAATATAAAAAACACATTCACATAAGCACAACTCACAAACACATGACCTTTATCTGCTGCTGTGGCTGTGGCTTTATTCTTTCCATTTTGTTGTTATTCCACCAGCAATTTCAGTTTACTCTGTAATTCAGAATACAGTTTCTTTTGCTGATTACATTGCAGAATGATACAGGGTAATTATAAAGACTAAAAAACAATTTTTAATCAGTATTTGTAAATCACTGAACATAGCAAACCAAATAACACAGGAAATGACAAACAAACCCTCTAAGTTTGTTGTTATTACTATTATTGTGTTAAAAATGTCAGAAAACTATTGTAAGGGAGATCACCAACTATAGTTGCTGAAAAAGGCAGTGAACCAGACAGAGTAAATATATTGCGCCCAGTGTCAATTGATATCAAGTATGAAAAGAGATGCCATGACAGTTTTCACAAGATACCACTTAGTGATGTGGTAAATCAATTTGTTGAAGCTGAAGCAGTTGTGTATCCAAAAGGTTTGTATCAATTGTACATGTCAGAACAGACTGTGAACTGTGTGAAGAATATTGTGGTGGGGAGAAAGTATAGAACTGAACTTCCTGTCAGTCAACAATGGGAAGAAGGCACTGTAAGAAAACTTCCAGTAGTAGAACCTATTTTGGTATGCTGTAATTGTGACTTATGAATGACTTGAAATTGATAGCAGGTATTTCACCTTTCAACAAGATTGTGCACCTCTGTAATTTCACAATTATGTCTTCTTCTGTCAGATATTAGACTTTTTTTCAACCTGTTGCAGCTACATTTGGTCCTTCCACCTTTTTGCAGGTCTTCCAATACATCTTACCTAGTGGAATAAATTGCCAAAAATTTAGTGATAATTTTCACTCCTCTATTTGCAACAGGCAGGCTATCCTATTTTATTTTTATTTTTTATGTTGTGGGTACTGTAGTCATGTCCAAGACCATGAACCACAGGCAACAAATGAGTGGCTAAGTAAGTGGTCCTGATAGTTGGGATGCCAGTTACTTTGGAATAAGGTTGGGCATCTCGGACATATTCTGTGTCATGGCTACCTTTGTGCTCGGATAGCAAAGACTACCAAATCCATGGATTAGTCCCTCAACCATTAGGGGTAAAACCCAGTGGAGCCCTGGGCAAGTAAGGCTAGCAACCTGCTTCCCAGGTACTTCAATATGATGCTGGCAACAATCAGAGCAAAATGTCTCGGCCCTTTGGAGGTGACACAATCCCACCTCTGATTGATAGACCAGGAACTTCTCAGATATGACTTGGCAAGCAATCTGGAATGAGAGCTATGAATATCAATGGGGATTACAATGGGAAGAAGGTAGATCTGGCAGAGGCTGCAAGTAAGAAGGGGTTAGATGTTTTAACTGTTAGTGACGTTTGGGTAAGGGGAAAGAAAGAGGATGAAGTCACAGAATATAAGGTCTACCTGTAAGGAGTCAAAGCAGGAAGAGCACAGTGGGGTATAGGGTTTTACATCAGGAAAGCAATCAAACCCAACATAATTGCAATAAGGCATGTAAATAAATGACTGATGTGGATAGATTTGGCCATCTGCAGCAAGAAAATTAAGGCTGTGTCAGTGTATTCACTCTGTGAAGGGATAGATCAAGATGAGATGGACAGATTTTACAATGTACTTAGTGTTGTAGTTGTTAGAGTGAAGGACAATGACAGTGTTTTGCTCATGGGTGACTTCAATGCCAGAATAGGAAATCGAACAGAAGTGTATGAAAAGGTTATGGGTAAGTTTGGAGAGGATATGGAGGCCAACAGAAACAGAAAACAGCTCTTGGATTTCTGTACTTGTATGGGCTTGGTTATCACAAACTCCTTTTTTGAACAAGGACATTCACGAGTATACTTTGAGTCGTGTCGGACTTCACATCCCTCGCGATCTCTTTAATCAGTATGAAATATGCGTAATAAGAGTCAATTTAATCATAACTGCTTGACATGTTTATTGAGTTATTAAATTATTCAGTAGCTGAGCATCCATGAATAATTCTGGGGTAACTTAGGAAGATTTAGACTGGCAGTTTGGTGTACAGTAGAAACAACTTGTGCCTGACAAGTGGGTGGCCGTTGCTGCTCCGAGAAGGCAGGTAATCTGGGACAGGGGTTCGTTCCTGCCTGCACCTTCCCTTGCAGTGTCCAGCCAGGGGCTGAGGGTCATAAAACAATAGAGAAAGCCTTGGAGGCAACCGTAGTGCTGGCTGGCACCGGTATGTTGCACACCGTATGGTTCGGAAAGAGTAGCGCCACAGTGAAGGAGTGGAAGGGGACATGTATTTTAAGTGAGGAATCCTTAAGATGTTAGCTGCCCACACAGGGACTGTGGGACATTACTTTGGCAGTCTGCAAAAGCCACCTAGAACTCTTATTGGGCGGCGAGGAAATGGCCAATGAGGAGTGAGCTTTCCTCCTGCCTTTTAGCAACAGTTTTACATTATGCACGACCATTGGTTGATAAAATACTGGAGGGGAGATTTTATATGAGTCTTGGAGGAGAAGATGTAAGTTTTTGAGGGGAGTGAAGTTTTAGACGTGGGAGCAACAAGACATCTGCAGCCATGAGCTCCAGCATGGGTATGAGACGGGAACTTGTACGAAAATTTTGGAAGAATGACTTGTCAGCTGAAGTCTATTCAGAGATATCAGACAAGTACACCATTAGATGGAAGATGCACCAATTACTCAGCTACAGTTATACTGGTAAGTATGCCACCACTGCTTCCCAGGCTCCGTTTTTAGCATTGTTATTCAATCTCGTGTCTGCATTTTATTTTATCCTGATGCCATCACTCAGTAAGTTCTGTCAATTCCATTTTATCTTGTTTTCAGCATAATCATTCCCCTTTCTTTGTTTGCTTTCATTAACGCCTATGTGGATGTTTACTTTTTATAACGTAATTTCATTTCATGTTTTGTGGGTCTCTTTTGCATAAATAAATGGTGTATAGTTTTACTAAACCCCTGTTTCTATTATTAGTTAAGACCCCCACAGCATATTATTTATTATGTGGATACAGTTTGTCTCTCTGTCTGGCCACTCATGTGATTAGGATGGGGCCATTTCATAATTAACACAGTCAGGTTTTAAAGTTGTTATCGACCGTATGCGCATATTTAATTACAGTCCAGAAAATTTAATTACTTTATTAAATTTTCCTATCACTTGAGTGAGTCTGGCTCTGTTATGCCACTTCGCAGGCCACAGACCAGTAAAGTATATTCTAATTATATAGCAACATAACTTATAGCGCTCCCAGGCACATAGCAACTTTGGAAGGCGGAAGAACCAGATCTGTCATTGACTATAATAACAAATCAGGAATTCATGAAGGCAGTCAAGTACACTTGTTTTCAGGTTTTTATTTATTTATTTTTATTATTTTTTTATGATGATACTGATCATTATTTAATCTGCAGTGAAATTGGTTTTGTGAGGCAAAAAGTGCAGAAAGTCAGCTTCATATGCAGAAGGATAAGAGTGGAAAAGCTTCAAGATAGGGAAACTAGGCAGCAATACATAAAAATTATCTCAAAAATATATCCGTTAATTGAATGTAGTCATTTACAGTCATTAGAAGAGGACTGGGCAAGTTGCAGGGACACACTACTAGAAGTGGCTAGTGAATGTCATGGAAGAGTAGTGTGTAAAGACAGGAAGAAGCAGACAGCTTGGTGGAATGACAAAGTCAAGGCAGCCTATAAAAGAAGGAGTTAAAAAGTGTTTTGGACAGATCAGGAAAGCACTAGTGAATCCTGTGGATGCTGTGGCCAGTTGGGAGGGGGGGGGGGGGGGGATATTTTGAAGAATTGCTCAGTGTAGGTGAAATGTTCAATGATGTGTCAGATTTTGAGGTAGAATGGGATAGGAATGATGACGGAAACAAGATCACATTTCAGGAAGTGGAAAGAATGGTCAATAGATTGCAGTACAATAAACCAGCTGGGGTGGATGAAATTAAGCCAGAACTCATAAAATGTAGTGGAATGCCAGGTCTCAAACGGTTACACAGGATAATTGAAAAGGCATGGGAGTCGGGACAGGTTTTGGCTGACTGGATGAAAGTGGTAATCAAGCCACTTTTCAAACATGGAAACAGAAAATATTGTAACAACTATCAAGGATTCTCTTTAATTAGAGTTATGGGGAAAATATTCTCAGGTATTGTTGAAGGGAGAGTCCGAGTATTCGTTAAAGACAAGTTGGATGAAAATCATTGTGGGTTTAAGACTCTTGGAGGCTGTCAGGACCAGATCTTTAGCTTACGGCAGATAATGGAGAAGTGCTTTGAGTGGAATAGGGAATTGTATCTATGTTTTATAGATGTAGAAAAGGCTTATGATAGCGTTTCCAGCAGGAAGCTGTTGACAGTTCTACAACATTATGGAATAGGCAATTAAACGCCTTTACATTGAATGTCAGCCAGCAGTTAAAGCAGACGCCAAATTAAGGTCATGGTTCAGAGTAGTTTCAGGGATAAGACAGGGCTGTAACCTGTCACCATGTTGTTCATACTATTAATGGATCACATGTTGAAAACAGTAGACTGGCAGGATGGGATTAAAATAAGTGAAAACAAAATAAGCAGTCTCACATATGGAGATGACTTAGTTTTGATGGCAGATTTGATTGAAAGGTTGCAATCCAATATTTCAGAGCTTGATCAGAGAGATCTCCAAAACAAAAGTAATGTCTGTGGGAAAGTGATTTAAACAGATTGAGTGCCAAATAAGAGGAACAAAGTTAGAACAGGTAGACAGTTTCAAGTACCTGGGATGTATTTTCTCACAGGATGGCAACATAGTAAAAAAACTGGAATTGAGGTGTAGCAAAGCTAATGCAGTGAATGCTCAGCTAAGATCTACTCTCTCCTGCAAGAAAGAAGTGCACCACTCTATCTTTCGACTAACTTTATTGTATGGGAGTGAAAGGTGGGTGGATACGAGTTACCTTAGTCATAAGTTTGAGGTTACAAATATGAAAGTAGCAAGAATGAGTGCAAGTACTAATAGATGGAAACGATGGAAGGAGGGTGTCCACAATGAGGAAATCAAAGAAAATCTGGGAATGAACACCATAAATAAAGCAGTTAGAGCAAACAGGCTGAGATGGTGGGGTCATGTTACTTGCATGGAAGAAGCAAGGTTACATAAGAGACTCAGGGGCTCAAGAGCAGAGGGTAAGAGGAGTTGAGGTAGACCAAGAAGAAAGTACTTATATTTGGTGAAGAATGATTTTGAAGTAAAAGGCCTAACATCAGAGGAGGCACCAATGTTAGCATTGAATAAGGAATCATGGAGGAATTTTATTTGTTGGACTATGCTCCAGATTGAACACTGAGAGGTATAATCAGTCTCTGATGATGACTTCATTACCCAAGATTCACGCCCATATGGCAATGTTGGTACCAATGTATCTTTGTAGAATTTAAGATATGTTTCTGTTCTTAATTTACTTTGGAGAGGTCTTCTGATAGTGTCATGTAAGTTGTTAAACTTCTCATTTTTGTCTGTTTGATGTAGGTCCCCCTTATATGATAGCATGATTCTTAGAAATTGGAATCAATTTATTTGCTCTACAACAATGATATATATGAGATTATAGTGGTGGAGACAATGACACATCACTGGATAGATCATATTGCCTCTTCTGACATGTTGCTTTTTGGGTAGTCACCACAACTGATAGATTTGACACCTTGTGTTTTTCTTGTAAATTACAGATAATATTTTTTTGTGTTGCGCCTTGAGTACAGAACCTTGAGGACCTAAGACACCACATTACAGCAGCTGCTTTTACCATCACTAAGTATGTGCTGCATTGAATATTGCAGAACTGGACTTCAAATTACAGTTGTACTGTGTGACGTATTGTAGATGCACAGGACATTTATCAGCATATTACACTTTTTTCAGATGATATTGAATTAAAACTCTAATGTGTCATGGTACAGCAGGATTAGATGAATATGTAGTATCAGCAAAGTCAGATGCCTGTGTCCAAGGTAATCACAGATGAATTACTTCCTTTATATCATCTCGAATAAGAATTTGAAGAGAGGAGCTGGAAGTGATAAAGGAATTTACTTACTTGGGAAACAAGATCACAAGGGATGGTAGAAGCCGGAAAGAAGTTATGAGCAGAGTACAACAGGCTAAATTTGCATTTCATCTGAGGAAGAACTTATCAGCAAGAACATCAGTATGGAGATAGGAAAAAGTATAATGAAAGCTTTTGTTTGGAGTGTAGCTCTATACAGTTGTGAAACTTGGACAATAGGAAGAGAGGAGAGAAGACAGCTAGAAGCCCTTGAGATGTGGTGTTATAGAAAGATGATGAAGATCAGGTGGAAAGAGAGAGTGACAAATGAAGAGGTGCTTAGAAGAGTACAGGAGAACAAATCCCTTTTGAGGCACATCCAAACAAGACAAGACAAACTTATAGCGCATATAATAAGATACAATAAAATCATTGGAACAATAGCAGAAGGAGCTATTGAGGGGAAAAAAACCAATGGGGGCAACCAAGAACATCATACATGCAACAGATCATGGATGATGTTGGATGTAACATGTATGTGGAAATGATAAGGGAGGAATGGTGCTCTGCTGCAAACCAACCTCAGGGTTGAACACAGAAGAAGAATAAAAGAGAAGACTATTTAAATAACTATCATTTAAATATGTCCCACAGACTATTTTTGGGAGGTACTTATGTTTTTATTTCTTCATTGGTACACCAGTTTTGTGTCCTGATCATTAAGGCAAACATTTTCATATTACCTATTGCATATTTGAATATCATAACAAACTATCATCATAATCAATATACAACTCAGGTTGAGGCAGTCTGTTTGCCACATCTCTCAGAAGCTGTTTGCCAAATGTGATATTACTAAAAGTTATATAATCAAGTGACCTTAAGTTTCCAGCATGGCTGTTACATTAATCAGTTTCTTGAAGCATGAGAGAGTGTTGGAGCAAAGAAACAAACACTGCTTATCTGTACATCAAGCACTTTTTTTAACAATAGCTTCCTAACGATGGAAACTATTTAGAAAAATGAATGTCTTATAGATTTGTTTCTTTTTTAAGGTTTTGAAATTATTTGTCAGTAACTAATTTTACAGAGCATTCTTACAGTATACCGCCTTGATGCTCTTATCTTAATGCCCCATTATCTCAAGTAATTCCTCCCCATTTCCTTGGTATTACACTCAGTTCCTACTCCTTCTTTGTGGGTTCCTGTTTTCTTTCATCTTGCTGTTCTGTGCCCTCTGAATTTCATGTTGTAAGTGTCTGTGTCTTCCTGGAGGGCATACCTTGTTCAGCACATTACACAATGTGCCTATACTTCATCCATCTACAAACACAATTATTCAACTATTAATGTTTGTATAGCTTATGGGACTTAACTACAGGGTCATCAGTCCCTAATTATTCAACTGTTAGGTACCTGTGCCTTATACAGTCCAGTCTGTGACATGCAAGAAGTCCTCAGTCATATACAACACTGTTTAGTTTCTGTACCTGTATCCTTTCAGTTATGGTCAGTAATCTTTTCTCAGTGTAAGATAAAATTTCGTGAACACATCTTACAATGTTGTAGTAACTTCAACACTTGCTGAAATTCTCTCATTAAGCTGCTTCTTGCATGACATTTGCTATTAGCGAAATTACCCATAATGTCATAAATCTTCTCTCTGTGCCACTGCTGAAGCCCGTACATTGACTTTGTTTACCTTATATAATCAATGGGCCATTTTCCTAAAACTACTAAGACTGCATCTACTGGTGTTGTGTGGTACATCCCATAAGGTGGTATCACTCCTGAGTGATATGACAGACCCTAGGCGAAATCTTCTGTGATGGATGTGTTAGCACTACACATTTACACTGCTTAGAGAATGGTCTACATCAGACTTGAATGAAACTTCCTGGCAGATTAAAATTGTGTGCCAGAACTGGGACTTGAACCTGGGACCTTTGCCTGGAAACATCCCTTAGGCTGTGGCTAAGGCATGTCTCCACCATATGCTTTCTTCCAGAAGTGCTAGTCTTGCATGGTTCACAGGGGAACTTCTGTGAAGTTTGGAAAGTAGGAGGCTAGGTACTGGCAGAAGTAAAGTTGTGAGGACGGGCCATGAGTCGTGCCGGGATAGGTCAGTGGTAGTGCATTTGCCCGCAGAGGCAAAGGATCCAGGTTCAAGTCTCAGTTCCAGCACACAATTTTAATCTGCCAGAAAGTTTCAAGAGTTTACTTGCCTGACTGATTTCTAGAACAATTTGGTGTAAACAGAGGGTAAATGGATTTGAAAGACGGTGTCACCATATAACTAAAGACAGAATTGCAACACTCAATGGGGAAACAAAAAAAAAAAAAAAAATAAATAAAAAAAAAAAAATAAAATAAAAAAAAAAAAAAGAAAAAGAAAAATCAGCTGACTAGTACATATGATAAAACTGACAAAACATTTTGGCTTTTCCATCAAAATATCCATTTAGTTTTTCATTTTCCATTTCCAGAACACTGTCTATTAAAACATAGTGTTAGTCAAGTATAATAAAATTTAGGCCTAAACACTTTTTGCCCAATAACCAGGTACACAAATGGCCTTGTCATTAGCTAGCCATAAATCCATGGAGGTAAATTATGTTATGATACATTTGTAAGTGCACTTGAAAATGGTTTCACCAAGAAAATTGTTAAATATAATTGTGAGAAACCATGTAACACAATCATTGCTTACATAAGGAATAAAAATATCTTGTAACCGGAAAAGGAAATTGTATCTGACAGCAAGACAGAGTAATGACCCAAAACAGTCAAATACAGGTTCTCTTTGCCTGGCACAAGCAACTGATTGTAAAGAATTTGTTGTGCCAGTGGTAAATGGCTTTCCTTATTGGTGCCTTCTTATCACACTTGGTTTTACTTTTATCAAAGTCCAACACACAAAAAGCTCACACTGCATCTCAACTTGCCCTGTTTGCCGTGAGTGCAGACTGTTGGCAAATTACCGAACAACACTGGGGCAGTATATGTGAAAGAAGAAGAAGAGGATGAAGGGGGAAAAAAGAAACACCTTTCAGTGCTCTTCAAAATGACATATATGTATGATATCTGTAAAATTCTTGTGCAATAAGTAATTGAAAGTATTCCTGGACTTTATGTATACCCTGTATTATAAAAACTGCTATGCTACATTAAGAAAAGTAATAAAAAAATTCCAAAAGCATGTATATCATGTCTGAGATTAGCACCTCTGATAATAAAATTAAAACAGTTTGGAATATTATTGAAAGGGGAAAAGGGCAAGCAAAAACATACAAAGATTGTATTACCTTCAAACTAAATTACAAATTTACTAACAAAAAGCAGAAGCTGAGAATATTTTAATGATTTTTTTTATGTTGTTGAGAAAATAAGATACAGAAGTTCATTACAAGAGGGAAGGCTGTTAATGGAAGTGGCTGCACTTAATCAATTTGGTAAAATTGAAATTCCATCCACCGCCCTCTTTCAAATTAGAAAAATAATAAACTCACTAAAAAGTAAAAGCTTGCATGGAATTTATGGCATTTCCAACAGAGTACTAAAAGCTTGCTCCCAACAGAAAAATAACATTCTCAATCACATATGTTAGCTTTTTTTCCATGATAGACAGAAATATTCTACTATAGGGCCATTAAGTAAAAACAATTATCATCCATTTCAATTGTGACCACTCTGTAAAAAACTCTTAAAGTAATGTATTCAAGAGCAGCTTCACATATTTCTAACAATGAAGTTTGGTTTTCAGAGCCAATTCAACAGAAAATGCTATATACACTTTTACTGATCAAATATTAAATGCTTTGAACAACCGGACATCAACTGTTGGGATTTTTTTGTAATATCTCAAAGGCTTTTGAGTATGCAAATCATGTAATTCTTGTAGATAAGCCCAAGTTATGTGGTATGAGTGGGACAGTGCACTCATGGTTTGATTCTTATTAAACTGGAAGAGTGGAGAAAGGGGAGATATCATGAATGTGTTCCACAGTGCTCGGTCTTGTTTCCTTTACTGTTCTTAAGGGGACCACATCGTGGTTCAGATCGAAAAAAATCGATTTTCAGTTTTCATCATATTTTGATAGATTAAGGTTTTAATTTAAGTAGTACTATGAAAATGATTTTGCTGAAAAAAATTTTTTTTTGGGGATTTAAAGAGAATTTTCTTAGGCTACCAGATGTGTTTGTGTCACACCTGCTTTCTGCATATATTTTAGATCTTTATATCCTCTACATTGCACGTTAGGGATTTTTTTTTTTTTTTTTTTTTTTTTTTTTTTTTTTTTTACTCCAGAGTTGGCTATCCTTCGAATACAGCAGTATGTATTCTGTGTTTGTAAACCACATGCTTTCAAACATGTGGTTAGTTTTGTTCAAGTGTGATTGCAAGTAGTTGTTATACTTATGTTTGCAGTGCTTGTTTATATGTTTACTATAGGCAGGCAATTAAGAGAAATAAAGAAAATCTGGAGGCAATGAAGAGAGATTTTTGGGTCATATTCTTCCATAAGTCATCTACTGATGATAAGCCTTGTCATGCATTGTGTCCATCAGGAGAAAATTCGTGGTGTGAATACAATAGGGCTCAGACAACTGGAGAATCCTATTCTACATCTACATCTACATCTACATCTACATCTACATGGGATACTCTGCAAATCACATTTAAGTGCCTGGCAGAGGGTTCATCGAACCACAATTATACTATTTATCTCCCATTCCATTCTCGAATAGCGCGCGGGAAGAAAGAACACCTGAATCTCTCTGTTCGAGCTCTGATTTCTCTTATTTTATTCTGATGATCATTTCTACCTATGTAAGTGGGAGTCAACAATATATTTTCGCATTCGGAGGAGAATGTTGGCGATTGGAGTTTCGCAAGTAACCCACGCCTCAGCGATAAGCGCCGTTGTTGTAATGATTCCCATCCCAGATCCTGTATCATTTCCGTAACGCTGTCTCCCCTGTATCGTGACAATACGAAACGAGCTGCCCTTCTTTGGACACTTTCGATGTCCTCCGTCAAACCCACCTGATAAGGATCCCACACTGGGCTGCAATACTCCAAAAATGGACGGACAAGCGCAGTGTATGCAGTTTCTTTAGTAGTTCTGTTGCATCTTTTAAGGATTCTGCCAATAAAACGCAGTCTCTGGTTCGCCTTTCCCACGATATTATCTACGTGTTCTTTCCAGTTTAAGTCTGAAGTAATTGTGATTCCTAGGTATTTTGTGGAGTTTACGGCGTTCACATTTGATTGATTTATGTTGTAAACAAAGTTTAACGGATTTCTTTTCGTACTCATGTGGACGACTTCACACTTCTCATTATTTAGAGTCAATTGCCAATTTTTACACCATACTGATATCTTATTCAGATCGTTCTGCAGTTGGTTTTGATCTTCAGATGATTTTACTAGACGGTAAATGACGGCGTCATCTGCAAACAACCTAAGAGAGCTACTTAGATTTTCCCCTAAATCGTTTATGTAAATAAGGAATAGCAGAGGACCAATAACACTACCTTGTGGAACGCCCGATATCACCTCTGTTTTAGTCGATGCCTTACCATCGATTACTACGAACTGTGTCCTCTCTGACAAGAAATCCCCTATCCAATTGCAAATTTGGGGCGATATACCATAACCACGCAATTTGATTAAAAGCCGTTTGTGAGGTACGGTGTCAAAAGCTTTCTGGAAATCAAGAAATACGGAATCGATTTGCGAACCTTTGTCGATAGCACCCATCACTTCGTGTGAATATAGAGCTAGTTGTGTTTCGCATGAACGATATTTTCTAAATCCGTGTTGACCTTGGGTCAATAGATCGTTCTGTTCGAGATAATTCATGATATTTGAATACAGGATATGTTCCAAAACCCTGCTGCAAATTGACGTCAATGAAATAGGCCTGTAGTTTAGTGGGTTACTCCTACTGCCTTTCTTGAATATAGGTGTGACCTGTGCAACTTTCCAATCTTTTGGTACAGATCCTTCTCTGAGAGAGCGGTTGTATATGACTGTTAAGTAAGGAGCTATCGCTTCAGCATAATCAGATAGAAATCTAATGGGTATACAATCCGGACCAGAAGACTTGTTCTTATTAAGTGATTTTAGTTGCTGCAGTACTCCGATGATATCTACTTCTATGTTACTCATTACGGCATCTGTTCGTAATTCGAAATCTGGAATATTGGTTTCGTCTTCTTTAGTGAATGAGTTTCTAAAAGCTAAGTTTAGTAACTCTGCTTTAGTAGCGCTGTCATCGGCAGGATCGCCATTACTATCACGTAGTGAAGGTATTGTTTGTGACTTTCCCCGAGTATATTTAACATATGACCAAAATCTCTTTGGGTTTTCAGTCAAATTACGGGAAAGAGTTTCGTTGTGATAAATGTTGTAGGCATCTCGCATTGAAATCCTCGCTAAATTTCGAGTTTCTGAGTACAATCGCAAATCCTGGGGATTTCGTGTTCGTTTAAATTTAGTATGCCTTTTCCTTTGCTTTTGCAACAGTGTCCTAACCTGTTTTGTGTACCAAGGGGGATCGCCTCCTTCTTTTATTAATTTATTAGGTATAAAACTTTCAATTGCTGTCGATACCACTTCTTTGAATTTGAGCCACATCTGGTCTACGCCTACGTTTAGTGTTAGAAACGAGTGGAAGCTGTCTTTCAAGAAGCAATGTATTTTGTTTCTATCTGCTTTTCTGAACAAATATTCCTTTCCTGCTGCTGTTATTACAGCAATTAAATCTATTTTCATAGATGTGGCTCATCCTGACCTTTGAAGGAAATGTCTGAGTGGGTGGGCATACATATAACTCAAATGAATGTTTCAACAGCATAATTTGGAACCACCTTCCTAAGACTGCATTTGTAGGCATGCATACAATGAAACTAGAATTTCATGATGCTGTTATTACATTCAGTCATGGTAATATTGGGAAATGTTGGGCACTGAAAGAGCTGGGAATTAATCCTGGTGAAAATATGATCACTAGGCTGCAACATTGCAATAAAATGAGGATACCGATGCAGACACGTCTGCATCTAATGTGGCCAAGAAGCAAGTCAAACATCGAGGAAGGTGAAAAAGAAGCTGGAAGACTTACTAAAGGGCAAAGAAGGGCCATCACATACAGCAGGACAGTTTTAATTAACTGTAACAAATTTCAGAAGTTATTTTTTTACAGTCAATTTCCTGCAATCTAAAATTTTCAATACAAATGTCCCATTATATCAGAAACTATCAGATAAATGAATTAAATTTTCAGAGACTCTACACAACATAAAAAGCCACCTCCGGTACTACATTCATTAATGTCTCTCATTAGGAAGTACAAAAGATATTTTCTGCAGAAAAAAACTTACTTTTTTTTAAAAAATTTATCAACAAAAAATATTATTTCTTAAAAACCATAAAAAGGATAAAGTAGATTTTAGTACAGTTGACTATATTAGCATTATGTAACATACAGTAAAAATATTAAGGTCCTGCATCAAATAGTTTTTTTCAGAAATGGGTCAAATAGTTGCCTAAATTGACATGGGTTAGATAGGCAGCACGTGGCCTCGTTAAAAATACTTATAATAGTGCAAAACACACGTACACAACAGTACCACACATCTGAAAGTGGTTATATTAGTTCTCAAAGTGCAGATGTGGGATTCTGATGAAGTGGTTAAAACAGAGTGGGAGAGAACAATGTGCACACCTTACTAAGGTCACTTTATCACATTCCTAATCACTTTCGTATTCATGCAGTCCAACATAAAAAAGGACACTAATTATATTTTCAAATGATGATGTTGGTATGTCAATGTCATTTCCTGGCTTTTGCCAAGCGTATTGCAACATAGGCTTATACATAGGTGCAGCAAATTGATTGTAAATGAGAGAATGAAGTTTCACGATGAAATAACAATCATATACCTTCATGTTGTGGTTTGGGCAAAAGTCTCTCTCCTGGTGGCTGACTGACTTAGTTCCTAATATTTTGACCACATGCTTAGGATTAATTCTCTCCATAATATCACTGCACTGAACACTGTTTACACAATAACTTGCTTGCGAACACTCAAAGAGCCAAATACGTATTGCAGCTATACCACCCAAGCAACTGGAATACTGTTTAGTGCAGCTACACTATGCCACCACCCAACCCAATTCAAAAGTAAAAGCATCGTGTATAATTACAACACTAGGAGAAATGATGATCTTCCATATTCGAGGTTTAATCTAACTTTGACCCAGAAAGGGGTGAATTATGCTGTAATAATAGTTTAGGTCACTTGCCAAATAGCTCTGACAGAGAGCCAACTACCATTTAAAAATAAATTAAAAGACTCTTTGACTGGCATCTACTCAGTAGATGATTTTTTAGGTATAAATTAGTAGTTTTACAAGAAAAAATTTAAAAAAGGTAAAAGAAGAAAATAAAAGGATGCATGTCTTCAAATAGCATGCAAAGATTCCTTTTATTAAACTGACAGATGCTCTAGCTCTTGCCCTTTTGAGCTCACATGGGTGTCAGTTAGCTTCTCCTTCACTTCCTCAAAGGTTCTCCCTTGGGCAGCCATAACACTGTCATCTGCATATATGAACTGCCTCCCATAAGAGTGCATTTGCTGAGAGTTGAACAGCAGCAAAGTTAATACACTGCCCTTAGGGGCACCATATTTTTGGTATTTCCACCTAAAATTTTTTCTTTGCTTCTTATCATAAAAGCACCTGTTCTGTAGTATGCAATGCAGAAATGTTGAAAACCCACAGTTCTTAGATGCCAGGTAAACCTTATATCACCGTAATGTGGTTAATAGTGCCATAGGTTGCACTTAGGTCAATGAAAGCTTTCTTTCATATTCATCTTGGATTTACTGAGTAAAATTTAAATTTTTCCCTGTGCATTAATGTCTTGATCTGAATCCAGCTTGTCTAGGCCTTTCAGAAGTCATCTGTAGGTTTGAATATTCTTTTCAGGCCGCAGCAGAATAGCCATGCACACCGAGGCACCCTGCTGCGGCGTGCATGGCCATTTGCCATCAGAGGTTCGAGTCCTTCCTCGGGCATGGGTGTTTGTGTTGTCCTTAGTATAAGTTGCTGTAAGTTAGTATAAGTAGTTTGTAAGCCTAGGGACTGATGACCAATGTAGTTAAGTCTGTTAGATTTACAAACATTTGAACATTTTATTCTTTTTAGGATAATTTTCTCAAGGGTTTTGATCATACAGCATGTTTGAGGACATTTGTAAGACTGCAACTCAATTATGATACTCATTTCTGCCTTATTTTCATATTTCCTTTCCTTATGCAACCTTTCCCTAGTTTTACTATTCTCTCTCTTTTTTAGTAGACTACATTTACTTATCAACAGTTCCTCTTTATACTTAATTCTTATTATTTTGTGCCTTTTTCTCTCTTTCTTTATGTTTTCATATTTCAGTGGATCTTGTTTCATTTTATGCTGCAGCTTTCTCATTCTTTCCATTGAAGAGATCATTAACAGTAAATGCAAGATAAATCATTTACATTTAGTCTTAATGTCAATACACCTGCATTTATTTTGTATCTCACCAGTTGAAGATGTCACATGAATAGACACAGCTAGTTTTAAATTTATATACTGGTATTTCATGTTTGTTGTTGTTGTGGTCTTCAGTCTGGAGACTGGTTTGATGCAGCTCTCCACAATACCCTATCCTTAGCCAGCCTCTTCATCTCCACATAAGAACGGCAACCTACATCTGTCTGAATCTGCTTGCTGTATCCATCTCTTGGTCTTCCTCTACGGTTTTTACCCCACACACTTCCCTCCAACGCTAAATTCACAATTCCTTGATGTCTAAGAATGTGTCCTATCAATCTATCCCTTCTTTTAGTCAAGGTATGCCAGAGATATCTTTTCTCCCCAATTCTGTTCAGTACCTCCTCATTAGTTACGCGATCCACCCACCTAATCTTCAGCATTCTTCTGTAGCACCAAATTTCAAAAGCCTCTATCCTCTTCCTGTCCCCACTGTTTATCGTCCATGTCTCACTCCCATACAAGGCAACACTCCATACAAATGCCTTCAGAAAGGACTTCCTTAGGCTTAAATCAATATTCGATGTTAACAAATTTCTCTTTTTCAAGAACGCTTTTCTACCCATTGCCATTCTGCATTTTATATCCTCTGTACTGCGACCATCATTTGTTATTTTACTGCCCAAGTAACAAAACTCATCTACCTCCTTTATTGCTTTGTTACCCAATCTAATTCCTTCAGCATCACCTGATTTTCTTACACTGCACTCCATTAGCCTAGTTTTGCTCTTGTTAATGTTCATCTTATATGTACCTTTCAGCACTCTGTCCATTCTGTTTAACTGCTCTTCCAGGTCCTTTGCTGTATCTGACAGAATTACTATGTCGTCGGCAAAACGCAAAGTTTTTAATTCTTCACCCTGAACGTTAATTCCTTCTCCAAATTTCTCCTTGCTTTCCTTTATAGCTTCCTCAATGTACAGATTGAATAACATTGGAGAAAGGCTACAACCCTGTCTTACTCCCTTCCCAACCACTGCATCCCTTTCATGCCCTTCAACTCTGACAACCGCTGTCTGGTTTTTATATAAGTTGTAAATAACCTTACGCTCCCTATATTTTACTCCTGCTTGCTTCAGAACTTGAAAGAGTTTATCCCAATCAACACTGTCAAAAGCCTCCTCCAAATCTACAAAAGCTAAAAATGTAGGTTTGCCTTTTCTTAATCTATCTTCTAGGATAAGCCGTAAAGTGAGTATTGCCTCCCGTGTTCCTACATTTCTCCTGAACCCAAACTGATCTTCCCCGAGGTCGGCTTCTACCAGCTTTTCCATCCTTCTGTATATAATTCGTGTTAATATTTTGCAACCATGACTTATTAAACTGGTTCTGTAGTTTTCACACCTGTCAGCACCTGCTTTCTTTGGAATGGGGATTATAACATTTTTCTTAAAGTCTGAGGGTACTTCACTTGCCTCATACATCTTACACACCAGGTGAAACAATTTTGTCATGGCTGGTTCTCCCAGGGACTTCAGTAGCTCTGAGGGAATATCATCTACTCCAGCAGCCTTGTTTCGACTTAGATCTTTGAGGGCTCTGTCAAATTCTTCTCTCAGTACAGTATCTCCTATTTCATCTTCATCTACTTCCTCTTCCCTTCCTACAACATCGTCTCTAAGTTCATTTCCTTTGTAGAGCTGCTCTATGTACTCTTTCCACCTTTCAGCTTTCCCTTCTTTGCTGAGAACTGGTTTCCCATCTGAGTTCTTGATATTCGTAGAGTTGCTTTTCTTGTCCCCAAATGTCTCTTTTATTTTCCTGTAGGCGGTATCTACTTTTCCCCTTCGTATACATTCTTCTACAGATTTGCATTTGGCTTCTAGCCACTCCTTCTTAGCCATTTTGCACTTCCTGTCGATCTCATTTCTAAGTCGTCTGTACTCCATTTTGCCTGTTTCATTTACTGCATTTTTATATTTTCTCCTTTCATCGATTAAATTTAGTATCTCCTGTGATATCCAAGGATTTTTTGTAGGTCTTGCCTTCCTACCTATTTTGTCCTCTGCTACCTTCACTATTTCATCTCTCAATGCTACCCATTCCTCCTCTACTGTTTTATTTTCCCCTGTTTCTGTCAATTGTTGCATAAAGCTCCCTCTGAAATTCTTAAGAACTTCAGGTTCCTTCAATTTATCCAGGTCCCATCTCCTTATTTTCCTACCTTTTTGTAGTTTCTTCAGTTTCAGCCTACAGTTCATACCCAACAAGTTATGGTCAGAGTCTATATCTGCCCCTGGGTGTGTCCTACACTTTAAAACCTGGTTCCGAAATCTACGTCTTACCCTTATAAAATCTATCTGGTATCTCCCGGTGTCTCCTGGTCTCTTCCACGTATACAACCTTCTTTTGTGATTCTTAAACCAAGTGTTTGTAATAACTAAATTATGTTCTGTGCAAAATTCTACCAAGCGGCTTCCTCTTTCATTCCTTTTGCCCAGACCATATTCACCTACTATCTTCCCTTCCCGTCTTTGTCCTACTACCGAATTCCAGTCTCCCATAACAATTAAGTTTTCCTCTCCCTTAATTGTCTGAATAATTCCCTTTAGCTCCTCATATATTTCTTCGATTTCCTCATCATCGGCAGAGCTAGTTGGCATATAAGCCTGTACTACTGTTGTCGGTGTTGGCTTCGTATCTATCTTGACAACGATAATGCGATCACTGTGCTGGTCATAGTAGTTTACCCTCATTCCTATTTTCTTATTCATTGTCAATCCTACTCCTGTGATACCCCCAATTGATTTTGTATTTATAATCCTATACTCACCTGACCAGAAATCCTGTTCATCCTGCCACCGAACTGCACTAATCCCCACTATATCTAACTTCAACCTATCCATTTCCCTTTTTAAATTTTCTAATTTTCCTACTTGATTAAGGGATCTAACATTCCACGCTCCGACCCGTAGAATGCCAGTATTGTCTTTCCTGATGATCACATCCTCCTGAGTAGTCCCCGCCCGGAGATCCGAATGGGGGACTATTTTACCTCCGGAATATTTTACCCGAGAGGATGCCATCATCATATGTTCATACAGTAGAGCTGCATGTCCTCGGGAAAGGTAACGGCTGTAGTTTCCCCTTGCTTTCAGCCGTTCGCAGTAACTGTGTGGCAAAGCCACATTAGCTGATGTTACAAGGCCAGCTCAGTCAATCATCCAGAATGTTGCCCCTGTAACTACTGAAAAGGCTGCTGCCCCTCTTCAGGAACCACACGTTTGTCTGGCCTCTCCACAGATACCCCTCCGCTGTGGTTGCACCTACGGTACGGCTATCTGTATCGTTGAGGCACGCAAGCCACCCCACCTCGGCAATGTCTGTGGTTCATGGGAGTGGAATATTTCATGTTACTGGAATATTTTAAAAAATGTCTGCCTATTGTCACACCTGTTACGCCATTTCTGCATAAAATACAGTTAATCCCAAAAAATAATAGGTTTAAGTGTCAATATATTTTCTTAAACTCATTTTCCCCAAATATTAAAAATTATGAAATAACTTTTCAAACAAGAAGCAAATTTTATCATCTTTTTTGTCACTGGTGTGCCAGTGTTCCCTGTCACTTTCAAAAAGAGAGAATAATCAAATGCAAGCTAATCCAAATAAATTATTCAGTGTAGGATGTCAAGGAAGCCTATTGTTACATAGAAATTTGTTCACTGTTGTATTGTCTGATTCACAGAAAGCAAATCAGTTCAGTCAATATCACAAAGTTTCTTGATGTTCTCCGAGTGTATTAAATTGCAATCCTTGGGATGACAATTCGTATCCAAATATCTTGAATCAAATAAAAATGAGTTTCAATTCATTGAATGTCATGTTTTGTAGTGCAATCACATGCATCTGTACTCTCCTGATTTTCTAAACATGACCATGCAGAATGAGCCATTTGTAGATTTCACTGATGATATTTGTGATACAGGTCACTCCTACTTCAGTTTGATACAGGTTCGAAAATGGATATAATACCAAGGTTATTTAATGTATTTCTTCATGAAAAATATTCTTACTACTAGCCAGGGAAAATGTTAGTGACAGTTGAGAAAAAGAGTGACTAATATATGTGATAAAAGTATGTTGTAATCCTTTCCATATTCACTTTTAAATTTAAGATTTTCTCTTAAAACAGAATATTGCACTACTTTTCTGAGAAATAAACTGTCAACAAGAAGTTGGTTGACTTCCAAAAATATTCTTTAGTGTAGACATACACATAAAGTTTCCATATGTTCTGTGCTCTTGAAAAATGTATTGAGTGGACCATAAATCTTCTAAGGAAGTTAAAATGGTATATCATTATATTGTATCATTGCAAGAAACATTCTTAACATTAGGATTGTATTAGCAAATAATACAGCAGGAAAAGGATTACATTCAACATTTAAAACTTTAAATGTGATATGTGACAAGGTTTGGTGCTTGGTTCTATCCTGTTCATGGTCTACATAAATGAGTTGCACAGTACACAGAAGAACTCTTCGAAAATTTTGTTTGTTGATAACACAATTATAGTATCAATGGGGTTGAACACATCCTTACCAGACAGTGCCATAAATATGATGGAACAGTTTTGTAGTGATTCACAGCCAACAGCTCAACCCCTTAATGTTACAATAACTCATTATGCATTTCAAACACATCCAAATAACTTCAGTTAGTGGAAGCAGAGATCATTGTCCATATACTTATTACACCCAGTGTTTTCCGCAGATTCCTTTTGACAGTGATTCTGAAGAGCATATAAACATTTCCTATAAGTCCACTTAACTTTCAGGCATCCTCCTGGAACACCACATCCCAAATTCTTCAATTCTTTTGTAATTTTCACATAATTGTAAGTCACTTCCAAAGAATACTTTGTGTCACACATACATTCTTAGAAGTTTATTTCTTAAGGTCTATACATTTGATATTAGTACACATTTTTACTGAAGAATGCCCTTTTCCTCTGTTTTTCAAGAATTTATAATAAATTAACTCTATTGTCAAATTTTCTTAGTGGCTTTAGCCTGAAGACATTTTAGAGAAACATTATAACATGTACCAAGTTTTCTGATGCAATAATCAACCTCATTTTAGTTGTAAAATGCTTTAGTTCCAATTGATAATACTTACATCAAGCTCATAAATTGAAGGAAAGTTCAGGTTGGAATTAACAATATAGTAATAAGGACAGTTTACAACTCATTGCAAAGATGCAATGACAAGCTGTGAGAGGCATGTAAAAAGACACACTCTTTAGCTATCAGCCATGACCTTCTTCAGAATATAGAGCATTCACACATTGTGTGGCTGTGTGAGTGTGGGAATGTTCCATTTTCTGAAGAAGGCCATGGCTGATAGCTGAAATGTTGTATGTGTGTGTTTTTTTATGTGCCTGTCCCAACTTGTCGTCATGTCTTTGTGGTGAGTTGTAAACTGTCCTTATTACTATATTCACAAATTGATGAGCATCAGAAGCATATCATAAAACTACACTGCTGAAAAAGAAAATAAATAAATAAGTCAATAAATTATATAAAAAATAGAAAATGGATAACTTACCCAAAAGGCAGGCTCGTCGACAGTCACAAATAAAATCACACACAAACACACATACAAGCTTTCGCAACCGTTGGTAGCTTCTTCAGGAAAAGAGAAAGAAAGGAGAGGAGAAAGGGAAGGATATGGGTTTTAAGGAAGTGGAAAAGGAGTCATTCCAATCCCAGGAGTGGAAGGACTTACCTTAGGGAAAAAAAAGGAAGGTACACAAATACACACACACTCACACATATCCAAACGCAAACATACCTAGACAGACATTTGTAAAAAGCAAAGAAGTTCGACAGAGATACCACTTGAGGTAGAGGCTCTGTCCACAGAACAGAGGCAAAGATGCTAAAGATGGTGGGCAGGAATTTGAATTTAGCAGAGGTTGAGGCCAGGTGGGCAACGGGAGGAGAGAATAAGCTGAAGGGCAAGTTCCCATCTCCGGAGTTCTGAAAGGTTGGTGTTGGTAGGAAGTATCCAGATAACCCGGATGGTGTAACACTGCGCCAAGATGTGCTGGCCGTGCACCAAGGCATGTTTAGCCACAGGGTGATCTTCATTACCAACAAACTCTGTCTGCCTGTGACCGTTCATGTGAATGGACAGTTTGTTGCTGGTTATTCCCACATAGAACGCTTCACAGTGCAGGCATGTCAGTTGGTAAATCACGTGGGTGCTATCGCAAGTGGCTCTGCCCTTGATCGTGTACACCTTCCAGGTTACTGGACTGGAGTAAGTGGTGGTGGAAGGGTGCATAGGACAAGTTTTACAATGGGGGCGGTTGCATGGATAGGAGCCAGAGGGTAGGGAAGGTGGTTTGGGGATTTCATAGGGATGGACTAGGAGGTTATGAAGGTTAGGTGGGCGATGGAAAGACACTCTTGGTGGACTGGGAAGGATGTCATTAAGGATGGATGTCATTAAGGATGGATCTCATTTCGGGGCAGGATTTAAGGAAGTCATATCCTTGCTGGAGAGCCAAATTCAGAGTCCGTTCCAGTCCTGGAAAGTATCCAGTGACAAAAGGGGCACTTCTGGGGTTCTTCAGTGGAAGGTTCTGGATTTGGGGGGATGAGGAGGTTGTGGTGTCGCACAAGTACAAAGTGCGCGCCACCTACTTTCGCCGCGCGCCGCCATGCACACACGGCACGGCGTTCTCACGACAGCCACGAGCGCCCTCTGCTGCAACCCCGCTCGTGGCCACCACGGAAAGACATCGGACTTCGGACTGAGATAGCAACCAGTTAGGACCTTCGTATTCAGATAGGCACGAGTGAAGACTTTGCTATCGTACAGGCACTACGCAGGCCTCTAACAACTATGTATCAACATTCTGCAGTACTATGTAAAAGTTAAGTATTGTTACATTCTGTGCAATATATATCTCTTTCTAATTTACTCTAGTGTTTATAGTTTCTGGCTGCTCCCCTCCGTACCTGCACCAGCGTGCTATTTTTGTTCCTGTGTCGGGCTCATTCCACTCGGCCACCGACACCTACGACGAGGCTGGGACACAAAAGCGGCGAAGAAGTTGGGACACAAAAGTGGCGACGAGGAGTGATACATGAACCGTGGACCAGCAGCCAGACAGCAGCAGTCGGAGCACGTAGAAATTGCTCCCGCCCACCCACCCTTATTATAACATTTTTGGGGGAACATATTCAGTTACGTGTTTTGTGGACTTTTTTGTTGCAGAGCGTCCTCTTTCATATTGCATTTGTGTTTTGTTATAATTTACTTGTATGCGCGGCGCCTAATTGGTCAGCATGGCCACTACCCTGAACCCAAACTTAATGGAAATTATTCAGTTACAGACGGCGCAAATCACTCAACTACTGCAGGCCGTGTCGCAGTTGACGACACAGGCTGCTCACCAACAACAACAGTCATCACATCAGCAGCCCACACCTGCCGCTGCACCGATTCCTACATCTCGCCAGTACAACGAACGTGAGGAAGAATGGAGCGACTATTTCACACAGTTTCAAGAACTCGTCGCGGCTCATCAAATTACAGGTCAGAGAGTGAAGAACCTTTTCTTATCGATTGTGGGCCCCCAGACCTTCGTACTATTGCAAAAACTTTTCCCTCTCACATCTCCTCGTGATGTAGACTTTGAACAAATTGTAGATGCACTGAATGCTCATTATGAGAGAAAAGTTCTTGTAGCCGCCGCACGATACCGATTTTTCAGAATTAAAAAATTACCGCAGCAGTCACACCAAGAGTGGATTACAGAATTGAAGGGCTTAACCTGCCACTGTAAATTTACTTGCTCTTGTGGACTTTCGTATAGTGACGTGATGTTGACGGATGCGATTACGCAGAATATTCAGGACCCCAGAATTAGAGCAGCAATTCTGAAACAGTCTGACCCCTCATTAGACAGTGTACTGCAGCTTATAGAAGCGCATGATACTTTTGACTTAGCAGATGTAGAAATGCAAAGCCACAGAGTTAATTCAGTGCGCCGTAACGGACGCTTTCCTAGCCGTATTTCTCAGTGTAGCACTAGTGATTCTTACAATAGTACAAGCCGTGCTGAACAGACAGTGAACAGTAGCCAGTGTAAAAGTGCGACACAAAGGTCGCCCCGTCGTGTTCGAAACAGTGATTTGAATAACGGGCGCCAACGCTCATTTCAGAAAAATGTACGTAAATCTTGCCCCCAGTGTGTGTCTCGCCACAAGCGTGCTCATTGACCTAGTCGCAACGCAACCTGTTATCAATGTGGCAAATCAGGACATGTACAGTCTGTGTGTATGCAAATTAAAAACTCAAAGAACGGTACCGTTAGAAACAGTGCTTCGCAGAGTGCGAGAACAGTCCATTCTGTAAATGTTATACGGGCTGTGGAATTGAACAGTGCTTTCCTTGGATCTCAATTGCATGAAAGTAGTTCTGCGCCTATGGCAAAACTATATAGTGCACCACGTAGCAAGCGCCGACGAGCGCGTAAAACAGTGCAATGGAAAAGGGTTCGGGACAAGCAAAATAGTTATGTACAGTGCAATCCTGTAGTGAAACTAGTGCCTTCTGGAACTGCTCATTGTACTAGTTCCCAGTACTGTGTAGATGGTGACAGTAGACTTGGAGTAGCTACTCAAAAGTTTAGTGCAGTAGTTAGTGACTCAGTAGTAGCCTCGCATTGCGCGGACGCCGATCCGGCGTTAGTGCCCTCTAGTGACAGTGTTGTTAATCCGCTGCGTGCCGAGTCTGCGCCGCTTACTTCACTACGCGGCCCGCGCAAGCGCAGTAAACAAACCGTAGCAGACGTTGCCCACATTCGCGCACCTGTCGAGCGCCGCAAGCAAAAACTGTTTGTGACTCTCTTCATAGAAAATAAGACGGTGCAATTTCAGCTTGATACTGGTTCCGCTGTCACATTAATAAATAAAGATACTTATGAACTTCCGGGTTCGCCAAAATTGTCGCCGTCACAGCAAGTGTTAACAGCTTATACAGGTCAAAATATTCCCGTGCTAGGAACGTGTAGCCTGCCCGCCTCTTTTCAAGGTGTTACAAAGACAGTTGCTTTTGTAGTTCTTCAGGCCAAATCTACGCAGAATATTTTTGGACTAGATGCATTCGATTTATTTGGTTTATCAATTCAAAGAGATGTGCTTCACAGTTCGTCAATAGTGCCTCAGGACAAAATAAATGCATTGTGTGAACAATACAGTGACTTGTTTTCGCCGGAACTAGGTTGTGCAAAAGACTTCGTGGCACATGTAACTTTAAAAGAATCTGCAGTTCCAAAATTTCGTAAAGCTAGACCAGTGCCTATCGCCTTGTGTGATACAGTTGCCGAAGAACTTAAACGTTGGCAAGATAGTGGGGTGATTTCTCCTGTTTCTGCGAGTCAGTGGGCCTCGCCTATAGTAATTATACCCAAGCCGTCAGGAAAACTTCGTCTCTGTGCGGACTTCAAATCAACAGTGAACAGTCAAACAATTGTTGACACTTATCCCCTGCCCAGACCTGACGAACTGATGGACAAATTAGGACAGTCTCGCTTCTTTTCCAAGATTGATTTAGCAGAGGCATACTTGCAGATTCCACTTGATGACGAGTCAAAAAAATTTTTCGTCATTAATACTCATATGGGCCTTTTTCAATTTCAACGCCTACCCTTTGGCAGTTCTTCCGCCCCCGCTATTTTTCAGCGTTTTTTGGAACAGCTGACAGTTTCTGTACCGTGTTGTTCGAACTGTTTAGATGATATTGTGGTATCCGGACGTACAGTTGAAGAACATTTAGCAAACCTGGAGTGCCTTTTCCAAGTTTTGACTGCAGCATGTCTACATTGTAATAAAGCAAAGTGTTCGTTTTTTCAAACTGAAATAGAGTACCTAGGCCATGTGATTAATGCCCAAGGAATACATCCCTTACAGTCACATCTTCGAGCAATCAAAGACTTGCCTCCTCCTAAGAATGTGCACGAATTGCAAGCAGTAATGGGAAAGCTGAACTATTATTTCAGGTTTATTCCCAATGCCTCTCAGATTGCAGCTCCACTGCATCACTTACGTAGGAAGAATGTTCCTTTTGTATGGTCCAAAGATTGTCAGGTTGCTTTTGACAAATTAAAGTCTGCACCAGTCAGTGATGCATGTTTGATTCCCTTTGACCCACAGAAGCCTGTAGTGTTAGCAGTTGACGCCTCGTCGTACGGTCTGGGCGCAGTAATCTCACATCGCATTGGATCTCACGATCGTCCTATTGCCTTTGCATCCAAGCTACTGACGCCAACGCAACAGAATTACAGTCAGATAGATAATGAGGCCTTAGCAATCATTTACGGCGTCACAAAGTTTCATCATTATCTCTATGCCAGAAAATTCTATTTGTTGACAGACCACAAGCCTCTCACGTCGTTGTTCTCACCCACAAAGCCGATTCCGCTACGAACGGCACAAAAGCTTCAGAGATGGTCCTTGATATTGTCTAATTATCAGTATGAGATTTTGTACCGACCTACCACTAAACATGCCAACGCGGACACACTTTCCCGACTTCCGGTTGACCAGGATGTATCATTTAATTCTTCAGAAATGGCATGTTGTCAGATAGACTCCAAAGATGCTTCCGCTGTCGCAGACTTTCCTTTGAACTCTCGTCTGGTTGCACAGGAAACAGCTGCGGATGCAGACCTAAGTGTGGTAGCACGTTTTGTTCGCTCAGGGTGGCCTGCCAGAGCCAAAGACATTGATCGGCCTCTGGTTCGACGTTATTTTGCACAACGTCATGCATTGTCTTTAAGTCAGGGTGTTCTGTTGTTACATACGGACAACGACCGAACAAGAGTGATTGTTCCTCGTTCCCTGCAATGAGAAGTGTTACGCCTTCTGCATCAAGGACATTGGGGCATTGTTAGGACAAAGCAACTGGCCAGACGTCATTGTACCTGGGTTGGTATGGACGTTCAGATAGAGAGCATGACATCACAGTGTACAGTTTGTGCGGAGCATCAGGCGGCTCCTCCACAACGTTTCTCGGGCTGGCCACGCCCCAAGGGACCATGGCAACGTTTACATATTGACTTTGCCGGACCTTTCTGGAATACGCGCTGGTTAATTGTTGTAGACGCTTTCAGCAAGTTTCCTTTTGTGATTGCCATGAACTCAACGACAGCTTCTAGTACAATCAGTGCCTTAACATCAGTGTTTTGCATCGAAGGCTTGCCTGAAACTATCGTCAGTGACAATGGACCTCAGTTTGTTAGTGCGGAATTTCAACAGTTTTGACGTGTGAATGGCATTCAGCATATTACCACTGCACCTTTTCACCCTCAGTCCAATGGTGAAGCAGAACGTTTCGTTCGAACATTCAAGTCTCACATGGAGAAGATGAAAGGTCAGCACTCCAGGCAGCAAGCTCTTCAAATTTTCCTGTCTACGTATTGGTGCATGCCACGTGACGGCCCGTCTCCTGCTGAGCTGCTACACGGCCGCCGTCACCGCACTCTCCTTCACCTGCTGCAGCCTCCCACGCACCGAGTCGGTTCGTATGGCGCTACGCGTTTTCAGGTTTCTACGCCGGTGCTGTACAGGGTGTTTGCTGGCAACAAGAAGACATGGATGCTGGGCACCATTCAGTGTGTGCTCGGTCGCAATATGTATGTTGTACGTTCTTCTACAGGGTTGGAGCTGCGGCGCCACGCAAACCAATTGCGCTTGCACAGGCCGCGCGATCCTGTCTCCGGTTTCTTGATTCCAGACCCAATTCACCGCCAGGGAGCACAGCCACATCGCTCGCCGCCGGGCCCAGCTTCCCTTGGCTACGAGCTCCCGATGGATGTAGACGCGCCTCCTATGCAGTCGGCCCCTTCGCCTCCGTCGCTGCCTCAGCTGCCAGCGTCAACGAGAGGGACTCCGGGACCGTGCGTGCCCCCGTCGCCTGGGCCACGCACCTCAGAAGATGACCTGCTCCCTCTGGGCAGGGGGGTGCGCCCTTCCCCAGGTTTCGGTGGGTTCCCTGGAGGATCGCAAGGCGGATGCCGGAGCGCGGACGGCGTCTCGATCCCAGCCCCAGCTACGACGCCCGTCCCACCAGTAACGCTCCCGCCCAGGCCCTCCTCCCAGTGCCGTCGCCGTGGCCCTCAGCCCTATGCCACGACGGCGCGGCGGTTTGGGGGGGAGGGGTGTGGTGTCGCACAAGTACAAAGTGCGCGCCACCTACTTTCGCCGCGCGCCGCCATGCACACATGGTGCGGCGTTCTCACGACAGCCACGAGCGCCCTCTGCTGCAACCCCACTCGTGGCCACCACAGAAAGACATCGGACTTCGGACTGAGATAGCAACCAGTTAGGACCTTCGTAATCAGATAGGCACGAGTGAAGACTTTGCCTTCCTACAGGCACTAGGCAGGCCTCTAACAACTATGTATCAACATTCTGCAGTACTATGTAAAAGTTAAGTATTGTTACATTCTGTGCAATATATATCTCTTTCTAATTTACTCTAGTGTTTATAGTTTCTGGCTGCTCCCCTCCGTACCTGCACCAGCGTGCTATTTTTGTTCCTGTGTCGGGCTCATTCCACTAGGCCACCGACATCTACGACGAGCCTGGGACACAAAAGCGGCGACGAAGTTGGGACACAAAAGAGGTGGCTCTGGTAATTTACTTCTGTACCAGATCAGGAGGATAGCTGCAGAATGTGAAAGCTGTTATTAGGTTATTGGTGTACTGGTTCAGGGATTCGGGACTGGAGCAGACTCTTTTGCCACGAAGACCTAGGCTGTAGGGAGGGGAACGTTTTATGTGGAATGGATGGCATCCAGCCAACTGATTTAGTTTGAAAGGGGGCAAATTGTGGCCTTCAGAGTGGCAAGGTGGTTTTTTATGGAGAAATGCCACATGCAGCATCAACTGTGCAATGATCACATGAACACACTCACACTTTTAGACGAGGTTATTAATGTCCATACAGCACTGACATCCACGGCAGCAGTGGCAGATTGCACAGCTACCACAGCACATATGAGAGTAACAACTGCCAACATGAACCACACACATCTCTAGCCCACACAAACCTCTAGCCCATCTTCCAGTACCAACATGCACAGTTTGACTGGTGCCATCGCTTGGACGGCTGTAATGGCATGTCATGATCTTCAGCGATGAAAGCATATTCTGCCTTCTCGCAAGTGATGGCAATTGTCTAACCACTTGTGTTCTGTTATGGGAGGGCAACTAACATGTACGATGTGGACTTGGAGAGCGCTGTCTCTTAGGGTGCATTTGCCCAAGATACACAGGTCCCACGCCAGACCTTAATATCTGGAGTGCGATAAGCTACAACTCTCGTTCATCTTTGGTGTTTGTGAAGGTAAAGCTGATCAGTACACAGTAAGAGCAGAACGCTGTAACACCCATTTGTTTGTCTTTCTTGCAACAGGAAGCTGATGTGTTTGTCCAACAGAATAATGCTCACCCTCTTACTGTGTGTGAAACTCTACGTTTTCTGCAAGACATTCAGTAACTTCACTGGCCAGCAAAATCTCATCTCCAATCAAGCACATGTGTGATATAATGTAAGGACAACTGACACGTGCAACTCGTCAATGCAAAACTCTTGCAGAACTATGTGATCAGGTCAAGCAGGCATCGAATGATGTACCCCAAGACTTAAGACAGTATTCACTATTTGTATGATCGAATGATTGCCAGAATCAGCACATCTGTGCAGGCACATTCTAATATGGGTGTTTCAGCCATGATCAGCATGTGGCACCTCAGTACGGTCTGAGCTATTGATCTGTAAATGTAATCATTTCAAGTTCTCCATATCAACTAATAAATATCGAGTGAATTGGAAAACTCTGAAAGGGTATACTAATTTATTTATGACACCAGTCATAATGTAGCCCCACTGTGTTTCCTGTTCTGAAAGTAAACGAATAAACCTTTTTTTACAAGAATAGATTTTTTAAAATACTTAGCTGTTACTAGAGTGGGCATATAGACCATTTTTCATTTTTATAGATGCCGGCCGCAACGGCCGAACAGTCTGCAGCGTGCGAGTCACAGTCTGCATGGCCGCTGCAGTCGGGGGTTCGAATCCCCCCTCAGGCATGGATGTTTGTGCCGTCTTTAGTATAAGCTAGTTCATAAGTAGTTTGTAAGTTTAGGGTCTGATGACCTCGTAGTTAAGTCACATAAGGTCTACGAACATTTGAATAGATGTACTTAAGATTCTGATACAGGAATAGAAATGTTTCTCAGTATTTTACTGTTTTTAGGGAACGCATCTATCAGATAATTATGTGCTGTGGTGTAAGAATTTGTTTTTGTATTAGTATTTATGTTTTCCTTATTTCAAATCCCTATATTTTCTCTACTCCCCTATTAGTTTAGAATGAGAAATAAATTACAGTTATGTAGATTTAGGGGAGGGTGGCATAGGTGGTGGTAACAGTAATGTAGCATTAGAGACACTTGTATTCATTGTCACATCACAAACGATTTTCCATAATTGTAGTTATACTTAACTTGTTGCAGTCACTGTACTCTGAACTGTTCACAGTTTCAAGAGAAAATGTTAGTAGTATGATATTTTTGAGTTAAAGGCAAGGAGACAATTTTCAAGAGGGCATGATGAACCAGATGATTCCCTTGAATAATGAAAAAATTTGCAGATGTAAATTATATATATATAATAATGGAAAGTCCAGGTTGGAATAAATAATATAGTGAGGACAGTTTACAACTCACCGCAAAGACGTGGCGACGAGCTGCGACAGGCACATACAAAAGACACACACATACAACACATTCAGCTATCGGCCATGGCCTTCTTCAGAAAATAGAGCACTCACGCAATCACACAGGCACACAACACAGTCATACAACCATCACCTCCAACTGCCGCACCTCGAATCACGCTCTGCAGCGAATTGGGGACGGGAGGGGAGGGGGAGGGGATAGAAAGGTTACGTCACGGTGGTGGGGATGGGTTAGATGGGAATAACGAGATGCAGCTTAGGAATGGAGTGGGGAGGCGGGTGAGGGGAGAAAATAAAATAATAAAAAAGTAAAATAAATATATATATAGAAAATGCATGCACACTATCGGGTAGGATAAGCCTGTGACAGGACTGGAATAGGAAGTGCTGGGTGGGTGGATTGGACAGGTCTTGCAGCGGGGTCTTCCACAAGGATATGATCCCTGTGGCAGTGAGCTGGGTTTCGGGGTGGCATAAGGATGAACTAGGATGTTGTGAAGGTTGGGAGGGCGACGGAACACCACTTTAGGAGGGGTGGGAAGGATCTTGGGCAGGATGTCTCTCATTCCAGTCCTGTCACAGGCTTATCCTACCCTATCAGAGGCCGGGCCACTTGTGAAAGCAGCCACGTAATTTACCAACTGTGCTGCAAGCACTGTACAGCTTTCTATATTGGCATGACCACCAACCAGCTGTCCATTAGGATGAATGGCCACCGCCAAACTGTGTCCAAAAACAAGGTGGACCACCCTGTGGCACAGCATGCAGCGGAGCACATGCTTGATTTCAATGGCTGCTTCACAACCCGGGCCATCTGGATCCTCCCAACCACCACCAGCTTTTCTGAACTGCACAGATGGCAGTTAACCCTACAATACATTCTCCGATCCCGAAATCAACCAGGCCTCAACCTACGATAACTTCCCTATATATATATATATATTTTTCCATACCTTACAGTTCCTACCTCTCTATCCCAAACCTCGCCTATTTTGAGTGGTGTGTGAATGTGTGATCGTGAGATTATATATATATATATATATATATATATATATATATATATATATATATATATTATATATATATATATATATATATATATTTTTTTTTCTTTCTTTCTTTCTCTCTTTTTTTTTTTTTTTTTTTTTTTTTTTTTTGCAGTCTTGTGTACTTGCAGTGTGCATGCATATATTTATTTTATTTTATTTTCTCCGCTCACCCACCTCCCCACTCCATTCCTAAGCTGCATCTCGTTCTCTGTAAGTTCATGTTGTGCACATACATAATATTGACAGCAAAAATAACGTCTGCACAACAGGTGGTGCTAGATATAGAAATGCAAGTATGCTTTAGCTGCATGCCGAATGCAGTCTGACGCTTATAAGCGTATGTTTCTTCTCACTCTTTTTTGGGTTAGAAGGCCCTGGTGTCGGTTGTTTCGCCGCCATTGCAAACAATGCACAACACAGACGACTAAAGATGAAAACACACAACTGCAGACAAGAAAATGTTATGTGATATTTCATTGGTGGCTTGTACTAACAAGAGTGCACAGCCAAACAAACTAAACTGTGTACTCAGCTAGTGAACACACTGCTTATAAGCGTTACCGGCACTGGCTTGTTGATCGTGGTCACGCTTATAAGCGGCAGCCACAGTGAAAGTGTTAAGGGAGAACTACTTGGATATTGACAACCTGAAAAGGCTGATTTTATTCCGTAGTGTGAACAAATTTTTAGTGTTAATCATAAAGTAACATGGTCACACTACAAACTTCATAAAACATTTCACTTTAATTCTTTTTCTGCCTTCCTCTGGGGGCATACACTGCTATAAGAGTTAAATCATGTGACAAATTTATGAAATTGATAGTTTTCATTAGAACAATTTTTTGGATTTCTAAATTATAATTTACTTTGTTGTTTTCAAATATTTTCAGAATGTGGGAAAAATTACAGCCCTTTCTCCATGGTACTTTGAGGGTTAGTGTATTGCAAAGTCCACTGAAGTCTTGTAATGCAGTTACCTTTTGATAAACACAACCACTACCCAGGTGATGATTAAAGTATCTAGAAAAATTTGAGTAGTTATTGCATAGATGTACGCTTTCCCATTAATGATACTCTTGGCATTACATCTATGATAATCACACCACATCAGTCCCACAAGTTGTCATGATCATAGAGGCATTTGCTTTGAATTTCTCTCTCTTTGAGAGGGGGTAGGAGAGTGACATTCCAATTTTTTCAGGCACTGATGATACATCACAATATACTTTGAACCTAATTGACTTAATTTGCATAAACTACTAGTGCTACATAATCACAAGCTTCATATGAAAATCCCAAATAATCTTTCACTAATCAAATGCAAACACAAAGCACTGGAGTGGATTTGAAGGTGGCAAAGTCTGGCCTTTGGTGACAACAAACCATCTTCTCAGGGACTTACTGAAAGGATGTGATCCACCAGCTCATAGGGAAGGCCAGCAGTATATCTTCCAACCCATCAGTGGCTTTCACTACAAGACCACGTGCGTACCAGATTAAAAGAATGTTTCAAGACAATAGAAGCAAACCATTTTGATGGGGAGGCAGTGGCATCTGAGGCCACCTGCGTCTCCATTTGGAGTGATGTGCAAGAAGTTTTAGGTAATATTTGCACAAGGTCTTCACAGGAAATTTAAAACCAGCCACTTAATACCTGCACTACCAAGCAATCTCATAGGTGTAGTTTATGGTCACATAGCAACTAGAGTTGCAATTTAAGTAGGTTCATGCTATGGCTGGTGATCTGAAAATGTCCTGTAGTTGAGAATCCCTATGGAAAGAAATTATCGACACCCACAGTGAAAGGTATGGAGCAGAATTATCCATACACTGCAAGAAACTAATACTGATTGCGGGGGTGTCAAGAAGGAAGGTGTAATGCAACACAGACATTGGCAGAAAGAGTACAGTAAATCAGTAATGAACATACATTGCCTACTGGTTGGTTGACATCAGTGTGAAAGGGATGAACTAATGCAGGATGGAGTTGAGTGTACCATGTAGTGATCGACAAGAGAAGAGGGTTTGTTCTGAAGTGTGCGATAGATACAGTCCCTCTCACACTGTGCAATGCAGAGAGAATACATTTATTAAGACTTGGGTCATATTTCCTTCAGCTGTTATTGCTTTGAGTTAATTGTACATCTGCTGGTGGAAAGCAAAGTGAGCCACTATAGTTAATGTTATTGCACAAGCTGACATGGCAGTTTTTCTGGATGTCACCCCTCACGTGCAGAGTACAATGAGAAGCAAAAAGATTGCCCAGGCCAAATAATTTAAGAGTCAAGACTCCAGCAGACCATGGAGGTTCAGCTGGTTCACGTTGCCAAATAGAAGCAATATAATAGTTAGGATATTGTATACATGATTCATTGCAATTTAGCTCATCACATCATTTATTATATAAACTATCATTGAATATTGGTAAAATAATTACAGTGACAGTTTCGTATCTGCTTCAGTGGTTGTGAGGCTATGCTGATATAAAACAGAAGGTACATATGTTTTAATCTAATTGGAGTAATGTCATTAACACATTGGTGTTTATATATATATATATATATATATATATATAATGTCAGACAGCATTTGGTATGCAGCTAAAGTATACTTGCATTTATGTATCTAGCACCACCTTTTGCACAGACGTTATTTTTGCTGTCAACATTACGCACGTGCACAACATGAACTTACAGGTTTCGCAGGGGTATGATTTCAGCTCTCAGCACACATGCGCTTACGGGCATCCGCTTAGAGCGTTACCGGTCTGCACTGGTGACCACAGTAAATGTGTTAAAGAAACAAACTATCATACTAAAAACATTGAACATTGATGTATTTACCTCAAGAAATAACTTACATAATCAAATCTTTAAAAACAAAGCATTGTACTGGTTGCAATGAAATATCGACAAAGTTAAGGTGTGTTTTTGTGAGTTCAGCACAACTTTAAGTTATTTGTGTAATATGTCTTATGACTGGAATATTTCCTGATTGGCTAAAATATGTTGATATTAAACCTGTATTCATATAAATGGGATAAAGAGATACTACAGACCGATTTCACTTTTGTCCGCAGTCTCAAAAATTTTAGGAAAGGTTATGTCCAAGCAGCTTCTCAACAACCTGACATCAAAGAAATTGACCAGAACACAGTTGGGATTTCTGAAAGGTTCAGATATCTAGGATATTTACACATACAATGATACCGTACTTAATTCATTAGATAATAAATTACAAGCAATAGGTATTTTGTGAGATTCGTCAAAGGTCTTTGAATATGTGAACAACAACATCCTTTTAACACATTCGCTACGATCACCAGTGGAGGCCGCTAATGCTCTAGATGGATGCCTGTAAGCGCACATGCACTGAGAACTGAAATCATACCCCCAGCAAAACCTGTAATATTGAAAGCAGAATATAACGTCTGCACAAGAGGTGGTGCCAGATATAGAAATGCAAGTACCCTTTAGCTGCATGCCAGTTATTTAATGAATGCTGCAAGTTGGCCGATGCTTATAAGCGTCATATGCATTTATTGCAAACAATTGTAACAACGCCTATGATTTATTGATTTTATTGCAAACTGGGAAGAAAGTGAAATTCAAACAAGCGATAAATCCGCTTCATTGAGAAATAATTTGTCTGAAAACTCCAAAAGGTTTATCAAACGAAGAAAAAGAAACAGGTCACATCTGCAATGTGTGCTATGGTAACCCAATCCCATATAACAAATAAGTTTGCAAGGTGTATAGGCAATGTTTTTATAGCCAACCACTAAAGACGAAAACAATTGCTGACAAGAAAACTTAACGTAATATTTTTTGGTGGCTTGTACTAGCACGAGTGCACAGCCAAACAAACTAAACTGAATACTCGGCTAGCGTGTCGCTTATAAGCGTTACACGCATTGGTGTGTTGATCACGGAAATGCTTCTAAGCGACAGTTGCAGCGAATGTGTTAAGTAAATTAAAATTCTAGGAAATGCTGCAAAAGAGTCAAGTTATACCTCACTAACAGGAAACAAAGGCTGTTATTACAAGGGACTAGTGAATTAAGCCATCAGTCATCAGATTGGGAAGAAATTACATGTGGTGTCCCACAAGGATCCACCTTACGGCCATTGCTTTGTCATTGTGTACATTAATGACATTAGTTACACTACCGGAAGCAGGGTATGTTTTCTTTAAAATATTGCAATGTTGAGCACATCTCTAGAAATGTAAGTATATTTTCATGGACATTTATTAATGTTTTAAAGCCAACTCTGACAAACTTTTAAATGAATCACTATATGCAGTTCAGAACATGTAAGAGGTTTACATCCAGCTTATGCATAAAGTATGAAGAGCAGATATAAGAGGTTGGCAGTATTATCCCTGGGATCACAACCTGATAAATTCAGTTGAGAATAGCTCACCTAGAACTGCAGAAATGACAACACTAATTGCAGATACAGATTTGTTATCAAATGTAAAAGACAAAAATATGCAAGGTTGCATACTTTCATTCCATAATGTCATATGGTATAATATTTTGGGGTAACTAAGTCAAGCAAAAGTTTTCAAGAGTCAAAAGCGTGTAATCGCTATTTGTGGAGTAAATTCACAGATATCCTGTAGAAGCCTCTTCATATTCCTTAATGAAATTTATCAATAATATAATATCCCTTTTTCCGCCGAACAGCTCAATTCATACATACAGTAATAGGAACAAAAACAATCTACTTAAGGACTCAAAAGAACTGACTTAGTTCAAAAAGAGGTCACTACTCAGGAAGACATTTTCAATTTACCGGCAACCATAAATAAAGATAGAGGAGCCTGAAAGAGACTAGTAACGAATTCCTCCTACTATACAATTTTTTTTTAATAGAACCAAATGAGTTAGGTATATGTATTCATATCAGCTTGTGAAATGAAAAAAGGGGGGGGGGGATTATATTCTCACTTGTTGCACATAAACAAGAATCTCAACATGGGTCTATGGAATTAACAATTTAATAATTTTATACTGTCATCTGTATTAGGTAAGGAATGGAATCTCAGTGCATCCAGTTTAACATATTATTGTAAATGATTTTTGCTTTATTTATTGTAGCAGTCAAATAACCCTACTGCAGTTCAAAAACAGATAGTGAAAATATTAAAAATGGCTGAATTTTCCTCTATGACTATGTATTAGACTATCAAAAAGGAATGTTTTGAAATGTGGAACCCAGATAAAGCTATGACTGCACAATTAGCCTATTCACACAGCCCCTAAAGCACTGTGAAATGCTTCTTGTCATACAGATGTGTTGCTGTATTTCATACGTTTCCACAAACTCTAATAATAATTGTAAAAATAAAGAGTCCTCAACATATAATAACTATACTGTGTTACAACTATTATATGATGTATACACCGAGCTCAATCGCTACTGAGCTCAAGTGTTGAGAACACTGGCATCTCTGCACTCTGGCACATGCAATGCTCTATTCTTTGATTAAATTATTCAGGCTAAGCAATATTCAGTCAAGGCTAGCAAATAGCTTTTAATAGGGTGACAGCCATTAAACGCAATGGTGCAGCTACTGTATCCTGTGAACATTGCCACATTAAAAAGTTAACACCACATTTCACACAACACAAATATTGCTGTCACCAGTGTGTGCCCAATTTCAGACCCATGTTCATATCCATCTTGAGTGGTACACACAAATTTAGATCCAGGATTCTGATGTGGAGCAACTTTTAAAATTCATACAATATATGAGTCAAGTTGTACTGAAGTATGTCAGCAATGTGATTGAAAGTAGTCTCCGAGGGCAGGGGAGATGTATGAGCCGTTTCGTTGAACGTTAAAGACTTCACTTTCAATCAGGGTGTCCAGAGAGAGAGAGAGAGAGAGAGAGAGAGAGAGAGAGAGAGAGAGAGAGAGAGAGAGAGAGAGAGAGAGAGAGAGAGAGAGAGAGAGAGAGAGAGAGACAAAAAACACCTCTTGATTTTTGAAACCTGGGGGGGGGGGGGGAGACCTGGAAAAACTCTTGAATTTTTTATATTTTCTCCAATTTATGTACAGCGAAACTTCGCTTTTACATTGCTGGATTTTACGTTTTCCCACCTTTTACAAAATTTTTCCTGCTATTTACGTTTTATGTAACCATGTTCAAAGAATTAAAAGCTTAGGCAAGTCACATAAATTGAAGCTGGCATATCACCTTCAAGTTGTGTTTAAAAGGTGACACAGCAAAGTGACTTTACGTTTATTCAAAAGCATAGTTCACACTTTGTTGTTTATAGTTCGTGCAAAATTGACTGATGGGCGCGACTAATTTACGCTCACTCTCATCAGCCTTCACACCTGTTTTTATATATAAAGAAAAAACCAAAATGTTCCATAAGCTTAACAAACATTTGGACTTAACTGCTGGGTCATCAGTCCCTAAACTTTCAAACTGCTTATGAAGTAAATTATACTAAAGACGACATGTCCATGCCCGAGGGGGGAGATTCGAACCCCTTACAGGGAACGGCCTCACGCACCGTACCATAGCGCTCAAGGCGCTTGGCAGCTCCACTGCAGCACTGTTATGTAGTATTTTGTGCTTATTATGATGAGTTTTGAGAATGAATATTCTCATTATGAACTGAAAATATTTATGTAACTACTTTTGTGATGTTTCATAAACAGTGAACGATAGTTGTGATATTTGCGCTTGACAATGCGACTAAATTTTCAAAAATCATCATCTGAAGTGTGAAAAGAAATATGAAGCATGTAAAAATTCACAACTGGTGCAATGTTTCATTGAAATTAAGGTAATGTTTAATACATAATAAAAACAGGCCTTGCCTAGTATTGTGAGGTCTATTCCATTGTATATCGTATAAAAACTGCGAAAATGCAAGTGCGATCCTATAAGCAAATGTTAGCACTAAAAAGTTATTTCCTGAATTTTATACCATTTGTTAAAATCCCCTCAAAAACATTAAGTCGGAGTTTCACTGTATTTATATTTCACACTTATGCCAGTAGTTTGATTTGAATAGCATATTGTAGCATAGCAATATCGTAGCCAATTGATCTATTACAGTCAAGTTTTCCGTTTGTGAGAAAGGAATGTAGCAAGTGAAGAAATTCTAATACGCCACACACTTACTTAGATTAAATTTGCCCAACAAAACATGAGCAGGGCCGTATTTAGGGTATGTGCGATGCCCCTGTGCAGTGATTTATTTTATGACCCCACCCACTGGCATCTGGTGTTCAAACATTTCTCAAAAGGGGGGGGGGGGAGGGAAACACCCTCTAGATACTATCAACACAACCTGAATTTTTTTATTGCTGTAATCCAAACTCTGAATAATGATTTCAATTATGCCCCTTGTGCAGCTGCACAATGCTTTTGCATTAAAATGTTCAAATGTTTGTAATCCTATGGGACTGAACTATGTTGGTCATCAGTTCCTAGTCTTTCAAACTACTGAAACTAAGTTAAACTATCCTAAGGACAACACACACACATCCATGCCCAACGAAGGATTCAAACCTCCAACACGAGAGGCCACGCGATCCATAATGTGGCACTCCAGACTGCTTGGCTACTCCCACTCAGCTGCTTTTAAATAAACTAAAAATGTTCAAGTGTTATGCATCAATTTTTTGTTTGTATTTTTACTGGAAGTACACCTCGGTTGCACAGTTGTAGAGTGCCAGACTACAAATACAAAGGTCACGGGTTCGATCCCCGCCAGGACCTAGAATTTTTATCTGTCACTTTCCACTTCTTTCACCTCTGGCAATGGCGTGACGTACCTGTGCTTCTGCGCATCCAGACCTCACCCGCCAAGTTACGTGGCGCGCGCTTTAACATTTCAAAAGTAACATTGATATCACTGATAAACTTGGCTGCAGATAATTATCAGAATTGAGAATGTTTTTTTTTTTCTTTTTACACACACACACACACACACACACACACACACACACACACACACACACACACACACATCTTCAAGACTATGGAAGCCTTGTGTTACATAGTCCATAATCTGATCATCATAAACAAATGAACTAATTTACAGTTTAAAGGAACAAACAAACAAAAAAAAAGAAAAAACAAAAAAACTTAAAAAATTCTTTGTGGAGAGTAATGGTTTGCAGATTATTCTGTGTATAATAATTTTTCAACCTCTGAATACATGGATTGTTCAGGCTCTGCAAATTGGTATGTTGCAACTGTTCCAGATCTTAGTTTCTGTCAGAGCCTGGTGGACAGATTACACACCTCGCTTGTTTTCTCATGCCTTGTCCGATTTAATACAGAACCAGAATCTAAATTATTCTACTGATGTTCAGCCGTAATTCATGGCTTAACAGGTTGCTTTGAAGTCGACAATTGAGATGTCCAAGATGTGGTTACCCCTGGATCTACGGTAGATAACAGCCATTCACTAGGCTAATGTTGACGAGAGTGAAAAAATATAGCTAAGTCATCGTCTTTAGTGTCGACTTTAGTATACTGTACTCTTTTCAAAAGATCGTTCTCACATTTTCGTTACACTATTAACTTTCAGATTCGTATAATGTAGAGCTCTCCAAATCAATAAATGTAGCATCACTATATTTCATACACCATCTTGAGCTAAAAATTGGAAAACAATCTCCAAATTGTTAGCTAGGTTGTGAATAAGTAGAATTTCGGACAAATCGGAACCTCACTGCTTTGACAGCAACTGCACTCTGGGTTATTTTCCGTAGACAGCCTGTCATACATCAAAATGCCTATAAAATGGAAAAAAAGAATATTTCAAGAAATTTCCGCAACTGGTGAGGTTGGATTGAAAATACCCGAAATTGAAAAGAACTGGGAGTAAGATTAAACAACTCGCCACTTTGTCGAGTACTGCGCTTCAGGGCCACTTGGAATGAACTGATGTGAAGGCATAAGGAACGAAATGACATGTTCAGAACATTGTGGTAACAATGGTGTTCTGGTGTTTTGAAGTTTTAGGTTGGTATCTTAACATACTACATCACCAGTTAAGGGTAAGGTATCAGATGTGAGACAATTGGCAGTATTGCATGCTGCTGCTTCCTAGATTATTCTTATGCTGGGGCAATTTTGGTGACTGCATTTGTTTTATTGTGTAAAATAGTTATTAAACTGCAATAAAACACTGAAAAAGTATTTTCTTTTGCCACTTAGTGGCATAAAGATGCAAGGTAGCCATAGTAGAATGAATTGCCAGGGCAAATGGATCCTGTCCTTCAATGGTGCCACCTTCATTTGCAATTGTTAAAACATCAGAATTAACAAATAATTTGTATACATAGAATTAAAAATATAGTTTTAATTGCAAGGGAGTGTCGAAAATTACAATTTTTTGCTACGATTATTATGTCCGATTACATCCAACATTGTTATTGCTGTGATTTCCATTCACTTTTGTTGGGATTCACTATGCACATGGCAGCAGATATGATCTGAAAATAGATTTGTCCCACTCACATTTTTAATTTTATATCATCCAGTCAGAAATGATGATTTATCAAGTGGCTTCTATAAGTCATTTTGGAAAAGAGGAATTAGTGATAAAAGAAACTTCATACACATGAGCAAATACAGATTCAAAGAAGGGAAGAAGACTTGTCAGCTGACACCAAGGAGAGATTTAATAGGAAGATTCATTTTATTTTATGAAATGAGAAGGAAATCAAGAGTGAGTATATTACAGTAAACAAAGTAAAAGAAGGAAGTAGAGAAAATAGTTTCTACAGTGAGCAATGCAAAAGGAAGCCTGGAATTCATTCAGAATTTAAGAGCTACCATGTTATACATAATGAATAGCCATAAACAAAATTGTCTAAAAAGTAGTTGTAAAGTGACATTACAATTTTTTTTAAATTTAACATAACTTGTAATCTCTTACATTCTCTATGTAAAATAAAGAGTTGAAGAGAATGCAAAAAAAAAAAAAAAAAAAAAAAAAAAAAAAAAAAAAAAAAAAAAAAAAAAAAAAAAACCTGGATTGGTAAATGTAGATCATGTAAGCAAAAAGCCTATAGAACACCGTACTGTTGGTTTGTGGAATTAGGTTTTGGCCAGGCTTTCCACCAATGATTTATTTCGCATAAGTCAATCTAAACTATGTTTAGAAAACAACTGAGATGTTTTGAGCATGACTGAAGAGAATCTGCCCATAACCACAGTTGGGAATGTTCAGCAGTTGCATATGAGCACAATGTTTAACATATATACTGTTTCTGCCACTAGCACGGTTAACTCATAACCAAGCAATGACTTAAGATTGATGTTCCTCCAAGATTCCTATTTTATCAGTTGACTTTAATATGAGAAGTTACACCACCATATTAGTACCAAAGAAATTTATAAGCCGGGAAATTTCTGATTGGCCTTTGCCATTGCCATCAATGTCTTTCAGCTTTTGGGACAAGAATTTTAATGATGTTAGCACATACACAGAATGTATTTTGGAAAATGTGAGGTCAACAACTAAAATAACAAGGATCAGTCATAAGCTTACCAATGTAACCACTACAAAAAAGCAAAATTTTTGACAACATATCCTAAAATACTTTACTATGAAAGAACGTGTTCCGTAGACAACATAATTAAAAATCTAATATCATACACTGTGGAGAGAAGGGAGAAAAAAGGAATGGGAAAGGAAAGGTAATTCACAACCTAGGTCATGAGGATGGTGTTAAGTTTGTGGAAGTCAGAGATACTGTATAGTAGTTTCTTCTTTTTCTCTCTCCATTCTCTCCACCTGAAGAAGGAACACAGTTTCGAAAGCTCATTTTCCTCCTCTTTTTGTAACTATCGGCAGTACAGCAAAAAGTTAAGTACTGGCCAGTCAATCTCTTTTGAATAATAATTTTATAACTAAAGATGTGTTTAACAGTGAATAATAAAATGGTGGTAAGCTAACTCAATCGATGATGTGTCAAAGGGATGGTATTAGAACTTAGAAAGGGGGGATAGGCAATATTTAACTATGGTGTGTGAAAAGATTAAGAGTTTAATTCATAGGCACAATAGAAACTATGTTACTTCCCTGACCTTCCACGGTGCAATCCATTTTTGACAAGTTTACCGCCACGACAATTTGGCACAGCAGCACAGTGGTAGAGACCAGACTATGAATCCAGGTCATGGTTTGATTTCCATGAAGTCCTAGGATTTTTTTTTTCCCCCAATCTGTCAATTCTCACAATGTTGATGTGAAAAATGTCTAATAGCACCCTGGTTTGGAATCCACATTTAACTGTAGGTCTCCCTATAAATTGCTTGGTAAGTCAGTTTGAAATTTAGATGAAGCAAACAATATACCACCACTAAACAGGAAAATGTTTAGTAAAGCATTATGGTGTTCAGTCTCCAGATTGTTGACTGCTTTATTTTACCTTACTGTAACAGATTGCTGTTACAGTTATTCTTTCACTACTTTCAAAATGATTTACTGCTAAAAACGTGTCAGTCTGGAGGATTATTACATGGAATAATATGTTCTTAATCTGTCATAATCATACTTTTAAACAAAAGATTGTTATCAAGATTGTTGATAAATGAAACAAAAACAGAAAATCAAGAATTTTACCTTTATTGGCCAAATTTTAATTACAGTCCATAAAGCAAAAAAGCTGATATATTTATATATAATATATATAATATATATTTTTTCTATGAATTAAAGAGTATGTGGAGTGAAAGAGGGAGGGTATGCCATATAGTAATATAATTCTATGAGTATTTGCAATTCTAAAACACAGTCAACTGTTAACAGGGATTTGGTAAAGGAATGGGGGAGAGAGATGTAAGATGTATATTCTACCCCAATAACTGTTGTTGGCAGGCTGGTTGAGGCAACATTAACTGCCAGATCGTCCCCTGATATGCTTGATGGAGTCCAAAATGCCATCTGCAGAAAGGGCAAGCACCTCTTCCGGACGCAGAATGAGAAACACACATCTCCATATAATACACATTTTCATGCTGCACCACACATTCAATCTTTATTCACATGCTGTGACACTTTAAATTATATTTTAATAAAATCTTAATATACAGCTATGGCTACACTAACAAGCTGAAGTGGTAGGGAAGAAATAAGGACAATTCACATTTATGTAAAGTATAAACATTCTATCTGCAGCTCATGTTGTACCAAGCTGCCTCAAACTCACTGAACCAAAAATGTCATGATTCACTCTTTAGTGACACTGAGGTTTATAAGCATGTATTACCCTGTACAGTTTATCAGTCATTCCTAAGATACCAAAAAGTGAAACAAACAACTATTTGGTTACACACTGTACAGAGGAAAACAAGCTCTTACCATCTCGTTGCTCAGTCATTTATGTCTTATATGCTCTTGTACTGTGTATGTGTGTATAAAAGTGTCCACTGCTTGTCTGGTCCCAAGAATGTAAAACCATCCTTCACAGTTGCACTTCCAAGGATGCCATATTTGGTTGTACCACCACAAAGAGCATTGCTCCTCACCACTTGTTTGCAGACTGTGAACTTTGCACATCAAGTGTCTTCAGGCAAACATTTAATGAAGAGGAATAGCAGCTCTGTCACATTCTCAAAATAAAAAAGGTTCTTACAGCTAACAAACATTTATATATGCAAATCTGTTTCTGAAACTGGGATCACTTGACCACCCAACAATCACTCAAATTCATTCAAGTGTGTGATGTTAACAGCAGTGGTCAAGAGACCTTCAAATGCTGTAGTGTACATGAAGATATACCACTACAGCTTGATATAATAGTTACAATGAAAGGAAATTAAGGGGAAAATGATTCTCTACCTACTTACAGTATTTTCACTTTTATTCTGGGCATCTGTGTCCTTCACATCATTCTTCTCTACTCAAAATTTAATGCCTTAAATCTTGTGCTGGCCAGCTCAGTCTAGAATCTCACCTTTTCCATTAAATGTTATTGTAAAATCTTGAGCCAAAAGAAAAGGTCTCTTCACCAGAACCCTCTCCTTGACTACAATCTATGATTCTACAAACACAGTTATGTTGAAAAGTCTTCAAAATATCCAGATGGTGTAGTGGAATGAACATTGGAATACTTTGTATCGTAGTAAACACATCTCAAAAAGTCGAAGAGGAAAACAAATCCATATTTCATATACTTTAAACAATAACTGTCATTAGTACTTCTCTTAACACACACAACTGTATAGAAAAACTTCCATAAAAAGCTACACAAATAACTCTCGAATTTTTTAAAAATTCTTATAAAATGGTTTTACAATTCTTTAATTTGTGTTGCATATGAACATAAAAAGCTCTTGTCTCATCGACTGCAAGCTGGTTGGCCAGCGGCCGAGGAGAGTTTCGATGCAGTGAGCTAAGCTGGGTCACACAACACACTTAGACACCAAATAAAGGGCTTGGGAGGGACAGGGAAGGTTGTCTTATCACACTCTTCACTTTGATTCCTTTTCTTCTTTCTGCTTGTTCTCTTCTACATCTTTTTCAACTTCCTTCTCTTCTTTTTCAGACTGAAACAGAATTGCAGATCAAATAATTTTATGAAATTTGACAATAATAAAATTAAGTCATGCATAGCATATTTTAAGAAATGAAAAGTGTAAGAGGTGGCACTTTGGTAAGAAAGTATGTCAATATGAACATCCTACTAGTTACCAGGTATGGGATATCGTGTGTTAGTGGGATTGTAATGTAAATGTACTTGCAAAAAAACTGTCATTTCTTCAGAAGTACAGTGGCATCTTGCTTAACCAACTTTCATTTATGTGACATTCTGTGTTAACTGCCAAACATGCGTTGCTCTTAAATGCACTGAGGTAGAGCCGCCCTACCCATCATGTGGATGCAAATGATAAACTTTCAATATAGAACAATGTTTTTCTGAACAGATAGTAATCTTAAGGCTGCACATTAAGATGTTTATTATCTCCACATAGTGGACTTCTGCAGAAGGGAGGTCATGGCTTCTCTTGGAAGTATTGATCTTACTGATGTCTCCAACAAGGATCAGAGCTTGCAGCCAACCTCCACACTACTACTACTACTACTACTATACTACTACTACTACTACATTCCTCCACTTATGTCTGAGAGGAATAAACAATAGTTGAAACTTCACTATTGATTCTCCATCTGTTTCTCCATCTGTGTGTGTCTAATGTTTCAAGTGCCATTAATCACCTTTTAGAATTAGTTTTAATATAGTTTTAGATAGCATTCTGTTTCTGCTATCTGGTTATCATCTATTGTATCCGATGTTGGATTAAGTTTGCAATTTTTCACCATGGGGCATTATACAATAGTAACATTGTCGCCATTTTTGTTTCCTTTTTTGCTGACTGGGTTTATGGTTAAGGTGCCTTATTACTAAGTGTGAGCAAGTGAGCTTTAGTGAGTTTTACTTTCTTGCCAATTGCATCATACTGTGAGTTCAGAAACACCACAAAATAAATTCAATATGTAATTTATTAGATAAAAATTTGGATCATGATTGTAGAATGAAAGTGATCTCGTTGCTCCCAGACCAAATCTTGACATCGGTCAGTAATGAACACTAACTTTAAGCAAGGGTAAAAATGTAATTTTAACAGCTCACTGAACAATGCAACCAAGTTGTTGTGATGTAAAAATGGATTCTCTAATTGACCTGTCTCATTGCACATAGGAGGAGAGTGCCTGGACTGAGTTGGTCTCCAAGGATTAAAAATTTGTCATGCAAGATAAACTTGCAAATTGTTTTATCAAATATTCAATGCTAGGGAAAGTGGACATTATGGGCTATCTGGATAGTGCTTCCTAACCTCACTATAAAAACATACAATGAAAATCTTAAAACAATTATGTACTGGACAAACATGTTGTATTAAAATGAAACCCAGGAATATTTCAAGGACTAGTTTGCAGTATTTTAGTAGTAAATGTCTTAAGGCAGCACATTGAAATATCTGAAAACAAAATTTTCCAAAATGAACTGCTAGAATAAATTTATGAAGTGTGCCTCTACCTAACAAGGAAAAAAACTAAGATGAATTTCCTCGCAATTTAAGCTGATGAAACAACCGACTGCAAATTTGTCACAGCCGGTCCTCATAATTTGGTATGAGCTTCTGGGGGTAAAGGAGAAAGATATACTTCCTTTGTATGCCCAAAAAGCCACTCTGCAGATAATTTAACTGAAGCTGTTTTCAGCGAGCTGGAGAACATTTGACTTCAATGAAACCAGGAGGAAACAAAAAAAAAAAAAAAAAAAAAAAAAAATAAAGAAAAACAGTAAAATGGATCTGTTACAAGTGTTTACAAGAATGTGGTTAAGGTCAGTATTGACATGCGCGAATATAAGCAATTTATTCACTTTTACACTCAAACATTTTTTAACTGACGGGCAAACAGCAAGTGCAAATGACTTGCAGCTATTTGGAGGGAATATCTACAGATTTCTCTCGATAACCTAAATGCACAGTATTTCTCGATGAGATAGTGATGGACTGAAGACACAAGGTAATACATTTCATCAGATGGCATTTCAAATCCAGCAGCAAAACTATATACAAATACCTAAACTGAATTGTCCTCACTGGTTTGATGCAGCTTTCCATGCTACCTTGTCTTGCACAACCCTCTTCATTTGAGAATAAGAACAGCAACATATATCCTTTTGCACCTGCTTATTGTATTCGTCCCTTCATCTCCCTTTACGATTATTACTCCACACATTTCATTCTAATGCTAAGTTGACAATTCCCTGATGTCTCAGAATGTGTCCCATCAACCTATCCCTTCTCTTAGTCAGGATATGCCAGAAACTCCTTTTCTCCCCAATTTAGTTGAGCATCACCTAATGAGTTATGTGATCTACCCATCCAAGCTGATTCATTCGTCTATAGCACCACATTTTGGAAGCTATCATCTCTCTCTGAAATTGTCCATGTTTCACTGCAAATCAATGATACACTCCAGACATGCTTTCAGAAAGCACTTCTTAACATTTAAATTAATATTAGAAGCTAACAAGTTTCACTTCTACAGAAACTTGTTTCTTCCCATAGTCATTTTGCGTTTACTTCAGCCATCAGAAGTTATCTTGCTACCCAAATAACAAAACTCTTCTACTTTTGTCTCATTACCTAATCTAATTCCTTCAGCCTCACCTCATATTCTGACAGGACATTCCATTACCTTCATTTTACTCTTGTTGATATTCATCGTATATCTTATTTCTAATACAATGTCGATTCCATTTAATTGCTCTTCCAGGTCCTTTGCTGCATGACAATCACTATGTCATCAGCAAAACAAGGTTTTTATTCCCTCTCCCTCAACTTTAAATTGCCTCTCTCAATTTCTCTTTGCATTCCTTCACAGCTTGCTGAATGTACAGATTGAACATTGGGGAAGGCTACAACCCTGCCCTACTCCCTTCCCAAACACTATGACCCTTTCATGACCTTTGACTATTAATTGCTGTCTGCTTTTTGTTCAAGTTGAATATTACTCTTAGCTCCCTGTATTGTAATCCTGATACCTTCAGAATTTGAAAGTACTCCAGTCAACATTGTCAAAAGCTTTCTCTATATCTGTGTATGTTAACATGTGGTTTCTGAAGAGGGACAACAGCCTTTCCTCTTAAATCCATCTCATCCTCCCAAGCTTTGATTTCATCAGTTTTTCCATTGATCTGTAAGTAATTCATGTTTGTGTTCTGCATCCATGACACTATTAAACTGATAATTCTGTAATTCTCACATTTGTTTGCACTTGCTTTTTTTAGGAAAAGAAAGAAATGTAAAACCACCCACCAAAAGCTTTACCTGATAGGATTTAACTACTGCAAATAATAGTAACCTTTCCATTGACTTCTGGAGAGGTAGAATGCTGCTTCTCTACATTAAAGCAGGCAAAAATATTGATGGGAAATACCATGAATGAATACAGACTGGTGATGTGTTGTAAAAAGGTACTGTGTTGTAAAAAAAACTGCTTAATCGGCCTAACTAATGAAATCATCAGACGACTTTGCGGTGTGGAGTGAGAGTATAGCCTATTTTATTTAAATGCCAATCAATTAAGGTAAGTTAAAGTGCATCAATAAATGACAAGAAGCAATTTTTGTGTAGTAAATACCTATATAGCTTACTAAATTAAGTGCATAAAAAGGACATAAGGACATTTAATGGTGACATTTTTATGACATGTTTCTAAAATGTTAGTACCAGACAGCTAGTTGTGCTAAAGTTTTTTTCCATTACTTAAGCACAACAACTGTATCAAAATTGTCACATTTTGGGGACATCTTTAATTGTATCAGTTGAAATGTGTGTTTTAGTAACATAAGTACAATATGAAAGTGACAAACACTGCAGGTTCGCTTTACAAACATTTAAATTAATTTCGTGGTTACTGGGTTATGAACATCAACCAACCATGGCTTGTTATGGTACAGAAAAATAATTGTTTTGTCATGTAACAAATGTCATTTCAACACAAAATAAGATCTCACTTTTGGAATTGAAATCACTAAAAACAAATGTGCAACGAAGTTTATATACATCACATGAAAGTTCCTACAAACAACATTTAGTAGTGTTTATTGTGAGGGTAAAGTGTCAAACATAATTGGTTAAAAGCTTAGTAAATGCTTGATACTGTGACAGACGAAGCCATAGAGATAAGTAAAGTTTTGTTTTGATCAATGAATATTTGAGCTTGCCTTGGTACGGAACCCAGGAGCCGTGCTGCTGACATACAAAACAATTTATGTTTATGAAATACGATACTCTAGCAGGTGAAACAACACTGACTCTTGCACTGTTAATACAACTTTCTTCCGTATCTGTCACTGTCACAGTTAAGGTAAGACTACAAGTATTATTGCTAGTGCCTTAGGACACTGTGCAAATATGGGCGATTATTATTTTTTTTCCCTTTTATGATGGCTCCAGAAAGGGTATTAGTGACTATGGAAAATGAACTGAAGGCAATTAAGAGACTCTTAAAAGGTGAATCAGATTTAAAAGTAGCCCAAGATTGTGCTGTCTGCTGTGCGAGTATAGGTGATGAAAAATGGTGTTGAGAGGGATCTTTAAAGCGTTGGAAGAAATGAAGGTTTACTGAGAACGTATCTTTCACCCAAAATAGGGGTAAATGTGCACCAATATAAAAAAAAGCCTTTTAGTTCCATGAGTAGTTTATTGAAGATGACACTTCAGCCCTGGCTAACTGGACCACTGTAAGAAGAGTACGAAATTTGACAGCACAATATTTGTGAAGAAACACTCCAATAATAAAAGTTCCAATATTTAATTTATAGTGAAAGTGACCAGAGAATAGCTGAATAACTGTGACAAAACTCACTTCAATTATAAAGTGCTGCCAAGCAAAACACTCAGATTGAAGTAGTAGCTCCAGGGTACAAGGTACAAGCTAAGTAAGGAAAAAATAATTCTTGACTAAAGAATTGCTATTGGAACCTAAGTTTAAACTTGCTATGATCAGGAAATCCAAGAACTATTGCTTTTGTTTCAAAACATGCTTTGCAGTCAAATGTTATAACCAAGAAAGTACATTGATGAGCTCCGAAATTCTTAAGGGGTGTTTAAATCTGACACTCTATTCCTTTACCTTCAAGACAAGAAAAACAATTTCACTATTAAATAATGCTCTTAATCATTCCAATGAAGATTAACTGTGAGATCGTGAAGTAGAAGCATTGTTCCTGCCAGTAAATGTAACAGCTGTTTCTCAGCTCATGGACCACAGTGTGGAGGCATTAAAAAGAAATTACCTTAGAGCATTTTTGTTTGACAGTATTGACCAAGGGGAAGATACGACTGAAATTTTATCAAACGAAAGATGTAGCTTACATTTCGGCACCTTATTGGACAGGTACAACTGCAAAATTGTGAAGAACAGTGTGACGTGAGAAGAGAGATTCCGACAGCTAAGCACAGGAAACATTGACAGTATATTTTCTTTGCTGAGAAGAACCTTAATGAATGGCTTGCCATTGATGCCCCGATTGAAGTCACTGATTTAGACATTGTCGGCTCGGCACTGTTACCAGTGAAAAGGAAAGAGAGGAAGAAAACATTTTATAAAGGGGGGGGGGGGGTGCCAAATAGAAATGCACACAGAAGGTTTCAAAGCCCTTTAAGATGAACTGCTTGAGCAGCATGAAGAAATCCAGCACTGATGTTTTAGTTATACGGACATGTCACATGATGTTGAGAGAGACTGCAGGCAAGCAGAAGTTTATTACAAACATCTTTAAAGATAAATCAATATCAGCCTCTTTCTTCTTTTTAATTGTAAAGTAATTACTGTATCTGCTTTGTCACTACAAAGACATCAGCAACCATACAATTTCTTCTTTCCCTATTAACCAACTTTCTAGGTGATCAGGTAATCAACATCCCTGCAGCCAGTTTGCATCAGATAAGCAAGACTGCAGTACTTTTATATCCATTTTTCACTTTATTACTCATTATTTAATGCAACTATCAGTTTCACAGTTGTGTGTTGTTCTCCTGCATCTTTAAAGATTACTATGTTTCTAACATAGAAACTCCCTATCATGTAACATGCAAAATGTTTTCACCTTTACAGACTATGAATATTTGTCACCAGAAACATGACTAGACATTCCTTTTAAATTTATTTACAAACAAATGGGATTTTAGCAGTGATCGATCAAAACCACCCGTTAATATCACTGTGTTATGAAGGTTTGCCTTGCCTTGTCAATCATTGATTATTTTAAGCACTACAGTAATTGTAGTGTACTATACAATGCTCTATACACAATTTTAGTTTGAAAATAGGTTACTTTGTTTATCACTAGTGTTTTGGACACAGCTACATAACATTTAGTAATTCTTAAAATAATGTTGTTGGTAATTCTTCCAGTTTAAAGATCATGGTGTTTATTACCTGGTAAATATGTTTTAGAGACTAGTGTCTTGCCATGTTAAAATTATTGGTAAGACTAAGCAGTAATTTAAATTTGTGCCCTGATTAGGATTTGAACCTGGAAGCCTTACTAGACAGTATCTATTCATTAAGCTGCCATGGCATTATGAGCAATATGAATGTTCCTCTCCCTTCACTGCTGATTGTTATAGGTTGGACAAATTAAAGTTTGTGGCAAAAATTATGCAAGTACAATTTAAAATGCATAATTAACAATAAGTTGATACTGAAGCTATGAAATGTATAGTACATACTCCTCCTGGACACAAGTTAACAAGATTTAAACAACTTTAAACATAATAAAATACAAGCAAATTTGCATATAGCACGTAAAGCATTTCATTGAATATAGGCAAGGTGGCAACATTTTTTTCCTAATTCAGTACTTGGTGAAGGAACAGTAACTACATTTTTCACTCCTTAAGAGAGATTTTAACACAATTAGTCATGAGTCAGAATGGCACCCATAATCTTTTTCAAATTGCTGGTAATGTAACTACCTCTTACTGCTTGTCAAAGCAGAAACTGCTAGTGACATCTGCTGCTTCTTGTCAAAAGGAACCCCAACAAATGTCACCATCATGAAGACTTGGGGAGAGCCACCAGGAGACAAGTGTCAAACCATACTGTTAATGAATGAACTACACAATGTGTGTGGTATTATAGGCAGCTATGGAAAGACCCAACCTTTAATCCAAAATCAGAAATGCATCATGGAAAATTGGTGTGAAGATCTCGTTACAGATGAATGCCATAGATTTCTGATACCAGATCAGCAGTGTGTGTTAAGGGGACATGGTAATGCTGCTCTTTAGAGATACCATCATTTAAGTACAAGGTGGCAGATGCTTGGGATAAATTGGAAACAGCTATGCTGGCACATCCTGCCAAACCATGTAAATTACAGTAATGTAACAACTGTCATTGAAGAATGAGATGAATTAGACCAGTAGTGGTTAGATTACCTCTAGACAGCATTCCACATAAGCTGCAGGCTTTTATTTGTGTGAAGGATGATGGAAATCTTACCTTAAGAAAAGCAAGGTTCACATTGCATACAAAAAAGTGATTTTAGGATTTCATTTGTCAGTAGATCTATTACTTTATAAATAAAAATTCACTATGGAATTGGGGTAGGGTAGGGACATGCAAGTCGCCCGAGTCCATTTGAAATACCTGCACCAGGTCAATGAGCCACACAAAATAATTATACCATAGAACTTGTTTTAGTGGGTGATGCAAAAATTTCTGGGGTGTGTAGTGACATGGAAACAGTAAAAACTGAAGCCTTTTATATAGATTGCCTATTTTGATGTGGGAGATCTTTTAACTAATTGTTTATGTCCAAAATGAAATTTTAACTGTTTCAAGATTGGTGTTTGCACAGTACCTTTTCTTTCTCAATCTCTTTTTCAATTTCCTTGTCTCCTTCCTTGTCACCCTCCTTTTCATCCTTCTCCTTTTTCTTTTCTTCTTCCTTTCCTTTGCTCTCTTTTTCCTCTGGTGGTGGTTTAGGCAGATGAGAGTTCAGATCTAGAGTTTTGCATATCTCCTCCCAATCAGGGAAGCACCTGTGTTCAGAAATAAAGTTTCCAAAATCTCATTAAGGGCACTTATTGTTCTCATTTAACAAATTTTAATTGCAATTTGAACATGATAGATGGTTACTGTTTATTGAAGTTTTTTCTTTTAATTAGGTGTAACTTAAGTTGGGGAAACGGCAAGAATACAATACCTTTCTTTCATTCTGTTGACATGTCCTACAAGGTTCGCACAGTTTTCCTGCATATAGTCCCTTAGGGAATACTGAACTTCCTTTTCAATAAAATATATCTGAGCCAAGCTCGAAAATGCTACAACGTCCAACTGAAAAATAGAAGACCATTATTTTAATGCATAACAATAGTGATGACCAATTAACTTTCACATTTTTAATACAAGTTGCATTTTAAAATAAAAATGAAAATTTACCGTTGTTGGTTCATCTCCAAAGAAGAAGGGTTTGTCTGCCAGCATATCTGACAGCACTTTGAGATCATTTTGACCAAATTCAATTATTTCTTCAGGCTTGTGTACACCAATTCCTTGAGCTTTCACTTTCTTTGCTCCCTGAAATACATAATACTTTTGTTTCATAGAAGTTACCAACAACATACTCAAATTAACAACAACATACTCAAATTTAACTGCTTTCGATATACTGATGTTTACCTTTCGTGCAAATGTAAACTTGAAAAAGAAGTTTAATATTCCATTCGGGATTTTTGACCCGAGAGCATGTTGCAGGTTTACTTTGTATCCCTTGATAACATTATCAGGGTATTTTGTCCTCCACCACGCAACCACCCTGTAAAATATTAAATATAAATTTTGTTGTTTATTTCATGTGATAATACTTTGCATCGCTATTTAATGATTGACAGACATATTTAGTACCTCACCAAATTCATAATAAATTTTCCTCAGAGTTTTACGTGAACTGTCCACTAGGGAAGGTCTCAAGTTGAATTCAATATAACTTTTCATTTGACCTGAATCGTACGTTTCTCTACTCCAGTGTGTCAAATTACAGTAGTGAAAAATTTAAGAAAGGTCTGTCACTTAAGATGGGCAACAACAAGTCTGTAACAACTGTATTGATGGGAGGCAGAAGAAATAAGAAAGCTATGCAGAAAATATTTTTACACTGACTGGATGAAGAAATTAACACTGTTCGTAATTAATATTGTAATAGCACTTACTACCAATTTTAATTTATTAGTAACTAACAAAAGCTGAAGTTTTATGTACTTTGTCATACTGCATGCTGTTTGACAACTGTAAGACCACATATATAACACATCCATAAAAACTAGTAGTTATCAGTAACTTAAGTTAGTCTTCACCTATCTTTATAGATACCAGTAGTTACCACAATGGCTACATGTGTTTAAGTGCTAAAATAACTAACAATGATAAGTTCAAGTTTTAATATTAACAGTATTATGAGGATGTTAAAATTTGCTGTAAATATTACATGCCTAAAAAACTATTACACTTAGTGTCGGAAACATCCATAAGCACGACACGCACACCCAACAGCTGATAAGGCCTAATAGATATGAATTTGGAGACGAGGATTAAATTTGGGAGGGGGGTATGAAGGTAGAAACTGTAGGTTGTGACAGTTGTTAACATAGGTTAAGGCCACAATTTCAGAACTAGAGAAGTGTTTTAAGGATAATCTATAATTGCATCACCCCGAAAATTCATGATTGAGGTGACATCCTGATGGCTATGCCTGTGCAAGAGCTATTTTAACAAAGGGTGTTCTCATCTGCATGTTGAGAAACAGGGTGGTCCAAAATCTGGCAGTGTTCATTCATTCTGATGGAAAGCTGGTTAGTTGTCATAATACTAAAAGCTGTGCAATGACTGCAACAGAACTTATTACATTTTATAGGTGGTCTGGCCTCAGGTGAAATAGGATAAGCCAGTGACATGACTAATAGGAAGTGCTGGGTGGAAAGATTGAGCAGGTCTTTAATGTGTGTCTTCCATGGGGGTAATATTCCCTGTGGCAATGGATTTGGATTGTGAATGGGATACTAATTGATTAGAATGATATGGTTGGGTGTGTGGTTTAGTTTTTCCAGTCCAGAGTAGTATTTAGTGACAAGAGGGAGCACTCCTTTGTGGCTGGTTATTGGGGAAGAATTGAGGTGCACGATGAATATGGTGTGGGAAACCTGTTAGCAAACTAGATGTAAGAGCCTGTATGTGGCAACACTAGTGAGATACTTCAGCACACTGGGTAACAGTTCTTTTCAATGCAAACATCTTCCACAGGTGTCCAGGCTGAAGGATAGGGATTTCTTGGTGCATAAGACATAGGAGCTGTCAACTGAGATGGCAGGTTTGGCATGAAATATGCTGGGAGAGGTGGTGTACACATGTGATAAGACCAGGGTTCAGATGGCAGTTGGTGTGTAGCGAACAATTACTTCAAAATCTGGGAGGTAAATGGTGTGATGGGAAAGAGTGAGAGTCAGTGAAGAAAGTGGTTGGTATGATATTTTGACAAACTAAAAGGGCATCATCAGTAATGTATTGAGGGACTAGCTTGTTATGTACTTTCTACCTCTTCTGGCAAGCATTTGCAAAATGAAGGACGAGATGTCAGCAGTTTCATCAGAAAAAGGAATGCATAATCAATTTCTAGTTTTGTTTTAGTTCTTAAACAGGCTAAATTGCCTCACAACATTATGCTACCAAACATTAGTAGATGCAGAGATGATTCTTAATGTTTGAATAGTGTCGATACTCAGCAGGGACCAACCCCACTTAAACCAGTACCCTGGATCTTACCATTTGACAAGTGTCTACAATCTGAACTGTATCAGTATGTGCACTGTGTATGTAGTAACACTGTTTTTATTAACTGTTCTTAAAGAAGGGTCACAGCAGTAATGTTCCATCTGTAAATAATTATAAACTTAAGTGTAGTTTGAGGTAATTCTTGTATAAGCAAGGACTTCAGAAGAGGAAGAATGAAAATGCCATTGTGCTACCTTTAGTTTTTTTTCTCTCTCTCTTTCTCAACTGTATGTGACTTCAGGTAAGATGTATTTGTGAATAATGAGGTGGTGTTTTATACTTACCACACTAAATGATTTTCAATCATTGAGATCATTGCATGCGACACATTCTTCTGATCATTTGTTAGCCCTGCATCCAAGTCTTTCCCAAATCTTTGCCCAAGCTCCTTTAAGATGATGGTACTGTCAGCAATTTCTTCACCATTCAACTCAACAAAAGGTAGCTGCCCCTTTTTCGACCGGAACTTCATTTTGTGGTCCACATTCTGGGGGAAAAAAAGCATTATGTTACAATATGATTAAAGATCAGTGATTTATATAGTTACAGTTCATTTATATGTAAGTGTTTTTTGGATAAATAGCCAAATGACAAGTAACCATGTATAATTAATGGGTTGATAGGTTTTTGAATTTTGTGCAATAAGGTGGCTTGCTTTGTCTGTTACATGAGTTCCATGTGAGTAACATTTCTGATTTGTTCTTTTGGATATGTAATTTGACAGTCTAAAAGTTCAGTTTGAAAAATCAATGATAATGGGTTGTAGCAAGCACTCCATAAATCTTATTACTGACCAACAACCACACTCTTGAAAATTTTCAGCCACATGCTTAGCCACAAAAAAAAAAAAAACCACTCTTTCACACTTGACTGCTATCTCTGGCCACTGCATCTTAAGATATGACTGGCAGAGATGGTGGTCAAATTCACCAGTTTATATGAGAATATATGTGCTATTTCTATTTGGGCCACAACATAGCATAAACGCTGCAGAAACAGAAGTACTGCTGTGTTGCATACATTGTATTTAGTTCCATAAACTCAATTTTTCGTTTGGTTTATTTCACACATTTTCATAGTGCCGTTGACACCATTATTTTGCTCAATTGACCAGCAGTGTTTGAGATCAGCATTTTGTTCAGTTGCTATTGTTACATGGCTGTCAAAATATTTCCAAATGATAAGTCCTTAAACAGTTGTTGACTAGAGTTTTCCAACTGCTGCTCTAAAGTCTCTTACTATAATTTTGTTAAAGTTATTTGCTGAAAGGTTATTTTGATCACTGAAATCATTCTGAATATGTACATATTATTCATTAAAAAGCATTTGTTTATTATGACATTCACAGAATATATGACAACTGAATGGGCAAAACAATGTGTACCCAGCCGGGATTCTAACCCGGGTCTCCTGCTTGCTAGGCAGTTGCGCTGACCACTACACCATTGAGGACACAGTGATCACTGCACTTGCAAGAACTACCTAATCTGACTGGAGGTGTGATGGTGCAGTGGTCAGTGTAAATGCCTAGAAAGCAGGATACATGGGTTCGAATCCCAGCTGGGTACACATTTTCAGTTTTGCCCATTCACAGTTTATGTCATTCTGTGAATTCAAAAGAGTAACTGCAGGATCAGAAGTGATAGCTATTCTTTTGGAATTTATGCCACATGATTTTTACACACACACACACACACACACACACACACACACACACACACACACACACACACACACACACACACACACAAAGTTTTGTTGGGGAAAGTAAAAGTGAAGCAGAGGAGTGAACTATCACTTATGAGCAACATCTTTCCATCATCTAAGCCAGATCTATCCAAACTATGTGCCTAGTGTGTTTAGTAGTAGCATATAAGATGTGTGTATTTTTGGTAGAGAGTAAATATATTGTGAAACTTATGTCAGAAGGTTGTCACCCCTGAAAAATTTGGAAAGCTCTGCAATAAGCATATGCAAAAAATTACAGTAGTTTTCTTATGCTTAATGTTATACATGACAAATCCTTTAAATATGCTACTGGGAAAGCACTGAACCATTCATGAATTCTTTCTCCAACCTCAATGTCCCCTCCATTCTTCAAATTGTACTACGGTTATACACCTTTGACAGCAAGATGTGAGTGGTTGTGGGAAAAAAAAAAAAAATAAAAAAAATAAAAAAAAAAAAAAAATAAAAAATTGTTCTGGGTGTGGTACCCGAACATAATGGCAAGAACACAAAGTGATGTCACGTACATTTAGCTGAAAATGTAAAGTCCGTAGTGATTTGTATGTGGCCTATCAAGCAAAATGCAGTAGTCCATAGTTTTCAGCCTTTCACCATTCATTCATTCATTCATTCACACTTCACTTTGAAGGCTATGTTTTATCTTTGAACAACTCCATTGGTCACTAATAATGTGCAGATAACCGTCATTTAATGATTTGGACTTATATTTAGACCTTGATACCTAGTTTTGAATGAAACTTATGGGATCAGATGAAAGGATATAGTATGGAAAAACTGGGATTTTTGACAATTTGATGAAAATATCTAAACACTTGGAAATAATTGGGAACACCTGAGGTGCTTTTTTAAAACTGGCACAGTATTTGTGACTAAAAGAAACAGTTAATCTTACTGTATCTTGTGCCAAGAAGAGAGAACCGTGGAAGTTCATTTAAATGCTGCTTAATAAATGATTTACACTAGTGATGCAAAGGTGTCAACATTAGTACACCAAAATTTCACACCCTCCACACTGGAAGTTAGTGACACTAATGAATAGAGGTTGCATATATTAAATGGTCTCTGCTGAACAGAGGGTAAAAGCGAATTACCTAAGTTCTGGAGAGGAAGAAAAAAAAAAAAAAAAAAAAAAAAAAAAAAAAAAAAAAAAAAAAATTACTAGCACTACGTTTACATGCAACATATCTTCTGCAAGATGAAAACTAATTTTTGTGAACTGTTTTCTGCTGTCACAGCCTGAATGATTTCCTAGCCCACATGACAGTGAAAAACAGCTGATTCAGTTCCTTATTTAGTCAGCACAAATCACTATTTTTCTATAAATACACATTAATGCTAACTATCATTTATACTTTTATTTCATGAAAGAAAATGTCACTGGCCATAAGTGACCAAACTTATTAAGAACACACAATCTGACAAGTCAAGAACGTAAAAAAAAAAAAGTTGCGTTTACATAGGCACAGAAATCTATAATGGAACTGGAAAAACACTTTACAGAAGTGTATTTCTAGAATCTATTCTGATGTGCTGCCTTAGTAATTAAATATGAATATCTAAATCCCTTTTTATCAGCATCTCCTGAGAGATTGTAATTTTAGTCTATAAATTGCGGTAATTACGGGAAAATCTCAATAGATGGCTTGTCTGCCTTGAGTGACATTAGCATGCTTAGTATCCGTGATTCTTTTTCGCGTGTGCTGTCCTTTCATTCCAGGTAAACTGCCACGCTGGTGACTAATAACTGAAGTCGAGCAAGCCCGGCGATGGCATGTGTAGCGGACGGCAGGAACCTTATATTTATTAACCTTGTCTGGGGCGTTGCCCCAAACTAGTGTGGATTATCGGGGAGCACGAGTGCACGTGCAGCGCTCTTACGTACGTAGATCGGGAACCCCAGTCGCTCCCGAAAACTCGTGGAGATGGAGTATTTCCCTAGAAGTACGACAGCCACAAGTGCGGTTCCCGGGAGGCTGCGGGCTGGGAAGGCGGCGGCTCGTGCCCGGGCAACGGCCGCGCTGTGGCGTGCACGTATTGATCGCAGGGGAGCGCCGCCCAGACTACGGCCAGACGGCAGGCTGCGAACAATGCCCAGCAACGCAGCCGCTCGCCGGCGGGCTTGCTGAACGACCCATCTGCCAGCACGTTACTTCATAGTACATTTTAACGCCTTCTATGGACGAACGTACCTAATTACGACAGTGATTTCCAGAAGGCTTTTGACACCGTACCTCACAAACAGCTTTTAATCAAATTGCTTGATTATGATATATCGCTCCAAATTTGCGAATGGTTATGGGATTTCCTGTCAGAGGACAGTGTTTGTAGTAATCGATGGTAAGGCATCGACTAAAACAGGTGATATCGGGCGTTCCGCAGGGTAGTGTTATTGAGCCGGCCGCGGTGGCCGAGGGGACTGAGGCGCTCCTGTCACGGTCTGCACGGCCACTACGGTCGGGGTTAGAATCCCCCTCGGGCATGGATATTTGTGCCGTCCTTAGTCTTTGTTAATTCATAAGTAGTTTGTAAGAGTAGGGACTGATAACCTCGTAATTAAGTCCCACAGACTATACAAACATTTGAACATTGAGTGTTATTGAATCTACTGTTCCTTATTTACAGCAACGATTTGGGAAAAAATCTGAACAGCTCTTATAGGTTGTTTGCAGATGACGGTCGCCCGACGGCGAATATTTCTTTGCTCCTTAATGATCCGTATGCGCACATTACTGACTTCACAATTAACCGCATCATATCTTATTTTGTAACTGCAAAAGGGCTGCGTTCATAACATGCGCTCAAAATTACTGCTTCCCCTGGTTTTTTTTTTCTTCGATGTATATCATCCCGGTATTTGTAATTTATCAATTGCAAACGAATGGAAGTATCGATTTGCATACAGTACATCCTTAAGTACGCATTAACTACAGACCCTTATTAAATGTTTGTAGTCCCGAATTTCATCCAATGCTCTTTTTTGCTTATATAAATAACCTATATGATGTTGCGGTTAATTGTGACGTCAGTCTACATCTACAATACTCTGCAAACCACTGAAGTGCATGGCGAAGGGAACGTCCCAATGTACCTGTTATTAGGGTTTCCCATTCCATTCACGTATTGAGCGTGGGAAGAATGTTTAAATGCTTCCGTGCGTGCTGTAATTCATTGTCCTCACGATCCCTACAGGAACAATATGTAGATGTACGTACTGCAAAGAAGCGTCCTTAATACGAATCCGATCTTTTACCGCTGAAAAACACCGCTTCCTAAAAACGCCGTCACAGGGACAATTGACAAGATGCATATGGTGACAGATCCGTATCAAATTCTTTTATTTCGTAAACACTTTGCCATCTGGAGTTCCCACTTGGGGCAATTTCGTGTCTCACCTCGCCATACATGTACCATCAATTGGGACGAATTCGGCGATGAGTAGGCGTCCTCTCCTTTTTAGTGTCGAGGCGACTGTTTTTGATGATGGTACCGTTAAGTAGAAGACAACTCCGGCAGTGGCGGTTACACGTGCTACAAACGTGTGACATTCCAGCGACGTGTGCCGCTTTCCCGTGTCTGGCACACTGACACAGCTCGCGCCGCCACAGTCACGAACTCTGACGAGTCACGCACCCTCCGCTCCAAATATACTACTCCCCGTCGCCCTGCTACGTCCTACTTGTCACACATAACTGGTTTCATTCTACTCTTAGTTCTCTCAAGATAATCTTTCAAGGTTAACGTTAATTTTTTCAGACCTCTCGCATTTGTTATTGGAATACGTCAATAGTATTCTAACTCACCGCCCTCTTCTGAATTTCTCTTCCCCTTTTGAATACTCCCCTTTGTTCCTTCTGCAATTAATCCCCTTCCGTAGCACACTTTATTTCAGATGCCTATATACTACTTTGTAAACGACCGCCAATTTATTTCTCATTGTTGGTCTTCACTGGCGACCACAATGTCGGCTACAACAGCGTATTTCGTTGCGGATACATTCATCCGACCCCGATTACGTAAGAATACTCATGCTGGTTATTGGCAAGAGGGCCCATACTATATTTTTGAGGCGAAGGGGGGCGGGGTGCGTAAGACCTTGTCATATCCTTTATACTTTGGATGAACTGCAACTTAAGTAGCCACAAAGTTTTTATAGTTCCGACTGTTAGAAACTTTTTCGTCTTATGAAAATACAGGTTTTTTAAAACATTTTCTTCGGAAATGTTGACAACGCTATTTTTTCCTTCCCATGTGAACAAGGGTGTGACCGCCTTTGGCTTTCCCGACAACAGGAGTAGTTGGAGGGCGAGGGGGTGGGGGTAATAATAGCCTGAACACATTCGCACCACTGTAGTGATAAAGACTGGAAACTACACAATTTGCGTTACCGGCCTCGACTGTCACGAAGCAGAGTAATATGAAGGTGACAAAGGAAGAGGTCATAACGAAGCTAAGTTCGTCTTCCCATTGTTGCTAAGTAAACAGAAGTGTCAACCGAATTCTTGTTTTTGTATAGTACCTTATCCTTACATGTGTCTTACTCTTCCTTATTAAACTTTATTCCCTGTTTATAACTTCAAAATTTCCTCACCAACGATAATGTCGTTAAATTTCGAATTACTGAGGGTTGTGGTGAAATGATTGTAACTTTTTAAGTTAAACAAATTTTTACATTTGTTGGAGTTTTCCGCATCCGTAAGAGGTTGACTACATCACTAATAGTTTTCTCCAGTCCTAAAGGTCCACAAGGAACAGTAATATTGGGCAAGTTGTCACTCAGCGTGAGCATCATTAGAACCTCACAGCGGTAATATTCAGCAGCTTCCACAAATCACTTGTAACCTCTTAAGAAAATAATACCTAGTTATGTGTCGCTCTGGATTCACAAGTAGTAATGGTGGTTGAACGAACTGCTTTAAACAGTTCTAAATGTCGGAATTTTAATAGTTAATGCAACAATTCTGTTACCATTTTTTATAAAACCGTGCCAATATGAAACTAAGTTTACTATGAACAGAAGTATTTTTGCTGCTTTCCGTAGTACTGAACCGCGAGAAATTTACGTGTAAGAAATGTAGCCACTATAGTAGCTCAACTTTTTTAACGTACTATCAATACGTATAATGTGAGTAGAAGACTGCGTCGCCGCTGGAATTGGGCGAGAGAAGTTCCGTGTTGAAAATACCGGCGGAATACAGGGCGTTGCTAAATTGGAACTAAGACAAGCTAGTAAACAATGTTTTCAACAATAAAGCATGTGTGTTAGCGTACAGTTTCCGCCCTACAACCATTTCAAATCGCATTTCTAGTTCTTGCACTTCTGCTGAAGAGTACGAGCCAAGTCCAAAATGCCTATTTGGTATGTAAGACGTAAGCTGAAATACATTCGTCAGTTACAAGTTATCTGAACACAATTTTGGCGAAACCCTGATGCTCGACCTGTTGGGTCTTAAGATCGCCGGAATTCTATTTTGTGATGAAAATAGATCACAGTCCGAAGGAAAAAGCAGAATCGGCATATCAGTATTGTACACATTCGTTTACATTATTTTCTGAAGAGTTAAGATTTACCGTACACTTAATGTGATGGATCAGTAAATGTGTTCCTCTACGCGAGTTCTTAGAAACGCAATGCATTGTGGTACGCATAAGTTCCTTAAACGGATTTGTATACGTCGAATACACTAAATAGTTGCATAAATTAGAGAGGATACGTATACACGCCGTTTCGAACTCCTTGAGGTCTCGAAATGAAATTTCTTGACATGTCTCAGTATTTCCTACTATAGTTAGCGTGGATACTGGAAAGGAATGACGAGTCTTCAGTCTGCCTGCTACGTAAAAGAAAAAATCTCACTGACGTGTTCAACGGCCCACTTTAGATTTGTAGTTTTGTAAGATTTTGCAAACATTTTGAACCAAAATAAGCTAAATAATAAGATTGTCAAACCCTTTCAGTGAAAAAATTTTTAGGTCTTTACGGCACTGACCTTCAGTGTCACAGTCCAAAGCATTGCCCACTACGCTACAGCTAACACCTAGAAGTTATGATCTGTAATCTCATACTATTGATAGCCGTTAACTGATGCTAATATGGTATTTGTAGACACTAGATCATTTATCTTACGAAGAACGGCGTGTTTTTGTTAATTCTTCAGTGCGCCATTTCTTTGAAATGACCACGTGCAAGTTACAATAAGAAAATCATCAAATACGCAACGCTAGATGGCGTATGGCACAGTTCTGGGCGAGGAATGTCACGTGACATCTGCGAACGGCTAGTTTTCGTTAATTCAATGGAGGGTGTCAAAAGTCCGTTATTTTTGCAAATATCTCTCAAACGATACGAGATATTAAAAAACGTAAGGGAACAAAGTTTTAGAGAATTTTCTTCTCAAATTCTTTTATTTAATTTTCGGGTCAGGAACGGTTTACTTGCAATTAAAATTACATTACAAACGGCTTTTTTGGTATTACTACCGTATTTTTTGCCCGAAAAATTAGAAAAAGGGTGGTTCTGGCGGCCTACAATTATGTCTGTAAAATTTGGTGCCGATCGGTTGAACGGTTCGTCTTAAAAACAGGGAACACATTACGGACAGAGACGGTCATACACATTCCAAAATCGGCGTTATTTTTGCAAATATCTTTGAAACGCTACGAGATATGAAAAACAGAGCAAAGTTGTAGAGAATTTTCTCCTCTACAAATTAGTATATTCAATTTTCGTGTTAGATGAACGGTTAAGCCGTTATTTTGATTTAAATTGCGAGCTGTCTAAAGACAGCCCACCTTTAGTATTACTACCGTAACCTGAAGTGGGCCAAAGAGAAAAGACTTTTTCTAGGAAAGGTCACTACTCTCAGTGGTGTAGGGAGGGATACACGGCTTGCTGGGTCTAGGATGGGGAGTTAGCAGCGCTGGGCTGGGCTGCTCGTTACTGCGCCCGGCTCCGTAATGGCGCGAGTGCCCGCGGCCAGAGCCAATTACAACAGAGCACGGCGCTGCCGGCGGCCTGCCCACTAGGCGCTAATGCCTCGCTCCTCACAGCGCCCACCACGCACTCTAAGCAATCTTGCTTCATTTGGCTTAATATTTCTTTCATTTCCACCGAGTTGCTTGTTCCCTGACCGGTTTTCAAACTTCCACAGGCATACCGATGTGCACATGGAGGGTGTGTACCGACAGTACGGCTCCATACACCCGGGCCCTACACGTTCCTTGAGAAATCTGGTATGGTCTACCATTCCTCTCGTCCTTCACGTTTGTAGAACACATCGGTATCATCCGCGCCAGCCACTGATCGCTAGACAACCTGGACTATGATCTCAGCAGCTTTCCTACACATTTTGTATTGCTCACCATGTTGTAATTTGACAAACAAATTTCCATCAATGTGTCGAATAATTTCTTCTTGTTTTGAACCTTACACTAAACTCTATGTAACAGGCTGGTATGGGAGTGCGATGTTTTCTTAATTTGTTATAGTTACATTTCGTAGCGGCGGTGCAGCAATTTGGTAAGAGACCGTATGGAAATATAGACAGCTGAAATTAAACATCCTGGTTGTTGAATGGTCACTACAGTCTCCTCACCGCTGAACTATACGATGAAATGTGTACTAATCTATTAAGTCAGCCTAGATTGCAGCAGATTTTTACTACTTAAAAGTTACTACTTATTAAGTTACGTACTGCACGCTATTCCACTTTTTAATGGGTTACGATATTTTGATTTCGATCCACTACAGCGTGCAACATTATAGTAACATTTCAACGTTTACTAGAAAAATTTATTTCGATGTAGTAACAACTTCAGTGACTTCTATAAATTCTTTTAATTGCGCAGCGCCGTCTGAATGAAATCGCTTCCCGTAAGGTAACTGTTTTTATTACTTTGCTCTCTAAGAACAGAAGCCGGAAGCGAGCAGTTTAAATGCCATACCTACAACAACTGGCATACAGTAAGATCTAAATATTAATTTCGTGGGGTGTCTGAAGGTCGTAAAAACTAGACGTTTGCCGACAGACTTCGAGCTTAGGACAATCTTACTCTTTGCAAGCGAAAAGTGTTTAAGTGGTTACTTTTGAAGTGCTGACTAAGTGAATATTCGTGAGCGATCTTGTTGCATTTCAAATACGGAACAGGAATCAAATTGCGTTTGTCTCCCTGTAACATTCCGGTTTTTCTTGGCTAGTGATTACTACGTGCAGAGCTGCGGGTAATAATGATGCGTTAAAGCAGAATGAGAACCAGTAACTGGAAATCTTGCACTTAAGATTTAACTGAAACCATTAAATGTTTCCCTCGGAATCTGACTTTCGAATGTTTAAGTTTCTATGGAGATAATTGGCAGAAATTGTTAAGACCAGGCTGGAGAGCGTATATGATCTTTTTTCCATTTCATTGGGCGGGTCTCTTTCCGGATGTAGATAGCTGTAAGGTGCTGACTAAGGAGCAGTAAGTCAATAGAAACTGCGGTGATCATTTGGGACCGATTTCGTAGTGTAGTATTAACCATGGTCCACAAATAGACGCGTTCGCGCTAATCTGAGTAGCTATGTTTCACATAATTTATTCTTCCGTAACGCGCGTAACAGATTCTGGGCGTGGGCGTAATTTTGTGACTTGGCGCGACGGCGGGGTGTCCGGGAAGCGCGGCGGCCGGCCGCCATGCTGCTTGGCGCGCCTAGTTCCCACGGGCGCGCCGTTCACTTTTTACGACGCGCTGCTGGGGACACGTGGAGCTTCTTGCTCCCGCCACGCGCGGCGCTGCCGTGCTGTATCGACCGCCGCCAGCTCCAGATTCCGGCGACGCTGCTCTCGCCACAGCCGCCCGCGTTTGGATTCACCGTCTCTGGTTTCCAACCACTGCTAAGCTTTCGGTAAAAACATGTTCGCAGAGCATACATACCCACCCTCGCATGCGCAAGTTGAAATACTCAAAGCAGCGAAACGTAATAGGCTTACGTATTGAACGCAGTAAATCAGCAGTCTTGTCAACAGTGTTGAATCAATACGGAAATTCTGATTTACGAGACTACGGAAAGGGTTAATTAACACCTTGACTGCCGGCCATGTGAACCATTCCATACCTTAGAATGCCAGACATTCTGCTTGCAGGAGTAAGCCGAACTGCACTGTTTCCTTATCTTCTGTCTGGCATAAAAAATTGCTCTTTAAAATGAGCAATAAGGTTCCCTGTCCTTATAAAACAATCGGTTGAAGACTCTTCAAAATCGAAATAATTTGACGCAGTTCTTGTTGCACAAAGACTGGATCATCTGAATTGTCGATTTCGTAGTCCTCACTGTCATTATCAAAATATTTCTCAAATGCATGTAAAATTTCGTCCAGCGTAAGAGAGCGGGCACCACTTCCTACCTGTCCCGTTTCATACTTGGATGCGACCAGTCGGCTGATTTAGAAGCTAAATTTACAAGATCTATAGGCTGCTTTAGACTAGATTTGTCAAGTAAGACATTTAAGGTGGATCTAGCCCGTCAATAAACTTAATTTTGTGTTTAAAAGAACGAAATCAAAGATCACGCCAAATGACGTAATTGGCATTCTACAGAAGTTTCGATATCCAGTCAATTGACGTGATTGGCAGTCAAAGTGTTAATGAAATCTTAATAGAAATGAGGAAAAAGTTAAATTGCTTAAAAGAATTCAAAAAATTAACAAGGAAGATCTTCCGACAAATTTATGGTAAACAGCATCCGAAGTATCGCAGTACGCACATTTGGTATTTTAATATGGTTAATAGTCTATGGAAAATGTCAGTAACCGTAACAAAACTCCACGATGTCACAGTGACTTAAAGGTTAAAAATCAGTCATGGACAAGAAATGAAGTGAAATGTCTACGTAAGACGTTCCAGCTAACTGCGGCTAGCACATTAGTCGAGAAATTTACACTGCTTGCATACAATTTGTTGGGGCGGGGGAGTGTAGGAGATCACGCTACTCCTGATGTTTCTCTCGTCATTCCACTGATACCACAGCCAACCGATGTTCAGATGTTTGTAAATCGGAGGCACTTTGGTCGTCAGTCCCTAGGACTACAAACGGAAGTTAAAGACCCCACATACCCGAAGGAGTACTCACCTTCCACGGCGAGCAGCAGCGCTCCGCAGCAAGGTTCTTTAGAGCGCTCTGCCACTCCGCAGTACCCACTTATTTTACGTTACTACATTTTTTTTCTACTGCTCTGTGTGGTTCGTGTCATGCACATGACTGTGTAGGAACAGATTCTTGTAGCGCAGAGAGCAAACAAATTGCTGATGCAAGAAACTTTTCATTAACGAAGGCGTTAGCCCGTTTTCTTTATTGACAGTATCTTATTTCCCAGACTTACCGCGCCAGACTAGTGGTACTAGGTTAGCAAAGGTTCCAACTTTTGAATACAGCAAATAGTAATGCGACGTAATATGTATCAGCGGAAGGGGAGAGGGGGGGTAAGAAGGAATCCAAGGGGAATAAGTGAATAAGGAAAAACCAAAGTTGTGAAATAGTTTCTGTAAGGTTGCAGATGAGATAGAGGCAGCATATTACTACACCATCCTGATGAGTGCAGTTGGAATGTGTGTGTGGCGGCGGGGGGGCTGAGGTGGGGGAGGGGGAGCAGCATTATTTACTTTCTCGGTGCAGAACTTATTGTTTTATTTATTTCCAGATTAATTATTTATTTCGCAGAAATCCTCAAACAAGGATACCCTTGCGATATTTTTGCTCCATAAATGTTTTTCGCAATGATTCATAAGCATCACTTTCACCAGTATTAGATTTTTCATGCACAAAAAATAATTTTACGAAAAACGATGGAACGAGAACATTTATAGGCGATTTTCTCGTAGAACTCTATTTTACAAATCACACACACACTTTGGTAGAGTGTATCACACACATGAAATCGCTGCATTAGTAGATACGATGCAATAAGAAACAAAACCAACACAACTTCAACTTCTGAACACAGACGAACGATGGGGTTTATATGATGAACTATCTTTTATTATTACCCACACCCTTCGCGATTTTTCCTGTAGGGGCGCAGATATACGAGTCAAGTGACATTCGGCATTTCCAGTGGCTGCTGTTAGATTCTACAATGGCGCGCCTTTGTGGATTCATCTCGTATGCCGTATTACGCAGTTTTCGAGTTCGTAGAAGTCGGTGTCAACACTGGCGATTTCCACAAGAACATGCTAGACGCTGTTGCTCAAAACCAGTCCATTTTTGTCGAACTCAAAAGGAACCGAGTTTTGCCGTCGCAAAACAAATGAGACCAATTTGTTATTTAAACCTGAAAATCGGAATTCGAACGACTTAATTCGTAAACTCGTAATTTTAAACAATTTTCGTAACAATTACGATTAAATCGTAATGGTTGGAACCTCTGGGTTAGGTAGGCGAACGGTTTAGGCACCGTCTGCAGTGAAGAGATTTTCCAGCCCAGTCGTCTAATAGTGATGAGTGTATTACCCTTCATTTCCTTACAGAGCGCGGGAGGGCGTGAAGGGGCGGTTCGTGCCGGCAGCTATACGGCTGCTCAGGGGGGCGCAGCTCATCAGCGGGAAAGCTCGCGCCGTCGCCACACAACTCTCCCGGTCCCGTATTAGCCCACTCTCTCTAACCAGCTCTGCTTCCCACCAACACGCCGCATCTTCAGGCCGTCGCTACCACATTTCAGATTCGACTGTAGCACAAAAATTTTCTAGTCAGTTCTTGCCGGATCCAAGGACATCAACCATTCCAACAACTCAGATCTGAATATTTACATTGTGTAAAAACACGGAGAATTTTCGAACGTCTCAGGTGAAATTTAGCACAGTACTGTGTTCGGGAAAGTAACAGTGTTAAATCTCTTGGGCTAAGAATCATTACAAGAACAAAGAGCCCTTACATTTTTACGGGTCAGCATGAAACTTTAACACTGCTATTCTCTTTCGCATGTAAGAGCACAGGACAAGAAAGGCCACTACAGCTTTCAGAAGTGAAAAGCCATAGTCATAAATCTTACAGGCGTTTTAACTGAAGGTGGGTGTGCACTAGCACGTTGCTTCCAGAAGCTACTTCTGCAAGTTGTTTGATGTAGAGAAAATAAGTTAAATTGCTGAAGTGTCGTTAGCTTTCAGAGGTAACTTGCGCAATTTAGTGAAACCAATACCTCATCCCTCCCCAAGTTTTTAAACTTGGCATTTGCTGTAACTTTTTATCACACCTGCAGTAGATCTATGTAGTCAGTGCCGATACGAAGAAGCCTGTGTCTAAAAGGCGCGAGGGCTGATGAGAAAAAAAATTGAAATCTTTGAACATATGTAACTAACAGCCACGCCCACGGAGTAGAATAGCAGTAGAGAGACCTTTTAAAATTAAATGTTTATTATTACCATTAACAATATCCATTATAATAAAAGTGAAGAATATTGTTTACAAATATCGAAATTGAAAGGTCATCTCTTGGAATAGATTGCCTCATTTTTTAATCTTGCTATGGAATATTTGAGCCTCAGTGGAGTGACCGAGCCTTCTAAGGCGTCTTCTTGTGGAGTGGGCAGTTACGCCGGAGGTGCGCGTGCTTATATGATTATATATAGTTTGTAAGCGTAGGGACTGATGGCCATAGCTGTTTTGTCCAATAGGTTTACAGAAACTTATTTGCATGAACAATACCCGCGTGTTTGATACTAGCTTACTTAGATTTTAGAGCTAAGTTTTATGTTTCAGTAGTCTATGTTGATAAATTTACGCCTTTATTTAACGGATAGCAACACCTGTTCATTTTCACCAATTATTTTCTTGATTTCTTGTTTCGAAACAATGTTTTGTCAAATAACGGAATAACCGTGATTGCTCTGTGTTAATTTTGATACTGTAAATCTACTTGCGTAGCTAACGACGCAACTAATGGCAACAACTTCCTGAAAACAGACTTGATGCTACTTGAAAAAGAAAGTTTTTGTAAACACCGCAGGAACTTCAGAAGTTACTTGCTAATGGACACGCACATTTACAACATACCGAACTGGCTCCTGAAACAACGCACGTACGTCGAGTTGCCCAGCAGATATGCTCCACGTTTTGCATACTCTCAAGGCACCGAACACGCGTAGCTCTTCACAACACAAGTGAGGGATTTGTTTACACCAAGCACCGCTCAAACCAACCAAATATTTTATCTGTTCAGTTTTTACACGGTATCACATTGGTACTTTTTCGCCGAATGCCGTACCAACTAAATTTTGACATATATGGAAATGTGTCCTGCATCTCTTCGTGATAAATGCTTTTGCCCTCAGCCTGACCTTTAGTGTGTACCGGCTGCGAGATTAGATTTTTCCTTTTCTACAACGCACCAGTATTTCACACGTTTTAGAAGCAGAAAACCACGCCAGCAACCTGGGAGCCATAATCATTTAAATCTGGAGCCCTTCAATGAAATTCTGTACGCTTTTCTTTCTCACTAAGTTTTCATCTGCGAATCTACTGCAGTGTTCAATTTTAACCTGCATACTGTCGTTTAGCCCCTGAGCTTCCTCTGCACATTTCTGCCCCCGTCCCCTTGTGTGGATCACTTAATTACCAGGTTTTTCCATAAAATCCTTCGCTACTAGTTTATTCAATCTAACTTTGTAGCATCACATTTTGAAGGCTATTGTCTTAACCATCATGTACTTTCTACTACTTTATAGGGCTACATTCTGGACGTCCAGGTAAAACATCCTAGAACTAAATGTATATGGTAGATTTAATTTTCAGTTTCCAAAAATTTTATATTTTTTATATCCTCTATGTTGACATATTTTACTGTCTATATTTAGACTAATTTTATGATTTTTTAAATTACATGTGAGCAACACCCGAATTTGTGATACCACGTTGCAGTACCCTGATTTAGTTTTCAATGTTCATATCTCGTTTTAAGACCCTTTCAGTGAACTTCAATGCCTTCCGTCAAATGACAAATTAACACAGGCGAATATCCTCTCCCGATCTTCACAGTTTGTAACAAACTACAGATGAAACACGAGAGTCTAAAATTTTCACCCTCTCCAATGCTATATCCGTTAATTTTAAAAATTACTGGATTTTTACAGAAATTTAGATAACACTTCCTACACTTCCTACACTTTATCAGTGCTGCCGAGACCATATCAAGCCGTGTATTCCAGGAAACGTTGATCCATTCTCTATACGCACCCCCCGAGCGGGGCTCACGGTTCTTTCGTACGTACGTGGCAAGCACGGTGCCCCGAGCTAATGCAGTCTTCCTGCCTTCTTCACTTCAGCGATTGCATTTCCTTTCCCATCCTCACTCCTTCCCCTACCCGCCGGAGGAGGATAACCTTAGTTTAGTCTCCCTATCCCAACCAACCCAAATACCTCTAAACTCAAAAATGCTGCACATGTGTTCGCGTTAATCCGAACTACCTTTAAGGTAAGACGCAGGGTAGATATTAAAACTAGTGAAGGAATGCAACCGTCTAAAGACTAGCTTTAACACCAGTGTTTCACTAGGCACGCTCCTATCTGGAGATGGTATTCTTTTGCATTTATCCGTCATTCGACAGCGAGCCAGATATGGGGGGATCTACAGTTTAACGTAGATTGCGAATCACGGTGCAGCTTTACTTTTTCACATCAGCAACATTGCCAGAAGAAAGTGAAATCGTAAGCGAGGGATCGAACCCGAAACCTTTCGAGTCATTGGTCTGGCACTAGCAACAAGCCACACCGGGTCAGTATTAGCCTCCGTATTTCAGTGTGTCCAAGAACTAAACCGTTGAAAATCTCCCACTTGTACTGAGAGATTCACAACTGGAAGCCTGGCGATCCGGTCGAGAGGCTGCGGCCGTAATGGCGGGTAGCTGGACGTGGAGAGGGCCGCTCGTTACGCCAAGGGCGGCTTAATTGAGCGGCCGCGCCCGGCTCCGTTGCCATGGCGACGCCCGCGGCCGTTCACCCGCACTCCACTGACATAATGCCACGCTGCTCCACTACCGCCCACACACATTTCAGCACCTTTCATCTGCCGTAAATTAAATGAGCCAACACAAACGTTGTTTTATGTAAATTTCACCCGTTTACACTACAGGATTACGTAGTTTTTCTTGGTGTAAGCCCAGACGACAGTCTGGCTCTTTGCAGCATTCTCCATAAAAACCTGTTTATATTTCGTCTTTTGCCACAGAAAAAGCATTCCTACAATGAAATAATAACAGTATACTTTAGTTTCATTCTCACGACAACACATCTGAAGAGCTGTAAGACAATCAGCTTTACTGTGGGCGAAAGATGGCCACTAAATTCAGTGTGTGCAATCAAAAAAAATAGACGAACTGTGGTAAAAAATGTCAAAGTATACTTAGGCAAAAACTCAGATTGCCAAAGGCAGAATTGTCCAAACCATTTACAAATAAGTAATTAAAAATATTGGAATAACTTGCGTAAATTAGAATAGCTTACATAAATTAGAATAGATATATACGGCTACTCTTTGTATGTGTTCATTAGAAAAAATCTGAAGTAATGACAAGAGCATGACTAACAAATGGCAGTAAGAGCAGTGGCGCAAATTATTCCGGGGGGAGGGGGCGGCGTGGTTTAGTACTGTTTTGAGTACGACGCGTGGGAATAGCCGAGCGGTCTGGAGCGCCACGTTGCGGATCGTGTGTCCTCGTGTCGAGGGTTCGAATCGTCCCTCAGACGGATGTTTGTGTTGTCTTTAGTGTAAGTTCATAAGTAGTTTAAGTTTAGGGACTGATGACCTTGCAGTTAAATACCTTAAGCTTTACAAACATTTGAGTACAAAACGTTCATCCAGATCAATATTCCAGAGGCTGATTTTGTCAAACGCTGGGAAGGAGGGGATGTACAGGAAGGAGACTACTGGAATACTGAACACAATTTAACACACATACGCCTTCACCTGAAATAAGTTTTTACAAAATGAGCTATATTTCCCATTTAACTTCTAGGAAAAGCTCTGGGAAAATATAAAAGTGGGATTTGGCCGTTAACAGTTAACATAGTCGGCATTGACCTGCGAATAAATTCAGTTATGTTCGACTTCGGGATTTCGGAGCACATCGTATTTCCGCGGAAAATAGCCGAACAAGTTTTTCTAAATGAAATACATAAGAAATTATTTATACTTTCAAAATTTGCCCAATTTATGGTCATATAATCCACAAATACTTAAAACCTTTTACGGATATTTCAGTCACTGCCCGTAATTGGCACCAATAACGAAAAGCATAGCTGCGCAACATTACACTGTAAACCAATGTTTCTCAGGTTGTGGTTCACGACCCCCAGGGAAGTGCAGAAATCGCTTTGGCGAGAGGGGGTCGTTGATGTTACAGGAGGAAGTATTTGCACCTTAAGATAACCAGACCAGGGCATGTCTGAATATAAGTCCAATGAGAGAGAAGTTTATTTCAAGTTGATTCCGAATAGGCTAGAATTTATTGTTTAATAGGTAATACACATAACCATAAATAAAAGCGAAGCCTGAAAACCCTTCAGAAATAATTGATAGCAAAATTAACAAGACGCAATATAATTTAGAAATTTGAAATAAAGACTTCCTTTACAAATTAACTGTACAACGCCATCTTGTTTAACGAGCGCAATTCTTTTAAGTCTTCCTGAAATGAAAGACACTTCTTATGCGAAATACATTTCTCTGTCGAAAATCATGTAAAGATAGGATATTTGTACCTTTCCGAAAATACGTAAAAAATTCATCCTACATTGCATAACACTGCACATTGTGTTTGAAGAAAGGTTTATCGGCGAAATATTAAATTCGTTGCCTTTGAGATGACTTTGGTGGGTAAGGGGTGGAGGAGGAAGTCGTGTATCCAGAAGGTTAGAAATACTTGTGTGAATGGGGTACCTTTTATTCACATTATTAAAGGAAGACTGTCTAGACTCCGGCTGCGCCATTTAAAGCTCTGTGGCGTCTCTCCTCCCAACGCGGCATTCATTGTTTAAAACCCCACGCGCGCGTGCTCCTTGCGTAGGCAGGCCACGCAATCACGTACTTCCGGTAGTTGCGTAGATGTGCCTCGCGCAGTCGTCACGTCCTGTACCGAGACGCGACGATTGTGTGTACACAGTACACTGTCTACGGCATGGCGAACTTTTTTTACAACGAGGCTTTCTGAAAGAAAATCCTCTCAACGGACAGTGGACTACAGAAGGGACGGTAGAAAGGCATGCGTGTTGGGTCAACAACTGGGGGTCTGTCTGAAGTTGTTAGCATTACGCGTTTCACGAATGACACTTCGGAAAGCTTATTTGTGAAACTTTAACCAGTCCTACTTTCGTTTCCGAAAGATAAGGACAAAGAAGGCCTAACCAAATTATTTTGAAACTAAAATGCTTTTATTCACGTTTCCATGTTTAGATTTTATTCGTATGTTAGGAACAAGTCAATTTAAACTGTACGGCTTGATATATAACAGCTTTTATATCTTAAGAACTGGTACCCAGTTAACTGCTACTTGTCATTAAAACCTATGAAGTCGGTATTTATCCAGCTTTCCTCTAAATACATTTATTCAATATTGTGCATCTTGTGAAAAAACATGCTATTCTAATTTCTCAGTCTTCAAAAAAGAATGCACAAAGTTACATTCGGTTACCCTAGTTGAGGTGAAAGTGTCGAAATTCGTTTAGTCGAAAAAACCAAACACTGTGCTACTAATCACACGAAACCTATGTCGCTGTATTTTACATGAAAGGAACTTTAGCTAGTTGAAATAAAACTAGGTTTTTCTGTCTCTTCTAATTACATTAGGTATGTCATTTTAGAAACTAACAGCCGCGGAATTTAGGAATACTTTATTCTTTTGGAACTAAAAACTGTTTGCGAAAGCTAATATTTTTATCTTTCAGCAAACAACATCTTGCAGTAGGTAGCGGGAAAATGCTTTACATCAACTAGCTTACTAATAACTGCATGTAAGAGCTTATGTCTGGGTATGAGGATGTTTTTAAACTGTCTCCTAACAAAAATCTCCCATTAAAATTACTTTGTTGTAGACGTTTCATATATCGGGATGGAAGGAACCATCAGACCTGGAACATGAAGTGATCACAGTGTTGCGTTTTGCAGGTTGCAGCGCTCTGAAGCATGGCTGCTTAGCCACGGGTGATACAGCCGCCAGTAAGTACATGAACCGTTTTAATTAACAGAGCGTGGGAAAGCAAATCAGGTCTTGCTGCGCCAGTACTGATTTCTTGATCATTCTTAAGTAAGATACAGGCAAACCTTTTGGCAATGAATGATAGTGAAATGTCATGGGAAAACTAACGGGAGAGATTTCTTCAAATGATTGCCGTCATGACCAATGTACTACACTGCCCGACCTTGCATGATAAAATTGTTTTTTGTTCTTTGAAAACTTACGCTGTAGACGTCTTTGGCTTTACTATTTTTACATATCTCACTATCTTCTATTTAGCAATGGACTCTTCGGTTATTTTTTCTTTCCTCCCGAACTTTACCGCTGTCTAATGCTCGGAATTATAATCCTATGTTTCAATTGCTATTTTCTTGACCTAAACGTTTTTCATATATTTCACTTTGAGATCAGCTTCCATTTTCGAGTAATACATTCGGAAATGTCTGACATTTGTAGAAGTTCTCTTCAGAAACTTCTGATGTCTACATCGCCATTTATCTTTATACCTAAATAGTTATATTTTCACTTATTTCGTAATCTAGTTTCCTCAGCACCGCTTGATTCGACTACAATCTATTTTATGTTCATTAATAACCTCAAGACAATCACTGCTCTTACGAACACTCACTAGACAATTACGAAGTCATATTTATTCTCCCTGAATATTTCTAACTCTCTCCAATTGTCTGTTTCCTTTAGTTCCTAGTTAATTTATATATTACCAAGGGAATATCATGCACCGTCTCGATGACGGAGTTATGTTCGTAGGCTTTATGAACGGTATACTTGCCAGTAAAATTATAATCTAAGGACGCAACAGCACTTTAACAAGAACCTTCCGGCAGCAAATACACGCCGGAAATAATTAGTGTGCCGTCTTAGGGTTTTCCATTTCACTTAACAGTTATTGAAACAGTATAAACCGAGTACATGAAATTATTTCATATATCAGTAGCTCAAATGGTACTGACTTACCAACCATCGATCTCTACTGAAACCCATATTACTACGTGGTGTAGCCTCCAAGGCGGCAATGCACGCAATTCTGAGATGCAGTCTATCATACACATGGCAGATATTGTTTTGGGATGCATTATGCGATGCCTGCTTGACCTGTTCGGGTAGTTTACAAGTTGTGTGTTCGGAAGTCGCACGTGTCCGGTGCCCCTTATTATTGCCTACACGTGCTCGATTGGAGACCATGGTCACGGCATTTGCTGCACATCTTTCGTAGAAGGTTCAAATTTACTCGCAGTGCTTTGGCGAGAATAATGCTGTTGAAAAAAACACTTCCTGTTGCAGGATGTCAAAAGAACAGGTCTTAAAACGTTCACGTACCGAGCGGTAGTCGCCTCCAAACACCAAAGGTTAAGGAGTTTTAGCATATCTCACCCCGATTATAAGGCCTGGTGTTCGGCAACACCACTTTCATTGCTGAAGACTAGGACCCGCCACCCCAACTGATCCTCTACCGGCACTAGTCGAGTCGTGCACGTCGATGTTGTGCCGTGACTGGAAGAGGGCTAGAGGTGAGCGTGCCCTTAGTCCCATTGTTGGTAACCTATTGGCAACTGATGACACTTGTGGGCTCATAAGCCCTTATATCGTAGCTGTGGTAGCTGTACCATCTGCCTCTGCCACTGTTACAATACGACCATCTAGGCGGTGGTGTGCTGCGTGGACGTCCAGTACCTCTTGTACAGTGCGAGGATGTTTGCCTACGACTTAACGTGGCAGTTCTGTGAAAACACCTCCCGCCATTCTGAAGGCCACAATCTGAACCCTTTCAAACTCTGTTGGCTATAAGAAGCAAGAGTGGATCTCTCTGGCACGGTCCCTGGTTGCTTCACACTAAGCTATCACACACAACCTTACGCATAGAAACATTCCCTATTGAAGGGGTGGCTATGTCACTACGCTGTATGGTGTACTTTTTTCGCCGTGTAGAATCTGCGATGCTAGGGGCTCGTTTGAGGTGGTCGGCCGCGGCAGCCGGGGTGTGAACAGGGTAAGGCTCAAGCGCGTCATTGTGCGCTGTGCGAGGTGTGAAGTGAAGAGCAGCCGCGAGGGGACGCACGCAGGCGCGCGCCCGCGTCAATAGCGACTTCACGCCCCGCGCCGCCCCAACGCATTTACGCAACTCCCGCCACCAGGCTGCACTGCCGTCGCCTCACTTCATTACCAATGTTGCCACGCACGTCCGTCACCAAACAGTAGCACATGCAACAAATATTTTTAAAACATTCCTCATTAAAAGCAATGCACACTTTCAATATTTCTCCTGCGTGCTTTAACGTAATCGTACCGAATAACCTTGCCGAACTTTTTACTAGATTAGTTACTACCCATCGGTAACGCCAGTCATTAAAAAATCGTTCCACCTTGTGAGCAAGATGAGACGGGAAATACCCTCCGGCTTCGAGGAGGATAAGATAGGTACCTACACAAAATGAATTCAGACAAGAGTGAAAATCAGTCTTGTCAGTTTAATAACTAATGGTTACAAAATACTAACCCTATTTACAGAAGAATGGAAAAATGGTAGAATCCATTTTGGATTTAGGAGGAATGTAGGAACAAGCGAGGAAATAAATTACGATTTGCAAAGGATTGTGAAAGGAAGGAAAGGAAGAAAGAAGGATAGGAAAGAAAGGATTGACAGTGGCCGCATTTGGGCATTGATATTAAGCAATGGTGACAAGTGAAAATGTGAGCCGACCTGGGAATCGAACCCGGGTCTCCCGTTTCGAGCTAGCGGTCGCCTTAACCACTTGGCCACCCGTGCTCGCCTCCCGTCCGTCTCAAATTCTCATGTCGCACGCAATGTTTGTAGCGCCCCTATCGTCCATGCCCTCTTACATTCGCCATTACGGATTCCGTGCGAAGTCTGACGTATTACCGCATCTGCGGTGAAATAACTGAAGCTAACGCCGTCGTCGCAATTAATACTTATTGTATTCGTGTGGTGTGTTCGTTCGGACGTCCGAAAGAACAGACCACACCAATACAATAAAAATTACGATTTACATTGTAAGTTACGCAAAGACAAACCTATGTGCCGAACTTCACCGGAACACACTTCTGAAGGCAGCGGGGGGAGGGAGTTATATGCAACTTGCACAAAAACCAAACAGCAACTTTAAGAATCTAAGGGTATGACGAGGGGGGGGGACAGTGGTAGGGAACGTAATAAAGGGTCTAGCCGGCCCCAATTATCTCCAGTCTGTACACTAAGCTGTGACGGAAAGCAACGACAAATTTACAGAAGGGATTGCAGTTCAGGGAGAAGAAATATGGTCTGCGCACGATATTTTATTTCTGTCTGACAAAGAACCTGAATTAACAGTTTAACAGAATGGGCAGTCTTAAAAGGCTCCAAGATTAACAAAAACGGTAAAACAAGGGTAGTAGAATGTACTCTAGGAAATCATGCGATGCTGAAACAACCTTAACGAGACAACATTGATTACTTTTGTTTTTTGATAGCCAAAACGCAGAATGACTATGGGGTAAAACCATTTCTGAAGAACAAACGGAGTATTTAAACGTTAGAAAGGCCTTTCTGAAAAGATTTAGAATGTGACATTGTACGCTAATGAAACGTGGACATGGGGTTCAGATACAAGCTTTTGAGATGTGCTACGGACGAATGACGCTAATGACATGCTAAACAAAACGGGCGAGAAAAAATCTGGCACATCTTTACTAAAAAGTGGATCGCGTGGTAGGACATTAACAGACATCAATGAATATAAGTATTAGAGGGAAGACTGCGTGCGCGTGCATCTGTTGCGGAGGGCGTAAAAATCGCGGATACCGTAAGCTGGTTCAAAAGGATGTACGTTCTTGTCACAGATCATGTAGCTTGCACAGGATAGGGCAGGGGCGCTTTGAGAGCTGCTTCAAACCAGTGTTTCGACTAAAGACTGACTCCAAGAAGAACTTTATCCGATTGTAGCAGAAACACGTCAACCCTGATACGCGATAGTATGTGTGGCTTTTTTCACCTCGCACATACGTCAATTCAGTGCGGTAGGAGAGGGACGTGACGATGACATGTTTAACTGATGCCGCACCAGCAGCCACCATATCAATTTTTCCCTTTTCGTAAAGTTTTACTGCGTCACCGTGTTTATTTTACCTTTCGGAATTCAGAGTTGTGAAGGTTTTGTCGAAGGAACTAGGTTAAGGTACGGATTAATCAATTACCGTTTAACATGCCGCAGAAGACCACAGATCCGTTTTAAAGAGGAAAAAAACCTGACCAATCTTCGAAATTTTATAGAACTTTTGTTTCACCGTCTAGAAAATTTCCGAATGTCGCAGAAACTAGACCCTTAGGAATCTACCTGCCAAGCTTAAATGTGGGGTTGACCGGGATGCTACTCACGTCAATGCAGTTGTGTTGCTAACTAAATTTGTAACAGCAGACACCATTTCCGTTATGTATTGTGTGGATTAACCGAAGTTTCTTTTCCCGGATACGTCGACGTGTATGTCACCGGCAGCACGACATACAGATCGTGACCCGTCTGGAAAGCCGTTAGTGGAACTCTCACCCTGACACCGAGAAATCCAGCTGCTGGCATCTTCAGCCTGCCCCTCTCTGCTGCCTACTTATTTCTGGAACATCCATTACCGGTCATCCGTGAAGATGTCTGGAAAAGATTTCAAACAACTTCAACTCGTCTAAACACGCCGAGTGAGTAGTACTGTTTCATTCAAATCTTTTCCAGCTCCAAATCTGCATCTCCTGTATTGTCTTATTTGGAGCTTAGGTGCATTATGTAGTTTTTAATATATAGACTATCCAATTATTCGTTTTTTAAGTAATTGACAAAACATCGAATATTGTTATCTTTTCGCAGAAATTGTAATGGAGCTTCTTGTTTGAAGTTTACTTTCTGTATGCCGAATTTCAGAAACACTAGTAGTAAAGCTAGTCACTAAAATACCAGGTAGGTTGGTAGTGGGACAGAGTGGATACGTGTTATGAACTACCTGCTACTATTGAATAGAGCACAACGAGAATATTACCTTTCTCCTGATGTTGAAGCCCAATTGAACAGTCAAAACTTTTGAGACATTCCGAATTTGAAAGAAGAAAAATTTAATTTTTCAAAAGAAGCGAGAAGGCAAATACAGGTATAATCTAGTCAAATACTGTATCTTTTAAACATTTACATCCGAAAGTGAACCACCTCAAGGAAAACAAAAGGACTATTCATAGGTTCGTAACAATCTTCTCTCAGTCCAATATTCACTGAATTATTTTAATAGAAGCCTTGAATGCAAAGGGCAGTTGTCAGTAACCCGACCCAAAACGAAGTTTCTAAATCATTAAAACGCCAAAAATTGAATAAACTGCAGTATTAAAATTTAAGTTATGGTCAACGTCACACTAAAGGCATATTTATTTGTATCAACTATTTCCCATCACAAGAAGTTATGGTTGACTGTCTCGCAAGGGAGAACATTTACACTTTCAGAAAAGAAAAACGTTATGTAGAAGCCTTAAAAGGACAAAATTGGTCATTTTTTAGAAGTCAGAAATTTATAAATGACGGTATTAACATTTCAGCTATATTCTCTCAAGTTATTTCTTACTTTTGACCAAACGAGCGAATTTGTGGAGACTATTGTCGCTACTGATTCAGTGTTGGCATACCGAGAAATAAGTGTTTTGGCAAAGTTATTACTTCCTTTAATGTTTCTTCCTCATGTTTTCATCTCCTACCATTTACTGGATGGAACGGTGTTAGAATTGCGCCAGAAAACAATGCCAATAAGATCAGTCCCAGCAATCCCCAAAGACTAACACTTCCAGATGCACTCCGTTTACATGGCCCAGTCTTCTGCAGTTTATTTTTTCTTCTGGAATATTTACAGCTATATCCTTTTAAGATTAACATTTGTTTACGCCTCTGGATGCCAATCTAAGAAAATTGATTTACCAACTTTCGTTTTCCCCACTAAAAATTTTAGGTTAGCGTTTTGAATAATCTTTATCTGTTGCAGCCTAAGACAAAGTCCGCAGAAGAACCCATAAGTAATTTATCCCACTGAACAGTGGTCTCAGATTTCGAGACTATATAATCTCATTGGAACTGCACTTATTGGCGAGGGCGTCATATCTGCTAACTACAACTAACAAAAACTAGTCAAAAATGCTAGCAAACTTGAGTCTTAGCTTTAATGAAAGCCTTTTCTAATTTGCAGATGCTTGACAATTTCGGAAAATCCAGGACATCGCTCGTTGCGTCAGGTCTACGACACATTTAACTTTGACTACGCACCTCCGCGAGGTTTATTTTCGACGCTCTTAACTGTTTATTGCTGTTGAGCAAGAGAACTTATTTGCAGGCAGTCGTTCATGTACTTTACGTTAGTTTTCGTCGTACGCTCTTGTGTTGCAGGAACACACTGCTTCTCAATGAATGAATTCAGGCGGAATTCAAGTTCGTAATGAGGTTGTCAGCCCGTTAAGAACGCTACTAATTTTAATTTATGTAAATACATGTTCAGCGGCAAGGAATTCAACGGCAGTTACAGGCTTGGCATGATTTAGAGAAACCGGTTTACAAAGAGGAGCAAGATGCACGATTTCGTATCAAGCGGGATACGACTGACTGCCTTTGTTACAGCAACTGTATTTTATTTTTCGATTTGTCATTTAAGTACGCGGTGGACATAAACTACTTATGCCAATTTAGGCGGCAAAGTGTTTACCGTATGAGCACCCAATTTTATTATTCATACAAAAACACTGTTAGACAGGTTTTCATTTATTCATAACTTCATTCCTAACATACGAGAGTCATCGAATTAAAGTTTCTGCTCAGGCCAGGCCAAACCGAGTCATTTCCTTACTAGGCAGTTGCTTGAACTTTATTCTTTGGGTTGGCAGGTTCTCTGCGGACGTGGTATCGTTCGTGTTAGATGTTGCTCGTAGAGTTCTTGTCTATTGGAAAGACCATCCAACGCTCTCGCAGAATGCGCTAAGCCGCCACTCCGGAAGCCACCGTGACGTGGATTACGCGAAATACATGTAATGTCTCCCTATACAACAAAATGCAATTGTACCTTTATGTTCCTCTTATTAGTACCAATTACCTACGACGCTGGGTGTTATGCCGCTATTTTAGAGCCCCGAAAAAATTTTGTTTCGTCCATTTGTTTATTCCGGGTTAAAGCGGCGACGACGACGCCACCAAAAATTCTTCTATACCATTTTCAGTGCTTTATGCCTAGTAAGATTGAAAGCCCCCTACTATATAATCATTTTTGACGAATCAAATTACTTTCTCCTTGGTCTACCACGATTATTTCAATCCCATGAGTAAAAGGTAACTCTTCATGCATGTAACATGACCCACGATGTTAGCCTTTTTGCTCTCACTGCTCCAGCTGTGGTGTTCATTCCCAGTTTTTGATTTCCTCATTATAAACACACTATTGCCAGTTTCCGTGTACCAGTACCTGCAGTAATCCTTGCTAAAACCCCTCCCCGGCCATATACATTTTGGATATCATATCAGATGTAAACAGTATACTATATCAGTTGAGATGGCAGATTCGATTGAAAGATTGTGAAGCCAGTCATCCACACATGCTATGGCACAAATTTTAACTCTTGTAATCATCATCGTTAGTGACGACTTCCAATTAGACGACTATTGGTTTGACTACGTAGGTAGAAGCAGTCTTCAGTGTTTGTTATAGCTGCATACACTGGAGCAAGGCTTTAACTGTTTAAATATATCAACATCTATGGTCTGCTACTCTTCGCGATTACACACACTGGAAGATTACGGACGAGTCTTTTCGCGCCGGGGTTAAAACCATTCGAAATATTACCCTTCTGCGGTAATCAATGTGTGCCTTACAATGGTTTACTTTGTTACTTCCGAATATTCTTACAACTGCTCCCACAAAATTTCATTTTACAATCAGAGGACTATATTACTAAAAGTTTGCGCACCCCGTGAAGCAACTTCGCACGCTCAGCCTGAATAAGTGTAGCCCTCGCAATCTTTTTCCAGTTCCTTGTGTTGCAACAGTTGGTTTTAAGTTCGTGGGAAGAAGTACTCCCTTCCGGGTGTCTCATCATCCGAACGTCTGCCTAGTCACAAGGAAGCTGTGGCGGGAGATATGACAGCCACTTCCTGCCAGCTCCGACATCCCGCGCGCGTTCTATTGCGTATCGGCTGGGCGGTCGTCACTTATCTGTAAGCTCGCCTGTCATCTCTCGATTCAGTGCACCAATCCATTCAGATAAATACACTATCAGTCACTGCACGACAGGCTAAACCTATAGTTAATGGTAAACATCACGCACTACTAAGGAACCACCACGTATCCTGTTTCGTCTTCTCCCGTTCCTCAATGGTGTGCATGCAGCCTAAAAACATTCCGGAAGACGACGCAAGGGGTGGTAAAAATCCTGGCATCAAAAGCGTTGATGTTTTGTCACACTAAGTTCTAATCCTTTCAGGAACTGTACAGCAAGTATCAATTGCGATCAGTTTTACTTTTAATGGCTTTTAGTGTAATCGCGCAATGGATTTACTTTTAAAATCTGCAAATGCCAAATGTAATCTCTAGGTGGTGAAGTATCTCTTAAGAAGCTTTAGACAAATCTGCAGTCCCATAACCAATTACATGAGAAAAGGACACTTTCTCTCCTGGGTAGACAGATTGAAGTTACATTTCCGCACGAACTGGAGCTTCGCATAAAATTTCAATACGTTAACGATCGATGATAGAAACTACGCTAAACGTTTATGAAGCCTTTCGGTATATATTGAATGACGCATTATGAATGATTTGCCAAGTTGTATGGGTAAAACGTTTCTCGTTGAGAGAACTGAGCATCTCCGCCTCTGCAGGGCGTTATGCATAGTCTGACGTCGATGAGAGCGGGTGGGGTGGAGGTGCAGGTCGTCGCCACGGTCAGTTTCTGCCAGTCTCTGAAATAGAGCCGATACTGGAAACTCATTTACCAGTTCAAATTAGGCAGCTCTCTACTACTACTACTACTACTACTACATTTGCGCATGGAAAATTTAATAAAATTGCAGCCGAGTGTCAAAGACGTGAGATCTACACTCCTGTACGTAGAAGTCTAAGAGAACATTGCGACAACGTTTGTTTGCTTCACAGAGCAATTTTTCGCGGGAGACTTTGCATCCAGGGCAATGTAAGGTTATGTGGCACCCCTCCCAGTATCAACATCGCAGCTTCTTTAAGGGAAATGGGTGCTTAGCTTTTTTACAGATATCTATACACATTTTATTGTGGGATGAGTTTCGTACATTTGCCAGTCAGTGCAAAGGCGGAACAAAATGTGCACACATTTGGCGTTGCCTCTTGGCACAATGAAACTGGTTGCACTAGTAGACGAATCAGATTTGTCGTACATAAGCCCCTATTCCCATTTAAATGAACGCACAAGTTTAAACAGTATTTTTACGGTTTTTAATTAGAATACATCTTTCCAAAGACCTTGTGTGGAGTGGGGAAACGGTGTGGGTGCTTGTTCCCTCGTGCCGAAACAAAGTCAGGGCACCACAGGCTTTCTAGAACTGCTTACTCCGCCCATCAGTTATCTTGTTTACATCACTATGGAAGCCTTCGCTACTCCTACAGCGTTGTTTCTTAGAACTCTTACCAAGTCCACATCATCGCATCGGAATGACTAGTCTCAGCGATAAAAATTTTGAGAAGTTGTAAACGTTTTGCGGTTGCTTTGACGATCTCTTACGAACTCAAGACTTCTCACTAATAGCACTTATCTTGCTATGTGTCGATTGCATTCAGAACTTTGTGACGTCCAGTAACTGACAATTTCTCATCGTTATCTCTGAAGAATGTGCACTTCACTAACAAAGTAAACGTATGACGTAAAACTGCATAATAGTTCCGAAAACTTTAAATCTTCAATCTGTTTATGATAGACGTTCAGCTGTGTGAAAGAATGGATATACAGAAAATCATCGGGTAACTGTAGACCGGGTAGCAGATTACAAGCAGTAGTGAAAGCCTTTAGGAATACATAGTTTGACATACATCAATCAGCTTTTCGAAAATTTAACACAAAAATCCCTGTACCGGTATTTCAGGGAGGGTTTTCATTTGTTTGATTTCAATACAAGAGGGATGTTAATAAAGTATGAAAATTATTGGAACCAACTCCTGTGTCGTGGCCCACACACACTTTGTCTCTCTCTCTCTCTCTCTCTCTCTCTCTCTCTCTCTCTCTCTCTCTCTCTCTCTCTATCTCTCTCTCCACTTTGAGAGAATACGTCGTGCACATACCTGATATTACGAGAAAACAATGTTACAGCTTTCAAAACTTCCTCCTGACGTAACTTTTATGTTTCAAAGTTCAGTGTTTGACTTTAGTATTAGTCACGATGGACAATGCAGTTTCACTGGAATATGTATAATTATAGATTTACTGTCTCGCGACGCCCTTGATTCTGCTTTAGTCACTTATTTCCCGCCAAATAATAAACCTCTTGTTCGACGCATAAGCTATTAAAAAATTCGTCCTGGTCTGGTTACAAGAAATTTAATGTCAACTGATGACGCATTAAGTAGTAGAAATTTCAGGAGATTTTAACACTTAAATGTTACTAATATTCCGTTTGGTTATGCGGTTAAATACGTCAAGTAACAAGTCTATCAGTGTCGTTTTGTTTTTCTTTTTTATTCTTCATATCTGCGTGTTAACATCCTTGGACAGACAATGACATCTATTCTTATCACAAATATTTACCAATTTTTCTGGAGTATATCGCGATTTCGGAGGGTGGGGTTAGGTAGAAATTAAGTACAGCTCAGTAACGTGTAATTCATCGATTCTCAGAAATATCTGCTCTTTATGTACGAATGTGTGTTGCCTTAAGGAAATGACTGGAAGCAATACTAAAAACGAATTATTTCGTCTTTGTCTGAAAGTTCTGATCTTTTGTCACCAGTTTTCTTATGCGTTCGATAACCACCTCATTTACCGTTACGGATGAGGGGGGTGGGGGCTATCTGAACTTGCTTGACAGAGCAATAGCCATCTTTGAAGCGGCTGTACAACTGTGTGGGTTACCCGTTTCTTTATCCGACACTAATCGTGCGGATTGTTTTAACCTGAAAATCGCCAAGCTGAAAATATACAACCTTGTTACATCACTTGAAAGTATTCACTTATCAACGCTTACAAGCGATTTGTTTTCGCTGTCGTGTAAAGAAAGGGGGTTGGAACATAATGGCAACTATTTATTCGCAACCGATAAAGTGTTACACGTTTGCATCTAGTGTCCTCCAAAGTAGTCACCAGCGTTGTGTAGAAGCCATTGCCAGCGATGTGGATGGCGCAGTACGCCGTTAGAAGAGCCTGTTGCGTTGATGGTGCGAATGGAGCGGTCTATTGCCGTCTAATCCCTGAAACAGTTCTGAAGCGAATGCCACCAAGTGGTTCCTTTATCTTCGGAATCTAATCAAAGTCAAGTCCTGCAGTATGGTGGATGGTACAGTATTTCCCGGTCCCATTGACCGAACAGAGCAGCCACAGCTTGCTCTGTATGTGTCCGCTGTATGTGCTAAATGATGGGTGGGTTGCGCAGAAAGTGTTGCCGCTTCTTTCACAAAACAGGTAATGTTCGAAAACCAACATTAATACTGTGCATTGACGGTCTGCCGTGAAGGAACGTAATGCGTTATATCACTGTCGTACACGAGAATACTAGAGATATGAAGACCTTTACACTGTCGTGTTGTACAACCTCTGGCACATTCAATCTTGATTCAACTCCGTTCTTGTTTCGAAAACGGTGACACCGTTACGTTAGACCTCTCGCACACAAGTGACTTTCCCTCGATTATGCGCACGCCGGTGACAGACGGGCGAATCCATTTGATAGGAGTTCAAAGGTAGGTTATGTCAACATATACTATCAGCGACAACAGCAGATTACATTGCCTTGTGGCTCCACCCCAGTGTTACTACTATTTAAATTCCAACCCTTGTGTAACAAAGACTTAGGTGTTTGATAGATAATGTTCTGCGGTGATTAGTTGTGACCGAACTGAGATCGCCAGGCAAATGGACACAAGGATCAGTTTCGGTTTAGATTCTTGTAAACAGTGTACGAGGTAACTACCAAATGCCATCTGAAACTGACACCTCTAAATGAATAATGCAGTTGGACAGAGCACCTTTATCAGATAATCGCCCTGTTTAAGGGACTCCTACTTGGGAAGGCTCCAATAGTATTTTAAGTGCATTGCCTTCTGTGACCACTGCACCTGGGAAGGTATTTCACATTGACGAAAGTTCAGAGTAAATAAGCATCTCTAAGTTTGCAAAAACGTTGTTTGAACTGGGAAAATTGCTTTTTCTTCGGACTGTGCTAATATGGACTTACGTGGAGAGGCAAGTCTAAGTGGCGTTAGTTTTAAGACTTGCACGAGGCCACTGGGCGACGTGGAATTATTTTGTAGAATAATCTTTGATTACAAAGCTAATAAAATGCAGGGACGCGAGAAAAACTTTAGTCTGCACTAACGTAGAAACTCTGTACTATTAAATTCAGTAGCAACACCAAACGAACACCCACTACCACGCTAATTTACCCATCGCTTTGAAGATATTAATTACAGAAATGGAGGAAGTGATAATCTATGTCAGTTTCCGGCAGCTTTCAGGTTTGTATGTATGTGCCAGCTTTAGCGATACCTAGCCGATTCGTAAATTGGTGATGAGGGGCGGTCCCGCCGAGAGTTGTGGGTGTTTATGTGAGGGAGGAGTTGGCACGGCGGCCAGCCGCTTTAATTAAAACACGCGCTCTGATTGCCAGGTGTCGACACATTCCACAAATAGACCCCCAACCGCCAGCCGCCACCTACTCTCGCCAGGTCCTCGCACCACAGGAGCGACAGTCCTTCCCAACACACAAACTTCCGGCCCGTACCAACGCCTAGTCTCCGCCTTATTTAAGTGCTTTTGTTTTTAGGAAATATGGTCACGCTTTCCTATAGTAATATTTTATACCGCAATTCTTTCGAAAAGTGTCGTATTAGCATAAACGAAGGTAAATTTGATTATGGTCAATGCTCATGTTGGCTTCTGTTACAGTGTCTTACTAAAGGGAAAATTAACCCCAGAGTACTTTTTCTGCCGTACAGTGTCCCTTTAGCCACATTACGGGCATTTGTTTATTAACGTTAGTATTCATCAGTATGAATTACGACTGACGACTGCTCGCCTCAGTTCTCTAATGGATTATCTACGAATAATTACCGTAATCGCACTCAAAAGAATTATCGTTCACACAGTGAGTCAACTGTGATCTTAATTCGCAGCGGGAAACTTGCTGGAAGAGTTATACTTAAACCAACTTTGAACGTTGAGAGGCGCTCATATCTCTACAAAACTAAGTAAGGTATTCAAGTTTTCCCATTCTAACAGCCGCAATTGGCCACCAGTACGCCAACATCTTTTACATACAAGTGTGTGTGTGTGTGTGTGTGTGTGTGTGTGTGTGTGTGTGTGTGTGTGTGTGTGTGTGTGTAGCAGTCAAATACTTACCTCTAACTAAGGGCTGAGTACCTTATTCTGAATTTGTTAGATCGCTCGTCAGTATAGATTCTTACCTGAAACAAAAGAAAAATACTGCTGTACAATCTGTAAAATATCAGTAAGTAGGTAACAATTTTATTGTTTGGTGCGGTCCGTGGATAATAATAGTAATCCATTTCTTAGTTGTGACCTATCAGGTATCGGTATCTATTATTTTATGTGGGTGTATTTGACTTAACGATACAATCAAGTAGGAAGTTAATTTACTTCTTTACGAAATAATATTTAAAAGATAGACGGAACTGTAGTAGCTGGCACAGAAGAACATTAGTAATGTGTTAAAACTATTGCCGGAGCAGCGCATGGAAGTTAGGTGGACTTAACAACAGGTAGCTAGTATATCGCAATGCATCAGTCCAACGCTGAAAGAAGGGTAATTCAACTAAACAAAAGAGCTTCTAGAATTAATACCCTTCCCGCAACATGTGAACTGTCACTTTAGTGTTTGCTGTGAAAGTCAAATTGTGCGCTTTCACTCGGAAGAACTAACATATGGCACATTAAGCGTTGCACCACAACTGGTATCTTATTCACTACTGTTTCATCGGTACTGAAGTTCGAAGAGTGAGGAGAAAGGAAGCTTGAGAGTAAAGTCTCGTCGCCATCGTCGTCATTAAAGACTGAACACACAGTGCGGTGAGAGATGGAGAAGGAAATCTCGGCCGTGCCCTTTATAGGAACCATCCCCGCATTCGCCTGGAATGATTTAGGGACATCACGGAAAGTCTAAATGAGGATGGCCCAAGGCTGGTTTGAACCGCCCTCCTTTAGAATGCAACTCAAAGGAAAGTTGCGTACATACGCAACATTTTTCACAATAAAAGTGAAAAGTAATGGGTGAGCGCTAGTCTTCACCCGCCAAACAGAACGTAATTCCTGTTAAACATTTTACACCAAGAACATGCATTGCTGGAGCTGCGCGTGTTCTGGAGCTACGGCGTGTCCAGGAGGTGGACTTCCGCTTTCCAGTCGGCCGGGCAGCGGTGGCTTAGCCACGGCTTCCACACCTGCCGTCGCCAACACGTGCACTGCGTCCTGAGTGCGAACCGCAGTTTGTTTCAGCTTTGTAAGCAACTCTCCGCCAACTCACTTCCTTTCCTTACAAAAATATACCTCCAATGACGATGCGTTTCATCAACCCATCCCGTCCCGTCTTCCAATAAAGTTGTAAATCACTTCTCGTACCTGATTCAGCGCCTAGTTATGCTACCTTCGAACCTAATTTAAGTCCACCTGTAGTACCACATTAAGAGCTACTTTTGTCTTAACTGATCCTTTCTTCACAAAAATGAATATTCTCAGACCGGAAGTTCGACGTCAAACATCTTCCAGGAATACTTTACTGTACCCTACGTCTGCAATTTGTGTTCTGTTTTCACTATTTTTCTTCTGTCCAAACCTTATCTGCTTTAGGTGTTGTCTAATTTTACAGTTGAGTAGATTGCACTCTTTTACCCAAAATTTCGTTTGTATTTTCATGTAACCTCTGAGAAAGTATCCTTTTATTTCCCTTTTGATTTACGTTGTAATTTCCCTCTAACCATCGAACGCCGAAGGTTAGTTTTCTTGACTATCTCCTTTTCAAAATATTTCGTTTCCTGTTTGCATAATGTACTGAAAACTTTGGTTTTCGTCTTACCTATTTCTTAATTTCCTAAACTTTCTTCCTTTTGAGTATCTCTTAAATGGATTTTGTGAAAATTTTAGTAACGTCCTTTTATTCCTACTACCTGTTTGCACACAATATCACAAGGCACTTTTTTAGTTTGTAAATTGAACAAATGTGAACTTTCATTTCTTCAACCTGTGCTTTAAGATACTACATTAAATCATCAGTTGTCATAAGATGTAATGACAGTTTGTAGGCAGTGTGGAAGTAGTAAACTACTAACTCAAATTCTCATTTCTCTGTATGTTCTGTTTAGCAGACTGCTGCAGGAAGCTTCGCTACTTCAAACGAGTAACTGAACGTAGAAAATATTTTTCCTACATTAATGAAAAAATTGTCTCCACTGTAGGTGTAATATGTAGCAACTGATTACCAGATCTTTCTTGTACAGAGATGGCATAAATTGTATTAGTGTCGAGAGCAGCATCAAATCAAAAGTTTGCCGACCACCTTGAGTGGTTTTTTTTTTTTTTGGCATTGTTAGAGTAGTGCTGTACAACTCCTAAATTTGGGGGCTTTGTAGTATTATATCCACCAACAATACAATATAAAACTTTACTAACCACTGAAGTGTTTCTGCTAAATATGTACGGCATCTGCAGCAAGCTAGTTAGAGGCGAAATTTAAGTCAGCAAACTGACATGGCACCAGAATCACAAGACAAACCTGAACATTCATGTGGTTGCTAGCGTGTTGCACGGAAAAGCTATTCTTTCGAAGTTATATTTAATCAGTAGGAGCAGCTTGATATTACTCTTATTGACGTAACTGGTTATATCTCTATTGTTAACTTCACAAGAACTACAATTTACCTAAAATATTATTCGACTTATACGAATTATACGACTAATATGAAGTGAAAAACTGACAATGAAAAATTTCAATTACATTATGTGAACTGTGGCAGACTAAGTGTCTAAGACAAAATAGGAAGATGTGTTTAGTACTGTTGAGTAATGAGCGTTCATTATATTGAGGCTGTTATATTGCACTATTCTGGCTTGTAAAAACCAAACAATAATGAAGCAGTGCGTATGATATTCGTACAGGTTTAGAAATTGCGTAACAGGACACTAAAACTAATCGTTTAACACGACTGAATAATTAAGCCATCTTTCGATCGCTTGCACAATGTTTACAACCAAAAGCAGTTCTTGAAAAACGGAACTTGCTCTTCATGATAAACACTGGAAACGAATTAGATATGAATTTTCTCAGTCTAGCATGTACAAATATTCACTATCCTATTGTACTTTTGTTTATAAGCGATATATAATTAATAACCTTAGTACAATAAAAATCAATAGTTACCGGTAGTAATTAACACGGGTACCCTTTATTTCTTTTGAAGTGTGATAGATCCTGCACTGACGTTTAGAGTGCATCAGTATGATGCGATGCGTGAGCCTTAAATATAGAATTTGCCGTAGACGGAAGAAAGATTTCCTACTTAAGGAATAAACATTGAACCGGCTTGTAGGAAAAGATGCAGTAATTTTGTTTGCCGAGGCCAGATGAAAGGTGTGACAACACTCCACCTGCTAGAAAGGCGATTTTTGTAAATGGATTTGGCACGCCGCAGACTTCAACAAAGCAGCTTAGATGTAAGCCGCTAACACGACTGGCAGTTATCACAGCAGTGGCACCGCTGAAGGTATGGCCTCTGGCCTCCCCTAGGAAACCGCCAGTTCTCCGTACCATCTACTACGGAAACTGCAGACGCCATCATACATCTACGTACTACCGAAGGCACTTCCGCATCCAGGCTGCTATCGGTTCAATTTCATTGTTGGAGAATGTAGGTAGGCTGTATGAGCCAGCCGCGGTGGCCGAGGAGACTGAGGCGCTCCAGTCACGGTCTGCACGGCCACTACGGTCGGGGTTCGAATCCCCCCTCGGGCATGGATATTTGTGCCGTTCTAGTTGGTAAGTAGTTCATAAGTAGTTTGTAAGTTTAGGGACTGATGACCCCGTAGTTAAGTCCCATAGACTATACAAACATTTGAACAAGGTATTTGAGTCAATGTTTCATGTGCAACAACTCTCCTCTTGAAAGCGTACTTATTTACCATCGACCAGGTTTCACGAATTCTGTGCGCTTGCAAATTACGAGGAGCTCAATTGCCATCCGAATAACTACACTGACAGATGAACGTGGAAAAAAGTGGGAGGAGGGAGGTTCGAGGATATCAGTTCGCCATTAGAGATCTAGATTACAGGTAGGTAGGTGGTTGCTGCTGTGGAAGCCGTCTTGTTAATCTCTTTATCCAGGGTAGTGTGAATAATTGGTCGCATCGCGAACGGAGAAAAGTAGACTCAACGGACAAGAATTAGTGAAGATTAAAACCGGAAGGAAGCAGACGGAAATGGCGCAAGACTGTCGGTGACAATTCAGGCAAAGCATGCTTAAAGCACGTGTGGGTTGAAGTGGTTCTTTTGCTGAATGTTAATCGCACCTTCACGGTAAACTTGGAAGCATGTAATCTGATTTCCACACTAAAATTACAGCAGTATTATATGCAGTGGCGACTGTACAAGAAATGACGGTTAGTAGAAAATTTTAATTCACCTCCAAAGAAGTTGTGAACTGTGTTTGCGACCACATCCACCGAAAGGATTGTAAATTAACACTGTCCGTTCCAATACTGCCGTGCTTATACTTAAAGCTGATTTGGAGGCGGCCGAACGAACCCATAATCGTGTTTATTCTTCCAACGCTACGGAAGTGTTTCAAATGATAAGGGACATTAGGGAGAACTAGACATTAGAAATTAACTTATTTCAAAAGTACTCACCATAATTTAATACATTCTACGAGTTTCATTAAAAATTGTTTACGGTTGCCGACAGTACCACGACTGTGCATATAGGCGTGCACCTCTTGAAAGAAAATAGTTAATGGTGGTTTTTCAAGGCTCCAAAATTCTGTAATTCGTCTAGGCAGAACTCGAGATTGATTGAATAAGGGCTTCCTAACTAAACTTTTGTTAATGAAACGATTCTTTTGCGGGATAATGCCCACCCACGTATTTGCCAAGGTTGTTTGGATTGTGCTGCAAATTTTCGCTGGGTAAACCCTGATTTCATTTGATCACTCCCCACGCTATTTCCAATTTTTTCCATACCTGCCAACCTTCAAAATGTAAAAATCAGGAGATCCAGTTTAGAAAATCGGGGGATTCTTAAAAAAAACAGGAGATCCGTTCTATCAAAAACTGCAGCGCACTTTACTATAAACCTTGAGATAACTGATTTTAGTCTTTTCCTATAATCTCATAACGCTACATAATGGCTACAAAAAGCTTGCGTTAACCCGATTGTTGATTACATCCTCACATTTTGTAGCCAGGCCAGGTAAAGTGGTTGATTATTTTGATCAAAACAAAGTTCACAGCTGTATATTTGTGCTATACTGATACCTGGGAACATGTTACGGAACAAGTGACCCACATATAGTCATCGTATTTAATTGGTAAACAGTACTCTATAATAAACAATGTAAATAAGCACTCTACATGTATGACACGATCACTTTCACTTTTTTCACCAATTGCAGTCTTTTATTGTTAGTCACACACTTTTCATTTTCTATGCACATATTTTGGTACATTGCTTTTTTCACCATGTGATGTGGAAATATCAGATCGATAAAGAGTACAAAATAGAAAAAATGTTCCGAAAACTGCTTAAAAATGTATTATATTTCTTGCCATACTGGAACACATACCACCGAATTGAAATTCCGTAATCACGTGAAATGGCTGTTTACACAAAATTTGACTTTATGCAATTCGCGTATGAAACTGATGCCCTAACTATCCAGTCAAAAGGTTACCAGCGATTAAAAAACCACTGAAGTGATTTCACTCACGTGCACTGACAAAACATCACATTCAAAAACAGCACAACATTGAAACACTACATGTGTATTTGCAAATACGAGGAAAGAGCAGAAACAATTATGTAAGTCAAGCGCAACTCCTAATTTTTATGAATTTCGATGTGTATTTATTTTGAACTGATAAATGAACACAGGACTGACGGGTTTCAGGACAAAAGCTAAAAATCGGGAGAAATAATGGTAAAATCAGGAGCGGGAGAAAAAGCAAAAAATCAGGAGACTCCCGCCTAAATCGGGAGATTTGGCAGGTATGTTTTTCTAAACTTAAGGCGTTCATGGTCGTTTGCTTTAGACGAACAAATACACGCAGGGAATGATCGCGGCACAATAGTACCAACGTGTTTCCATAATTTAATTAACTGGGCCAATAATTTGTTCATTTCTTAATCTAGGAACGAGATTGCATGTTGTGGCACTGCGTTTGGCATGTTTAAGAGGGAAATTTTTTTTTTCGATTCATGAACAGTCCCTTTTCCCCCTCTACACGACAATTTCTCTAGAATGGGAAATTCAATGGAGCGTAAACGCTGCTCGCACGCTGAGCTTAGTCATGAAGAGGGCCGTTAGCGTGTGTCGGGCGCAGCCGTTGGAGCAGCGGTCCGGCAAGAAATGTGGCAAGGCGGCGTGGTAACCCAACGCCGGGAAGGTCACGCGGGGCAGCCGAGCCCAGTCGCGGGAGCACCATCGGCCTAATGGAACAGCCCACACCAGGCCCGCATTTGCCTCCCAAATGAAGCCCAGAGGGCGAGTATCTTCCTATTACGGGTTTAAAACCAAACGTTTACGATAGTTCATGCCATATCTGCTATATATATCGCTTTCGCACTTGTTCCTCTTTCGGTCTTTCATACTATTTACCTTTATTATGAGGTTACTTATTTGAACGTTATCCGTGGCCAAGCCTTGCTCTAAAATATGACGATGATGTTGGTATTCCTGTATTCCACGAATGAAACAGCCGTATACCTAACTCCGTTTTACACTGGACGTGGGAGCTTGGAAGATCAGCCATGAGGAACCGGTTCCGTCGGCCGCCTACTGTGTGGACAGGTCCACTTGCACAATGCAATTTCGTGTGGCTCATTGGCCTGCTGCAGCAGGGTGGATCGCATAACTAATGTGGTACTGAACAGAATTGGGGAGGAAATGAATTTCTGGCATACTTTGACTAAAAGAAGGTATCGATTGGCAGGATACATTCTTAGACATCAAGGAATTGTGAATTTAGCATTGGAGGGAAGTGTGTGGGGGTAAAAACCGCAGAGGAAGACCAAGACATGGATACAGTAAGCAGATTCAGACAGATGTAGGTTGTCGGTCTTATGTGGAGATGAAGAGGCTTGCTCAGGATAGGGTATTGTGGAGAGCTGCATCAAACCAGTCTCCGGACTGAAGACCACAACGACAATGAAACCTGCTTTATCAACTTTATCTTATTCATATACACTGTTTGCGTTAGACGTTTGTTACACTATTGTAAATTGTGAAGAATGGAAAGCTACAAAATAGTGAATTACGGCACGGCTGTACTACCGACGATATACAAAAAGAAAATAGTTTCCGTAACATTTTCTAAAAGACTAACGCAGCTGTGGTGTAAGGAACAGCTGAGCATAACACGGCCATTTTGAAGCAAAGCTCTAGCGTTTCATTCAATACCTTTGTGAAATAACAGGACCAGTATTGTATCCAATTTTTTTGTCAATTTGATACTGTAATAACGGTATTACAGGCTCAGTAAGACCGGTATTATACTATCAAATTTATTGGACAAAGAAATTGGCTGAAATATTGGACCTATTTCTTTAACAATGATCTTTGATGTGACGCAGAAAGGGGGTATTGCACTATCATCCAATATTTGATCAAAGTTTCTACAGAATAGCAGACAGTAACTGTTCGGCAGATGCGTGTTTACAAGAAAATAAAGAATGAAATAAAAACGTAAATTTGCTGGAAGCCATGTAAATCACCTCGAGATGATAAACATACAACAATTTTTTTAACGGGAACTTTGAGTCTAGGACGTAAAGGCACATAGTCAAAATTATATGCGAATGGACGATAGAGTACATTTAAATATATGATAATGAAATAGGTTTTTCTGTTCCTTGTATTACAAAGCAGAAAATTCACCTCAGAAAGAGTATATACTCAAGAGACAGAGCTAACGTTAAGCTCCGATTTCTTGCAATAGCAGAAAGCTACTTTACGTACAGCTGGCACTAAGAATACTGAAGTGCACATTGACGAAAATAATATTCCAGTCTACAGTAGGCACTCACTGTAGTGTGCATTGACAAAAACAACACAATGTGTAAAGCACTTAGAGAGGAATTACCTCTATACTGTTTGGTACAGTATGTTGTCATCAGGAACAATATTTGGGTATTTATTTTGAAAATTTGTTTCACCAACTACACATTTGATGCAGATTTACGATGCAGATAAACACTTTAACCAGCGGCATTTGGAGTACAAATATGCAAGAATCGAGAACTACAAAAAACATTTATCTACCAGTATACTGTGTCTGCCTCCTCCTATGCCCGCTTTTTAGAATGCTACCTCGGTAAGTCCAGAGGCAGATGTGAACGCCTATGACAAGACAACGTATCCTTGCTACCCAATCAAAAATTCTTGCATCGTACTCAATTTATAAATTACTGAGCGCCTCGCTGCTTCGTACATTGCTATTAATTATGTAGCCAACAAGCACTTCCAGAAAACTTATCAGCCTTCAGCCATGTCTCATTACAGAATACAGATGTAAAACGGCTGCAGTGATTCTAGCGCTCCAAGCGGTCAAATTTCTCACTTCAGGAAACAGACAGGGGTGATTGTGGTGCTTTATTAAAATCCCTGAAATTTTGACTATCATATGTGTACAAGATAACGTAAAATTTCAACTGGGCGTACTATGTTTTCAAACTCAGTTTGACAGCGCAATTACTAGCAAGCTAAAATTTCTAAAAAATTTAATTTAGTAATACATTTTTTTTATAAATATCAGTGGTTTGATTAGTTGGGCTACTTGCAGTGTTTCGACAATTAAGCATGGTGGAAGTTGTAAGAAAATTACTTTTTCCTTAAAGTTTCCAATTTTCATTGTTTTCATTTTATTTCTGAAAATTCTACATTTTTTCGTTTCCCGTCATTTTCTACGTTTGTATAACGCTGTGGGTCAATAAAAGTAGCTCGCACAGGGATGAAGAAGAAATTGAAGATAGCACTACTTCACGTGTAGAGTTTAATGTAGTTTTCCAGCAGAGCAATATTAGAACTGAACGGTTTATCCTGAAACTCGTGAGCAGAACATTCTGCATTAGAACTATATCTCGATGAATCTGATGACTTGGCTTTGTGTAGTGTCGACTGATAAAACGAGCAACTTTTCATCGAGTTCTGTACAAACTGTCCACTAGTTCCTTTGATGGAACATCGCTCGTTATCGCATCTGACGCGTAGCTCTACAGATGTCGCCCACGTAGAACAGACTCATAGCAGTACGTGCGGTTGTGATTTGTTGCTTTCGCTCTTTTGTCTCCCACGTAGGTTAAGCCCAGCGGCGGATAAATACATTATAGATCGAACTCTGTGGCTATACATAGAGCAAAAAAGGAAAAACGTTTTTTCGTGTATTGAAAATCACTGATTTCCTGGAAAAAAATTTTACACGACTAAGCGCCTGTACGGGTACATAATTAACAAATCCCTGATTTCCAGGATAGATCCGGAAAACAAACACCCATGACAGACGAACGCTTTCTTTGATCAAATCTAAGGCTGTAAAAGTACACGTGTCGCTGTATCTTACAGTTTGGTTTAACGTTATGTGTATATTGTCTTAAATTTGTTCATTTCACGTATTTTCATTTCTTGTATGCTAGATATATTTCTTATGTAACGTCATTTTCTATATTGAATCATTTAGTGTAAACATATACTGTATGTTTAAACCCGCATGAATGCACGGACATTCTTATGCTGTAAGTTGGCTATGCGCCAGAGAAAATCTTGAACCTGTTGTAAAGACTGTCTTTGGTACAGAAATAGTAGCTGTGAGAGTCGCGCAGCTGAAGCAGTCGCGGAGCGGACTCGCCAAAGTAAACACACAAATGTTTTGTTGATGTTGCAGTGTGGCGCGAGTTTCATGCAATTGCAATAAGCCCGAGAGGCGTACTGTTTATTGAAGGAAGTGCGAGATAAGTTTGTTTATACTCTAAAGTGATCAGAGTAAAGTTTCTTCATGTGTGCAAGAAAAGTAATTGTTTGGCTATCAGGTCTATTGTCACCGAGTGTGATCGTTGTTGTAATAATGGAGAATAGGTGTATCGAAAGGAATTAGATTAGGTAACGAAACAATGAAGGTGGTAGATGAGTTTTGTTACTTGGGTAGCAAAATAACATGACGGTCGCAGTACAGAGGATATAAAATGCAGAATGGCAATGGGAAGAAAAGCATTTTTGAAAAAGATAAATTTGCTAACATCGAATATTAATTTAAGTGTAAGGAAGTCTTTTCTGAAGGCATTTGTCTTGAGTGTTGCCTTGTATGGCAGTGAGACATGGACGATAAGCTGTGCGGACAGGAAGAGAATAGAGGCCTTTGAAATGTGGTGCTACAGAAGAATGCTGAAGATTAGGTGGGTAGATCGCATAACTAATGAAGAGGTACTTAACAGAATTTGCGAGAAAAGGAATTTTTGGCATACCTTTACTAAAAGAAGGGATCGGTTGGTAGGACACATTCTTAGACATCGGGGAATCGTAAATTTAGCATTGGAGGGAAGTGTGTGGGGTAAAAATCGCAGAGGGAGACCACGAGACGCGTATAGTAAGCAGATTCAAATGGATGTGGGTTGCCGTTCTTATGAGGAGATGAAGAGGCTTGCTCAGGATAGAGTAAGGTGGAGAGCTGCATCAAACCAGTCTCCGGACTGAAGACCAAAACAACACAACAGGTATATCGAGGTGATATCAATGTATGGAGATTTCAGCCAGACGAGCTGAAGAAAGTTGTCAAAAATATTTTGAACCAGCAGTATGAGTACCTATTGTAATCATATCTGTCTTTTAAGGACTTTACGACGAAGACGACGAAAACATGAGTAGTTTTTTAACATTGTATTTTGTTTGTATGTAAATGTAGCGTCAACCCAATCAGAATTTTGGTTCAATTATATATGACTTGTTTTGAAACCAGTCTTAATTTTGTAAGTTATAGTCACCCCATTATCACCATTATTAGATTATGCAAGCCTGCACATTGACTAACAAGTTCAATCATTTTTCAAAATAATTACGACCAGTTTTAAAGAAATTGCTAGAGTTAAAGAGTTGCTAAACGTGTTAAAACACAGACTAGTGATTAAAGTGCAGTGCTGTTCTAAGTTTTGCAATCAATTTTTTAAGCCAAAGATTTTAACTTGGAAGATAGTTTGCACGTAAAGTTGGTTTTATTTATATAGAAAGTAACCAGGCTAACAGTAGTCAAAGTATTATAGTTCATTAAACAGATTTGACTAAAGTCTTAATGAAATACGTTAAATGCCAAGCTCTGCTCAGCCAGTTACACGCGTACGCTACCCAGGCCCTGGAACGAATTAAAAAAATAGTTCACGTAAAGTTTTATAAGGAAGTTGAATGCTTTAAACAATATTATTAAAATTATTGAGAACTTTGTAGTATTTGTGAAGCTCATTGCACCACGGAGTTTCACAGTACTGAGCTATTATCATTGCAATCAGAGTCTATCAGCCATTACGATTTTGATTATAACACGAACACGCCATCACCACTACATGAATTCTGAAATTTATTATTGAAGTTGTGCTGTTCGTGAATCGTAAGAGGTGCTCGTTGGAGGCTGTAGTCAATGCTGAGTCAGATAGGGCCATTCTTAATTACCACAGTGTTTTAAGTTAATATATTTTTTATTCAAAATTTTAACTTTCATTGCGAAAGTGTTGTTGCAACCCATTTGTTATTTGCAGCAACATTCAATAACGAAATTATTACTAGAGTATATTATAACGCATTCTGAATTTTGAGATTCTTTGACGACCTCCAACAGGCAATTTTCTTACAAGGCCAGGGGCTAGATTTGATCAAAGAAATTGGACGAAAGGCGAGATTGGACAAAAGGGTCTTACTACACTACGTTTAATATATTGGACAAATCATCTTTGTCCAATAAATTGGATAGTGTAATACCGGCCTAATGTAGACAGCTTCAGCTTTAACGCAGGCAGCATGAGCTCTGGCGCGTGTCACGGCATCCGCCGCCTTTCTTGGACCGGCCGCAGCACAGAAGGCGGCGCGGTGGCAGGTGGCGTGTTGCCGCGGCGCGCTGGCCGTGGCGGGTGCGTGGAATCCCTGGCCGTGCCGTGAGTCACAGCCGGAGCTGTTACGTAAGCGGGCGAGCGCCGCCTTGGCCGTGGCCGGCGGTTGTCTGCGCCGGCGGTTCTCACGCGATGTTATCGGCCCACAATGGCGGCGCGCCTTCATCAGCGCTGCCATTGTGCCCGCCAATTGGCCAGCCACCGGCGCCTTCATTGGGCTAATGGGGCCGCACCGGGGGCGCGCATCCGGGGCGCAATTGGGAGCCTAATTGCTCAACGGAGATACACCCCACCCGCATTCCAGCCGCCGACACGCCCCACCAACGTCACCCATAATCCAGACCATGTTCACAATACTCCGCACTGACCTATTATTTCAAGTGACAGCTCGTTATCTACAAGATTTTTCCATAACAGGTGGTGGTTGTGGTGACAAAGTACTAGCGATGTATTTCGCCTTTCATTCAACATCACTACATTTACATGCAACACATCTTCCGGAAGTCGTAAACCGTGTTTTTCGTAAACCGTGTTTTCATGGTATAGCCTGAATCGGATTTCCCACCCCCACTTAATATGGCGGCTGAAAAACAGCTGATTCAGTTCCTGATTTAGTAAGCACAATCGCTGTTTTTCTTTAAATAAACAGATTTATGTTCACTCTTATATTTATACTTTTATTTCACATTAGAAAATATCGCCCTTTCCATGTGTGCCGAAAATTCTTAAGAAAACAATCTGACAAGCCAAGAACACAAACGATTGCGTTTACATGGGCACGAAAATCTATTGTGGAACTGGAAAACCGCTTTAGAGAAGCGGATTCCCAGAATCGATTTTGGAGTGTTTACATGGCCAACCAAAAGCGGAATTGGGTAATTTGTTTTCGAAATCCGGTTTTGGAAGCCCATGTAAAAAGGGTGCATGAATCTTCACAAGTCCACAGTGATTTTCTACGATTTGTTGTCTTAGATCAAGAACAGTTTGTTAGAAAATGTAACGGGAAGTAGCTGGCTGTAAGTAGTAGGGAGGGGGGGGGGGGAAGAGATGGAGTATTGTTGGGGAATTTCACTGATGGGGTTTACTCGACACGTGTAAAGAAAGTATATTTTTTTTCTTACTATATAGTAGTATATAGTTTTCCAATATTGGTCTGAAGAGAGCAACATATGGCATGCTTGACAAGGCGTCGAATAATTAGTGCCTTTGTCAAGCACTCATTTTCCCTCCTTTACTCAACGACTAATTAAATATTGGAAACCGAACAGTATAAAAATAACAAAACCCTCTTTCCACGACCCCCCTTTCAAATTTTCCCTCAGGTCATCAGTGCACCTTTTGTCCCTTTTATCTCATCTCTTACCTATACTCATTTCGCAGGCAGAATGCTGCCTGGCGGAATGGCCTGTGCCCTTGAGCCGCTGCGGCCCGACTGGATGTAATTTACAGGTATCTTTACTGCATCGTGTGTCACAGTGCGGTGATAATAGTTCCACCTGTATAGCCCTCGACTATATTTAGGTTTTTCATGGCTCAGAATGGGTCTCCTAGTAACCGATCCTTTTATTTAGACATGTACCTTCTGCAAATTTTATTCATATTTAATACTTGCCTCAGACTGAAACGTTTCATTGTGCAATTGTCCACGTTTTACCTTTGTACAAAGCTCCACTCAAAACACTTTTCTAGACCAACAGATTTACATCCCATATGAAACTTTTATATCGGGAGCTTTTATAAACTCAGTCGTAGAAGAGTAATGGCATGTGAACCAGTTGAAATATCTGGATTATCCGCATTAAGAACAAATTTATCGGAATTTGCTGTTTCAAATTTAACAACGAAATGGATAAACGCACGTCACTCCGTCTAGAGGGTGGGTCATTAACCAGATTGTAGACCCATGTCGCAGGCATCAATTTAACAACCAATTAACAGGTTTTAACAGAACCAAAATATATTATCGAACATTTATCCAGTATAATAAGATTTTGCGGAACATCTGTCTACGTCCATCTTGTTCAGAGCGCCGTGTTCCTTCTAGAAAGTATTCAGTACGTGGCGATTGCTCGTAATAAGACGCCGTTAGCATTCAAGTGAGCTCCTCGTATTTTAAAAATAGTACACACTGATATCGCGAATAGCGCCACACTAATGATATATAACTGTTTGAACCTTATGTGCGATATATTACACACTTCTGAGAGACTGAAAAGCCTTCGAGTTGCCACTATGGGTTAAGAATCGTGATGGCAATCTCTGCAGGTGTGCACGGCAGATTGCTTAGCTGGTGGCAACAGCTGCCACTAAGCAATTGCCTCCTCAGGTTTGTCTGCCACACCTGACTGATTTGCTACGCTCATTACAGCAACAACGTTCTAACTCTCACGTGAAACAATACCCACGCGTCACCTACGCAACTAGTCACGAATACCTTCACAAATGACATTTTAATCAAAATGAGGGCACCAGCAAACAAACCTTTTCTTTCTGTTGGAACCATTTGAAACGTAGCTTCGAAGGAATATCTTTAATACACTAACGATACAGTTTCCAAGTTTATATATATGCATCTCCCGGAAAAGGTATTAAGAAGCCGGTCCTTCAACCCTGAAACTGCGATGATTTCGCCCTTTGGGGAAAATGTCCACAGCTTGCGTACTAACTCTTTACAAATTTCTTTGCCATTTTCCAAGTAACGTTCCAGCTTCCCGCACTGTAGGATAGACCGAAGAAGTTACGCACAATTACTTTGAATCCATTCAAAGACCTACATTATTTTTAGTGCACTAATACAGATTCGACTTCTACGGTGAGAAATCAGTTTTAATAGTTTCCCTATATAAATGTTCTGATATTTTCAGGAAGGAAGCAAATACTGCGGTATTTTCGCCCGCTAAACATCAGTTAGGCAATCCCAGTTCAGTCGAATAAACTTGAGAAGTCGATTCAGTTATCTCAACCACCGGAGTGGAATGAAATTCAATGGAGGAGTTGAAAATTTGTGCTGGTACGGGATTCTAACAGGGATATCCCGCTTCCGGCCATCAGTCACCTTAACCAGTTAAGGCTATCCACGGACGCATCCCTTCTGGACGAAATACTCTACACAGCTTACACTACGATGGTAGTGTCGCAGTGCATTTGTTCCTCTTACTCGCGGAGTAACTATATTCCTGCAAGGGGGTGGGGGGGTCTGAGTATCCGCACAGAAATTGGCTTTTGCCTGTTGGGGCATATATTCGATTATATGGATATATTCGATCAGACCGTTTCGGTAATTTAAGCACTTTCTCATTTTAACTGAAGAATCTTCTTCGGCCTACTCCCGTAACATCACGATCCGTTCTACGGATAATCTTTCCTTTACTTTTCTACTTTGGCACAGAATCATAACACTAAATTCGTTATAGCGCCGATTAATGTATTTGATAAAAGTGCTATGAATCATTTTGGAAGTGTGTTAATACATACCACACTAATAATATTGGGATGAAGTGAACTTTAATACCTGCCTATTACGTGTGAATGTCTTTAACTGTTTTCCAATCTTCCAAATGTTCAAATGTTTGTAGAGCTTATGGGACTTAACTACGGGGTCATCAGTACCTAAACTTAGAAACTACTTATGAACTAGCTACAACTAAGGACGGCACAAATATCCATGCCCGAGGGGGGATTCGAACCCCCGACCGTAGAGGCTGTGCAGACCGTGGCTGAAGCGCCGCAGTCCCCTCGGCCACCGCGGCAGGCTTTCCAATCTTTGCTAGTGCTATACGGCTTTTCGTCGACGGTGTGTCATTAAGGTTTCCTCTGGTGATTCGCGCGCCGTGTGCGCTGCCAGCTGCGAGGCAGGGAAGCAGAGCGTGACGGGCCGTTACCGGGCCGTCTTCTCCTCTCGTCTGGCTGTGCGCGCCGCCGTACACCGCGCTGGTCGAGTAACGGCGCGCCACTTCCCAACACTCACCAGCTGACGCCGAGCTCGTAACGGTGAACTGCGAGACACAAATGCTACTCGCTGCGCTCAACATTTATTTCACTGCTCACCCTCTGCCTTAACGATGATTAGTAGCAGCCGAAGTAGTACTTACCGTCTCCAAATACAGGAAGTAATTTGTCTACAAATACAGGGATGAAATCAGGAGAAAGTACAGTAGTACTGCGCTAGAGTGACCCAAAAAATAGGGCAGCAAAAAATTGCAGTGTGTAAATTTTTATGTGCACACTGACAATTTACCTTTACAGAGCAAAGTGACGTCACATGCAGTCCAAATGTGGCCAAACATTTCTGAATGACTAAGAATGAAGTTGCGTTCTGCGAGTTGAGTATCAAACTGGAGGCAATCGTGCTCTGCCTGCCAGTAAAGGCTATGGTGGCTAAGTGGAAACTTTTACACATCTTCCTGTATTCTGAACATTAAACTTCATGCCAGCTCTGTTCCACGACTGCAAACTGACAGTTTAACCGAAGCAGCAGCATTTGTGATTTTACTGTCAGACCAATCCAGATAACTTCTGCAGCCTCGTACGGCAGTTTAACCGAACACACCACCGCCGAAAATATAGAACACTCAATAGGTAAAATGATTTTGTGGTGAAAACCGCCATAAAAGCAACGTAAGTCACCTCACCAGAGTCCATGTTATCAAGACTAATTGTTGCGGGAAGTTGCTTGCCTGAACGGTGTGATTTGGTCCACGCCTACAGAAGCTACCCTGCACTGAACAGATGCAAATCATCTTTGAACTATCAAATTTCGCCACAGCCCGTACTCTCCTGGTAAAGCTTTCTCTCCTGAGGAAATCACTGCTATCATTGCGAGACGCTTCTTTGTTGTGTAATGTTTTGCGCGTAGCCAATGTAGGCATCAAGCCGCAATTATTTGAGAAAAATACGCATTAATCCTGCAGAATACGAAATTAAGTTCTTTATAGTATGGTGAGGCACTGAATTTAAATTTGTGCCACAGCCGTCTCCTGTTTACTGAACAGTCGCCATAGCCACTCAGTCATTGTGGCATTATCGATAACGTGAATGCACGGAGTAAGTTCAATTCTGCCTCTGCTCCGCGTTATCCATAATGCCAAGGTGGCTGAATATGCGCCAGCGTGATAGCGCGCTCGACGACCTCTGGAATAGGAAAACTGAGCAAATAAAGGAAACTACCGCAAAATCTGATCTACACGAAAAGGCAATATGCCTAGCAAGCAGAAGATCCGGATTTTAATCGTGGCCGTACCACAAATTTTAACAGAACGCCTCGTATAATACCCTTTGATTTGTTGGGACTTCTGCCTGAAAATGGAATTAATTGATGCAATATGAAGTCTTATGGTCTGACTGTTGGTCGTCGATCGCGAACTTTACTGCCCCTATTTCTTGCTTTCGTCCAATTTTTTACTGCTGTGTTATTGCGTGCACTCATACAGTCTTACTGTTGTTTCAGAGAGCTTTCCATTAACGTACAATGTCGTTTAGCTCTTCAAAAACAAGCTACTATTCTCAATACCGTCCAATTCTGTCAGCTGGTATTCACTGTTTTTCTTAACTTCCTGATTTCCCGAGTCTCTAAAATGGTGTCACTCACAGCAATGAGGATTATGCTTCTAGCGTGTCACTGCCGCAAAAGAGGCACGGTACGATGAAATTTGAATTCCTAACGCATTTATCGATGACCTCATGAGCTCTGAATAAATTTTAAGCTTTTCGGCGAAACGTAGCTTATGAATATGTACACCATGGGCTACAAACTAATAACTACGTTAAGAATTTTCTTCTAAGATATGTGATTGGCACTAAATTAGTAGTAGAATCCCTTATAAGGAACGGTAAATGTTTCCAATCCCTAAACTATTGGTATAAGGAAGTATATGAATCTTATGATATGAAGGAATTTTAGTTCACTATGAGTGTACGGTAACTCTAGTAACGCCCTATGGTACCTCATTACAAGATTGGTAGTGGTTACTATCTTTTACACCTTGCAGCAACTATTTAGTCCTAGGGATAAAAGCGTCGTAGGAAGCCATAGGAAACTGGACGATCACACAAAGCATTAGATACTAGTTTATTGAAGTTCTGGGAGAACGCTGTGCCTCTTAAGGAAATAGCACAATGGACTAGTGCAGCCAATTCTAAGGTTTTATTCCAGTGTAGTCACTACTAGGTATGACAAGCATCTAACGTTTGACAGGAAAAATAGAGGGAACTTCTATGAGAATTCCTTCGTCTGCAAGCAGAGGCCTCTTATGAAATTTTTTACGGAGGCGTGGATTTAAAGCCTAGTGTATTTAGACAGTTGCGCTAATTATTTCAGCAGCATGGCACAGCGGCTTTGGACAGTCTCATTTAGCCTGGCACGTCTTATGTTCAGCCATAAGATTTACACATGTAGTTTATCAACCAGTTTAAATTGATTGAGAATACTGCTTCGAATGCCTAAATAGTTACCGCGAAACCGTAATCTCTCGTTTTATCATGGACATTTGTCCCTATGTAGGTGGTAGAAATATGTTTCTCATTCGGTGATCTAAATTTCTTAAGATCTCTACGTAACGAAAAACGCCGAAGTGGTTCTCACTCCAACTCCTGTATCATCTGTCTTTTGTACTCTTTCGAAGTCCTCCGTGAATCCCACATGATAAGGATCCCATTCCGCATAGCAATAATGAGGACGGACAAGCTTGGTGTAGATAGTCTAGTACTTTAGAGCATCCCAAGTGTTCTGCCAATAAACCAGTCTTTGGTCCGCTTCCCTACAACGTGTAAATTTCAATTAAGGTCTTTCGTAATTTTAATTCGTAGATGTCTAGGTGAAATTACAGCTTTCAGATTTGATCGAGTCACAAATTAAGTTTAGTACTGTGTGCTAACCACTGCGCCACCTTGCTCGGTGGGAAGATATTAAGGCGTGAACAGAGATACTCATGACACCTACTATTCTGCCTGTAGTGTACAATGGGGTATAGGCAGCATAACCCTTGAGTGAACAAATTGGAATCTTTTCGGGAGAGGCGTGCAGGTCGGCTGCAGCAGAGGCGGCGGGCCGCAGCTGTGTCTTTGTTGGCCCGGCGCGGCGCGGCGCGGCGGTCGCGGGCACAAGGCCAGCAGCCTCAAGGCCGCGCCAAGGCCAGCGCCGCAGACACTGACACCACAGCCCTGCCCGCCGATTGTGGCCGTCCCAGGCCAGAGGCGCCGCCAGATCAAAACGAGGCCCCCTGTCCACTTGCAAATACGTCAATTACTATAAAAACTAACTTTTGAGACTGAGGCCCCCAGAAAGAGAATCTAGGAAAAATAGCTTCCGAGATTTGGAGGCTCGAGAACGAAAGGCCAAGGGCGCTCAAGGAAGGAAGAAAGAAAGAGTGCTTTACAGGTATTTGAAGGCACAGGGCGGTCCGCCCCCACCGCTCCCCGCCAGTCCATCACTGCAGCAAGTCTACCATAACCACCTTAAATAGATGCTATATCGAGCACACGGAAACTTCCACAAACACTAACCGAAAACCAGGCTCTTACTAACTCATCCTATTTTTGTTTGGACTACTTTCGACAAATACTGAAGCGAGTATTACTTGTGACAAAATGCTACATTTCATTATATCGGGTAAACAGCGATTACCGGGCAGCCCCCCCCCCCCCCCCACACACACACACTCCTAAATTCTAATATTCTTACACAGAAGAGGACTAGGAAGCAGGACTAAAGTAACTGCAGCAGTGAAAACACGTTTACTGTATCAGGCAACCTGCCCGCCTCCCCTCCCCCCCCCCCACATTGATTCATTCTACCTTTTCTTCTGTCACCTTACTATTTATGTGAAGTTAGGCTCATGTAATTTACCTGCAGTGACATGGATAGGTGCGCTTTAGCTAATCTAACGGCTTTATGAAAATGTACATGAGTTGTTGGTCATGACTTGTCAACCGTTCAACCTGAAACAACTTTTTGCACAGTGTCAATTTTTTTTCAGCTGCCTTCTCAATTGGGCATTTAAAGAATAACGGTACAGTTCGTATACGTATTTTTTACCTGTTACGAGAATTTTAGTGACAAGATGACTGCATTCCATTGATTCCTTCTGTGACGCTGAATTGTGTAAAATAAAATGTTCTCGAAAGAATCTGAATGGCTTTCTTGCTGAAACTAAGTGCATCGCATGATTAGTCTGCACGTAGTATTGCAACCATATAATGATTTTCTTCGTTTCGTTCATGCATAGAGCGGTAGGGACATTTGACTTTTTTCAGGGTTTGTGTTAAGTTAATTTCTGTTGTATGATAAGAACCGGGTGTGATGAGGGGGAAAATCTTGTCAAAGACAGGACATCTATTGCAACATCAAGTGGGATAGAGTGTCATCATTAGAGACTGATTATGCCTTTCAGCGTTCAGTCTGGAGCATAGTACCTCTAATGAAGTTCCACCTTGATCCCCTCTTCAATGCTAACATTGATGCCTCGTCTGATGTTATGCCTTCTACATCAAAATCATTCTTCACTGAATCTAAGTACTTTCTTCTTGGTCTACCTCGACTCCTATTACCCTCCGCTGCCGAGCTCATGAGTCTCTTAGGTAACCTTGCTTCTCCCATGCGTGTGACATGATCCCACCATCTCAGTCCGTTCGCTCTAAGTGCTTCATCTATGGTGTTCATACCCAGTTTTTTCTTTTATTTCCTCATTATGGACACCGTCCTGCCATTGTTATCTGTTAGTACCTGCAATCATTCTTGCTATTTTCATATCTGTATCCTCTACCTTATGAATAAGGTAACCTGTATCCACCCAACTTTCAGTTGTAACCATTAGACGGACAATAGTCATGCCCGTGTCTTATACTTTGAGAGGTTTGGAATGTCAAAGGGCAGTGATCAAGGATTTTATGCCATCGACTGCTCCGCTGACGGCCAAATCACACTGGTGAAATTTTTTTCTCGTCCAGGATTCGAACCGGATTCTGAGTCGAGGACCACGAACTGAACTCTACGACGCTTCACAATTGACAAAAAACGCTACAACAGTGCTGACTTGCCTCGCACTATATTTGTGAACAAAGAACAGGAGCCAAATACGTTGGACTCGCGTAAAACGGAGCAGTGCCCGCCAAACGATAATGGAGCCGGACGGGGTTTTTTGCCGTGGCGTCTGTTTGGCGACCTTGGAGTAAAGGTTCATTTGCGCGCGACCGCGGTGGGAGCAACGTGCGCGGACAAAGCGGCGTGTCTAGTTTCAGTGAAAGGCGGCGGCAGCGGCAGCGGCGGTGGCCCACGTGTGATGGCGGACGCAGCGCGGCCGCAGGCCTCCCTCGCAGCGGCGGCGTTGCCACGTGGCGGGACAACGCCCCGGCCGCTGCCGCCGGCGGGGGAGGCTACATTCTACTGCTGCTGCATAACGGCCAAGCTGCACCGCAGCGCCGGTTCTAGGAAGTGAACGCGGCAGCCGGCGGATGATTGCATTCCGCCAGCCACCTGGCAGTCGGGCGAACGATACTTGTCCTGCTTATACCAAACACTCAACCACGCCAGTCACGACCCTCTGAACAATATTGGCCCACTTTAGGTTACGGTAGTAATATTGAAAGTAGGCCTTTGTTATCGTTTTCACAGCTCTAAATTTAAATGAAAATAACGGCTTAACTATTCATCTGACACGAAAATTTAATAACTGAATTTGTAGAGGAGAAAATTCTCTACAACTTCGCTCCATTATGTTTTTTTCATATCTTGCATCGTTGCAGAGATATTTGCAAAAATAACCGAGATTTGACATCCTCCATTGATTTTACGAAAACCAGCCGTTCGCAGAGGTCGCGTGACATTCCTCGCCCAGAATACTCTGGCATACGCCATCTTGCGTTGAGTATTTGATGATTTTCTTATAACTTACACGTTATTTCAAAACAACGGCGCACTGAAGAATTAACAAAAACACGTTCTTCGTACGATAAATGATAAGCGTCTTACAATGACTTATTAGTAACAGTTAACAACTGCCATAAATTGTACGAAAATAATGGATAGATTCTTTAACTGTCCGTTGTAGTTTTGTGACAGCGTGTTGCTGCACATGCACATGGTCCGTGGTTAGGGACCCGCCACTATCAAAAAAATTTTTCCTTAAAGGGTTACGTGTTGGGTGCATAGATATCACAATAGTAGAGTCGTAAACATATCACTATAATTTTTATACACATTATTTTTGTCCGAAATGTTTGCAAAAAAATTATAAAACTACAAATTTAAAGTAAAACACGTCAGTGCGATTTTGTTACTATCAAACATGTTTCGAAGGAAGACATTTTTATGGTACTGCAGCCATAAATATATTTTCTCGCCATTTGCAAATTCCCTCCGACAATAGCTGCATCATTAAAGGTGTTCTATATCTAGTGACAACTGAATTTGTGCCGGACCGGGAGTCGAACCCGGGTCTCCCGCTTTTCGCGAGCGGTCGCCTTAACCACTGCCACCCGAACACGCTCCCCGGCCAGACCCAAACTTCCATTTGTCACTTTTGCCTACATCCGACAATGCTCGCACATATTTACTAAGAGTCCCGCGAAGGGGAGAAGCACTATCTTAATGCTGCAGCTATTGTCGGCATAATTCGCAAATGGCGAGAAAATTTATTATTTTTTGTAAAGCTCCTGTAATTGCCGTATGTGCAATAAATATTCTGGGTGTAAGGCTCGCCTAAAGAAAAGACTTTACTGTTCACCCCAACATGTTTCAGCACCTCTGTGCCATTATCAGTGGCTTTTTATGTATTTATAAATTCTACATTTCGTGGTGACATGGCCCTTTTTACATAATTCTTCCTCTGCTATAATACATAAAAACCCACTGATTGCACAGAAGTGCTGAAACAGGTGTGGGTGTAAAGTAAATTTTTTTTAATTTTCTCCAAACTGTTCCTGTTAACAGCTAAGCACGACATTTCTAACTTTGTTATCTCGTATTACGACCAATTTTAGATTTTACTCTTATTAGACATTTCGCAAACTTGTGTTGAGGTGGAGGGAGTAATAGCATGTATGACGTAATGGTTTGACTCATGTGTATATGACTAAATAATACAACTGTCAACAACTACCCCTCTAACTTTGCAACATGATACTTTTACGTCAATTACGGCCATGCCCGCAGATGAGGGTGTGACATCCCAGTTGTGTTGATCTGGAACTCAATCGCCTGTTGAAAGCAGCCTTCAGAAGCAGAAATCTCTCATACCTCTCATTCTTAGCCCGCGATATGCGGCATCAATTCAGAAGTGCACATCATATCCCACCATATAATTTGACAATGCAGACAAAAACTCAATTCTCCATTTACATTAAATTTCCACAGCAGGCTTAGGACATAAATGTTAACATGAACCGTTTCGCTTATACGGTCATATCTGAAACTTTTGTACAAAATGAGGTGATGGTTCTCCACAGCTCTAAAATAATTTATATTAATTTTAACATCTTCAACTGCTGAACAAAATTTATACATTCAGTTTTGGTCGAGTGAGCGAACTCTCTGTAAATAATTGAGATTTAGGAATGGTGACCGCTACAGTCAGTAAGTTCCATACTTCCGATTGTTCGAGCGCCATTTTTTTTACGTAGCGACTTGATTTTATCTCAGGCTATACTTTTTAATGTGGAATACAAAAATGCAACTAAATTTAACTCTTAGGACAAGTTAATGAAAGTCTCAAGGCAACAGACACGGGGATGGGCAAAATTATATTAACACCTGCCAAAAATTACAAATTAGTCAGCCTACCATCATTGATTACAGCAACAACTCTGCGATGAACAGATTCGTGAAACAGTATCTAAAATATTTTTGGAAAGTGGGCAAGATTAATGTAAAAATAATTTAAAATAGCCACTTTGTACCCCCCACTAAACTTCCACGGCGATGCCTTCATCAATTAAAATACACGTCAGGCAATAATTGACGATGTTGGGGAGCTGTAAATTTGGTCCTTTCTCTACTCTGAAATTCCCCATAGCGGTTCAGTTGAGGTAAGGGGATTTTCTGTCCCAGAGATGTTAGATAAATCTTTGATGCTGTACAAACCGCGTGCGTGCGTGCTTCCGACCAGTGAGGTAATGATAGAAAGTTCAATACAACGATGAAGGTGACCAAATCATTACGGGACCTCATGTTTGAATGTTAGGCATGCCGTTATCTTAAGTTGCTCTAACTTTTTAGACACATAAGAGCGGTTGTTTGGAAGCAATGCAAACCATCGGACCATGTGTTGTCCCAAGTTTTATGATCTTAGCAATACTTCCTTCCCAGCATAGCGTTGTTGAAAAGTTAGCCTTTCCAAGAATGTTAAGCTCCAGTCGTGTTTCTATCGAAACACTTTTACTTCAGCGGCTGCCGAGTTTTGCCGTCACTTTTGGCGTGGTAATTTAATGATGTATAGCCACAACTTGAAGCTGCCATTACCGAGTATACTGTCACTAGTGAAAGTCAATGTAGCAGTTTTCTTTGATGACGCTCCCGCTAACCGCGCATCATCGATTTGGCCCCTTGGGTAATCATTTCACCGATCACGTGTGTTGACAGTCGCAGAACGAAACGTGCAATACACGGTAAGGTGACGTCCCAAACTTCGTGCATCCATTGTCGCTTCTGCATTGCGGTCTCGTCTCAGTGCTACGTACACAGTGGTGCTAAATTGCAGCAAGATGCAGTTCACTGGATGGTGTTTATATTTTGTCGACCCTTGTAGATGACCATTAGTAACGTATATAAAAGTAATGTGTTTAACCCCAAAGGTTATCGACAGCTTGACGTTTAGCAGTTTACTGTCAATTTCTTGGTAAGTTTTAGTGCTGACACTTTTTCGTAATGTGAATAATTTAGAATGTCTAGTAGAGTTCGCATTGGAATACTTTAACTAGACCAGATGTTCAGGTTTTAACGCAGGTCCACCACACGTTGTGTATGTGAGGCTAGTAGAGGTGTTTGGTGACGGCCGGCTGCTGGAGGTGCTGCGGGTTGTTGGGCGGAGTTGCTTAGACATAACCGCCACCAGCTCTGCCTCGCCTATCACGACAAAATGCTACTTTGAGTGAGGGCTTCGAAGCCTTGGTATCAGTGGCACTCTTTGCACAGTGGCCTGAGTGTAATGGGCTGTGCCGCTTAGTACCATGAAAAATGGGAACCGCGCAAGAAAAAAGTTACGGACGGGAGAAATGTTTTGGAGTGTGGGGTAATGTCAAGGCGCGTGAGCGCTGCTTTGTCCAATTCGATTAACCACCCTTTCATAACAAGATTCATCAAACTAGTGTTCTGTTACAGACTAAAATATATTGTTTGACACTCCAGACGTAAATTCATTCCAGAACAGATTTCATAATGTTTATCTTCACTTGCTCTTGCTATTGCCATGCCATTCCACATCCCCTTCCGACATTGTTTGCTGACCAAATATCAAACATTGATAACTAAGGATTCCATTACTTAATGTATTACCGCTGAATTAGGTATGTCATATCTACATTAGCCGTTTTACTGTATCTTACAACCTTTCTTTACACGAAGTCTCCGTTCCGTTCCTGCCAAGAGATGCATCTCAGGAGTGGGGTGATGTGCGTACTTTATGTGTTTAGCTTAGGGTGGCGTGTGTGGAAATTTAAGATCTGTGATCCCGATGAACTAATTCCTCTACTGTAGTTGCAACTATGTCTGAATGATTAGCTTCAGGCGACATGGCCTTGTACTGGGGACTTTTCAGAGCTTAAGAACTACAGCCACCATATCTCTGGGCGATATGCATGTCTAGTGTCTGCATGAAACTTGTTTTCTTGACAATGATACAAAGATCCACTGTGTTAACTTGACAGTGGCGTTTCCATTCCTGTAAGATTTATAAATTCGAGAATCTTTCCCGCACTAATACTGAACAGGCACGGTGGTGGGGCCACTGCTGGTGACTAATCAACAAACGATGCCACTTTGAGAGGCGGGCAGGTAGGAAGTAGCGTTATGCGGCAGTGAGACAGGCGCGCTATTTCGGGCTGTGGGAGCCGTTAGCACAGGAGGCGCGTGGAATGCAGCCCGCTACCCTGTCTGCCTGGCCCTGCACCGGCACCAGCACCAGCTCCGTCCTGTCCTTAAGGTCAGCCGCGGGCGTTTCCCCGCGGCGGCCGCCAGCTGGCACCGCCGTCGCCTCCCATGGCCACCAAAATGTCAACAGCCCCACGACGCCTGTCAGGAACTACAAAGTTTCACCCTCCTCCTACCCCCCCCCCCCCCAACACACACACACACACACACACACACACACACACACACACACACACACACACTATCGATACAAGGAGTCCTCTCCCGCAGTTATTCTGTTAATAGGCGTTGCGTGTTTACTACAAAGCAATTGCCCGAAGTCTCAATTTCTTGACAACTCTAAAGAGGAACGTTTAGTAATTTGGCAGACGTGTTGCATAACGGAGCCGCTGTTTGCGAACGGTAAATATTTAAACAAGTGTACATATTCTGAGCTAGGAGTTATTTACTAAATGCGTGAAAGAGCAGTTCAAATAGTGAAGATTGAAAGTTCAGTGGGGTAAGTGATAATTTCAACATACGAAACTTTAAAACTTAATATCAGACTGTTCTGTAGCTTATATCAACTTTAGACTGGGAGGCAACAATTTGGTTGGGAGTTCAAGCCAACTCTTGTGAAAGCTGGAAACATGGTTGTGGTAAAGTATGGTATATTAAAACCCAATATTTTTAACAAACATCGCTAATATAGAAGGCCTGTTCAAAAATTAAGGAATTTTCAACCTACGTTCGATTATCGATATTTTGTTGTGTTGGTACACATCCCGAACCTATGTTCACAGTTTCAAGCATATAACGTCCTTTGTTTTGCCAGATGGAAATGCTAGACGCTGTGCTCAGCGATTTTTTATTACAGAAGGAGCAAAGAATTTGCATCAATGGAATGAAGTCCTCTAACACTAAGTTTTCATTGGCATAAGGCGAGTGATGTAAGTGAAAAATGTTTAGAAGTGTTACAAGTCCTTCCGAGATAGTTGAGAAGATGCCAATGAACTTCACTGTTATCACTCCAGCACATCCAACAGACGATAACGTCGAAGCTATTGAGCCAACGGTTTTTTGAAAATCGTCGAGTTACCATAAGAGAAGTTGAGGACGTTGGTACATCGGTCGACTCGTCATTTCTTCGAAGGTTGTGTGTATGAGGTCAGCGAAGTACGCTCCAGAACTTCATTTCCATCTACGAACCGTCGCATGAGCACCACTAACCTCTAATGGCGACAGTGAAGATCCTGATTTGGAAGGGTCAAACTTGACTAAATATGGCTTTACGGTTATGACATTTAAGCCTAATTAGTCCGTCATCCCAATGGAAGCATTTCTGAGAGCCAAGAACGAAAATAAGTGCGCCTCAACAAATGTCAGTTTTGCTCACTTTTTCAATTACCGTGGCGTCGTGCATCATGAATTTTTGCCTGAAGGTCTGTGTCCGGTCACTGAGTATTACCTTGACTACGCGACGTTTGGGAGATGCAATACGCAAAAAACTTCTGAACTCTGGAGAAAATACATTTATATCAAAATGCACTCTCTCATTCATAGTTTGAGAGATTTTTGCCTGAAACACGACAACCATGCCTCAACCACCATATTCAACGTATTTGGCCCCTGTCAGTATTTCCTGCTCCCAAATCTAAAGAGACCTATGCAATCATGCAGATTTCCAACGACTGAGGAAATAAAAACTGCATCGCTGCAAGTATTCAAGGCTTTACCAAAAAGTTCTCACAAGAAGTGCTTCCAGGGTTGGGAGAAGCGTTGGCGCAAGTGCATCTCAGGAGGATGACATTGAAGGGGGCCACAATATTTATTAATTTTTTCATAAAAATACAAAGTCACCTTTTGAATACCTCGTATACACCAACTAGCTGTTCCATCTTCGTCAACGAAGGATATTCTCTTCCTCGATATAATAACGTTTGAGGCGGCGGCTCCTATATGGTACACATCTTACAAGTTACCGAACGTTCTTATCTGAGGATTTATATCAGATGAATCTTAATGCCAGCAAGACAGTCGCCATCGAGCTTATCGGCATTTAAAACAAATTTTCCCAGTTCGGCAACAGATAATGAAGAACCAAAAACCGAAGTGAACAAAAGAAAAAAATTGTATAGAGGCTGTAGAGGAACTGGCACATACGATGTCGAATTCTGGAACACCTAGAAGGCACAACCTGCAAGATTGACGCAGGGGAGAAATGGACGGAGAAATCAAATGTCAGAATTAACTAAATGCTGGGGGAAACGGCAAGAAATTTGGAAGATTTAAAGAACACAACAGAATGGCTTATAAGATTTAGCGAAGTATCAAGATCGAACAAAATTTCGATGGATAAAATGAGGTAATCATTTTGAGGGCGAAGGATGGTTGATCTGATTTGGAACATGATTATTTTTGTGCTTTAAGGAATGATGCCAACATAGTGCTCAATGAGAAGGGACTATGAATTCTTTTTACTTGTGTCTATGCCGGGTTGCGCTGTAGTCCATTGTGCCTCTCCCAACGCACAGATGACAGCAAGGCGAAATGCAATTTCTGGGCATGAACTGTTTCTGGGCATGAACTGTTTCTGGGCATGAACTGTTTCTGGGCATGAACTGTTTCTGGGCATGAACTGTTTCTGGGCATGAACTGTTTCTGGGCATGAACTGTTTCTGGGCATGAACTGTTTCTGGGCATGAACTGTTTCTGGGCATGAACTGTTTCTGGGCATGAACTGTTTCTGGGCATGAACTGTTTCTGGGCATGAACTGTTTCTGGGCATGAACTGTTTCTGGGCATGATCTGTTTCTGGGCATGAACTGTTTCTGGGCATGAACTGTTTCTGGGCATGAACTGTTTCTGGGCATGAACTGTTTCTGGGCATGAACTGTTTCTGGGCATGAACTGTTTCTGGGCATGAACTGTTTCTGGGCATGAACTGTTTCTGGGCATGAACTGTTTCTGGGCATGAACTGTTTCTGGGCATGAACTGTTTCTGGGCATGAACTGTTTCTGGGCATGAACTGTTTCTAGGAGAAAGTCAATTTTTGTTTTTGTACTGTAAACTGAAAATAATTTACTATCTGAACATTTTGTCATGATTCCTGGTAAGTATTTCCGGTGTGAATGTTGCAATTCGTAAGTTTCAGATGTAGATGACACGAATATATAAAATTTGGGTCGCTTTCAATTGTTAAAGAAATGCTCTCCCATTCCATTGCCACTACCGAAACCACAGATCGGTGAAGTGTACGATACTGAACCAATTATAACTACATGTGATGATACTGCTGGCCCTCATCTCAATGTTCTCGTACGATACGGTCTGCGTCGGACCCGGAATCGTGTGGTTTAGTAGTGATATGTTGCGTGTGAAGTTAGTTACAAACGAAATAGCCAGCCTAGGAATGTGTAGGACAGTAATTGCGAAGATATTGGATAGTGCAATATATGTTAGGAACATGTATGATGTACTCATTCATTGACATTGAACATCGCACTTTGTTGTCAAACAAGAAGGTCCGCGATTACGACTTTAAAAGATATGCGCCATCTAAAATTGTTGTATGTATAGTTTTCATTTTATTTTGTGATTTTTGTGTACATGAAATGTTTTACTGTTGCGTTCGTTAATTGTTAATTAGTATATTCAATTGTTGTGAACAATACATAATGAAATGTCAGTGTCGATGTTATATATTTGCCTCACCGCCTTGCGTGTGGAAGTCAAGTGCTTTGGAATCTATGTCAGTCTGCGTTTTAAAATGGAAATACTATCAGCTAAGTTCTGTTGCATTGTGTGCGGTATGAAGTTTTGGTGGAATAAGAAACTGTTTGGAAATTAATAAGTGAAAAATTGTACCTACGAGTATTTCTACCACGACACCCCAGGTGAATAATCTTGCAGCGAGCAGAACCCCTATACATTGTAATGTTGAAAAGCTGAGTATCGGTAGAATAAACTGTAATTAATTACCTAGTAAACGGTTTTAATGTGTAGCAAATATTCTCAGAAATTTGAGAGGAAAGTCTTCGCATGCACTACGCTACGGAAGTATTAAAACGCTAAACCTAATTTGTTGAAATCCGATCAAAAGCAGTTTTATGAAGTATCTCAATGGCGCTAAGTTTATCAATTATCAGACTTCATCGACGCTGGTAGATGGTACTGAAACTACGTTATTCGTGCTACTACAGACTATAAGGCTAACGTTTACTGAGACTGTTCTAGTAAGTTGGCAAACGATCAATCTGACAAGAGTAGATGAGCGGTTTCCGCCTTGTGCACGGTACAACTGCCAAAGTTGACCAGCGTATGAAGACGGCGGCAGCCCTGGCCGTTACTGTGACGCAGCTAGACGGCGCGGCTCCACAAAAGGAGCCAGATTCCTCAGGAGCGCTCCCGTTACGCTGCCACCAGGTGGCCAGGATGCGTGGGCCGCGCCGTTACCGCACACAGGAAGGAGGCCTGCCTGCTCTCAGCCAGACGTGACATCGTAGCGGTCGTGACGCCTTACACTTACGCAGATCGACTCAACCCCACGTTCGAGTGGCCCAAACGCTGATAGTTCCTGATAGTGACGATTTGGAAGGCCCCCATTGCGCATGCGCGCTTTTTGACAGTTGCGAACTCCGAAGCCAACTCTAACGCTTATTTCACCTGTTTCGCAGTTTGGCCACTCATAGCGCTAGTTGGCATCTTTTCTCTCTACCGATGTTTAAAGTGAGGTTATGACTGGCGATATGTATTTCTCAATTGAGAAAACTATTTGAGTCGTCATGAAATATTTACCGTTAAACCAAAGTATAATAATAAAGATTAACAAGACATTTGCCTGCAAACCGTGTATCTGTCGAGTATAAAATTCGCGTGACGAAACTGGGTTAACTTGCGAGTCGCGATGTTACCAGACGACCATTCCATCAAAACATTCTTCTTGAGAAAGCTCACGTTGACGTGAGGTGGCGGACCGGCGACGGACAGTGTGCATTCTGACATTAGAAATACATTGTGGATTAAATTCTGATTATAAACTTCGACAAAATATACATGAACATGTCCCCCCCCCCAATTTATAAATAATGTAGGCAATTTAACCTGACAAAACCTCATACAAAAATGAGGTAAGTTAGGATAGTTTGTGTGAAAGGAATATTTGGTAACATACAACTTCATATGCATTTTGTCCCATTATTCTGAGTTACAATAAAATTTAAAAAATGAAATACAAATTAATATACAAAAATTTGCAGGTGTTGTGCAAGAATTATCATCGTACATGATTTTCCCAGAAGTTACACATTTAATGTAGAAACGCCCACATTGGCACTAATAGATTTCTATAATATATAACCAGAAGGAGAAACACGGAACAGTAATTTTGAGACGCTATAGTGGCACATATAAAGCTAGATGTCGGTTATAAAAATCTATCACTGCTAATGCCTGTTGTGAACTATATTATTCTTATGTGTCAATCACTTCATTTACAGATGGCACAGAAAATCTCAGGAGGACTATTTTGACTTCATTTTCAGGCGAATAGATCACAATCCAAACTGTAAAAACATACGCATTCATCTTTAAATTCGTGTGTTATGAAAATTTCCACACCTTTCATTTATAGTATGTATGGGTGTAATAAAAAGGGGACGTACTGTATTAGAAGGCCACGTAAGTTGAAAGAATGCCTGTCTAATACACAAACTCAGCTTCAATCAAGAGAAAATCGAAGACTTCGAACACAAACCTCTTCGTAAATATGCGGGCTTGTCTTTTGGAGGAGGCTTGTTAAACGCTTTGGAGTCAAAACAGTTTGACGAAAATCCGCTGACAAACTTACGGTCGCCAACTATCAGCTCCGCCACTAACAACAGATTGACCAGTCAGATATCGTCAGAAAGAGTCAAAAGTGCCACTCTAACGTCTCAAACTGTTCCTGACCGTCAGCAGCGCCAGTCAAACGAAGCTATTGTTTGGTAGCTTTGAGATCTGAAATACTTTTACGCTACTAGGATCTGACTTTACTAGCGGTAAACGAGGTTAGATGTTTTGAGAATTGGGGTATTAACTTTCAAAAGGCTGAATTCCGTGTATTTCTGAGAATAGATTCCATAACCTCTGCACTTTGCGTTCATTCTCCTGCTAGCATGTACATTTATTAAGGTACAATACTAAAATAGACCAGAAGGGCACTCATGCGCCCAAAACCAGTCGTAAAAAAATCCCAAGCAACTGGTTGCTGCATTTTATTAATTTATTTCGAAATTCGTTAACTTCGTAGTGCTGAATAGTGCTACGCTGTATAGTACTGTCCAAGGATACCAACAAGTTTGCAATTGGTTAATGATTGGAGTTATGTTTGCATAGCTGGTAGCGAGTTGTGCTTACAATAGTTGGTCATTCTTGTTGCGTTAATTAATAGCTAAGTTTTTATTTTAAGATCTGTCGTGATGAACTTTGTAGCATTGTTTATTTCTGAAGAAAGATAACTTCTTGAATTTTAACAAGGAACTTTAGTAGCTCTCGTTAAATCGGGACAGCACATCCTCCTAAGTAACATGAAAGAAGTTTTCCGCTGCTGGGGTTGCCAGGGTCTAGTTCTTCAGTGTGCGACCAAATGTATCTAAGCCCCCCCGTCCGACGTTTGTTATTTTCACGGTAATTTAAAGCACAAACTATCAAATACACATCAAATTTAATTGCGAAATACTGCTCGTAGTCCACTGCGCACTATTTCAACACTAAAAGCATTTCAGTCGAGAGATGATGGTCCAACTTTGAAACATACGTTTTTTTTATTTACTCTTGACTCACGTTTGAAATAGTAAATTCGATGAACGGCGGCCACTTTATGGAATTTAAAGGGCAACCTTATCTCAAACGTTTTCAGCAGATGAAAATAGTATTTCAAACAGGACGAAGTATTTATTTCTACGGTGAATTACTGAAACTTTCAAAATACTATCAGTGGCAGGTCATAATGCTATCTCTATGATTAGCTGGGCGCTTATTTACTATGATAATTGCTTATCCATCTTAGGTGATCTTTAAGGTCTATTTAGTAGGAATGAAACATTTTTGGATCCGATGTGGCACATGTAGTACTGTCCTTTAAACAGATCTTAAGTTGAACCACTTTTGTATCTTCAGGCCAGATTAAGGTTTTCAGGCGTTAACAGAATCAAGAATTCCGAAACATCGAATACTTATGGGTCGCTACAGCTGGCATACTGTATCACTTCAACCTTTCACGCCTGTACTGCGTGCGTGCGTGTATATACGGATGAAGACCAGCGATGACCTTTGCGACTCTATAGCTAGGTTACATACAGCGAAACGTGATGCCACAGACCATATCTTACGTCTATGCGTGTTACAGTGTCTGCAGCTCTTTCTCTGTAGGGCTAATCTTACGAATAGGGGAAATAATGAATAAAGCAGTAAAAAAGAAATTTCTTTTAATACATCTCTAAAAAATCGATTTGACGTTCCGCGCATTACATGAAGTGATCGGTCTGTGATTACAGTCATTGTTGAATTTCGTGATTGGATTCTTCGAAACGAGTGCATTTTTTTGTGTGATTTGATCTACACTACTTACTTTCCTGATAACGTTGATTACAAATGTTTCTGAAGAAGGTATTGTATTTCATTTCATCCTTCAAAACCAGTCTCGTAGCACACTCCTGAAAGCTAATCTATCAACCAATACGCGAGCGGAGCCGCGGGTTTAAGCTAGTAAGGAATATTTGAACTCCCAATCGCGCGCTCGTGTCAGAGGAAGCGCTGGAAGCAAGTGGCGTTATGAACAGCTTCACTTTACGCAGTGAGAACTGGGGAAACTCCAGCCGAAAATCTCACCCAGCCGCCAAATGCAGTAATGAAGCGAGATAATGCAGATTTGCCGTCTCAGCGGTCAAGGCGCTCCGTGCCTAACACAGTGAGCGAACCGCCACACCACCGAATCTTAGCCCCTTCTCCGCCCCAGATTTGCCACCAGTCAGGCGTATAGACGCATTCCATTGCACCCTTCAAACGAATTAAACTGACGCTACAGTCTCGTTTTAACGGAGTTGGTACACGGCAGCCTTAATTGAAACGCCGCAAACAGTGTCGCGGCTTTATCTGGCCTGGATAATCTGGCGCACAGTGGCTGGCGCCTTACTCTAGCGCCAGCCTGGAGAGGGGCCTCCGCCCCTCGTAATTAAGCCCGCGCTTATTTCCGCAGGAGGACACTTCTTTAACGCCGTCCGTGGGCGCTCGTTAAAAATGCATTTTTTAATCACGACACGTCAGCGCCTGCCCCGTGCACTAGAATGGCCGCAGCATAGCGAAAGGCTCCCGGATTATGAAAGGCCCTGCATGCAGAATCCCGAACAGGACTTCCTACAACGGAATACGTGGGACACTGTGCATGCCCAGGACCACAGCTTAGTTTCTGAATGCTTTTTGACTAACAAGTACTTCGGCTCGAACAAACAAATACACCAAAATCATATGATAGACAAAAGTCTATTATTGCACTAGTGATACTCCCGCATCTGCAAAACTCTGCAGTCGCCCATTAGAGGCCTCTGCGTGTGCCTTGCAGCATTGTGCTTTGACCAGCCGGTACGCCAGTAGGGACGGTGCAGTGTGCCTCTGAAGTTGCGTTTTGTGACGTTATTTGTGTGGTGAAGTGTTGGATGGGTCGGCGATTGGTAATCAATCCTGCTAATAAAGTGTGACTGGTTGAGGTGAAGTTACGAAGAAACCGTGTAGATGGTATTGCCGTAGAAGATGAATCATTCGCATGTTACCTATTATCTATAGTGTTTCTAATCTATATTTCTGCTCTATAATAGATACCAGAAAACATGTGAATGATTCTTCTTCTGCGCCAAGACCGTATTGACGAAGAAGGGCTCTTCTGAATTCCATCTCAATTAATTGCAATACATTAGCAGGATTGATTACCAATCGCCGACCCGTCTGACGCTTCACTACACAAATAACGTCACAAAACGCAACTTCAGAGGCACACAGCACCATCACTACTGGCGTACCGGCAGGTCAAAGTGGAATGCGGCATGGCACACGCAGAGGCCTCTAACGGACGACTGCAGAGTTTTGCAGATGCGGAAGTGTCACTAGTGCAGTAAGGGATCTTTACATTATCTATGATACGATTTCTGTGTATTTGTTCGAGCCTAAGTACTTCCTTGTAAGTATAGAATTTCAAAATAGGAATAAATAACTGCATTTATTGGTAGCCCACTTATACAATCTAGTGTAAGTCAGAACAGCAGTTTTTTTTCCAATGCTAATTTATTCGACATTTGCAGTATTGTTAACACTAAGCACTGTCGGCGAACAAGATGCAGGAATGAAGGAATTCCTGCTTTACCCGCTTCAACCACTGAAGAACTGGAACAGGACTGCAAACGAAGAGGCAACTTACTTCGTATATCAAATAGCGACAATCCAAACTGATGCTGAGTGTCATTCTTCTGTCACCTGTAACTCCCATGCAGTAACACTGGTCATCATAATACGTCGGTAAATTTTGATCAACATTTACTGTGCAACCTGCGTGCGCGTGTGAAACTTTAAACATCAGAATCTACTTCAGACAACAGGTATGACAGTGACGCAGGTCGCTCGGAGGGATAGAAAATGTGTAAGCTTCCCCAAATGTTCAATATGCAGATTGATCAAGTAGTAGAGGAAATGGAAAATTGGAAACACTAAGTCAGGAAGAAGAGAAACGCTGGCCAGAACTTTGGCCAGGGCAGACAGGGCAGAGGGCGGAATGAGAAGGAAAAGACTGCACCGTGAGAGAAGTCTAACTCAGTGCCAAATCCCAGTTGATACCGCAATGTCTGACCGGGCTCGTCCGAACTGGGCAACTCCTACATGTTGGTGATCAACGGAAGACTGACTAGGCAACTGTCCCCAAACGGCCCCCGAGTGGCACACACGAACTGGGCAACGTTAACCTGCTCCTGCAGACCGACTGCACAATCTCGCAAAATGCTTCCAAATCTAAACCTATACCAAGTGCGCAGCCTCTACCCCTATTTGTAGAGTTCTTAAGGAATATTGTCAATACAGACGGAATATCATCTACTCCAGGGGCCTTGTTTCGACTCAAATCCTTCAGCGCTCTGTCAAATTCTTTTCGCAGTATCATATCTCCTATCTCATCTGCCTCCACTTCGTATTCTATTTCTAGAATACTGCCTTCAAGTTTATTTCCTATGTGTAGGCCCTCTATATACTCCTTCCACAGTTCAGCTTTTCCCGCTCGAGTTCTTGATATTCATACAGCTTTTTTCTTGTCTCAAAATATCTTATTTTCATGTAGGCGGTATCTATCTTCGGCCTAGTTATACATTCTGCGTTGCATTTGTCCTCTAGCCACTCCTGCTTAGCCAGTCTGCACTTCCCGTCAATCTCTTTCATACGTTTATACTGTCTGCTTCACTTACTGAATTTTTATATTTTCTCCTTATCAAATAAGTCCAGCATATCCTGTGTTATCCAGAGATTTCTCTTAGGCCTTGTCCTTCTGCCTATATGACACTCTGCTGCCTTCGCTACACTATCTCAGAGCAACCCATTCTATTGTATTACTTTCCTCCGTTTCAGCCGATCCTTGCCTAATGCTCCCTCTGAAACCCTCCAGCTCTGGTTCCTTCAATTTGTCCAGGTTTTATCTCCTAACCTTTCTACCTTTCTGCAATCTCTTTAGTTTTAGTCTGTAGTTCATAACCAATAAGTTATGGTCAGATATGTCCTACAGTTTAAAACCTTGTTCCTAAATTCCCGACTATAATATAAAGTCAATCTGGTACCGTCCAGTGTCTCCTGGTCTTTCATGTACACAGCCTTCTTTCATGGTGTTTAAACCAAGTGTTGGTGACCATTAAATTGTGCTCTACACAATTCTACCAAGCGATCTCTTATTCCTTTTCCCAGTCCATATTCACCTACTACATTTCCTTCTCTTCCCTTTCCTACTATCGAGTTGGAGTCACAGTTATAGTTTCCCTTAATTTTTAGAATTATTTTATCTTCTCGTACATTCTTCGATGTCATCGGCAGAGCTAGTTGGCATCTAAACTTTTACTACTGTGGGCAGTGTTGGTTTTGTGTATCTTTGCTATGATAATGCATTCACTATGCTGTTTATAGTAACTTACCCGCATTCCTATTTTCTTAGTAATTAACATACCTACTCCTGCGTTACCACCAACTGATTGTGTTGGTAACACTGTACTGACCTGACCATAAACCCTGTTCATCCTGCCACTAATCCCAAATCTGACCTATCCATTTCTCTTTTCAAATGTTCTAACTTATCTACGCGATTAAGGGTTAAAACATTCCACGATCCGATCCGTAGAATGCCAGTTTTGTTTTTCTGTTACATCCTCCTGATTATCCGCCCGGAGATCCGAATGGGGGACGACACTATTTTACCTCCGGAATATTTTACCCAAGAAGATGCCATCGTCATAAATTCACACAGTAGAGCTGCATGTCCTGGGGAAGATTATCGGCTGTAGTTACCCCTTGCTTTCATCCGTTCGCAGTAACTGCATCGCAAAGCTACGTTAGCTGATGTTACAAGGCCAGATCAGTCATCCAGACTTGTCCCTGTAACTACTGAAGAGACTGCTGTCCTCTTTAGTTACCACACGTTTGTCTGACCTCTCCACAAATACCCCTCCGCTGTGGTATGGTACGGCTATTTGTATCGTTGAGGCACGCAAGCCACCCCACCGCGGCAATGTGTCGTTCATGGGGGTGGCCGTCTATTCAATCTGTAATAACTAACTCATACCCGCGCACTGAGCCCACTTATATTTCTCACCTACTCTAACAATCCGACCTATAATCAAGATTCAGTTTCTATACAGTTTTATTCGCAACCACGCTCTTACTGGAATTAGTAAAGTCGAAGAAGTTGTGTGTGTGGTTTGTGTGTGTGTGTGTGTGTGTGTGTGTGTGGTGAATTTTAAAAGGACTACTGAAGTGACATTAGCTGCAATCGGAAACATTTTTATATAGCAGTCATAACATTTAGTAAAACTTGTAGTCTCCTTGAAAGCAAAGTTCTGAAGATGCTAGGTGTGGAGGAAACTATTAGATTTTCTTCAACGATTAAAGTTACTTTTAGCGAACATGAGAATTGATTCCGTTACTTCCCTATCTTTCTCTAATCAGGAAATACTTCCGGTTACAATTTATAGGGCTGCAATAGATCAGAAATACGACCGCAATTTGATTGTGCTGCTTCAAATACATCACAATATCCTAAGTTTATACAACTCAACAGCTTGGCAGCGCTTTTCTGGTGGAGTGCAGGAAGTGCTCTCACCATCCGAGGTCTGCGTTGGGAGACAGCGTGGAAGGAAAGCAAGCCTGGGGCGGTGGGGAGACGTGACAACAGCGTGGTGGGAACACCCCTTGGAGCATGTCACGACCTGTCCACACACGCAATTCACGGCCATTAAGCAGCCCTTGCTCTGATCTGGAATTTCCGGCTCCTCTGTGAGCCTCTTAACATGCCAGCCGACGTGTTGTACTGTGTTCATCGCGGCAGTGATGAAGGCCATCCAGGAAGTATAAAAATCCAAAATTCCAATTCGAGCTAACAACTATTTTACAAAAACAGCTGATCGTGATGTACAGACTGATGTATTTTGCACATGCTCTCACGCGCCTTTTTTTGATTCTAACGAAATTCAACGAGGGAAGTTATTTTACTAAACTTTGAGAATCTTTAAGTGCCGCTATATCCAGACTTTGCGTTTGATATTTTGCCATAAACATTGGGGAAAAAATTCTGCATAATGTGCGTTCTCATACTGCTCAAGATGAGAAAGATGGACATTTGGATGGTAAGCAATTCCTTATTCTCCTCGCTTCTGTTAGAAAGGGATAAGGTAACGCTCTTAGACTGGATGTTTAGAAAATATTCCATTAGTATTGGAGAGGCTGGAACTGTTCCATCGTTTGCTAACTTTCAGAACTATGGGGAAAAGGAAACTATTGGAAAGTATATAGATTAAGAAATTTGCATAATAGATAAATTGTTGGTAATTACCTTTAACATGACCCTCTTACTTTGGTGCTATGGCGTAAATTTATGCGTATTAGATACCTGTAGATAGGGACGACGTCTTTAAGATTTCCACTGTTATTCAGTTGTTAATTCTGGGTGAATCACATCGTACAATGTCATAACCAGCGTTTTTTCTTCTTGGGTGAAGAAAAATCGTTCTGGTTACCGTGCTCCTGAAAATGGTTCATACAGGAAGAATAGGGCCGTCTACTCTTCGTTCGAGCTGATTTCTTGGAGTACTCTGACTAGGAGAAACCTGGGCGCCGAATAAGTGGGTGTAACATTTGGTTGTCTGGATTACGCTCGCGCTGCCTCCAAGTTTTTGACTGGGAAGACAATGGTGCCACTCCGACGATTCCGATCAAGATTTTTAGGTTTCCAGTGGTTGTACGACATGCCGCACTTTTAAAGCCCCTCAAACTGATACCCTTTTGTGATCCCTATTTTCCCCACTCTCAGCCTGTCCGAAAACTGGCTGAATAGAACCTGACTCATGGGTTGGATCTCAAAAATCCCGCATCACTGTTTAGAATGGAAACTAAGAAAAAATATAAACTTTCATGATTTTCTAAACTGATTACCTTAATTTTAACTGTCCTGTAAGCATATGCTGCATTAAAAATATAGTTATTCCGATCAGACATGGGTACAGATACACAGTATAAACACGGTCTATCTGCCGTGTGCGATTTAAGTATGCGGCGCGTAGAAGCAGTTTCTACCTTTAGAATAAGTTGTCAAGTTTTATTTTTCTTATTGAGAGCGAAAATAATTGAGAAATTACCGCTTTTAATTAGTATTAATACAATATTTTTCGTAATTTTTAAGTGTCAATTTCAACTCTGGCATGTTAAGCGGCAGGTTCGAACACTGCATCGGTATTGTTTCCGAAGTTTAATTCTTTTTGTATAATTTCACAAGAGTTAATTTTTTGCCCACTCGGACCTGGAAGTTGCCAGGTAGTATACAGGGTGAAAACCAAACTGGGAGGTTGTAGGAGACACCCAAACAAATATGTTCCCTAATATTGTTTCTTATGAGGAGCATTTAAAGCTGTGGAGGAAGTATTAAATGGCAGGCACTTATTACAATTTTCACGCCAGAGCATTGCCAGAATTGTTGCAAGACGTCCCGCTCCCTACAACACAACGCACGTGGTTCCAACATAACGGGGCGCCGGCACATTTCATTCAACATGTGCGTCGATTCCTGGACCGACTGCTGGATTAGCAGAGGTGGTCCCGTACCATCGCCAGCTCCGTCCCCACATTTTCCTTTTGGACTGTGTGGGGTGATACGCACAACCTTGCTTACCCAACTCTTGTTGGATCAGAAGAGAATCTGGTTGCCCGGATAGTTTTAGTAGTAGTAGTAGTAGCAGCAGCAGCAGCAGCAGCAGCAGAAACAATTCAGGATATTCCTGGTGTTTTTGATCGTGTCAGACCATGATCCGACGGTGTAACCTTTGTTTACGTGTCAATGTAGGCATTTTTGAAAATCTACTGTAATTGAAATTGGGTTGTGTTAATGTATTGTCTCCTGGAAAAAATGGAAAATTGTGATGGTTTAATTTACTGCCAGAAATCTTCCTGTACCGGTTTAAATATTCATACGAAAAAATGACATTAGGGAAAATATTTCTTTGGATGTCCTCTACAACATCCCAAGTTTGTAAGTCTAAATACTTTTCAGCCTGTATAATCCATAGACTATGCCTTACAGTCACAAAGTTCGTACAGACAATTATCGAGATAAGAAGGAGAGTATCAGGACTGATTAAGTTAGATGTCAGGTAACATTAGCAGTCAGCTACGAAATGAGGTATATTCCGAAGATACAGATTAATGGACTTTTCGTCCCCGGAAAATTTTATTTCTAGGTCTTGTGCCAAGAAGCATAAAATTTTCTTTAGGCTAGCAGGAAAGAACATACAAAATCACTATATTGTTAGTATAACCGTTGTACTGTTAACGTTTTTCGGCGGAATCTAATAAATGCACTTAGTGATAAGATTTTAATAACGTAAGAACATTAAATAATTGTTTGTTGCATTAACTATGTCAGAATCAGCTTCTGTTGTGGACATGTTCCTTTCAATAGGATTATTTACAGTTGAAGGCAGCTGCTGAGGCAGGAAGATTATCTTTTGTAGACGAAGCAAGGGCGCTAATTCTGAAATCGCAAAAGCAGTAATACTTTCGACATCCGGTTTAATGACACTTAAGTTTATACATTGCCACTATGGCAAACTCAACCATGCCGTTTATAAAATACGTTAATAGGAAACCAGCCATTTAATGCCATTATTTGCCAAATGCAAATCAGTTTCAAACCAACAGATTCCCACTGAAGGAATATGGTGTATTTTGAGCATCCTCACGGAAATAGTCGTTTGCTCGTTGGAGGTATACATACGCGCTGATCTTGAGTAGCAGTGACGAAAATGGCAATTCGTGTGGTTCAACCATAATGTGAAGTTGTGATATTCCTGGCCTATGGCCATATTTCTGGCCGCTGGCCGTTTCTTTGCTAACATCGTATGTGTCTTAAACGCGAAAGAAAGAAGTGCAGCATATGTTGTAATGTGGGGTGGGGTGGGGTGGGGAGCAGTAGCATATGGCACAGTAGGTAGTAGAAAGGCAGTAGGAGTAACCCACTAAACTACAGGCCTATTTCATTGACGTCAATTTGCAGCAGGGTTTTGGAACATATCATGTATTCAAATATTATGAATTCTCGAACAGAACGATCTATTGACCCAAGGTCAACACGGATTTAGAAAATATCGTTCATGCGAAACAACTAGCTCTTTATTCACACGAAGTGATGGGTGCTATCGACAAAGGTTCGCAAATCGATTCCTTATTTCTTGATTTCCAGAAAGCTTTTGACACCGTACCTCACAAACGGCTTTTTGTCACGATACAGGGGAGAGCGTTACGGAAATGATACAGGATCTGGGATGGGAATCATTACAACGGCGCTTATCGCTGCGGCGTGGGCTACTTGCGAAACTCCAATCGCCAACATTATCTTCCGAATGCGAAAATATATTGTTGACTCCCACTTACATAGGTAGAAATGATCATCAGAATAAAATACGAGAAATCAGAGCTCGAACAGAGAGATTCAGGTGTTCGTTCTTCCCGCGCGCTATTCGAGAATGGGAGATAAATAATATAAAGGTGGTTCGATGAACCCTCTGCCAGGCACTTAAATGTGATTTGCAGAGTATCCCATGTAGATGTAGGTGCTGGTTCCAATGGGAAAGCCCGCCTATGTTACTGGTCCTCTCCTCGCATTGGCTGCTGCATTTCACGTCACGATTTCTTTTGAAATTAGTTTTGTTTATTATATACTAAATATTAATTATTCAAAGCTGAGAATTTGTGATAAATATCTCAAGGACCGGCTAGTAACAAGAGCGATTTTGCAGAAGGCGCGCGACGGCCCTGTCAGGTGCCCTCTCGCAACGCGCCGCAGTAGCAATCTCTAGCTGCCCACTATACGCGCCGGACCGCGTCGGTAATGAGTTAAAGTTTTGTATAATTGTGATAACAGTCGAGGTCTCAACATGAACTACGGGCAGCATATGCTGTGTCGGATTAACAATAGTTGTTTATGAATTATTTAATAAATGGCATCCCTGACAAAAATCTCGCGAGTCGCTTCTTATGCTTCCATCCAACAGAACTTATTTTAGCCTCACTTGTATGTTGTAGAAGACCCAACAACCTGTGTGCGGTCTTCTGCGCTAGGGACAACTATAGAAGACAACTATAGAAGACAACAGGTTAGTTAGAACTCTATGCTTTCCATAAAGACTTCGACAACTACGGCACCTCGTGCGTACTGTAGGGCGGTACAAACGCACACTGCTACGCAACAGCATCCGCAAGGATGTGAAGGTTTTAGGGGACTTGTGGGAGGAAGCAGTACTAGCTTCTCCGTCCGCAAAAATAACCCTAGGAAGCTTGCGAAGTTCTGAATGGATTTTGGTGGCTAATGCTTATACGACAGTGGGCGTGGATCGTATTTCAGGAGCGCTTCATTGTGGCGGTATCGGGACGATCTCTGCGGAGTTGATCCACGGGCAGAGGCGATGGTGGTCGAGATAACAGCGGCAGGACAGGACAGGACAGGGCAGGGCAGAGCGGCCGGGCAGCGGAGATGTGGCAACGGGGGCCCGCGCCCTCCCACCACAAAGGCAGCTGCCCGCGCCCAGCATCTGGCGTCAGGCGCGCCGCGCCACAACCAGCAACAACCCTCTCCTCCGTACACGCACGACGCACGTGTTCCCTGCACCGCCAGCGCTGCTACACCACCGCTATTCGTCGCTCAGTTTGGCCGGTATTACACTATCAAATTATTGGACAAAGAATTGGATGAAATATTGGTCATATTTTTTGACCAAAATTGGATGAAACGCAAAAGGGGGTATTACACTATCATCCATATTTTGTCAAATTTGCTTCAAAATGGCGGTGTAATGCTCAGCTGTTTATACTACAGTTGCGTTGTGTCTGACTTTAGAAGAGGGGGAAAAAAGGAAACGCACTTGGATGAAACCGTGAGTGTCAGAGCGAGATAAATAAAATTTGTTACGGGACCGGGAGGATTTTCCTTTTTTATGCCGTCGACAGAACAAACAGGCCGTTCACTGCTAATTATTTTGTCGCTCTTCATCCTTCACAGTTTGCGATAGAGTAACAAAAAGGCTTACTCAAACAGTGTATACGAATAAGATTGTTGATAAAGCAAGTTTTATTAAATAACGTTTTAAATGGAAAATGTGAGCACTGACAGGATAATCTAAATTGTTTATGACGTTATTAACAATGTAAAGGGGGAAACATTGCTGATAAAGTAAATAGACTATTTCCTTACAAAAATTGGCCGACTTATTTATATGTACATAGATTCGCTTGCAAACAGATGTCGATGTTTTGAAAGTTGTTTCATTTCCCAGAACTTAACACCACGTTACCAAAATCACATTCTAAAATTTCTTCGGCCGTATTAAGATTTAGGGGTATTACTTCAATTCCGATAGTATATAATGACTTCTTTTACATCACGGATTGTAACTCAACCTCAATTTCGTTGCAGGGTATTGGGCTACGCGAATTGACGTGACGGACAGTGTGAATTTGCCTTGTCACCTGTTATACAACGCCCCATCTGATTTTTTTAAATTTTGTTGTTGCTAGGAAACTACACGAACATTCCACTACTAGCCATGTTTACGAATACGAACGTTATGTCCCAGTAATGTCAGATATTTAACCTCCAAATAAAACAGCTGTAGTGGCGAGGAAGCTGTTTAGTGTATACTACTAGCGCTCCAAGCGGTCACATTTATCACTGCACGAAACAGAAGACGAGCGATTTCTTTGATCAAATCTAGGCCGAGGCCTAGATTGGATGAAATATTGGACGATGTTCCCAATACATTACGTCCAATTTTTCTTAGTCCAATTCTTTGACAAATAATTTGATAGTGTAATACCGGCCTTTCCGAAACTGCTACTGGGCGCGCGAAAACCATCAGTTCGAGGTCTTCGTACTGATACAAGCATCTTTTTTTTTTTTTTTTGCTAAATACAAACGTCGGCTTCCGCGGCAGTTGTCACTATCAATAAAATTCTTCGGGGTATGACACCGTGTCGTCATTTTATAAACTGTACCGACGTTTCGGCCACTGTTGCAGGCGGCCTTCATCAGGGTCTGTGTCCGACTGTTGAATGTACGATCGCTTGGGGTTTATATAACAGCGGATGAGGGAGAGAAAGGGGACGTTGGTTTTCCTTTATTGGTGGTTATATTATTGCACGCCATTGGTGGAACCCCAAGCGATCGTACATTCAGCAGACAGACCCTGATTAAGGCCGCCTGCAACAGTGGCCGAAACGTCGGTACAGTTTATAAAAATGACGACGCGGTGTTATACCCCGAAGAATCTTTTTTCCTTAAATGTTTTCGTAAAAACATCTATTAATCTAACATTCGCGCACGAAAACGACAGCAAGAACTACTCTTGTGCTTTAGGTTAAGTAATTTTAGGCTTCAGTCTGCTGACTGGTTTCATGCAGCTCTCCACCCTAGTCTATGCTGTGCAAGTCTCTTCAATTCCTCATCAAGAACGGCTGCTTACATCCATTTGAACCCCAATCTGTCTCCTGCAATGCTTAACTATTTCTTGATGCAAGTGTTCCCTTATTACGAACCAATCAATCGTTTACTTCAAGTATGCCAGAATTTTTTCTCCCCAGTTCTGTTTAGTACTTTATTATTTATTCTATCTACCCGTCTAATCTTCACCATTCTTCTGTAGCACATTTCAAAAACCATCCTCTAAGCTGAGCTATTTATCCTCCATATTTCATTTCCATACAAAGCAATACTCTACACATTCAGAAGACGACTTAACCCGTAATATTCGAAGTTAACCCATTTACCTTCAAAAACGCTTTTTTCTTTCATATTACCATGTTGCAGTTTTATCTTTACTTGCCGATCATAAGTTATTCTGCTACCCAAATAAAACCGCCTGTCTCGTTACCTAATCTAATTCTTTCAGTATCAAATGATTCTGTTAGACTACATTCCATTGACATTTAGCAACACACTTTCATAACACTGTCCAAATGTGTGTAGATCTATGGGATTTCTTTGGTTATAATTCCCTAGGCTTACGAAGTACTTTAAACTAACCTAAGCCCGAGGGAGGACTACCCTCCGACGGAGAGCAACCGCGCGCTCTGTAGCAAGGCGCTCTAGACCGCTCTGCCACTCCACCGCGGCTACAACACTGTCTATTCCGTTTAATTGCTCTTCTCCATCCTTCGCTGTCAGAATTACCATGTCGTTGGCGAACTGCGGTGCATTTCTTGACGCATAATTGTGTACAATGTGATTTTAAGTTTACCCAGTTACGAAACTTGGGTGACCCGAGTGACATAGTACCTACAGAAATTTCAAGTAAACGACCTAGAAACCTAATATATGTTGGTTGAAACAAAGACGGAAGAATGTGTTGAAGATCAATGCAAGGTAAACGATATTAAAAGCATTATAGAATGAATAGTGATCAGATGGGAGACATACTTTAAGAATTTGACGTAGCACTAAAAGGATTTTAAACGTGCTCACCAGCATATTATGAAAGGGAATGCCAGCTTAATGCATCAAACTCTTCACCCAATTGCTGAATACATGGCCAGTGATACATGTAAAACTAGACTGACAGGGTGGGGCCGTTGTCTACTGCTACAGCGAACCCCCAGAGTAAATATAGCGACGCTAACGTTTGAGTCATGACTTCGTTCATGTACTGGTTATGAGCTTACCGTCTCCCCAGACACACATGAAGATACATGGGACAGCGATTTTAAAGTCACATTGAGAAAGTATAACCCTGTTAAAAGGTGACAACGTAATAGGACTTAAGATCCAGAGCAAGTCGGTTAGCTCATAGGAAGCTTATTTGCAACAATCTAGTTCCTGTTCCTACTTTTATCAGGTTTAGAGCGACTATTAGTTCAACGATACTGCTACTACCTCCTACAATGTGTTACCCCAGAAAACTATGCCCTGTATCTGACCACTCCGCTTCATTAATTGGGAGATATTTCCAGTCCGTATCTGGTGAAACCTGTGCGCTGTGTTCTGTACACTGTCCCTGCGCTCGCTGAAGCATGTAGGGGAGCTTTTGAATGGAGTCGGTCTGGCGCAGGGGCCCGCTGTTATCGGCTGGGACTGGTCCGGAATCCGGCCGATGCCTACCTGACTGCTCCCCGCCCTGCTCAGCTTATCTGGGCAGCACGTCCTATCTCGCTCCACTTCCACCACGCCCCACCGTAATCCGTCGGCAAACACCACTTCCACCAGTATTTGCCTTTGCTGCAGGTAATCCTCTATGGTGCTTGTAAAGTGTACGGGAATGCAAGGCTATGTTTGACGGCTATAATGCGTCAATTTCACGTATTTCGATCTACATCGTACCTTATTTGCGTCATCTCTCTGACTTATAAACATTGTGCTTCGATATGCGTGCACTTATTAGGATTGAGTTATTACAATCTATCAACTCTGAGGTACTCCAAGCCAGCCGGCAGCGGTGGCCGAGGGGACTGAGGCGCTTCAGTCACGGTCTGCATGGCCACCACGGCCGGGGGTTTGAATCCCCCTCTGGCATGGATATTTATGCCGTCCTAGTTCGTAAGTAGTTCACAAGTAGTTTGTAAGTTTAGGGACTGATGACCCCGTAGTTAAGTCCCGTAAAATTACAAACATATGAACGCCAAGCCACAATGCATCACACGGTGTCTAGTATTGGGTACGTTTCTTCAGTACCCATTCTTTATTACATACACAAGTTCCCTAGATATCTACAAAACAAACCGGAGTTTTCTATCACCTTCTACACCTCAGCTTACGTGCTACACTTTTTCAACTTTACGTCTGGACTATGATGCTGACAAGTACAGACGAAAATGGAGACGAAAAAGTGAGAACTAGCTCTCAGGTAGGAGAGAAGGAAAGAAAAAGGGAAAGGGAACAAAAGGGGAAGATTCACGACCTAAGCCATGAGGGAAGTGGTGATACTTTACGTTAGTGCTGAGGCATGTCAATAGGTCGAGCGGTAGAGAGAAGTGAGCCGAATAATACTGGAACTAATGATTCCTACCCCCCCCCCCCCCAACCCATCAAGCCTGCAAAAACTGTCCCATGCATCTGACAACACTACGGCCCTAACACAAAAGAAACCTACCCCCATTCTAGGCAGGTCAACATGCGAAACCTCTAGTAACGAACATGTGTCCACTACACAGCCTTTTACGTTATGACCAACGAATTGGCTGAACGCATGAACGGTGACAGACGGACTGCTCGCCTAGGGGATACCCAATATCCTGTTGCACAACATGCCCTCTAGCATGATTTCAGAAACCTTGGCACGTGTTACACCACGTGCAATTTGGCTACTACCATCAAAACGCCAGTCCCTCAGAACTAAAGAAATGGGAACTTAACCTCACGAATACCCTGTCCTCCCGCCACGCTCCATGCCTAAATCTAAGCCAGGTGTTCCCAAACTGTCTTGTAGACCCGCTGCCTTTTGTAATTATTTTTTAACGAATTCCAATGTTCAAATGTTTTTCGCTCCAGATATGGTGCTACTCACTGATAACTGTAAAAGGGCGGAGTGAAAAATGGTTTACAAATTAGAAAATATACAACCCCCAAAAAAGAAAATTCACTACATGCCTCTCGCTTAGCCAATGGAGCGAACAGGATCAAGCTTTAGCATTGTAAGAACTCTGAATTTGGGATGCGACCTTCCTAAATGTGAACCACTATCGAGGACCCCGTTTACAACAAATATACCCTCAAATTACTTTTCCGCTGACGTGGACCACTAAGGTTGGAATAGACTCTTGGGGGGGATGTATATAGACCACGTTGAGAATCTGATCTAAGCTAACCTCTCCCTCTCCATCAACTCAGTCATTTCTCACCCCCCTTACCTTCCTATATATTAGCGTGTGCTTGCGCGCTCTCACCTACATCTCTCCCTGTTAAAATCTTTTACATAACGAGCCTCCTGCATCCCCACTCGGCATTATTCGGTTCCCTTTTCTTCACTACTCTTTAGCATGGCTCAGTACTAATGGTATCTGACTACCAGAATCCTGACAACCAACACTTCAAGGCCTAGGTCGTGAAAAATCCCCTTCTGTTGCCTTTTTCTCCACCTACCTGATGAAGGAAGCCCGTTCCGAAAGCTAGTTCCTATTTTTCCTTCTTGTGTGAATAAAGGAGGTACAGAAGTACTAGCCAGCCAATGAACGTCTTTAATATTTTTCCATTTTAGTGGAGGATTTCTACAGTAATTGAATCGCATATAGGGTAACGAAGAAGAGTTTCTTATCTGTGCAATGAGACAGGGGAAGTGACGAGGCTACCGGAATGAATGTCTCGGTGGTTCCTGGTGCACGCGCGGCGGCCGCCGCTTCCGCCGTGAAGTCATCTTCCGGCGCGCCTCGTTGGGATGAGGAACCGACTGCGGGCGCACTTCCTGCTCCATGGACACCGTCTGCCACACCTACAGTGGCAACTGCTGCAGTAAATGACAGCGCTCTCGCTAGTCCTGAAGCGCTACAAGTCGGCATCCAGTCTGTTCTCAGGCTTTAGCCATCATTACTGAGTGAATGTGCTGCGTAAGCCAACGGTTGTCTGCTTTGTTAACGTTTGTATAACAGTATTCTGGGTTTCAGTTTTGTGCAATACGCAACTACGAGTGATTACTGTAGTCAGGATCGTTATCAACCATGCTTACGTGTAAGCTGATTTGTTTCATTTACGATTAACATTTAAAGCGATTTGTGCAACGTACTTTCGCGAGAGCAATACGTACACTGCAGGACATTAGGTGGTTCGACCCCCGCTTGTCTCTCCATGGCTCTCCACAGCAGAACTATGTAATACGCTGACCATATATCTGCAATCTTACAAAACTGGCTTCAATTTTTATCATTTTGTATTCACTTTTTCTCTTTGGAACCCTTCAAACGATCCCCCGCTCTCCTCGCCTCCCTCCCCGCTCATACATATTACTTCCCATTACTATTTGCCATATTGAAAAGTTGGAATCTCAGCACTCAGCCGTCATGACCTTTTGCTAGTTTTCCAGATCCATGTGGCGCTACTTCTCATTCAAATAACTTCAGCTGGCATCAAGAGGCTGTGTGCATCCTAATTCTTCCAGCAAGCCAAACTGCTCGACAGTGCAAAGCATCGAACACGGATCCTCCATATGGTAATGTTTAGCCGACAAGGATTTTTGTGAGGAAGCGCCCCCCCCCCCCCCCCCCACACACACACACAACCCATTACATTAGTCCAAAATCGACGGAGTGCTTTGTGTACCTCCTGAGGGAAGGTAATGCCGCTAGCAGAGGCAGTGCTGTGGGGAAAGGGCCCAGGCCGGCAATTAAAGGGCTGGAAGTGGGAGGGACCGCCTGTGCTGATTATAGGGCAGGCGGCTGCGTTCCACTCCCGAGGGGTGCGCAAGCCGGTGTGCAGCCCAAGGCCCCGCCATGTTGAAGTTGTGTGGCAAGTGTTAGCGGGCTCTGGCAAAACGTCTACTTACGCGACAGCTGAGCGGCACGGCTGGTACTCACCTGAAACAAGAGAAAATCGTTTTGATGACATAGTTATGAAGACGATTTTTTAGATGCTACTTTAATGGAAACTTTACTGATGTTTCGTTACACTTGAAGGTTCAAAATTCTATTAAAGTTACGCTCCAATTTATGCTGCTATAAAAGGCTTTATTTTAGTTTATACAAATGTTTTCTACGTGACTAGTTACGGAGTCGCGTTCATTTGCTCAAAACCTCTTTTTTTTCTAATTTGATCTTCGGTTACTATTAATCGAATCTAGACACACATGCAATGGTACTGGTTAAACAGTCACTTGCGAAACTGCAAATGAAATTCGTCTTACAAAACTGATGTTCCAATCATGTCGCACGCGATTAAATACTTGACCGTGTAAGTCTTAAATGCATCTTGGTAATCACAGGTTTGAAACCCAACTCTGGGGTCATTTAGGGTTGTGACGATTCAGCAGATTGCCGGACTTATAAATTACAAGTCGAATGCGTTGTCATACCCCGTTTATCATTTATTTACCAAGGAAGTCTTTTTTCCAAAAATTTTAACCTGGTAGACACGATACAGCGCAGTTCAAATTACCTTTTTAATTTATGCCTAGAAACATACGATCGTAATACGTGATCAGGAAGTAAGCGGCCTTTGAAGTAATGTCCCTGCTTTAGTATTAATCATACTGTTAGTATTACATCTACTTAATAATTTTGCAGTAAGAAGCTGGCAGATGTAAAAAATACTGTAGAATGGATTACCTCAGATACAGTTTCCAACCACATTTTCCATATGTATGTAGATATGCTGGTAAATAATTTATAGAAAAATTATTTACAAAAACTACAATATGGCTGTGGTATCAGATAAGCGAGAAGTAGAATCACGCTGCTCTCCGAGGTATCTTAACAAGTACATTCTGTCCTCTCCTTTCGTCCTGCTTTTCAGTATTTTTTTCCTTTTTTAAAAACTTGAACACCTTGGTTAAAGTTCAATGATCTCCCCCCTCCAAGACCAAAGTCCTGGAGTCGCCAAGACGAAGTCAGTAAATAGGTTTCCTTGCCCCTCTCTGAAGAAACAGTTGGTACGCCACTGCTATGCCCAAACACTCCCCCTCACCTCGTTTCCCCCTCCATGTCCGTATCCCATTCGCCACTCCGTCTCTCGTCTTCCTGTCCATTCCCCTTTCCATATGAGCTAAAGCTCGTATTTGGTATTCCTTGCTACTTGTTTCAATAAATTGTGCAGGAATTTATTCATTTCCTTGGAGTGGGTTTCAGTTACAGATTAAAGTATTAACTATCTAAAAAGCACTTTGTATTAAATTGCAACGTTCTGTCAAAATTTCAATGCAATCGCAAGAAGTTTCCGATACTGTTTTACAAATAGTTTATTAATGCAGATTCGTATTACAAGAGCGTTCGAAGTGCGTGTAGTGTGCATCAGCTCAAATACCAAAAGAACTGCCTGTTGCGCCAAGTGTGGCAACCTAGGCTGGTGGAAGCTAGTGTCGCCACAGTGTCCGACACGTCCGCTCCAGGAAACGGCATTCCGAGACGTCGGCGGCCGCCAGCCGTTTCCGCTGCCACGAGCCGATGTTTGAGGAGCCCGGCGATAGGAATTTTCTGCCGATACGAGCAAAGGCGACGAGACAAAGAGCGGCCGTGCGGCGAGCTGTGTTTGCCGGAGGAGGCCGAGATAGGGCTTTATTTAGAGTCTGAGCGGGCAGGGCGAGATAGCCGTGGCGAGCTGCGCGGCGGCGAGGATCAAGGGTGGCGGGCGGCGGCCGCAGCGGCCGACGCGACACGACGCAGCTGCCGCCTTCCCGGGGCACTTCGCGGAAGGCCACACGCGTAGCGCTCCCTCCCTGCTCTAAAGCCCGCTATACCCATTACAGGACCGCAACTGCGACTGAACCAAGTCTTGCTCGGGGGTCGCCGTCACAGGACAAAATAGTTGCATCGTAAGAATCGGCCAGGGGCATGCCTGAATACCAGGTGTTCCGTAATGCAAATTCATGCCTAAGAAAAGTGAAATGTTATTTTATATTAATATTACGCGATTCCTTAATTCTCAGTTTTATTACAAATACACTGTGAGCTCGAGCTCTATCAGAGGTGCAAGGATTATTATATGAAGATCATGATCTCCAAAACTAAAGTAATGTCAGTGGGAAAGATTTAAACCGAGTGCCAAATAGGAGGAACAAAGAACAGGTAGTTTCAAGTACCTAGGATGGCAACAGTGAAAGAACTGGAATCGAGGTGCAGCAAAGCTAATGCAATGAGTGCTCAGCTAAGATCCACTCTTCTGCAAGAAGGAAGTCAGTACCAAGACTAAGCAGTGCACCGCTCTCTCTTTCGACCAACTTTATTGTATGGGAGTGAACGTTGGGTGGATACAGGTTACCTTATAGAGGTTACAGATATGAAAGTAGCAAGAATGATTGCAGGCACTAATAGATGGGAACAATAGCAGGACGGTGTCCATGAGGAAATCAAGGAAAAACTGGGTATGGACACCATAGATGAAGCAGAGCGAACAGACAGATGGTGGGGCCATGTCACACGCATGGGAGAACAACGTTACCTAAGAGACTCATGAGCTCGGCAACGGAGGGTAGGAGGAGTCGAGGTAGACCAAGAAGAAAGTACTTAGATTCAGTAAAGAATGATTTTGATGTAAAAGGCATATCAGACGAGGCATCAATGTTAGCATTGAATAGGGGATCATGGAGGAATTTTATTAGAGGTACTATGCTCCAGACTGAACGCTGAAAGGCATAATTAGTCTGATGACGATGACACAGCGACGAGTAACGAAAAGGCCTGAAACATTTTCAGGTACCAGGCGATAGCTGAATTTACAAGACAATAAGGAATTTTGGAAATAAGAGATGCCAAGATAGCAATTTTTATCTTATTTTTCGACACGATGGTGTCTTCTGATCTCTTACAATTGTCAATCTGCTTATTATAATGCTCCACATATCTGGGAGGTGTACTGGATGATTGTCATAACATGTGCTGGTGGATAGATATCTGCTTCATCGGCCATTTATTTTATACCTGACAATCCACCAGAACATGATTTTCTATGTGACTATCATCCAATACAACTACTAAATATTATGTGGAGCACTGTAATAAGTAGTGTAATTCAAATTTTACGAGACCAAGAGATACTCTTGTAGAAACAGGGGTCGGGTTGGGCATCTAACTTTTTGTGCTCAGACGGCAAAGACTACCAAATCTCCCGGTTAGTTCTTCAACCGTTAGGGGTAGAACCCAGTAAGGCTAGCAACCTACTTCCCAAGTACTTCAATATGATGCTGACAATCTTAAGGGGGTCGAGAAACACTGCTCAAGAGCAGTGATTTTCATCCTTTTTGAATATGCGACGACCTCCCAGATAATATTCTGGGGATCTCCCAAAGTATAAGAAAACTTACCTAAAAAAGTTTAATCTTTATTTTGGTAAGGCTTTTAAAATTTTGGACGAAGTTCTTTGCGCATTTTTCGGAATGGAGCACAACCTATTTTTTTTTTTTACAAGATTTTTGCTTGACTAGGATTTCAAATTTCAAGCAAGACATGCGAATTAAGTTCATTAAGGGAGGTCCCACTGTATAGACTATTTCTAAAGCTATCTATTTTTTCTAATTTTTCAGTATTGTTTTATGTTATTTTACCTATCGATTGGTTCCTAAGAACTTTTCAGGCTTTGCGCGTATTTATCATTAACTCTGTTGTAAAAACTTTTGATCTAAAAAACAATGTTACGAGGAAATCGGTGATTTTAAAATTAGCCTACATTTCACGTAGGCATACGTTTTGTATTACTGAAGCCATAGTTATTTTATGACGCAAGTACTTCCTCTGGTGGCGACGTCGCCGAGGCGGTCTGCAGCTGGGACTCTCGCGACGTGGGCTTTTTTGCAGAGTGGCGGATGTCGCGACACGATTTATGGGGGCATAAACTAGCGATACGCCTCAACTTATCTGCAGCTCAACTCATACTAACGGGTTTTACAACATGTAACTCGAGATTAATTTGCAGAAAGAACAGTCTCGATCGTGTAGCACTGAGGATTCGAGGTGGATGACGTTCACTTATTACTTCTGTAGTCTTCCAGATTAATAGCTTCGTGATAACGTTCGACGATTGATCATCTACATGGCTTACCTGATATACAACTGAATTTTTAATTTCTGACTTAAAAGAATCTGTAAACCTGCATTACTGAGTAACTGGAGCGTATTTTCAATTACCTCTTGTTTCTATAACCTAAATTTAACCCCGCAAGGTAGCTATGTTATAGGAACCTTCTGATATTTTGCGCTACAGGAACAGATAATACTACGTGTCTAAATGTTTTAGGTACAATTTCTCTTGCCAATAGCTCTCGGCAGACCCGGACGGTTACCCATACAAGTACTAGCCAAGTCCGACAGTGCTTCGGTGATCTAATGGGAACAGGTGTAACCACTACGAAACGACCGTTTCCTAAGTACTTTGACATAGGCCACGGGAAAATGGGGGTGTTCATCTTAACGAATGCAAGTAATGGAGCTTCTTTAACAATGGCTGTCACTGAACTGATGCTCAAATCCGTCATAATGCGTCCAGGTAACGCGTTCGGTGATCACACCACCGCCCATCGGGCTCCATACTACTGCAGTTTGGCACTATAAACAGCCGTCCGGGTATATCGTACTTACGAGATCCGACACCGAAAGGCCCCTACACGTTCCGATTTATCTATCGACTAACTGAACAAATTCGTAGCACCCTACTCGTTCCGACGACCAACTGTACGCAGCGCCTCCCTGTAGTGTCTGGTTGCCGAACTCTTTTCGCGTGTTCGTCGTGCAGACAGCAGAAGATAGCAGGCAAGAAGTTTGTCGGATAGCGCCACACGGTACAGTTTGTCGGGCGGAGTGGTGTGGTGGGGGGGGGGGGGGGGTGTCGGATGTCTGACGGTCAGCCCAACCACCTGACAAGCAAAGTTAGTCGGGAAGCTTCTCCACACGTCAAATTCATCGGACTGCCGATAAATTAGTCCTGAGAAATCGTGAAGTGTGTAGAGGGCCTAAAATATTCATCTTGACAGCTCTCAGTTTTCCCCAAATTTCTATTTTGTTGTGCTTCCTAATTTTATATGGGTATCTACAGCTACATGGGATACTCTGCAAATCATATTTAAGTGCCTGGCAGAGGGTTCATCGAACCGCAATTATACTATTTATCTCCCATTCCATTCTCTAATAGCGCGCGGGAAGAAAACACCTGAATGTCTGTTCGAGCTGTGATTTCTCGTATTTTATTCTGATGATCATTTCTACCTATGTGTGAGCAAACACTATATTTTCGCATTCGGAGGAGAATGTTGGCGATTGGAGTTTCGCAAGTATCCCACGCCGCAGCGATAAGCGCCGTTTTAATGATTCCCATCCCAGATCCTGTATCATTTCCGTAATGCTGTCTCCCCTGTATCGTGACAATACGAAACGAGCTGCCCTTCTTTGGACTCTCGATGTCCTCCGTCAAACCCAACTGATAAGGATCCCACACTGGGCTGCAATACTCCGAAAATGGACGGACAAGCTTAGTGTATGCAGTTTCTTTTGTAGTTGTGTTGCATGTTTTAAGGCTTCTGCCAATAAAACGCAGTCTCTGGTTCGCCTTTCCCACGATATTATCTACGTGTTCTTTCCAATTTAAGTCTGAAGTAATAGTAATTCCTAGGTATTTTGTGGAGTTTACGGCCTTCACTTTTGATTGATTTATCTTGTAAACTACTCAGAAAGCACCGGAGCACGCGTGGAGCCGCGCCTCGAGTGGAAGGCGGAGTGAATGGCGGGCACAGTGGGGAGCGGCGCGGTGTAACGGTCACCTGGAGGGCCTCCAGCTGCGCCACGCCAGGCAACAACAATATTTGCCCGCGCCGGGCGCGCAAACACCGCTCTGCACACAGCCCCGCGCCAACACACCCCACCCCACTGCGCCAACACGCCGTTTTTACTCGCCAGCGAGCTACTGGCCGGGGGCTCCACACCAATGTTAGGGCAATCTTGATAGCTACTCCAAGCCCGGCCGACCATTTAACAGTTAATTTCGTCTTTTCTGAGCGGTACCACGTCCTAACAGGTATGGTCAAGCATTTCAGCCGACCCCGACAGAACTTGCGATATTTGTTCTGTCAGCACAGGAGCTTTTATCGGAACTCCACTATCCTAGAAGGAAATAACTTTTGTAATTCCCTCCAGTACCAAAGCTGAAGCGGTAGGTTTGCTACATTCCCTAATAGCTTACCAAACACAGATTTAGGTTTACTATTCTTCCCCTTCGTTTGATTTCGCCCGTGTCGGTTTCAGAATAAGGCGTTGATTTTCGGAATAATTTATACCTCACCAACCGCCATATTCTTTCACTCATTGTGATGGTTATTACTGCCACCCGAGCAGTGCTAAAGCCTTCATACAAACATTAAACTTCAATAAATTTTATCCCTCTGTGGGGCATAAAAGGGACGCAGTGGTTAGAATGGGAGTAAGATAAGGTTGTAGTCTCTCCCCAATGTTCAATCTGTACATTGAGCAAGCTGTGAAGGAATTAAAGGGCAAAATTTAAGAGGGAGAAGGAATAAAGTTTCCGGTTTCCCGTTCACAATTGTCAGACAGCAAAGGGCCTGGAAGAGTCCCTGAACGGAATGGACTGTCTTGATAGCAGGGTTTAAGGTGAACATTAAGAGTAAAAAGCGAAATTTGTTATATTAATGTTAGGAAGTCCTCCCTGGAAGATTTGACTTGGGTGTTGCACTGTATGGGAGTGAAACGTAGACGATAAGGAGTTCAAACAGAGGATAAAAGCTTTTGAAATGTGGTGCTACAGACGAGATGATTAGATCGCTAAATCACGTTAACTAATGGGGAGGTGCCCAACAGGATTTGAGAAAAGTTTCTTGCATGCCCTGAGTAAAACGGGATGGGTTTGTGAGACATTGACACATCAAGGAACCTACAATTTAGCATTAGAAAGAAGAGTGTGGGGTAAAAATCTTGGAGACCGAGGGACGAATACAATAAGCAGATTCAAATGGCTGTAGGTTATGAAATGAAGCTTGTATAAGACAGGATGAGGATAGAGTGGAGAGCTGTATCAAACAACTCTCCGCACTGAATAATAGTTCACAGAGAAGTTACAAAGTGCTTATTCAACTATCAGTTAATTTTATATTTTAACTTAGGGATATTTTCTCGCCCTACTGAATTATTAAGAGCTAGAACTAATGACAAGTGCTTAATGTTTGATTTTTTTTCATAGTTTGTGAAAAAGGCCCTATCAGTACTCAAATTTGATCAACTGTGCAGTGGCTTGTGGTAATGCCAGGGTCACAACTAAGTATTGTTTCGTTCTTTCATGCCGCACTCCCGTTCAATCAGTAAGTCACCTTACCACCTTATTCTGGAACAATCTGTAGTCTATTAGACGCATCAAAACCTGCATTTTTGACAACTTTCCAGCTACCCAAAAACCAAGAGTGCCCTTACGCATAGCCTGTTTTACTATTAGTTGGGTTAAAGGTAAAGCAATAAGAAAAGCTAACATTTGAAGTGAGCACCATAGTGCATGGAGCTGTATCCTCTGTCGTACCCGGCCAGTTTGGAGTATTATAAGGCATTCGAGAGAACATGTGCAGTAAGGTAGCAGAAACAAAGCACTAGAAACTTTACCCTGTAGCCTGTGCACAAGGCATAGTTTTTTCCCCTGAATCAGCCTGATTCCATGGTAAAGTTCCATTTCTACCACTTATTCTTTAAGGAAATCTTAGTCATGGCAAGTTTAGTTTCAGAACTGTGCATCCGAAGGAAACTATTTGCCGCCTTCTCTGATGCACGAATTCAAATACAGAAATGGCCAAGAAATATTGTGCAGTGATGTTATAATGAGTAGCATATGGTTTAAACATAAGGTCATCAGCCCGTTCCAAAGTTTGTGTACCAAGAACTAGGACATAAGTGTGTGTGTTGAGATTCGGCCAGTAAAAACGAAAAAACTAAACGTAATGACGTTAATTTTACTGCAATAAGAGCAACATTGTAAGAACAGGTAAACAAGCGGGGGAGGGGGGGGCGTCCGCAGGGCTTTGCACGCAACAGGGAACGTCCTACCCTCCATTCTTCAGTCGTGCGTGTCCATTGTTCAGACAAGAATGAAAAAAGGGATGTGGGAGGAAAAGCAAACACGGCCACCCGTTGCTGCGGTTTAAAATGGAAAATAAAACATTACACGTACTAATTTCACAATGGTCTGAATGCGAATTGTATGCATAGGTTGGGACAAAGAGGTCCGGGCGAGTGTGCACGATTTTGGAACCATTTGTGGCAGCATCAAAAGATGAAGGTTACTTCTAACAGGATGGAGCACCTGTTCCATCAACCGACCGAAACTGAGGAAGATTACACATTCGTCACGCTTTACGGTTTTAGCAGATGTTTTCGTGATCCTGCCTGGCCACCCTGGTTGCCTTATCTCTGTCCGTCCTATTACTTTGTCTAAGGTAGAGCCCAGCTAACAGCCTTCAAGAACTGCAGCTGTACATTTCGGGTAAGATGGCAGTCTAGTTGCTATATGCCATCCGGAACTTGCTGGCTAGTGCCAAAAGAGGGTCACTGACCATCTAGTGATGACAGAATTGCATTTCCTTTCGACTGTTTTTGCAGCCTGGAATTTATTTACCCCGACTGAACGAATATCTTACTCTTGGCTTGCCTTGCCTTATCTGCCCCTGCCTCACCTCCAATGTTCCAATATTATTTGTTTATCTGTGTGCGTGCGCGCCATGAATTTATACAATTTTATTACGATAAGGAAACCATGGATATCAAAACTATATCACACCTTAACACAGGCACATAAAACCCTTATTAGAGTGGTAAGTTGTCAATTTCGAAGTAATCAGTAAATAACTTACGGATTAACGATTTCTATCAAGCGAACGTTTACATTTTTATACATATGGATTAAAACACAGTGAAAGGCAAGGAGGTATAGTTGGGGATACCCCTGTCCAAGTACTCAGTGAGGTGTCCCAGCTTCCCCTGCTCTAGAGATGAACTACACCCTTGTAAACAAAAAATAGTTCAACCATCTGCTGAATTATCCTCCAGAAATAGAAAAATAGTCCAGAAATTTGTACTTAGCACAATTTCGCACAGCATTCCAATATGCCGGAGATTCGGTGCACAAAATCAAACTATGGATTAGTTCTGTTTTACGAAGGCGAAACCAACGGAAGTAAGCACGTGCTGTCCATTCTGCCGATCAATAGAAGTGAAATACTATTAATACGATTGATCGCAGTTCTGAAAAATTATAAAAAGCATGTTCACAATTACGTCCGTGAGCCATAAAATTTATGTAATATTTCTTGCAGACGCGTTCACGCAAATGCAGCGCTGGAAAAAGCAGCGGCTCTGCATCATACGGAAGGAAGCAGAGGGAAGTTTGGCGCTGTGCGTGGTGGGTTTAGAAGCGTTGACGGGCGGCGTCGAGTGGTGTCGGAGGCGGCGGCGGCGGCGGCATTGAAAATCGATGGCCGCCACACGCGCCGCAAACAAAGGACGGCCGATGGGACCGCGCCAGCTGCCGCCACAACACTCCGCTACTTCCTACCACCTAGTACTACGTCTGCTGCTTCCGCCCGCCAGCAATTCTCAGTCACTGCGTTTACATGCAACATCTTCCGAAAGACGAAAACCGATTTTCGTAAACTCTTTTTTAAACGCCGTGTTTACATGGCATAGCCTGAATCTGATTTCCTAGCCCACTTAATATAGCGGCTGAAAAACAGCTGATTCTATTCTTGATTTAGTCAGCAAAATCGCTATTTTTCTTTATTTAAATACATAGATTCATGTTCACTCTAATATTTATACTTTTATTTCACATTAGAAATCACTCTTTCCACATGTGTCGAAAATTCTTAACAAGGAAACAATCAGACAAGCTAAGAACGCTTTAAAAACAGTTGCGTTTACATGGGTACGAAAATCTGTTGTGGAACTGGAAAACCGCTTTAGAGAAGCGGATTTCGAGAATCGATTTTGGAGTGTTTCGCTGACCAACCAAAACCGGAACTGGGAATCCGTTTACGAAATCCCGTTTTGGGAGCCGATGTAAACGGGATGAGTGTTTCACAAGTTTCAAACTATTTGCATTTGCATATGCACAACATTTACATTTATAGGATCGTGAGAGGTTAGTGACCTAATTCCGATTGAAGAATTGGTACAAGCGACGGCGTCCTACTGGTGACGTGGTTATGACAATGGTCGATGGAAGGCAGCAGCTCCGGAACAATTTTATACGTTTATTTATAAACTTTTCGCTGAACACTCCTGCTCAAAGTAAGAGTGTCAACTTTGGGCGTGCAGAAAGATAACAGCATGGTACCACGATAGCAGGGAACGAAAAAAGTCTAGTGTCTGCCTGGTTACCGTCGTTTCCGAAAACAATTTCTGCCCCCCTGCCGTTTTTGAAAGTATGTTTAAGACCTAAACCACGGCATAAGTCAAGAAACTAAGTGCCCTATGTCGCTAGCGAGGTTTCTGAACCTAGTACGAAAATTAAACTGACAGTGCGTTAACTACACATTGAGATTAATGAAAACAAAAGCTTTCATTTTGAATGAAACACGAAAAATTTGTAATATTCTGCAGATTTGTTTTTACAAATCTGTTTTCGACTGTTACGCCTTCAGGTAAATGACTAACAGATACCTGATGGCGTAACAGCCGAAAACAGGTTCGTAAAAACAAATCTGCGGAATATTACATATTTAACTCTTGTTACATTCAAAATGAATAAAATTGTAAAGAAGCTACGGAACAGTCAGTGAATTCAAATACGTTCATGTCTCAGTTAATTTTTTATTTCTCAATGACGCGTATCCCTCTATCTTCAGACTGGATTCTAGCATGATGGTACGTGGTTGGCATTGGTCCAATGTTTACCAGTACCACAGCGTCACCGCCTACCTACCATGTACCGCGCTCCATCCTAGCATCCATAATTTTATATTTTTCTGTAAAATTAGGTGGTGTGCAGTTTTCTTGACTTAGTAGTAAACTATACATGGTGAATCATTTAACACTAGCACAGCAATATTGCGGAAACTAAGTGCGATAGCTGTGCGCTTTTCACAGAATGGATTGGTAGTCAAGGACTCACTGTTAGCCAACAAAGATTGTAAAAATACCCAGAAAATGTATTTTATGCAAACATACAATTTTTAAATGGAACAATAGTTTCTATCATTCACAAAAATTTGACACCAGCTGTGTACAAAGAATTTTGAATGACTTTCTTCTCAAGTTTAGTTTGGCAGCTACAACCAGTGAAGTTTGGGGCGGAGGCTGCGACGACAGCACAGCTGACTTGTGGTCATGACAGTGGGCCGTGCCCCAGGGTATAGCCATTCGGCCAATCAGCTACGCTATCGCAGCCTCCGCCCCCGAAATTTTGAACGGTTGTAGCTGCCAAACTAAACGTGATAAAAATGTCATTCAAAATCCTTTGTACACAGCTGGTGTCAAAAATTCCAGTGCATGATAGAAACAACCATTGTTCCATTTAAAAACTATATTTGCATAAAAAATACACTTTATAAGTAATGTAACGATTTGTTTGTTGGATAAAAATACGAGCCCCTGACTACCAGTTCATTCTGTGAAAGCCGCACATCAATCGCACTTTCCGTTTCCGCAATATTTGCTGTGCAAGTGTGAGATGATTAACCCTGTTTATGTCCGACAGGACAGACCATCTCATTTTTCAGCTATTATTAACAAAAACGAATTTATGTTAGCTATCTGGCACCCAACTGAATCAATAGGGGGAAAAATTTTGCCCAGCCGGGATGCTAACCAGAGTCTCTCTGCTTACTAGACAATCGCGCTGGACACTATGCGAACGGGGACTGATCACGGCCGCTCTGACTATCCTTGTACGCCCCACGTTAGACGCAAATATTCAACTAATTCGAAATTGGTAAGTAGTCGAATCCAGAAAAGGTTTGAGGTAATCTGAAGTTGCACGTTTTTATATTTAAACTACGTTGAAAATATGTTACACTCAGACGTCATACGTACAATACTGTTTTTCTGCTTAACAGAACCTATGAGTACTCAGGTGGGTGACGATGACTATGGAAAGACCTTTGAGGAAGCGCCTCAGTAACAACGAAATACACCCTAGTTGTTGGAAGATGTTATGGAAGGTGCCCTGGTGGCAAACCCATTTACTAGCACACTAGTTCGGGAAGTAGATAAGTTGGCGAGGCCCCGCCACTGGCTACTGCGGCCAGTGGGGGCAGCGGCCGGACAAGGAGTGGCGTGACCCAGCAGGCAGCTGCTGAGGCGCGCATCCGTCGCCCACCCGCGGCCGCGCCGATCAGCCGCTCTGACGTCACTTCCTGCCGGCCACCGCGCGCCGCAGCCTCCGTTGTGCGCGCCCACCCCCGGCCTCGCCCGCGCCCAGTCGGCACCCACTGAACTACTCTAGACGTCCACCAGGCCCACCCGACAGTCAGGACAGTTTATTACCCCAAACGAAATCAGAGAATTCAATGTCGCCACTTAATCTTTAGGGCATCTGGTAAAAAAGATCTTAGAATCTGACCTCTGGAAAGTCAGTACGATTTATAGGAACATGAGGCAAGACTCATCTCGACCGTTGCAAAGGTAGCGGGTCGGAATACAGGGAACGAGGAAGTATATGCAACTTTAGACACGGTCCTAAGCATGAAAAGGCGGCAGTGACGAAGAGTAGTGAGACTGTTGTAGCCCTTCCCAGTGATATTTAATCTGTACCTTGAACAAGCTGAACGAAATCAGGGATAAATTTGTGAACGGAATTTAAGTGGGAAGAAATATGTGTCTCCCTGTAACATTCTATTTCTGTTGGAGACAAAAGGATCCTGAAGAGCAATTGAACGGAAAATATTGAGTGTAAGGAACATTAATAAGGGAAGATCAGCGCTAATGAACTAGCCCAAGTTGATTTTGATTAGGGACAAAACCAATGGATGAGTTATTTGAACATCAAATTGATACGGCCGACAATTTTAAGTGAAAGTAGTATGTCCATGAATCACGAGGTCGGCATGACGGGAAAAATTAGTAACTACACTGACAGTCAATGTTTTGGGACAGAAAATCCGTAAAGTCGCTGGTATGCCTCCCTACGTAGTTGGTACCAAATGGCATGCATAATGGCAGTCAGTGGTCTGTTAGTGCAGGATTTATGTCACGGAATCCTTTTCTTAATATGCACTAATGCTCAAATCTGGGCTCTGGTGTGGCCATTGCAGCCTTTGGACGTCGCTTGCATGTTCCTGCAACTATTTCCGAGGGCTCGGGAGCCATGTAGAGGCACGCGAAGAACTATGCCTTGAGGATTTAGCCATGTCCCTCCATTGCCATCGTCTTCATATGATTTTAGACTCATTTCTTTGATATTAAGTTGCTCTTTAACTGCCTACTGATATCTTTCCCTAAAACTTTTTCTTCAAATTTAACGACTTGAGTCTTCTTGCTATATACTGTAGAAGCGTCCTGCTGTCACTTCTGATCATTACTTTTTCTGTCCACCGAACTTTTCCTCCAAATACCTACTTCCATTTCCTGCAATCTCTGCGTTTCTTAAAAGTCCACGCTCACAACCGCATTTTAAAACACTAACACGTTTTGGGGTTTTATTAACTTCCAGGCTTATATGGTTTTCTGTCAGTAAATTACTTTTGCTTTGGAAAACTTTTTTGCAAATCTGCTCCTTTTATCTGTAATTCATCTACATTATCTCCGCAAATGAACTCCCAATTTGTTCTTAAACGTTATTTTCTAGTTTGATATCCACTATTTTCTTTCGTCTTTCCTACTACAATAGTCTTTTCTGATTAATTCTTAGTATTTTGGCATATGTCAGAAACAAACGTTTCTTCACTGCGTCAGCAAATACTTTAACTGCAAAATCCGCAATCTTTGAGCACCCGGAATCAGGGTGTGAAGTGGGTCGTTTGCACCAAACCACCTTGACATGTGCCATCTATATTCATGAAGGTTTTATGAATCAGGTTATTCATACGGTTTGCGCCAGCCTATGTATCCCATTAACATGGTGCATTGTAAACCACTATTCGTTCGACAATGCAGGTTTTCGCCATTGTCCAAAAGGGAGGTGGTGTTACCTATGCTGAGAACATGCATTGATTGAAGACAGGGAGTCACGCTTTTGTGCCCAAAAGAAGCATTTACCGCTTAAAATCCTGTGTGAATTTTGCCCTCTTTACCGTAAAGCCACTAAATTGATAGTCACGTCGGTGTATTTACTTATATACGAAATACGTTTCAAGGACTAGAAATTTGTCACAGTACGACAAATATTTTGGGCATAAATGCCGGAATGTGCTGCTTGCCGGCTTCACTTTTCAGTCTTAAAGCATCTCCAGAGATTCTAACCTTGATCACTGGTGATCGGTGACAGATGCAAGCCGTTGTGCCCGATGGCAACAAGGGCAGCGGTCAGCAGCGTCGGTTCCCATACCCCACAGAATCCCCATTCCTACTGACTACACTGGGAAACGTCTCTAGCGCTCCCTGTGCAGAATTGGGCCAAGCCTTGTTGCACTATTGCTCTTCTTCCATTATTGACCATCTCTGCTGTCGCCAGAGACGAAGACGGCTGGGCGCATTATGACACCCTCATTCAAAATAACATATCCTGAATGTTAATCTGTTAACATCAATTCCTACACGCTGGGCACTCACCACCACACCCCCTTTCGATTGGCGTCAGTTCACAACTCTGACCAAGTGACACTACATTGTCTCCCACATAGATGGTGCGGATACGTCTGTGCCCTCTGCGCCTCACTCTCCCACGACATTTGCTGAGTGTGGGTCAGACGAGTGGGAGGGAAGAATTTTAGTTTTACTGTGAGTACCCTCCACCATAATATGAAGTGGCTAGATGGCCCACAGCGTCAAGTGGAAAGAGACAAAGGTGACAACGTGGCACGAGCACAAAGAAAAGATTGGCGGGTGAGGGGAGGAAACGAGCAATGAGTCGTAGCCGGGAAGTTGGTGGCTGGCTGAGAAAGCGGCAGACACAGGACGGGAGGAAATGAGGTGCGCCTCGCCAACGGCGCGTAGCCGAGGGTGGAGGAAATTAAGGGCCCAGCTGAGGGGAACGGAGCGTCGACACCTCCACTAGAGCAGCCGGCGCCGGGGCACCCACTGCCAACACCAAGTAGGCTGTACAATGTCATCGCCCACAATATCTTTCACTGTACGCTATTTTCCATTGCAAATAGTTCGTAAAAGCAACCGGATTCGAGTGTTCCGTTTGGGGACTGATCGAGAGTTGCCGAATTCGTGCAACCTCGTTATCATGGGCACGCAGGTCCCAAGAAACGTGCCAAGCTTTTATTATAGCAATGAACTCGTGGACGCTACATATCAGCTGTCTTCAGTCAGGTTTTGCGTTTCTTTTTCTTTTTGATAGACTCAGTGCATTTAGAAACATTTAGTAAATTTTAGACAATGCTGAGGAGTAAGTGGGGAGAAGGCTGTTTAGTATTTCGCGAAAGGGATATTTACATTCGAATATGAAATAGTACTAGCCAAACATTTGTTTCAACTATTTCTACATTAGTACTCCGCTAATCACATTTAAGTGCATGGCAGAGGGTTCATCGCACCGCTATGATATTTCTCTACAGTTCCATTCTGATACCACGCTGGAAAACTAACATCCTAATGATATCTTATACTGTAATGTCTTTATGTAGGCGAGTTGGTGCTATCAAAATGCTCTCATTCTGAAGAGAAAAATGATGAAAAATTTTGCACATCACGTCGCAACATACAACGCCTATTTCCATCCCAACTCATGGATCATTTCTGTGACACCCCTATATCGCGATAACACAAAACTGCCGTTCTCTGAACTTTGTACCATCAGCCTACTCATTGGGGGTACTACAACGGGCAGCAATATTCCGAAATATGACTCACAAATGCCGTGTAGGTAGTTTCTATAGAAGAACTGTTCCAACATCTAAGTGTTCTTTCAATGAAACGGTAGATCGTAATTTACTTCTTGCGTATTAATTGAATTTACGGTGTTTGGATCCGAACTGGCGTCTGTACTTTTTAGTCCGCATCACCCCCCCCCCCCCCGCCTTAGATTTAGTGAAATTGTCGCATTGGGTAGCCCACCAAAAACTGAACAAATCAAGAATCTAAACAGGAAGCAGTTGCGAGGAACTGTGAAAGCTCAACGTGTGCAATATGAAGGAATCAAAAGCCATGTCATCTTTGTGGTTAATGTGTGACGACACCTGAGACCAGTATTCGACACTCCGCCTTTGTGTAATGTTTCCTTCACAAAATAACGATCCGTGAAATCTTACGTCTGCCCATTGTATTCAATTGTGTTTGACGTGTAAAGTCCGTATCGCACAAGTGTTCTATAAGCAGACTAAAGGTAGTGGCTTTTCAATGGAGGCCACAGACGTTTGATGGCACGACAGCCAAATCCTTTTTAGGAAAACAGGTCTGATAATACAACATTGAGATTAAGTGCGTCATGGGTAGGAATCGCTTATCGGCGTATTAGTATGCCTGATAAGAGGTCTTGTTCTATTTATGCGTTCATATGAATGATTACTCGCAAAGAAATAACGTTTTCTCACAAGTGCAACAGATGCAACAGTTCCACAATCTCACTATCTGCGCTGTCATGTATTTTAACATTTTTGAAGTTTGATATGTGCACCAACGAATTCCGCATATATCCAAGTTGAACATGGCCTTTAAATTTGGAAGACAATATTTTCATTTCTGCGAGAGGTCTTCTCTAAACCTCTATTACTTTGGACGGTAAGATGACAATTTCCGAGACTACAAAAAGAACGGGGATGTCAATGACCGGACAGCTGATCGTTTGTTAAAAGTAAAAATGCACTTAAGATGGTTTGAACAAGGACCAAGCACCATCACCATCGCCACAACCACGACGCTACCACTTTAGCATTATGCTCGAAATTTCCTAACTAGCACTTTGACATTAATGGTTTCTATTTTTCTAATTTCACAGTTCTACACAAATTCTGGTTTTTGATGCAATATCCGCTACATCATCGTACCACAAAAGGGGATGCGTCGGGAAGTTTCCCATATCAGACACACTGTAGTTCTGATTTAGCCACCGATGTATAGAAGGTGGATGGAACTGCTGGATTCTGTATTTGGTAAATCATACGCCAGAGTATTGGATCTCACGCTTTAACTAGCGTGAAAAATCTGCGACAATTCGCTACCGTAAGTTACAGCGACGATCCACAGACTGCTATGTGCTGCTTAAAATACTGCCGAGGTGGTTAATGTGATTACCACCAGTCACGTGGCTGAAAATAAGCGTATATAATTCTTGTGGCGCGAGGCCGGTTCACACGGAATACCTGCCGTCACTTTGAAAAAAGTCGTATAACTGGTACGTTTCACAGACCGGCTCCTTGAAACGTTGCCTATCGTAAGAGCTGACTCAAGACAGTGGGCGCATGAGTAACGCGTAATGGCGCGATAGCGTGATTCAAGGCAGACTCGCGAGAAGTTGAATTCGCGGGACTGACGCATCGGAACAAGTTCTGATAAGCTCGGGTCCACACATTGGAATCAACGTTGGCGCAAAATGTGTTCGCCCAATGTATGGATCGGTGAAATAGCAGTGGAACCAACGTTGGCGCCAACGTTGGTACGGCTCCGTTGCTTGTCGGTATTTCGGCCAAACATCAAAGGACGTTGGGCCAATATGGGTACGTCGTCCACACATTGGCGCCAACGTTTCATTCTATTTTTGTCGTCTGCTCGTCTCGAAACTGTTTCATCGTTCGTTCTTCGACGCCGTTTATTTTAACGTTTTGAAATCTCATTGTAAATATAACTGTACCAGACAGTGATTCATTTGTGAAAGCAACCACAAAAATCTAAATGCCACGGCAAAACTTAGGCGCGATCAGTGAAATAATTTTGTTGTAAATTTGGACAATTACTGAATGCAATTTTTAAAATTAACATTTCCTGTCAAGTTGCATATATTGCTTTGCAAACTTCAAGCACAACCAGTTATATGAATGACAGTTATTTTAGAAAGGAAGTGTAGACTTCTAAAACTGCCTCCTGTAGCAAGAAAACGAAGAGTCAACCTTCAATACCAGAAGAACTTTAGCAAGTTTAGTGTCCCTCCAAAAAGTATCGGTATCCATTTTTTAAGTTCAATGACCTAAAGCGCAGGTCTAAATTTTAATGTTTATAGATTACTTTTAACATATTTTAAAACTTTCTGATTTCGTAATTAATGTTCGGTAGGAAGTGATACAACGCCCCATCTTTTACATAACCTGAATGAATCTTTCACTCTACAGCGGAGTGTGCGCTGATATGAAACTTCCTGGCAGATTAAAATTGTGTGCCGGAACCGGGACTCGAACCTGGGACCTTTGCCTTTCGCGGGCAAGCGCACTACCGACTGTGCTATCCCGACACGACTCACGATGGAAACATCCCTTAGGCTGTGGCTAAGCCATGTCTCCACCATATCCTTTCTTCCAGGAGTGCTAGTCTTGCAAGGTTCGCAGGAGAGCTTCTGTGAAGTTTGGAAAGTAGGAAGCGAGGTACTGGCGGAAGTAAAGTTGAGGCGGAAGTAAAGTTGAGGCGGCATCGTGAGTCGTATCGGGATAGCACAGTCGGTAGAGCGCTTGCCCGCGAAAGGCAAAGGTCCCAGGTTCGAGTCCCCGGTTCCGGCACACAATTTTAATCTGCCAGGAAGTTTCATCTTTTACATATGTTTCCTTTTTTGGTTTTTAGTTACAAAATGTAACTGTTCACTCACACAACCGTTAATGCATCGTCCGCGAGTTGTGTGTCAGATATGTTTACGTTGGCTCTCGACGAATTCAACTGAATGCTGGCTCCAATGTGTGGACGCGGTGTAAGCGAGCACGGAGGCGGCATACTTTAAGTCACTTCACGTACGTGATTTTACTACTAACGCCTCGTGTTTAAAATTGTTAAGGACATCGGCAGTATATGGAGCGGCACGCCGCAGCGGAAGTGTGCCCGTGTTGCTCGCTAATTGCGCCCCCCGCGGCGACGGAACCGATGCCGGCCGCTAATGGCCGGAACAGCCGCCCTCGCTATAACCGCTTCCCTGCAACTAGCGGTGGGCGCCAGTCGCCTACCTGCGCCTTCAGCTGCCGCCAGCCACGTCCCTAAACCACCAGCCGGTCACCTACTGACTAGAAGAGCTATCAAACTAGGGGAGACTGTTCCTTCGTCTAACCGAAGTTACACTTTTCTATCGCGCTCACTCAAGTTTGAAGTAATGGCGTTTGCGCTATTCACAATTTTATAACGAACTTTTGTCACAAGGCAAAGACAGGTTGCCTAAGGATTTCATTTTTGTTTCCTTCCCGGACAGAAAAAACCTGCGCGGTGCAAAAATTAAGTGAATCTTAATGAAAATTGAAGATTTAAAATTAACGTACTTTACGAAAATTTTTAGGTTGTACCGTCATTTTCCATTAGACTACCACTAACGACCACAGCAACCAGCCACATTTACAGCACCATCACTAGTTTCGGGACTGAGCCCATCAGACGATTGTGTCTAATCATCTTAACATACCACAGGATATTTCTCTATACTAGTCTGAGCGACAATTCAAAACACCGTACTCTTTATTAGCTTTCACGTGCTCCATCTTACAACTGCAAATACGACACCAATGAATTCCAAGACCAAGTAGAAAGATGCAATTTACTTACATATTTTATGTTCTTGTGTACATTTTCTCTAGGAAATGTTTTTAAATGTTCGGACGACGCTTCCCTGTCCTTTCAGTTGTATTTGCCACGCTACGTTGGTGAAGAACACTACATTAATTTCACTTTGTTCCGTAATGTATTATGGATAGTTTCTGAATTATGTTAATACTTTCATAATTTAAAAAGTGTCGTTCGTAACCCTACTTTCAACGTACGGAACGCATCTAATCACGCTCAAGTCTTTGTCACGCGTAAACAATAACAGGCTACACTGATCGAGTACTTAATAACGTGACAATTTTATGAAAAGGGAGATATGTTAGGATTTAACGTCCCATCGACAGCCGCGTCGTTACAGCCAGTTGTGTGATTACTATAGTCACTGCGTAGCTTGAAACCGAGGTTTTGAGTTTGCGATTGCATTTACTGTGCGTCGCGACTCCCAGGTGGGAGGCGGCCCGAAGTCTTGCCGGGGGCGGAGAGAGCGGGGCGCTGTTTAAGAAGCAAATACTTGCGACAAAGACAACCAGGGGTTCATTAATACAAAAACATATGCCTAAGTGAAATGTAATGTAATTACCGAGTTACTAGTGTAAATTCATTAATTGATCAGATTAATACTTAGTAAATGAATACTGCAACCAGCCACAGGTTTTTATAAATCTTATTTCACCGTTACCAGTTTCTGACCTCAGCCCATTCAGATGGTAGTGCTGCTTTCAGGTTTCCATTGGTCTTCTGAAACTAAGTTATGTAATACATTACGTTACAAGGTTTACTATTGTTATCCTAAATATAAATGACACCAATGTAAACCTGAAATCAACACGATGATGGGCTCGGGCCCAAAACTAGTAACAGTGAAATTTTAAAAATCTTGTGGTTGGTTGCATTATTTATAACACTACGGAAACAGCTGCGGTGTTCTCTAACCAAAAAAAGAAACAAAGTCTAAAATGTTTTCAGGAACCAATCAAAAGAACATGCAATGTTTGGTTGTGTGGCCATATTCTGCAGCAGCTGTTAAAATTGATAAGAGGTAATCTGTCTTATGCTGACTGCAATTAAGATATTTACACCAGAGGCGTTTCGCTTTATTTTAAAGTGCTTTACACAGCCCTCAAACACGCGCCAGGAAAAAACTCCAGCCAACAAGACGGAGAAACAGTAGTAACATGTAAAGAAGAGAACACCGTGAGTAGACCGAATATTAAAGTAAAAACGCTTCAGCCTCACGTGCATTTTTTTCACTTTTAAATTTATCGAAAACGAACTGTACAAACCTTTGTATCATTTACAGACCACAGAAGATTTTTTTAAATAAAAAAGCGAAACGCGTCTGGTGTAAAATCTCTTAATTGCAGTCAGCATGAGACAATTTACCTCATAATCAAAAGAACATGATACAATAAGTTATTGTGAAAAATTTGAAAAATCGACATTGTTTATTCAGTGGGACCTTTATGACCACAATTCGCTTCTGAGTCTTGCCTGAAATGCAAAATATTTTTCTTTTGGAAATCGTGCAATAAAAGGAATGTGTTCCATTCCTAAAAATGCACGAAACTGTCCAACAATTTAACCCCTTCAGACCCTCTGTGCATAATTATGTCCAACTACTTTTAATTACTTTTGCATGTGAGAAACATGCAAATGCAAAAGTGGCACTGAAAGCACAAAGTCAATTCTAAAGAGTCCAAAACGTATGCACATGTACTTTCAATACATAACATGTTTCTAGGCCTCAAAAATAATTAAAACTAGTTGGACATAATTATGCACGTCAGGTCTGAAGGGGTTAAAAGAAAAAATCAGTTTCCTTCCAGATCAGTTTTTTACCCAGTTCGTGAGTTATGTCACCAGAATGTTACTGAAGGGGTAGCTTATTCGGAAAGGCTGAGCACTGGCAGTATCAGCCGGCAGCAAGCGAGGTGGAGGTGGAGACGGGCGCTCCGGGTATCTGCCGCCCGCTGCGCCTGCGCGCTGGGCCGCCCGCACGGCACGGCCGCCCTATCTGCCGACACGCTCGCAGCATTAAAATACCTTCCCTGGAAGCGGCCAGCAGATACCACCGCCGATATTTCCGGCAACACCGTGTCTGCCATCCCAGGAACAACCCCACCCCCACCCCATACCCCATACCGTGCCGTGCCCGCGCTCACGTGTTTGCCAACTACCGTCTTGCCTCTGCCGCTACGCTTGCTTTCGTTCCTTCTGTGCTTCGGAAAACCGCGCACCCCCCCCCCCCCCCCACCACACACACACATCGAGAGAGAGAACTGTTATAAAATGAATTGTCAGATTGTCCTTAGAGACAAAAACGCAGCTATCCCCCCCCTCTCTCTCTCTCTCCATGCAGCTGCCGCTATGAATACTTAAGCAGCCGCCAGTGCTTGGCGCCGCAATTAATCCCCTGCTCGGCCGGCACCAACTGCCGCAGGAAATTACTCATGATGACGCTATTGGACTTAACAAGGGGCGGACACGGGATTCCAGCCACTAGAGTGCTTTATGTGGAATTCCGGGCCTCGAGACTGCGTACAAAGGCCTGCCGGAGGATAAGCTAGTAAGCCACTGAGAATTCTGCAGCATGATGTGACTCATCGACAGCATCATTAGGGACTCCTGAGCCAGACCAGTATTATTCCATCACACCTGTGCAAATGTAGCCTTTTTTTTTTAAATCTGACTGCAGCTCAGACGGATGCGCGTCAGTTTCACTGGGACAATATTCAGTTCAGCCATTCTACTGCCTACCTCGAAGTAACCTGTAATTTTGTGTGCTATTTTACTTTACTGCATGACCAGTGAATAGTGTATTAAAGCAGGTTAGAACTGAGCCGGGACCTTTCTTTGATGCAAGTACTCTACCTGCAACTACGACTGACCACCCCATCACAGCTTTACTTCTGCCACTACAACCTTTCAAACTTCATGTAAAGGTTACTTGTCTGACATCCCGGCTAAACGCTCAGTTGTTCTCTACTTGGAAGTTTAATTCCAGCGCACAAACCGCGGCAGAATATAAATGGCTTTATTTAGTTACGTACTGTGCCCTACAAAAAAGTCCTTGTTGTGACAGACTGGTCTAACAGGTCGAGGTTCGGATTACGTTGGAAGACATAAAAGTCCTATAGCCCGGCACGTTCAGGAGCGACCCGGTGCCGGTTTACTGAAAACGCCGTATTATCGGGCGGTAGTTGCTACTGCTGGTCTAAGTGATACATCGAAAACAACCACGAGAGTCCATTGAACCATTTTTACAATAACCTAATTGTTCCAGTTTCGGTTTTTTAACTATCTGGGCGCCAATTTTACAGTTACCGACTGAGAAGCATATTTCCTTAGTTCATACTTTTATGTCAAATGGTTGACAACCCATATGAAATGCAGTTATCAAAGTATTTCTTTTCTCATCTTCATGCATTTGCTGCTGTCTAGTTTCTGGTTGATGGTCAGAATGCGTGCTTATACTTCACACATGATTTAGAGCTTGGTGTGGGTTTCGAGAAAATTCTCACGACTTAAATGTTAATCTTGCAGAGATCAGTATGACAGTTATCAGTGTTATATTGCAAAAACTAGCAATCCAAATATTGAAAGGAACCTCTACCGTACAGTAACCGCCGAAATCTGCTGAGTAAAGTTTGAATGCTTCCGATCCCAACATGGCGTCTGCGTCATTGACCGCTGGCGGAACATTGTGACCGGCCAAGCAGGGAATAGGCTCATGTGAACAGTGTCAGTGACGTCAGCGTAACTGCAGCATCAAAGGAACAAAGCCCCTTGGATCCTGTTGCCGGACAATCTGGCGTTCCGGACAGTTCTACTGTAGTTTCGTTATCAGTTTCGAATCCAATAAATGTGAAAGCCAAAACAGTAAGTAACAGATTTATCAGTAACTAAGGCTAGTTTTTACGTTTGCCCCGTATTGGAAAATTCAAGGGGGTAAGATACGTAAGTAAAACTCATCCTGAAGTTACACTATAAACAGCTCTGCAGAAGTCAAAAGAGGAAGGGGGAAAAAAGGGTACATCAAACTGCACAGATTAATATTCGGAAACGTAAGCGTAGAACACGAAAAATTCTCGTTTCAGTAAAGTGACATCGTTGCTGGAGATTTATCACTGCAACGATTCTAGCTATTCTTATGTCACCGTGTGATGTGCAGCACGTAAATTAATATCCGAGCTTATTGTGTAGTATGATTGTTTCGGGATTTTTAGTGCTCTTTTAGAACTAGATAAACGAATCAAAATTCTCTGCATCTTCAGCATTTCTTCCAGAAATGACGATTCATAATTTAAGCAGATGAGTGGCATCTCAGTCCTAATTAAACTGTGTAATGGAAATTAAGCTTTCAAGGGAACAAGCTTTCTGGAAGATTCCTAGCTGTACCACTGTGGTACTGGCACTACAGGGTTGTGCTAAGAGGGAATGTGTTGCTATTTCCGTACATGGGAAGGAGAGGGCGGGCGCGGAATTCCTCGGCACCCTTCAATGTGCCTAATATAGCCTGTCTTCTGGAGGCAGGGGGGCCAAGCAGGAAGGAGGGCCAAAACGCGACGACTTCCGGAGGGAGAAGGCGACGACACTCACTTTCGCCAGCTCCACCCCAGCGCGCACGTGACCACCATTCATCTGGGGCGTCCCCTCACGTCCTGGAGGTACTGAGCGTCCAAAATTAACTGTCACAATAAAAGGCAGCAAGACCAGGCGGGCAAGTTCCAAGATTAGGTATCTTCGATAAGGTGGGAGGGTTGCACTATGCCAGGCATAGGCAATCTATCCATTTGTGGGCCGCCTCGTCTTATGCAGTAACACGCTGACATGAATCATGCCCTTTTCCCTGCACGCCACGTGAACCAATTATGCCTGATAACACGCATTTTTGATATTACATCCTACGTTCATCATTTAGAGTACATCCTAGGTTCACCGGGGTAACATTTACACCGATTTACGCGTGTCCAACATTTATGACTTTTACTAATGCGCTGTCCCAGGAATTTCTTCCGCAGGCCAGACAAACCATTTGATGGCCGGATATCTCGCCCATAGTAATGGAATCAGTTACGAGAACAAGGTACCATAATAGGTGGCGGCGCGATTACGGCCCTCAGTGAATATGCTGGACTTTCGACTTCCATGAACAAATATATAGAATCAATTACGAGAGAGCAGTCTTTATGAGTAGCTTTGCCTGCTGAGAAAGCTACACTAATTCCTTGTAGTACCACTATGTTGAGTAAGCTGTGGCTGCCTTCTGTGTTTAACATTTCAGTGGGCGTGTTGCTTTTTTTGCACGCTGCGCACGAATCATTTACACTGCTGAAATAAATGCTGCAGTATGGAGAACAGTAGGTCTACCAGGAAAAATCTTTCCCAACCCACGTGCCACCACTTGAGGCGTCAAAATTCTGCACCTAAATATTTTAGTTTCTGGCTTGTGAATATTGTTTTCACACTTTACACAAATGTGCATGCGGAGTCAAGACTGTTTCATTGTTGCAAAAATGTGTTGTTGGGGGACCGTATGTTTCAACCGTGGTAACTGATCGCCCCTGGGCTAATAGGGGGATTACTCAGATGGCTTTTTACATGACGCAGTACCATATGAAACTTAAGGTTTACTTGTGCTAGACTTCAGCTTCAGCCAGGCATTGGTGGTAAGTAGCACTTAGCCACTTGCATGAGTTTCCTTCTCAAATTACATCAGGGAATTCCTTTTGAAACATCTTATACGAAGATTTCATACATCAGAACCTCCAGTCAAAAGCAGTTGACTGGAAACTGGCTCCATGGTTGGTCTAGCATCTTAACTTTAGCAGACCTTTATGTAGTTGAGGATAGGCTTTACTAATGTAAACATTAAAGACCAGATGTTTATGTGTGTGTGGGGGGGGGGGGGGGCTCAAACCCGCCCCCTATCTGGATACTAAGCTTTTTAACTGCATAATGCAACATTTCATTTTAACACTACAGCAGATCGCTAACACTTAAATATGAATTTTTATATACTCTGGCTACAAACCACGAATGAAAATACGGAAATGGCTTATCAGGTTATTTAAATACATTGGGATGAAACCCGAAAAATCTGCCGAATATATTCGAGAAACGCTAATGAAGCTAGGATGAGACTGCAAGTTTTATGGAAGAGTGCAGTAACTGAATTTCAATATCGTTATAAAGGTCTTTTGCGAATAATTTGGGAATTACACTTTTACTATGTAATAGATTAACTGCTACATTTGGTGGTTAATTATACTAGACATACAGGAAAATCTGCGCTAAAGTGAATTTTATACTGTTGCTGTTTAATAGCAAATATTTACTACTCAAATTACGCGACATTTCTTTCACTTCTGGCAGTGTTGCTAATGTGGAAAATATCGAGTAGCACCGTGGTTCGAAACCCCGTTAAGCTGTAGGTCCCCTACAACTGGCTGGGTCAGTCAGTTCGTAGGTCGGAAGGAAGGCAACGGCATACCACCTCCAAACAGGACCAAAGCACTGTGGTGTTCAAACCAATCTTCGGATTGCTGACTGCTTTACTTTAACTGGCTGTAACAGTGGAAACATTTGTTCACGTTTAAGCAGTACTGCATATTATTTTGCTAATTTTTCAGCTGTTAAGGACTTGAATTCAGTATTAATCATTGAAACCAGTAACTTGTTTGGTGTAACATGCTAAGGTTGTAACGATTAGCAGTAAGGATAATTTTGGGTTCTTGTATTGCGCACGCGGTAATAGGCTGTTACCGTCGGCTGCGTGGATCGCCTGAAATGAAAGCAGTGAGGAGTGTGTGTAGTCGGGAACTGCTGTGAGCCGGGATCCCAGGCAGTGCTAGCGAGACCTTAGCCACGGTCCAGGGAGCCGCAGCCGTACCGTTAGCCGTCGCAGCAGCCGCCGCCAAGTTCCGTTCGACAGCGGACGCCTTCAACGCTGACACCGCCACGACGCGCACCTTTATCGCTATACTTTTAGGCCGGTGTTCAGACATCATTACGATCAATTAACCTTTACTCAAATGTTAAAACGAATCTTAAGTCTACCCCGTGGGAAAGGTTATCACGTCGTTCAACACCACAATTAAATTTAAGCAGAATTAATGGGAAAAGTTAAGGTCACGATCATTAGTGTTGAGGAGGCGATGGTAGCAGTAGTCGCCATGTGGCATGCCACGACGCAGCAGGAGTGAAGTTCATGTGCGCAAAAAAAAAAAAAAGCGCCCTTTCGCACTAAATATACAATGTAATAAATTTTCACCATGCAGGAAGTTCCCTTGCAAAGAAATTTTAAAGCAATTACGAAATTATGGGAGCTGTAACTATCATCCTATTGATGAAGTCAGTAGGATGCCACTCGGTATTCGAAATGCAATGCTTTGCCAACCTACGCGCGCTGCCCAAGCGCCGACGACACTTCCCTTGACCGTGATCTCGACTTAGCAGAATTACTACTTTATTCCTTCTGATTTCTCACGATCCTGTACTACCTCGCCAAAGCAGTGGCGAATATAGCATATTTTCGAGGGCCAATGTAAAGAATCAGTAATTTTAAGTAGGCACCATATTTGGTATAAGCTCTGCATCTCATTCAGGATAATTTGCGCTGAAGCCCTTTTACTTTACTGAAATTAAGATTTTTTTTACTATGGCCACCGGATAAAAAGTATAGCTATTTTCTGAAGAAAAAAACTGTACGAACTTCACACCACTCCTTTTACCGGTAACTAGTATACCATGTGAAGCATTCATGCATCGTTTATTATAAATTCAGATACCGAACTATGTTATAGTAATCATTTCTGGGGAGAGGCACCGAGTCATTGTGGCGAAGTAAATGTCCGGAAACAGGGTTTATTTGGACCTCATTATTAGTGAGGTCTGGCTGTTTTCCCTAGCATTCCTCCGATGTCTTGCGAATACACGTGTGTAATACATAGTTCAACTTGGGCTGACGCCGTTGAACATTCAGTTACATCGATGTTAACCCAAAGGCTAACCGCACCTTTTAAAAATCAGTATTTTGTTGGGAGTTTACGTAATGAATTTAGTGGTCAACAGTTTTTGCACTCTTGCATAATGCAGCCAACATATGTGGTCCCCTACTCTGCAACAGATTCTCTTATGAAGAAATCTTCCACTATAAAGGCATTTCCAACTGACGCGTACAGACTAACAAGATTCATTTCACAGAAGGCTTTGACCCCGCCCAGTTTCGATGGATTCGTGCCGACTATTGTTTACAAGAAAACTTCAAGCTTATCTGAATATCACTAATCATTTCTCGGTATTGTCACGACCCATTGACAGACTATCACAGCATGAACTTTCTTTGTGGATACTCAATCTATTATCCACTATGCCTCTGGTATCAGTTTGCTGTAAGTCTTTTCCAGAAATCGTGTGAAACCGACCGCTTGATAACTGGTTCGTTTCACTGACTCCAGATTATTTGTCGAAGCTAAAGCTGCCGCTCACGAAAAATTTTCACCTCAGGTTTTATTTAGCTCCAGACGTTCCCACCACGAAACGCCTATCTCTTACTGATACTCCGCTTCAAATCCCTTTGGCCACCTCATTTGTGATTTAGAAAGGAAAATAACTGGATACTTTTAAACTTCTTGAGGCCAAATTAAATCAGAATGATTCAACGAAATTTTTGCCACATGTTTTTCATACATCAGGCAGTAATTACGACGGCATTTGAATTATAGACAAATCTGAAAGTTTCCTAATCAGCGTGGGAACTGTGCAACATTCCCACATTTAAATGTGGAACAGGTCTAGTGGCCAAGATTTCTCACGCTGATTCGCTCGTCCAGCACACGGTCGCCTGCTACTCTAGGGCAGGGCAGGAGGTAAGGGGTTCAGACGGTCTCTACAGCAGCTCTGCCTGCCAGCTCGTGGTTTCTCCAGACGACCAGTCCACGGAGTACTGCTAAGAAGCTCCCGCGCGCGCTGAGAGGATCACACCCTAACTAAGCCTACCCGTGTCTGCCCTGCGGCCTTTGCTTAAGGCGACGAACTACGCATTTTTCAAGACAGCGTTCATCAGCGACGAGTTCCCGACTGACCTGATAATGCGTAGTCACGAATGAATAAAGAGCAGGTCGGCATAAACTAGGTTGCTAACACGAAAAAGGCAGAAAATGTCTTCACTGTTTTTCCATTTTGGATCTTATCTTGAAATCACAAGTTGTGTAACATTGTTCAGCGATTAATTCTACCCGGAATGTAAGTAGTGGCCCTCTGAATCGGCAGATCCGTTGCTGCAGAACTATTTCAGGCACCATGACTACAAATTCAGGGATTTAGTATTAGTCCCCATAAGAATCTATGAAACCCAGTCTTTAAATTTATGGAAATTTCTAGATCTACACATCCTGGACGAAACGTTGCCAGTCTCCAGCGAACTGTGACTGCAGTCTATCAATGTGAGGGCTTCGTATCCAGCAATGAATTTCAATAAATCGACGCTATTATTTGACCAACATTGAAGTATACCAGTTATGTGAAACGGATTAACTGTCTTACATCCGAGTTATTCTCAAACTTGTAAAGATGTTACTTAAGCCTATACGCATTTTTCGTGTGGAACCAGTCAATTTTTTGTGGTGTAATGCACGAAAATAATGGAACATTTTTTAAAACTTACAGAATGTGAACTGAGGAACTCCGTTTGATGTGCTTTACTGTAAGAGGAAATTAAGTCGTTTTAGACACTAGTTCGTGCCTATCAAGGCAGATTTGTGATACGAGAACAGCAGCCGAATTTTCCCATCACTTATGAAAGTCACATTGGATCTCAAGTAATTACATTTAGTTGGACATATTTTTCTGCCCAGTTCCTGAGTAACTGAAAACTTTTGAACTTTAAGAATTCAGATTACACGAATTCGTCTACTTCCTCCTAGCTATCTGGCGGAAGGAAGGCGGTGTCTACGTCATGTGAAATACGGATACAGATACACAAGAACTTGTCTGAAGCGATGTGGCTGAACCACGGAAAACAACCGTTCGCATGATGTGCATTTCAAAACTGCTCACCGACTTCAGGAAAGTCGGAAATTTATTCTTATGGATGTGTGCGTTTCTAGGGAAGGGGAAGCAGGGAGGAAAATTGTCAATGCTCAAGTTCATTCAGAATCAAAATTTGACAGCTGAATTGTCAAGGCGTTTCAACGTTTAAAATTGAACCAAGTTGTATAGTTACCATGTTACTATGTGTGAACAAATCTAATGAATATTTACATTGGGCACTTCGAAGCGCTGCAATTCGCAGTCGCGGACTATCGATCGAACACGCGAGCTATGTTTCCATATTTCAGGAAATACGGTTTTCTGTGGAATTTGCTGCCAAATTAGATCTTAAAAGTACAAAAGTACATTGAAAACCACTCAACAAGTTTGAGTTTTTGTAATGGAGAAACTTTTGCGTGTTCGATATGTATCTAGTCCGAGACAAATATGCAACCCTTCTTTCAAATTATCTTACGTTGAAACATTTTTACCATGACGTTCAATTACTAACAACGCTTTAGCAACATCGAGCAGTTAAGTCGTCTTAGATCACAATTCAGATGAAATAGTCTGGAGAAACATAGGAAAATTCAAAATTGTAGCAGGGGGTCAAAGTCTTGTTCGGTATCAAGAAAGCCATGTTAGACTGCAGCAATAGGCCTACATTTACTCTAAATAGCACGCAACTACCTTCAGTACAAGAAAGCGCTGACGTGAAAGGTACCTCAAGGCAAAATTACGAATCAAGTCATTTTTTGAAAACTGAAGTATTGTAGCCTTAAGGTAAAATCAAGCACGAACGCTCCTAAAACATTTATAGAAAATTACCTGAAGTACTGAACCACTACGTCTAGTACTGCAGTTGCTTAAGATCTCAAATTCAGCGATATCTGCATTTATACAATAAGAAACTTTAGTTTTCAGATCCCACACTAAAATATTTAGTTCAATGCGTTAGCGTAAGAATATTACGCTACCGCCACTGGAATGTACAGTTTAAAAATTTTACACATTCTGAATGTATTGTTTACTGTTATGTTAACCACAGTAAGTCAGAACTAGTGAAACAGCCCTGGACGAATATAACGCCTGCCAACTGAGGTGTACGTAACGTTCCAAATGACAACAGCGCATGTTGATCGATCTAGAGGTCAAGCGCATCAGTTACACAGGGACAAGTCCCCCACTGGTCGCCAGTCGAGTACCGGTTCTCTCGCTGCGAGGAATCCCACCAGGCGCAGCCATATTACCGACACCAAGTTACTGCAATCTACCCTACGTGAACAACTATTCCCAGCGGTGGCTCAACCGATCACAACACTGCTATGTTAACCACGCAGCAGCCAAATTTTGAATTCTATTTAAGATCCGCCATATGTTTCAAGCCACGCCCAGAAATATGCTGTGAACGACAGTTTATGTCTATCTTCACAGCCTTGTCTTATTTGAAGGCTCACAACATGCAGAATGCATACCATTCAATTACTATATAATAAACCATGGCTCAGTACGCCGAGAAAAAAATTTATCGATTTTGTAAACTGCGAAACCTCTTCACTGTAGCTTAGTGAAGTTTGAATTTTCACATTCACAGTACTGGATTCTACAACACTGAAGTGAGTAACGTAGTTGTAAGATCCAACACTTGTCACAACATGCTACTTATTTGAAGCCGGGCGGTGCTAAGATGCAGTAATCATGTTCCTAATCTTTTCCCTGTCATTTGCGACCATAGTAATCCAGTGTAAGAGCTAAATAAATATGCACATCAACGAAAAGTGTTAACCATGCGTGCCTTCTGCGTACTATCCACTATTTCTCCAACTTGCGAACGCTTCTATCAGGTAATAGAAGTTATGGAGCAATGTGCTGTGCGCAACGACAGGAAACACTACACAAGCCAGATCACCCCACCCCTAGCAACTGCCCAATTCTATTGCGAAGGGTCTCGAGTAGAGCCCTTCCCTCAGTATGCAATGCTGGTTGCCGCCTCTACACAGTGCAGGCGCTGCAGCTTGTGGCGTCTACGGGAACAACGTGTTTACCAACACGCACACAACACTACATTCTTCATGCACTTGACAAATTAACTAGTTCATTCAATTTACTGTTGAAATGGTCAATTTTAAACAAGAGTAGATTGAACTTTACCGCTAAACCTTACGCAGTCTCATCAGACCTGTATTTCGCTCTTATTTTATCAGTTATCTAGCAAGGTCAAACCATTTACAGTATACCAGAATGGCTTAACTCAATATAGGCCGGTTGACACCTAGAGAGTACGTAGCTTGTCCCATATTTCACGTGCAGCGAGTGTTAATTATTCATCTGGACAAAATATTTAAGCGACTACGCTCCATTTGTCTTCCACAGAAGAGGTACTAAGTACAATTTGTTGCAGCCCGTTGTGACTGCTCCGCCTGTCTACAACTATTTACTTTTTAGGTATGACTTGATTATGTCATTTTTTGTATTTTATATTTTGACATGTAGGTTTAACATTCATCTTAGTCTGAAGGTGCCCATAGCGGCATTCAAACCTGGTAACGATTATTTTCGTACTTTGCGACTGAGGGCTGTCCCTTATAAATTTAACAATTTGTTGTCTTGAACGAAGGGAGGCGTCTTGACATTTTACATGACAGGTTTAGCCACTGAAATTGAAAATACTTAGCCACATACTGATGTCCTATTGAACATTTAATCAAGGGGAAAAAGGCTGACTTATGAAAATTTGGAGATGCGGATTAGGCCTAAATCTACAGTCTGTAAACATCTTTAACATGCCTGAGACCACTCTACGGGGCTTCTCGTAGCATCAGAGTGTTGAGCACAGGAACAGCAAATTAAACTTCGGCATTGTAAAATTGGGAGAGGGAGAAAAGTCATTCACGGATTAGAACGTCTAATTCTCGAAACAAGTTGGGTGACTTATCTGTTGGTTCCTGCAAGATACCAGTAAATGGTTTTTTTTATTTAGGTCGCGTCACAGTTGCGACAATTTACGCGTTTTACCCTTCAACGAGACCAGAAAGCCAAAAAATACAGCGAAATCAACCGAGTCTGGCAGAATGCTACGGAGCGGCGCCGACTCACCTCGTATTTGATCCCGGCGAGCCGCAGCCACGTCTCGACTTTGAGGCAGTAGGGCGAGAGCGAGGGGATGAGCGGCGTGCGCGAGAACTGGTACAGGTAGACGACGTCCTTCTCGAAGTTGGCCTTGTGCACGGCGGGCGCGGGCTTGGCGGGCGCCGGCGCCGACTGCTGCTGCTGGCTGGCAGTCTCTTGCTGCTGCTGCTGCTCCGCCTGCTTGTTGGAGTCGGCCGCCCCCGACTCCTGCTTCTCGGGCTTGTCCTGCTGCTCCTTCTCGCCCGTGGTGTCCGCGGGGGCCTTGTTCTCGTCGCTCGCCATCACGGGGCTTCCTGCGGCTACCGTGGTGGATCGCTGTGGTGCGCGCTGGGCTGCGACAAGTGCCTGCTACGGCCTGCTCGGACGGTGCTCGGCTGCGCTGCGCTGCGTCTCCACCACTGGCACTGGCGGTCCTTGTGAGCGGGGCGGCTCGAGCACTGAGCGGGACGCCGCGGGGCCCGCGACGCCGGCCCGAGCGCGCGCCGAGCGCCCGTGACGTCAGGCGGAAACAGCCGAGCGCCGGTGCACGCGCACCGGAAGTCTGGCCGCGGCCCCGCCCGTGCTGCCGGCTGCACGCCGACACCGACGCCGCCACAGCCCCGTCTGACACCCCGCCCTGCCGCTGCCTCACCCCTCGTGTGCATGCCACCCAATTCTCAATACAGCAGTGTCGCGCATGATTTTCTTACACTTTGTATCTATCGCTATCACCCTCGGCTGAAATCATTTTCTCCTCCCCCTCCACTTTGTATGGACACTTTGTATCTATCGCTATCACCCTCGGTTGAAATCATTTTCTCCTCCCACTCCACTTTGTATGGCGATTTACCCCTTAAATGCATAGTATAGCCCGTCGGCTACATACCTAATTTTTTCCATTGTCTCTCAAACTGATTAACATTTTACCACAAATTAATTTGTAGCTGCTTGTATACATAGTGTTACATATGCCAGAAGCACGTCCCATGAATTACAAGTCTTAGAGTGTTACTGAATCACTTCGAAAGTTAGCTGCATTGTGCGGCGGCCAGAATAGCCGTGAGCACTAAGGCGCTCAGCTGCGGTGAGCGCGGCCCTTCACCGTCGGGGGTTCGAGTCCTCCCTCTCGCACGGACGTTTGTGTTGTCCTTAGTATAATTGATTTATAGTTTTTAGCAGTTTGTAAGCCCCGTCTGTCACCCCGCCCTGCCGCTGCCTCACCCCTCGCGTGCATTCCGCCCAATTCTCACTACAGCAGTGTCGCGTATGATTTTCTTACACTTTCAATCTGTTACTATCACCCTCGGCTGAAATCATTTTCTCCTTCCCCTCCACTTTGTATGGTTGTTTAACCCTTTAATGGGTAGTGGTAGCTGATCGGCTTCATACCTAATTTTTTCCATTCAAATGTCTGTAAATCTATCGGACCAAACTGCTTGGTCATCAGTCCGTAGCTTACAAACTACTTAAACCTAAGTAAACTTCATTTGTTTAGTGGACAGCGCTCCGCCTCTACGCAGTTCGCTCCGAGTCGTTCATCACCTCTTTTGTCGCGGTACATTGTTTATTTGCCTTTCTTCTTCTCATATCTTCTCATACTGTAGCGCTACACAGAGCGCTCTCCCAAACCATTTGCCCTCTTGGAGGACTATGGTCGATAAGGAGGAATGCTACTTATTTATTCTCATTACACACTCCGGCGCTTCTGCCGCTAAACGTCTCACCCTCCGTTGCTGCTACCAACTACGGACGCGCAAACTGTCACCTGATAAATGTGCACTCATCGCTGGAGACATCGTATTCGAAACGGATGAAATGTCTTTTGCTTTTTACATGCGGCACTGAACGACAGCTCATGAGCGATTTCCGCATGAAAAAGGAGTGCAGAAGGGTAATGGAGGCCCTACTCTATGTTTTTTTATCATCACATATGTTTCATTACACAATTTTTAATCCTATCTACGTCCCACAAATTATAAGTAGTAGAGTGCTACTGAATCACTTCGAAAGTTAGCTGCATTTTGCCGCAGCAGAATAGCCGTGCGCACTAACACCCCGTTTACATGGGCGCCCAAAACCGGATTTCGTAAACCTATTTCCCAATTCCACTAATGGTTTGTCATGTAAACACTCCAAAACCGATTCTGGAAATCCACTTCTGTAAAGCGGTTTTCGAGTTCCACAATCGATTTTCGTGCCCATGTAAACGCAACCGATTTTGATGCGTTCTTGCCTTGTCAGATTGTGTTATCTTGTTACGAGTTTTCGGCACATTTGGACAGAATGACATTTTCTACCATGAAATAAAAGCATAAACATTAGAGTGAGCATGAATATGTGTATTTGAGTAAAGAAAAATAGCGATTGTGCTGACTAAATCAGGAAATGAATCATCTGTTTTTCAGCCGCCATTTTAAGTAGGCTAGGAAATCCGATTCAGGCTATGCCATGTAAACACGACAGCGAAAAACGGTTTACGAAAATCTATTTTCGTCTTCCGGAAGATGTGTTCCATGTAAACGTAATGTGTGTCGCGCGTGATTTTCTTACACTTTGTACCTATTACTATCACCCTCGGCTGAAATCATTTTCTCCTTCCCCTCCACTTTGTATGGTGGTTTAAACCCTTAATGGATAGTGGTAGCTGATCGGCTTCATACCTAATTTTTTTCCATTCAAATGTCTCTAAATCTATCGGACCAAACAGCGTGGTCATCAGTCCGTAGCTTACAAATTACTTAAACCTAGGTAAACTAACCTAAGGACAACACACACACCCATGCCCCAGGGAGGACTCGAACCTCCACGGCGAGCAACCGCGCGCTCCGCAGCGAGGCGCTTTAGACACTCGGCTACTCCACCGCGGCAATTCTTTCCATTGTCTCTCAGAACTGATTAACATTTTACCACAAACTAATTTGTAGCTGCTTGTATACATACTGTTACATATGCAAGAAGTACGTCTCATAAATTATAAGTCGTAGAGTGCTACTGAATCACTTCGAAAGTTAGCTGCATTGTACGGCGGCCAGAATAGCCGTGTGCACTAAGGCGCTCAGCTGCGGTGAGCGCGGCCCTTCACCGTCGGGGGTTCGAGTCCTCCCTCTCGCACGGAATTTTGTGTTGTCCTTAGTATAATTAAGTTACTGTAAGCAGTTTGTAAGCCCCGTCTGCCACCCCGCCCTGCCGCTGCCTCACCCCTAGCGTGCATGCCACCCAATTCTCACTACAATAGTGTCGCGTATGATTTTCTTACACTTTTTACCTATTGCTATCACCCTCGGCTGAAACCATTATCTCCTCCGCTTCCACCTTTGTATGGTGATTTACCCCTTTAAATGCATAGTATAGCCGGTCGGCTACATACCTAATTTTTTCCATTGTCTCTCAGACACTACGTTTAGATGCTATACATCTTCCGGAAGACGAAAACCTATTTTCGTAAACCGTTTTTCGCTGTCGCGTTTACATGGCATAGCCTGAATCGGATTTCCTAGCCCACTTATGATGGCGGCTGAAAAACAGTTGATTCAGTTCATGATTTAATCAGCACAATCGCTATTTTTCTTTATTTAAATACACAGCTTCATGCTCACTCCAATATTTATAGTTTTATTTCACGTTAGAAAATTTCACTCTTTCCATATGTGCCGAGAATTCTTAACAAGAAAACACAATCTGACAAGCCAAGAACGCTTCAAAAACGGTTGCGTTTACATGAGCACGAAAATCGATTGTGGAACTGGAAAACCGCTTTACAGAAGCGGATTTCCAGAATCGATTTTGGAGTGTTTACATGGCCAACCAAAATCGGAATTAGGAAATCGGTTTACGAAATCCGGTTTTGGGAGCCCATGTAAACGGGGTGATACTGATTAACATTTTACCACAAATTAAATTGTAGCTGCTTGTATACATAGTGTTACATATTCAAGAATTACGTCCCATAAATTATAAGTCGTAGAGTGCTACTGAATCACTTCAAAAGTTAGCTGCATTGTGCCGCGGCAGAATAGCCTTCACCCTCGGGGGTTCGAGTCCTCCCTCTAGAATGGGTGTTTGTGTTGCCCTTAGTATAATTAATTTACTGTAAGCAGTTTTATTTTGTCTGCAGTGTAGCATTGTTTGGCAATGAAACGTGGACTATAAGGAGATAAGCTTTTGAAATGTGATGCTACAGACGAATGATGAAGATTAGATGGGTAGATCACGTGACTAATGAGGAGGTGCTTAACCGAATTGGGGAGAAAAGGAGTTTCTGGCATATCCTGACTAAGAGAAGGGATAGATTGGTAGGACACATTCTGAGACATCAAGGAATTGTCAACTTAGCATTAGAAGGAAGTGTGTGGGATAAAAATTGTAGAGGGGGACAGAGGGACGAATACAACAAACAGATTCAAAAGGATGTAAGTTACCGAAAATATTCTCAGATGAAGAGTCTTGCACAGGACAGGGTCGCGTGGAGAGCTGCATCAAACCAGTCTGCGGACTGAAAACCACAACAACAAGAAGCGGTTTGTAAGCTTAGGGACGAAGGACCACCGTAGGTAGGTCTCTTACATTTAAATTTCAACATTTTTGCTGCATTTTAGCAGTTCCTCGTTACATGTGTGTTTGTCTACTTTAGTATATTTCCTTTGTCATGTAAAAGTAGTCAATAGTACATTTGCATTAAGAGTTACTTTATGAAAGGATCGGCGACACAATAGGGACATTTACTGCCTCGGATTCACCATGGAAGCACTATATAGCTGACTAGCTATGAGCTGTTTGTTGCTAGTAGTGTATAGTAATTTTAAGGCATTTAAAAAATACTTTTCACAGTATATATGCAGTGTATATTAATCGAGGTAATTTCATACCTTCAAATAAAAAGTCGTGTATTCAAGGGTTAAGTTGGCCGCAAACGTAACTCGCTGCTAATTATCATCTTGATGTTGGATCTTTTGTGATCCCTGTTCGCTTATCAAATATTTCGTTTTTTAAATGGAAGCGCCCACCTCCAGCAAAATATTGATTTTTTTCTATGTTTCCAAATATCTTTCACTGCTGTTGCAGCAACATCAGTGGACATTTTATTCCTTTTTTTGGCATAATTGAGCCACGTGATTCCACCAGTCGGCTTTGACACGTCACGAATAAGGCGGAAAAGCCGTATTTAAAACGTTGCCCAACTGCAAATAATGTTTCAAATGATTAGAGTTTTTAATTAGATCAGGGGGATCGTTAAAATTTTATTTCCCGTCCCAATCCTCGCCTGATTTGACAAGACAATATTATTAGAAAAACGGTGGACATAGAATGAATTGGTTAGTCTTTCTTAGAGATCATAAAGTACATAAGTAAATCTGTTCCTGCTCTGTGTTTGACAGGTTCTTGATTTACCCATGTTCAATCAGTGAAACAAACAGCTGGCCACCACATAGCCTACTTCACAACACGTCGATTCCACGGGTCAAAATTGAAGAGTGGCATCGCCTGCTTCAGTTGATCCCCTTGTTTTTAGATGTTGTGATCTGAGGTCCTTTTGTTACTTGTTTTTATATATTGCAGTACTAGAACATGTAAAACTAAGTAATAAAAGGCCCACTGATGATGCTGCAACAGCAGTAACACAGGTTTCAGTAGAAAAATAAATAAATTCTGTGGTTTGCTGAAGGCGGACTCTTACAGTTAAACACTCATTATGAAGTCGGTTTGTGTGAACACAGGTTTCGGTAGAAAAATAAATAAATTCTGTGGTTTGCTGAAGGCGGACTCTTACAGTTAAACACTCATTATGAAGTCGGTTTGTGTGATCATCTTCAGCAGAAAGCGACGAATTATTTGTTTCTGCAAATAAAAGTGCCGTTCTCTTGCTGCGTTTCGCTCTTTCATTTTATATAGTTTTTTTAACTTCATCATCAATGGCTTCTATAAATTCCATTTTTTTAGATGTAGTATTTATAGATTATAAACAGTTCACATCTTTTTAAAATAAGTAAATGGTCTTGGGAGTTTCGATTTTGCTGTTCTTCCCATATGGTCACAGACTAAAGTCACACAATTCTTCCATTTACGTTATTATTATTATTATTATTACTATTTTTATTATTATATAAAAAATTACATACGTGAAAGAATTGTGCGATTGCAGTCAGTGACTATTTGGGAAGAACAGCAATACCCGTGCTCGCAAGATGATAAACCGTAAACGGCCACTTTACGGTAGCCGGCCGCGGTGGCCGAGGGGACTGAGGCGCTCCAGTCATGGTCTGCACGGCCACTACGGTCGGGGGTTGAAATCCCCCCTCGGGCATGGATATTTGTCCCGTCCTTAGTCTTAGCTAGTTCAAATGTTCAAATGTTTGTTAAGCTTATGGGACTTAACTACGGGGTCATCAGTCCCTAAACTTACAAACTACTTATGAACTACTTACGAACTAGGACGGCACAAATATCCATGCCCGAGGGGGGATTCGAACCCCCGACCGTAGTGGCCGTGCTGACCGTGACTGGAGCGCCTCAGTCACCTCGGCCACCGCGGCCGGCTTAGCTAGTTCATAAGTAGTTTGTAAGCTTAGGGACTGATGACCCCGTAGTTAAGTCCCATAAGTTCTACAAACGTTTGAACATTTGAACTTTCCGGTACTTATTTACAAAATACGTTAACTGTTTATGATCTACAAATACTACATCAAATAACAAAATTGTAATGTCTAAACCCACTGGTGGTGTCCTGAAGTGAAAAGAATAGCAAAAGGTGTCTGGGTAAAATGAATAAATTGTAGCAAGAATAGGCACTTTTATTTCCGAAAAACTCACTACGTTTAAAAACCTGGAATATAAACAATGAATTTGGAATGCAGTTTCTCGCTGTTATGTCTACATTCACGGCTTGAATCTGTTTTGTTTCTTTAGTCAAATATCGGTTTTCTCACCGTCAGTTATTTTACACGTATGTAAATTAGGCGCTCCAGTTTGCAATTTAGGCAGTATAATAGCTGTTCTCTACATTCAAGGACTGCATTTGCCCAACTTCCTGCTGGTGGTCCGGTTTACGATTCAGGCAGCAAGATGGCTGCTTCGTTTAATTCATTAATTGGTTAAATAGTTTGAAAGTTAGGGACCGGTGACCTAAGCAGTTTGGCCCTTCAAGTTTACAAACATCTGAACATTTCAATCTCATCCTTTAAACATTGGAGCTGTACAAGTTCATGCTCATTCTAGTATTTCTAGTCCTTATAACAACCTGAATACGCAGTATTTATGTTCTATAGTAAAATTTGCTCCTCGGTTCGATATTAACCGGCTTTCCGCTCTCTAGACATCTAGAAATTCGAAAAAGGTTTTATAACGAGCTAAGAAGTAAATTTTATTGTGGAACGTAAATATCATGTATTCCAGCTTTTAATCAGTACAGGCAACACACACACATATGCGCGCCCCCGAGGGAAGACGCGAACCTCCGACAGCGAGCAACCGCGCGCTCTGCAGCAAGGCGCCTTAGACCGCTTTTTATTTATTTATTTTTTTGCCTTTCTTTTCTTCTTTTGGTTCTTTAGTTTGATCGGTCCTAAGCAGAGGTTTGTTCGTTTTGTTGTGTGTGGATCGTTTCGTTGTTAACTCAGATTTTGTGCCGCGTTGTACTGAATCAATTTCTTCTTCATACTTTGTAAAATTGTTACGCAAAACGTCATAAGTTTTCAAGAAAGGTTTCCGGATCAACAAAATTATACTTGACTTCGTTTCTAGATGAATTTCTGTTGCCATGAAAGTCCTTTGAAGCTGATGTGCGAAAAAATGCTGCCGAAATTTCTAATTCGCTCCAATGTCTGGAAAATTGGAACTAGTAGCCTCAAATAAAACTACAAGAAGTGTATTCGCAATTGCGAATATTAATCAGCATCAGCTGTATAGTGTAATGGTGACATATGAAAATTTTCATATACCACACATTATCAACTGCCTATAAGTGCTCGTTTCGGCCGTTCCGGGAAGCGTACGCGGGTAGCGTAATGGTAACGCGACCGCTCGCGATAAGCGGGAAATACGGGTTCGAGTCCCGGCCCGGCACAAATTTTCATATGTCACCATTACACTATACAGCTGATGCTGATTAATATTCGCAAGTGCGAATACACTTCTTGTATTTACATTCGCAGCTGTAGTCGCCGCAGTGTCGGCATACATGTCTGAAGGACATTTTCTTAGTTCTATCAATGAACACGGACACTGCACATCGTATCAAATAAAACTGTTTACAATGCGTGGCAGTACTATTTCTTAGTGGCTAGGAAAAGAATCCAGTGATAAAATACTGTTTACCGAAAACACTTGAATGTGCCAGTCTGAACGTAGCGCTACAAATTCACGATTTTTCCCCACATAATTATATCCTTTATTTAGCCTACATAAAATTAAACGTACACAGTAGCTCATTTCTCTCCCATACAATCACGAAACAATAAAAGAGTATATGTTTTATTTAGTTTTATCGTAAATTACTGACAAAAAAGGAGCAATAAGCAATTAAAGGGAGCATAAGTCAATTTACTTGTTATTAATTACAGGGATTTTGAATTTTGAAATTAACAATTACATGCTGCCTGTAAGTATACGTTCATTATTCTTATGCTTAGATTCTTCCCTCCCTGCCTCTCTCTCCCACTCCTCTCTCTCCCTCTCTCATTTTTTGGCAGCCTGTCTAGGGGGGGGGGCACGTGCCACTGTGTCCCTCCCTCTTTGAATCCGCCCTTGGGAGGACACATGAGAGTTTGAGTCGGATGAGGTACGTACTTGTATTCCTTGCAGGTGTGTTAAGCCCCTGAGGATGGCGATGAGAGATAGCTCATCTAACTAGTAAGAATTATGTGACCGGTTCGAACTCCTGGCCAGGCAAAAATTTTCATACATCTATGTTGTATGGTTACAACACCTACGAGTAGCTGAAACTCAATAACCCCAGTTGAAATCTATTTTTAAAAAAAGCTGCGGCATCACATCTCCGAAAGAACAAACGCTGTAATATTCACATGTTTTCAAACGCGGCGTACAGAATCGCGATTTTTAGGGGCCTTAGTGCTCGGTTATTATTTGAGGTAGGGTCATTAGGTGGAAAGTGTTTGGAGTAGTTCGGACTAGCGCTCTTTTGTATGGCCATCAGAACATCATTCTTACTGTAGCTGTGTTACAGTATACATGCAAAGTTTAAACGACCTACTGGATGGGATCTCGCGCAAATTATGCGAATCGATTAATTTCTTCTGCAAAAGAAGGTACTTACGCCGAAGTACATGCTCAGAAACGTCACAATTTTACGTGTACCGATGACATTTTAATTTTGTGCAAAAATCTGTTTTTGTGGGGGTTTTAAGCATGTGACTTCTATGCTTAAAACTTTCTCGAATCGTTTCAAGTTTGTAAGAAGGTAGATAAGCAGATGAAATAAAATGGTTTTTATGCTTATTTTTTAAAAAGACGAATGACCGTCTCTTGTCGAAATATCGTTATTTAAAGTCCAACTAAGTTTAGCACCTGATGAGACTCTCCGGTTGTCCAAAAAAGTGGAGTTAAAAGTTGATAGTATTTTGTCAATTAATTTACCTTTTATTGTCTGTTCGCTAATTGCAGTAAAAATTTAAGTAAGTACAGTAGAATAAACGTAAAAGCGTCTTTTATTTAATTTTTATGAGAAAAATGTGAGCCTTGGTGTAATGCCCGAGCGCTGTGTAGCGCCTTGCTGCAAAGTGCGCGTTTGCTCCCCGTCTGAGGTTTGAGTCCTCCCTGGAACATGGCTGTGTGTGTGTGTGTGTGTGTGTGTGTGTGTGTGTGTGTGTGTGTGTGTGTGTGTGTGGTTGTCCTTAGGTTAGTTTAAGTAGTTTCTAAGCCTAGGGACTTATAATCACATTAGTTAAATCCTATAGATATACTAACATCTGAACTTTTTGCAGGACAGAGGTAGTTGTTGCTTAATCTTGCTCGGGTGTAATGGCTAACTTCCAGGGGAAACACATTTGCGTTCTGTTTTATACACATTTTGGCTTCGTTGCTGTATTGTGGTTAAGCTTGTCTTGTTCTGCGATCGGTGGGTGCTATCTCTCCGATTTTTTCCTTCTTAATACGCATTTCCAGAATTTTCTTTCCAACAGCAAAAATATTCATAAAATTGGTTTTGCCAACTGCAACTAGATCCTTTGCACCATTTAGAATAGAATACCAAACTGTTACCTGCCGGCGACTTTCAGCGGGATTGTCATAGATTCCGTGCCAACGACGCTCTACAGGTGTGATACTAAGAAGACCCATCAGAAAGGTTCCTTGTGTTGAATGGTCTTGCTCATAGAACTTAGAAAACAAATCAAGGCAATAACAATAAATCATTGTTTTCTACAGAGAACACTAGAAATATGTACACATTCAATTATTTAGATTTCACAGCCAGTGAAGGGCTTAAAATCGTACCTGCGGTGCGGGACGATTCTTAGTTGGTATAACTGATTTCTTGTGTGTGTCATACGCCAACATTTCGTCTTTTAATTTCTTCTATTCATCACTGAATGATCCGCTACCATTCTTCCTCCGTCTCCTACCCATATGGCTTTCATCCACAATAACCTAACATATGGACATCACGTAAGTGCTTAATGATTAATTGATAACATGTAGGTATATAATATTTTATTTATATGACGATGTTATACTACTGTATATGACCGTAATATTATGTGATATTTATACACATACCTTATAAGTTGAAGAGCAATGATTCACCAAAAGGGCATAATAGAAGTGTATGCGTGCACTTAACATGACAACAAAGTGAAGAAAAAGTAAATTAAAAGAAAAAAGAATAAGAAAACACTACCGAAAGGCAAACTGCACTACTCTTAAGAAATAAACCGGAAATTTGGAGCCATTAGCATCTAGTGGTGACAAGTGTAACCACTCGGGATTTTCGGTAGACATAGCACTTTCCATGTGTAATCCTCCTTGATATCCAACACTTTTTAAACATTACTTAAAGCTTCCGGGCTGAGACGCCGTGGTCCATACATAAAACTTTCCCCTGACGTTTCGCCCTCGTCTGCGGAAGGCATCCTTACTTGTCACAGTTTTCATTAATTTGACACTTAGCACCTTTCTACAGTAAAGTGTATAATTATTATAGCAGTTAAGAGTTAGCGTGTTCTAATATGCTCACGCTGGTTCCAATCACAAACTTTCTCCGTATTACGGTACCAGCTAACGTAACACACGAGAAAGCGACGACAATAACAACAATAAGGCAATCAATGTGAAATGATCACTGCTGAACTGCAACGCTCACAATGTTTCCCCTGCGTAATTTGCCAGCAATTGCATTGAGGCACGACAACACCCGACCGAAATATCGCCAGTGTCAAACAAGATGAATCACTCACGGCCAAGGCAGCTATCACTAAGAAATGGGGAAACGGTGAACTTACAATCCGTCGTTCCTGTTTCCTAAATACAGATAGAAACACACATTCTGCTGTAAACTATAGGGGCGTTAGTTGCTTGTTTTACCAGTATGTTTCCTCATTGTCATTTTACTTAAAGTAATGCAAGAGAAATAGTCTGATATTAAATCCAGACATATAATTTAGGGTCGAAAATTAATTAGCAGTGGATTTCAATAGGAAATTTTCTCCTGCTTCTATTGGCGAAGTGAACAGCGACAGGCATACATTTACAGATTTATTATTAGCATAAATGACCACAAAACTGTGCTAAAATATCTGTCTTGGTACTACTAATAGTGTCCACATCGGTTCTTTTGGGAGCGTACTTGAAGAAAAAAACTGCGTCAGGCTGTTTCTTTGAATGGATGCTTTATTTCACAGCATGGGCCTAGCCAGGGGGGTGGTTTCTGGGGTTCAGACCCCTCCTGAAATGTTGACAAAGCCAAGAAAAACTGGCATCATTTTGTGTCAGGAAAAGCCCGCTTATATTTCGCCAAGACTGGGAAGCCGTTACACTTGCTCCATTCACTCACAATCCCCCCCCCCTTTATGCGATTCCAATGGTTTTTAGAGCCCTGTAGAAGGACATTCATGGCCATCGGTATCTTTCGGAGAAAGAGGTGCACACCTGATCCTTTATCTAACTGCAAACATTGAGGAATTGAACGTCTTGTCTCACAGTGTGTTAAAGGTATCAACAGTTATCGTGATTACTACAGCATAATGCGAACGTTATTTAGCGTTTTTTCAGGTGTCTTCACTTACAATGTCTACTCCTTATAGATGGGTGTGACTTGCATGTGTTCCAATCACTAGGAACAAATTCTTGCTCAAGGCACCCACATACATGTTTGATATGTTTTTAACACCATTTTAGTAATTACAGAACCAGTCAGCAATATTTGTTGAAGTTCCTATGTAAACGAATCAAGGTTCCCGTCTAGTCAAAGAGTATCTTCTGAAAACTTGAATTTTGCCATAGACAACTTTCACGTATCGAAAAAGTTTGAGTTAGGCAATACTTCTCTGTTAACTCTTCAGAAGCTACTGATGGCTTCACGCACTGCGTTCCTGATTGCCATCCTCTTTCGATCCACATTTGCCTGTCATCATGATATGGTTTGCCTTACCCCTACTTTGGAAAATTTTGTTTCTATACCATGATGACTGTCAAGTATCCAGTCCTCTGCAATAAAATTTGATGTAGTGTATACTGTATTTCTATTAAGAGTACACGTTATTACAGTGTTCTTTCATTAATCCAGAAATCATACCCTGGCTACGCCTATGCTTCACAGTATCTAGTTTGAGGTTTCGGCCTACCGTCAAATACTAGCGACAAATTCTCGTAAGAATTTAATATTTTTGTCTTGAGTAATTCATAGTTCTATAGGACCATCCTAGCAATTTCCTGGAACGATTTTGGGAAACAAAATGTAGTATGAAACAGTGAACGGATAGTGCTTTGAATATGCTGTGCTCGAAGCGAAAAGGATTAACGGCTACATCGCCTCACTCGGTATAATTAAATGCTCGTCTGAACCGGCTCCCCTCGAAGCGAAATGGATTAGCCACTGCATCGCCTCACTCGGTGTAATTAGTGACAAACTCGTCACTTATTATTGATTGTTTTATGTGCGCTCGCCCATTCCAATGTGTAATGGTAAAGTGAGAAAATGTATTGGAATTGCACAAATATGTTGGGAGTTTATGAAATTTACTTCATAATGCGCTGGTACCACTTCTGAAATAAAACATACTTAGTTTAAAGACATTTTCTTCATATGTTGGTATATCCTACACATAAGGAATAAATTACCTTTACAGTTATATTAACCCGAATGCAATCTCTGAAAGGTTATCTTCAACTTTCGAGGGTAACCACACTGCATCATAAGAGTCGTAAGAGTCGAACGCATGAATCGGGGGCCATAAGCGTTGTCCCTTACCTCTCATATTACCCAATATCGAAAATGAGGAAGCTGATAGGGAAAAAAATCAGGTTATCCTTTACGGATTTAGATTAGTGAACGAGACATTAAACGTAGAAGATGAGTTTTGCTGTTTAGGCAGCAAAATAACAGACGTCTGAGCGAAATGGAGGAGATATGAAATGATGACTGACCATAAGAAGAAATACATTTCTGAAAAAGAGACGTGTGTTAACGACTATTGTAAATTTAAACGCCCGATGTGACTTTCTTAAACTATTTAAGCCATGAAAGGAAATGAAATGCGGACGATAAATATTTCAGATAATAGATTAAATGCATTTGAAACGTGGTGCTACAGAGTAATTAAAAACATTAATTGGATAGATCGAATGGATAATGAGACGGAGTTGATCAGAACTGTGGAAAAATTAGTTTATGTAAAACATAACTGAATGAAGGGATATGTTAACAGCACACATCCTCAGACATTAAGGAATCTTATATTTGGTCATGGAGGGGAGTTCAGGGGTAATAATTATATAGGAAGACTAAAACTTGACTACAGTAAAAGAGCTTGAGTATACGTAGGCTGCAGTAGTTATGCACGGATGAAGAAGCTTGCACACTCGAGAATAACGTGAAGATTTACACCAAAAAAATTCGTAATGAAGACAACAACAGTGACATATAGAATGCATACAGTCAACCGTGCAGGGGTTGGGTATCGTAGATACATTCCGTTAATTCTCGGCATTAGATACAAAAGGGAAAAAATAATTTGTAGATTGTTGTAGTAGCCTCTGTGGATCATCACCTGAGATGACTTAATTACTAGAGACGCCAAATAAGCCCGTGTCGCTGAAATAATTATTAAAATACAGGCGCCAGATTAGCGTAACTCTACGCTTAATCTGGAAGAGAAAGGGTGGATATTAATTCAAATATTTTTTTTTCTTTTTGTATCAACGGGCATCAGTTTGATCATATTGGCAATTTTTGAGAGCAACATGGAGACCTTAGATTGAATCCAGAAGATGGAGATAGTTGAATGCAGCAACACAGTCTGCTTTTTTGGGCAGATAATGTTAAACAATATACAAACGTAGGTATCATGGTAAAATTGTGTACATTCTCAATGTAATCTAGTACATAATGTATTGGTGTAGTAACAAAAGCGCACAGGTATACGATAAGCGTGACAGAAAACATCAGAACACTTGCGCGAGCGTTTTGTTATGCAGGGAGTCTTACCTGCATTCTCTCTGGTTCGCTGCACCCATAGTAAACTTAATGGCATACGAGCCTGGAGTTGGGACCAGAGGCTTCCTGTTCATGCGACAGCGTTCTGTAATACCGACCGTCAACGAGTGGGTCTTCACAGCGAAAACCATTGGGCATTTTCGCAGAGCTTTACTTAAGGGAATGTGAAAAATTTATCTTTGTTTCGTTTCCTGGTAAGATTGGTTTTTCACAAGGCCTGGCCCACGTGCAGGCAAATGTGTGACATGCACTGGTGGCCGAGTGGTTAAGGCGACCGCTTGCGAAAAATGGGAGAACCGGGTTCGAGTCTAGGTCCAGCAAAAATTTTCATGTGTTGCAGTTCAATTGTACATCTTTAGAAGAGCAGCAGATGTCGGAATAATTAAGCAATTTGCGACGAATATATATGCGAAAAGAAAGGAAAACTGAAGTTGTTTCCTTTGAGATCACATAGTTTTGTTTCGGTTCGTGAAATGGGAGGTGGGGGTGGGTGATCCGCAGAAATATTTTTATTTGGAAGGGGGTCGTCAGAATAATTTTATTTGGGAGGGGATCGCATATTCGAATAGGTTGAAAAACACTAAACCATGGTAATAGTACTACAACTTTCCAGTGTTATAATAGACCTGAAGGAGCTTACATATAGCGATATTGCCTCTGCTGCAGGGCGAAGTAGGGTGTGCGTGTGAGGTATCAGCAGTCATGACGAACGTGTTGGAGTAAAAAGGATGGCGTCGCGTCCACTTGAGGTGGAGGGTGGCTAACATATGGCGCGGAGTAGCGCGGGTGCGTGCCGGCCACACGTAGCGAGGGGCGGCACGCGACTTCAGGGCCCCGCCCACTACCCGGCAACTTTGGCTGCTGTCCGCAGCGGGCCCAGCCCTGCTGATTAAAGCTCTGTACACACGCTGGTCGCAAGCTCCCGTTACAAACTGCTAGCACTTGTAGAGGGTAGCGAGCACGTAACATTTTGAACAGGAACGTATAGTTTCCGTTCCACGACAGGTTCAATTGAGGTGTGTACCCATCAACGCCTGCTTAGGGACAGAGAAACGTCTCGGAGTTCCCTGTCCTGGTATGCAACAGGATAGGCACGATGACGTGTACTACGTCAAACGATCACCAGATGTCCCCTATCGTCTCCTTGCGGAATACATGAACATGGCCGCGGTGGAATAGCCGAGCGGTCTAAAGCGTCTCGCTGCGGAGCGCGCGGTTGCTCGCCGTGGAGGTTCGAGTCCTCCCTGGGGCATGGGTGTGTGTGTGTTGTCCTTAGGTTAGTTTTCCTAGGTTTAAGTAGTTTGTAAGCTACTGACTGATGACCACGCAGTTTGGTCCGATAGATTTACAAACAACAAACATAAACATGCTCCTTGTGTATGGCGAATCTGGGGGTAACGGCTGTATCACGAACGTTTCCCCGAGCGTCACACTCCACCCCACAAACTCCCGAATTTGAAGGAGTACTGCGTGATATTGAAGATAGCCCGTCAACGAGTTCTCGAACAACCGCGCGTGCAATGGCTGTTAGTCACACTACCGTCTTGGACGACTTGCATAAGGAACAATTACATCCATACCACTTACAAAGGGTACACTGTATGGGTCCAGAAGGTTTTCCACAACGCGCCGCCTTCTTTACGTGGTTCCTGAACCGTTGCATTGACGCGTCCTTGTTTCCACGTCGAGTTCTCTTCACAGATGAATGTAGGTTCACAATGCTCGAAATAGCCATGGCTGGACGGACGAAAACCCACATGTCACTCATGTTCAGGGATTCCAATACAGGTTTGGAATTAACGTTGTTGTTGTTGTGTTGTTGTAGTCTTCAGTCCGGGGACTGGTTTGATGCAGCTGTCCACAATACCCTATCCTGAGCAAGCCTCTTCATCTCCACATAAGAACAGCAACCTACATCTGTCTGCATCTGCTTACTGTATCCATCTCTTGGTCTTCCTCTGCGATTTTTACCCCACACACTTCCCTCTAATGCTAAATTCACAATTCCTTGATGTCTAAGAATGTGTCCCACCAATCAATCCCTTCTTTTAGTCAAGGTATGCCAGAAATTTCTTTTCTCCCCAGTTCTGTTCAGTACCTCCTCATTAGTTACGCGATCCACCCACCTAATCTTCAGCATTCTTCTGTAGCACCATATTTCAAAAGCCTCAATCCTCTTCCTATCCGCACTGTTTATCGTCCATGTCTCACTCCCATACAAGGCAACACTCCATACAAATGCCTTCAGAAAGGACTTCCTTAGGCTTAAATCAATATTGGATGTTAACAAATCTCTCTTTTTCATGAACGCTTTTCTAACCACTGCCATTCTGCATTTTATATCCTCTGTACTGCGACGATCATTTCTTAATTTACTGCCCAAGTAACAAAACTCATCTACCTCCTTTATTGCTTCGTTTCCCAATCTAATTGCTTCAGCATCACCTGATTTTCTTAGACTGCACTCCATTACCCTAGTTTTGCTCTTGTTAATGTTCATCTTATATGCATCTTATATGCACCCCCTAACAAAGTATTATTTCTTCGCTTGCGGTCGGCGAGTTTTTAGTGGCGCCGGCCGAGGTGGCCGAGGGGACAGTCCGCGTCAGGCAGCGCAGCGGTGCGGTTGGCGTGTTTACGTCCCGCCGCAGTGTCTCGCGCCTGAGGTTGTTTACGTAACTCAGCCGCCTCTACGCGACTTACTTGATAGAGCAAGCATGGCTCAATCCTGGAGACATTCGACCTTGAAGATCAGTTTTTCGAAAGCATATCCACGACCGAAGGCACTGGACATCGAACAGTTTATTAGAGACGAAGTGAAAGTTGCCTGCAGCGAAGTTGTAGGTATTCACTTTTCGATAGTGAGCAGTGTCGTGTACTTAAAGCTCATCAACGACGCGGTCTGTGAGAGAATTCTGAACGCGACCAGAAGTGGACTGAAGTTCCGTCACTCGGACGGACATATTGGTGAAGTGACAATTGAACACACGGGTCTCTGCACGATAAGGATATTTGAACTTCCATTTTAGGTGCCAGAAGAAACAGTGATTTCCGCGCTTCGCCCTTATGGGCATGTGATCAGTCACGAAGCTGAAAAATGGGCACAGTTTACCACATTCCCCATGCTCAATGGGGTGCGGCAAATACGTATTGAACTGAAAAAACATGTTCCATCTTATCTGACCATCGGTGGATGCCGTGCAATAATAATTTATGACGGCCAGCCGAAGACGTGTTCAGGCTGTGGACAAGTAGGACACCTACGTTCCCAGTGCATGCAGCGCAGGATCACACAGTTGCCACCTGGGGATGAACAGCTCCCGCCTGCACCGACGACTCTTCCGGTGACGTATGTTCAGGCTCTCCAGCATCCTGTGCCGACGTACGTTAAGGAACCCTCACTGAACGCTGTAGCGCACGAAGGAAACGAGGACAAACTGGAAACTACGTCCACGACCGATCGTATACCACCAACGAATAATGAGGTGTCTCAGGTTGAGGAGATGGACGCCACATCACCGGTAGTGCGTAATGACGTTCTTGCAAAGACCAAACAGCAGTGCACCAATCGACAGCAGACGACAAGACGACGGCCACCGTACAGTCGTCGCTCTTACACCCGGCCGAAAATCCTGAAGGCACCGACCTACCACACCACCAGACTGACACTATTGAGAAGATGGATGTCGAAACTGAAGTAGTACCGACGTCTGCCTTCATCACTACGGAGACGGCGTCAGATGACTGCCGACCGACCTCCGATACAGAACACCTCGTCCGCAAACAGCGCACCCCGCGGAAACGCAAGAAGAGGCGCCATTCGCCTTCTGATGATCAGATGCAAGATAAGGACGAGGAACCGACGTCGGATGAAGCAACTGACTCTGCCTCTCAGGTGTCCGGTGTCATCACTCCCCGTCTGGCACGTCACGATACAGCAGCGACAACACCTGCTCCTGTCTCAGATTCACCTTCACCTGCTACTGAACACCAACATGAGACTCAGGATGAAACATCCCCTCCACAACTACGAAGTTTCACGTCTGACGCTTGGGCAGACGATATCGAGAATGAAGCGGAAGATCTTGAGGGAGTCGAGGGTAGAAGTGCTCCCTCGGCTGCATCCAGCACTCCCCTATCACAATGACTGAGGCTGCACCAACAGCTTCCATGGCGCCGCCGGATCCGCCTGCTGACGATGTACTGAACAACTCAATAAAAGGTCTAGGCGCACAGACATACCGGCTCGCTACCGTTAACATCAATAACATACGTGCACGCCACAAATTGGCCATGCTACAGGATATGCTCAATGCAGCGGACATCGACATTGCCCTCCTTCAAGAGGTGCATGTAGAAGACTTCAAGAACCCTACGGATACACGACCTGCATCTCCCATGCGTCTGCCACTGGCAGTGGAGTGGCGATCATCCTCCGTGAAGGTCTTCTTGCTGAAGATGTCGAGTATCTTCCTGACGCCAGAGGGATGGCTATCACTGTCCAAGGAGTTCGAATAATTAACGTCTTTGCGCCGTCGGGATCGGGACGCCGACGTGAACGATCCACCTTCTTCGCAGAAGCGATCACACCCCTCTTTGTGGGACAACAAGACGCCTTGATAGTAGGAGGGGATTTCAACTGTACTCAAGCTCCGAAGGATCAATTACCTCGTCACTCTCCGTGCATGGAACTCGGAGCACTCGTCCACAATCTTCGGTTGGTGGACTCATGGGAACATGTTCATGGCGACCGGCCTGGCTTTACGCATTTTACCAGCCATTCGTCTAGCCGCATTGATAGGATTTACATCTCGTGTTCCATTGTCAGAGGGACGAGAGCAGCCGAAGTATGGCCTGTAGCGTTTTCTGACCACGAAGCCTATATTTGCGACCTTACCCTCAGACGTCAGAAAGTATGGCACAGCCATGGTCCATGGAAGCTGAATGTGTCCCATCTCGCCTCTCCAGAATGTCGGCAGCTCGTAGAGAACACATGGAACAACTGCAAACGCCGACGCGGCGCCTACCAGTCTGCCCTTGCTTGGTGGTTATTCTGTGCTAAGCCTGCCCTGCGGAAGACTTTGATAGGGTATGGGAGAGACGTAGCGGCATGGAGGCGACAAACAAAGGACGTTTACTTCAATATTTTAAGGGAATGTACCAGAATGCCATATTCACCTGCGAGGCAGACTACGGTGAATCACGCCAAAGCCCAAATCATCAGACTTACACGCCAGCATCTTGAAGGAACGATAGTCAGAGCCCGTACTGAAGACAGAGTAGCTCAAGAGAGTCCCTCCATGTACCATATCATCAGAGAACGACGGCGTCGACGAAGGGCCTTGATACATGTGCTGACTACAGATAGAGGACGATACGACACCCAGAGAGATATAGGACATGTCCTTCACGCTCACAATACGCAGCTGTACTCAGAGCTCCGCCACCCCCCAGAAGTAATCGAAGCGGTATCCCAGCTCACATACGGCAAAATTCCACAAGCTGCGGCTACTGAACTGACAGCCGATATAACAGAGGAGGAAATTGCGGCTACTGAACTGACAGCCGATATAACAGAGGAGGAAGTCACTGAAGCGATACAGATGGGACCCGCCAATAAGTCGCCAGGCCCTGACGGCCTCCCTCTGGAGTTCTACAGGGTCTTTCAACAACTGCTAGTACCAGTCTGGACGGAAATCTGCCGCGATCTCATGTCCCCCACGGTGCAGATCCCTGAGACGTTTTGCGAAGGGCTTATCATACCTATACACAAACCACGAGGTGGGACCAACATCTGCGACTACCGTCCCTTGACCCTACATGAAGATCTTCACTCGACTGTTGGCAGCACGACTCAAGCACACGGTCCGATACGTTGTTTCACAGGATCAGGCATCTTTAGGTGGCAGTCATAACATTCGCACTGCCCTCTGCCGCTATCGCGATATGATCGCACTTGCCAAGACAAATAAAATGCCTGGAGTTTTGGCTTGCCTCGATTTCAGCCAAGCTTTTGACAGAGTCGACCACACATTTTTAAAGGCCGTAATGCAACAGATGGGTTATCCCGAGACCATCGTAGACTTATTGGTACGTCTCCTTCACGGTGCGACATCAAGAGTACTGTACAACGGACGCCTCACACCGCCGATCCTCATCCAGAGATCGGTGCGACAGGGGTGCCCCCTATCAACGATATTGTACGCCCTCGGTTTGGAACCGCTGCTCTGTGGCTTTCGACAACGCTTGACAGGGATCACACTCGGTGGACATACTTTTTGCTGCACTGCCTATGCCGACGATCTGGTTCTCTTTCTTCGTGGTGAAGACGACGTCCGCGCAGCTTTGGCGTGGGTGGCGACCTACGGCGCAGCATCGGGCAGTGAACTGAATGTACACAAATCGCACGCTCTATCTATAGGTGACGGGCTGCTCGATAGGTGCGTGGGCCCATTGAGAATAACAGACACAATGCGCTGTTTGGGCATTGATTTTACAACTGACCTGCGGCGGACGATTGCCCTCAACAGTAGGCGCCTATTGCAACAGATTAGGGCAGGGATAGGCGACCACCGTCTTAGAACACTAGACATTCTGCAACGGGTGCGATATGCTAACGTCTATTTGGCGTCGCGCATCCCCCATGTTGCGCAGACACTGCCGATCCCGCCATATCTGGCCCGCAGCATGCTGGCGGCTATGGGGTCTTTTGTAAGTACCGGTATGCTCTTCAAGATTCGTTACGACTCCCTCACACTACCGAGGAACAGAGGTGGTTTAGGACTTTTTCACGTTCCGGACAGAGCACGGGCCTTATTTGTAAGCTCTCACATGAAGATATGGCGACAGTGTCCGACGAGTCTTACAAGCCTGCTGCTAGAGGCCTTAAGGCCGATCTCCCTCACCCCTCCAATACCACTATCCGACATTCCAGCCCCTTTCTTTTATTTCGGGCAATTCTTCCTCGACCTCAGCTACATGCGTACCGCACTTCCGCCCACACAATTGATATCGGCGAGGGCAATATACAACACCATGGAACAGAGCAGAGCCCCGAACGTGATAGAATCAAAACACCCCCATATTAACTGGCGTGTTGTGTGGCGAGCGGTGAGCGCGCCCACTCTCAACACAGACGTACAGTCTGCGTGGTACATCACAGTCAACGGGAAGCAGGTGTGCCAGTATCGCCTCCACCGAATTCATCTTGCGGACTCTCCTTTGTGTACCAAATGCGGAGTCGTGGATACAGATGAGCATCGCCTTGACTGTGGATCGGCGAAGGATGTTTGGTATTTGGTGCGCCAGGTACTGGCTTTCTTCACACGCACAACCCCCGAAATGATAACTACCAAATCGCTTCTCTTTCCAGAAGACTCGTATTACCCGAGAGCGAAAACTAACTCTGTTAAATGGATATGTGGTCACGCTGTACACTATTTGTTCGGCGATGGAGAGAAGACTGTACTTGATTTTTGGAACTATATGAACGAGCGACATTGTGCAATAGTTAGGAACCCCAAGTACCGCGAATATTTTTCCAATTTTCTTTGGAGCGCGTTCCATAACCCGCCTCGCAGCTGGAATATCGATGAAAGGAGAAGTTGACCCCAGAACGACAGAAGCACTGATTGAACTACAACCGGCAACGAAAGAAATCGAGAAGACGTTCATTGATAATCCGCAGCTAGACCTTCCTTGGAACGCACCAAGTCGTAATGCGACGACCTCTTTATTTTGTTTTTACGCCGGATGTGGAACGGCAGTATTTTCTACATAAAAATGCAGAACTATACATACTAATAAAGAATATACATGAAGCAACTATTTATTTCTCCCTTTTCCCCATTACAAATCTACATATATCTTTATGGGCCGATGCGGAGGAGGATTTTTATTTCATTTTATTTATTTATTTTTATTTTTTACTTATTTAATTTTTTTTTCCATCGAGCACGACTGGAGCGTTTGCGTACGTTCTATACTTGAGGTTAGGGTAAAAGTGGCGGTGGCACTAGCTTATTTTTTTTAGGTTTGTACATAATTATTAAGGGCGTGATGGGTGTTAGGAGCCAACGCCTGAAGTGGCAGAGATAGACGTGGGAAAAAAATAAAATAAAATAAAAAATAAATAAATAAATAAATAAAGGGGACTAAGGTGCTCCAGTTACGGTCTGCGCGGCCACTACGGTCGGGGGTTCGAATCCCCCCTCGGGCATGGATATTTGTGCCGTCCTAGTTTGTAAGTAGTTCATAAGTAGTTTGTAAGTTTAGGGACTGATGACCCCGTAGTTTAGTCCCATAGACTATACAAACATTTGAACATTTTTTAGTGTCTAGCTCTCGCGGCAACAACATATGATATCGGGCGCTGTTAGCATACTCGCGAACGTAACTTTAGATGGCCAGCTAATGTCAGGTGTCGATCAGTTCATCGGCAATTACAACGCAGATCTAAAACATAGATTTACAAAAGCATTAATTACAATAATACAAATGACCAATAAATTACTTTCTCCTAATAAGTAAAGAAGAATATGTTGTAGTGATCCTGGGATCTCATGTAGCGAGTTGTCAGAATTAAAATATCCCGCTACAAACGCGGTGAGTTGCAAAGTCGCCACTGGGGCATTACGTCTTGTGATAGAATGTCATTACCAATCGCAATCGTGTATCATTAAACGAGTATGGGATTGCGCATGTCATGTGCGTGCGACAACGACGTGACTGTGACTGCATATGAGAGGGAGGAAATGAAATGAAGAAAACGCGCAGTAGCGCATCCAGAAATTTGGTCTGGGAGGGTCTTGATCCGACACAGTTATTTACTGCTTTTTAATTTACTATAGAGCAGGAACAGCATTAGTTATTTACTTCATGGTCAACATGTAAGTTTTCAAAGAGCATGCAACAGTCATTGCCAACGTCCCCTCCCCCTAATTTAGCCTGCTTGGTTCTGAGCATGTCAGTTGTCACTCCAGAGACATTTCTATTCAATGATATGGTTATTTTCGTTTAACGGTTGCAATTTCGGCATAGGTAGTGTTGCAAAATATTTATACAACAATACCACTATGTAACAGAAAAAAAATCCCGACCAACGCTCTGTCACCCGATATTTATAATTAAACATAGTAGGAACAAAGTGTTTTTGATAATTTTTTAAGTGCACCATTGCTTTGAAATGACAAAGCGTTAGTTATAATAATATAATAATCAAATACGAAAAGCAAGTTGACAGATGCCAGGGAAAGGGTTTCACCCGAACCCAAAGCATCGGCTTCATAATGGAGCCAAAGCTCTAGTTGCTGGACTATCTGTAAGGTCGAGTGATGAACCGGCTGGCCAACGGCTTGGAATGAGTGGTCGTGGTGACTGCTGCTTTCACATCATAGCATCGTGGACATCAATATCTAAATCAAGAGAGTGTTCGGAAATTCCTCGCTACAGTCTTGGCGGACTTCAGCTGATACAGTGTACGTGTCTCTTATAATGGTGACGTGTTCATAGCTGTTAAAGGAAAAAAGGTAGGTGAGAGTTTAACGTCCCGTCGGCACCATGGTCATTAGAGAAGGAGCATTAGTTCGGATGAAGAAGGAAACCTACTGTGCCCTTTAAAAGTAACCATCTCGGCATTTACCTAGACGATTTAGGAAAATAACGGAAAGTCTAAATATGGATGGCCACAGGTGCGTAAGAATGTTTTGAACCACCATCCTCCCAAATGCAAACCCAGTGTGTTACAACCGCGCCACCTTGCTCCGTCGTAGCTATTAAGGTATGTATTTTAGAATCTATGATTGATTGTTGGACATTTTTTCTTGATTTGGTCCCTATTATCTCATCCTAAAAAAGATGAAGCATAGGGCCTGGGCTGGAGATTTATATAGTTCGCTTTTCCAAAGATAAAGAAGTGCTCATAGTATCACTGGATAACATTGCCGATCATGATATCAAAGCTAAGAGCTTGCGGTATAAAAGATTTATTTCACAGTGCCAAAGAGAGAAAAGTGCCCATACCATCGTTGAACGACATTTCCGGTCATGGATTCCAGTATCACGGTCTCGATTCCAGTAGATTTGTTTCAGTGTGTCAAAGATTTAGACGTGCTTATATCATTACTGGATAACAGTTCCCGTAATCTAGATAGGGCATCTAACGTTATATTTTCTGTATCCTCGATACACCTCACTGCAATATATCTCTGCATAAAGAGAACCTATGTAGAGCCAACATTTGTGTTAGGCAGTCAAGTACTTTGAAACATAATATGTAATGTATAGTTCTTTTGATTCCGCAATAACTTTTTCAATATATGTGAGTGTAAATTCTGTGAATGTATATTATCTAACAAAGTAAATAGATGCAAAGAGTACTGATGATAAATGTAGATTAATATTTTCTTAGTGATTGAAAACATTTGTTAACAACGTTAAATGCATATATTATCTAACAAGGTGAGTTATAAATTTGTACAGAGAATACGTTTCTCACATTTATAGCCCATGGTGTTCATGGTGTGGGTTCCTGTAGTCATGTCCTAGTTCATGAACCACGGGCAACGTATGAGTGGCCAAGTAAGTGGTCCTGACAGTTGCGATACGAGTTACTTTGGAATAAGGTTGGGCATCTCGGACACATTCTGAGTCGTGGCCACCTTTGTGCTCAGATGACAAAGACTACCAAATCCACCGGTTAGTCCCTCAACCGTTAGGGTACAACCAGTGGGGCCCTGGGCAAGTAAGGCTAGCAACCTGCTTCCCAGGTACTTCAATATCATGCTGGAAACAATCAGAGCAAAATGCCTCGGACCTTTGGAGGTGATGGAGTCCCACCTCTAATTGACAGACCAGGGACTCCTCCGATACGACTTGGCAAAGAATCTGGAATGAGATAGGGAGCTATTAATGTCAATGGGGATTACAATGGGAAGAAGGTAGAGCTGGCGGAGGCTTCAAGTAAAATGGGGTTAGATGTTTTAGCTGTTAGTGACGTTAGGGGAGAGAAAGAGGACGAAGTCGGGGGATACAAGGTCTACCTGTCAGGAGTCAAAGTAGGAAGAGCACAGTGGGGTGTAGGGTTTTACATAAGGAAAGCAATCGAACCCAGCATAATTGCAATAAGATATGTAAACGAACGACTGATGTGGATAGATTTGGCCATCTCCAGCAAGAAAATTAGGATTGTGGCAGTGTATGCACCATGTGAAGGGACAGATCAAGATGAGATGGGCAGATTTTACAACGTACTTAGTGATGTAGTTATTAGAGTGAAGGATAAGGATAGTGTTTTACTCATGGGTGATTTCAACGCCAGAATAGGAAATCGAACAGAAGGTTATGAAAAGGTTATAGGTACGTTTGGAGAGGATATGGAGGCCAACAGGAACGGAAAACAGCTCTTGGATTTCTGTTCCAGTATGGACTTAGTTATCATAAACTCCTTCTTTAAGCATTAGGACATTCACTGTTATACTTGGGAAGGAAGGGGAACCAGATCTGTCATTGACTATATAATAACAGACCAGGAATTCAGGAAGACAGTCAAGGACACACGTGTTTTCAGGGGGTTCTTTGATGATACTGATCAATATATAATCTGCTGTGAAATTGGTTTTGTGAGGCCAAAAGAGCAAAAAGTCAGGTCCATGTGTAGAAGGATAAGAGTGGAGAAGTTTCAAGACAAGGGAATTAGACACAAATACATAACAATGATCTCGGAAAGGTACCAGTTAGTTGAATGTAATGAATTATACTCACTGGAAGAGGAACGGTCAAGATACAGGGACACACTACTGGAAGCAGCTAGAGAGTCTTGGAACAGTACTGTGTAAAGGCAGGAAGTAGCAGACAGCTTGGTGGAATGACACAGTCAAGGCAATCTGTAAAAAGAAAAAGAAGGCATTTCGAAAATGGCTTCATACTAGAAAAGGCAGACAGAGAAAGTTATACATAAATTTATCCATGTTGTTTGGATTTTTTTTTTTGAGGTCTGCGACTGTATTATAAGCTTTTTTGGAATGATTAATGCTGCATCAGTCACTATTTATAAATATTTGTATTGGCACGACGCGTTTCGGCAGCATGCTGCCATCATCGGGTGCATTTTTACAGTTACTGGTTACATTCTTGATGTATTGTGTTTTATGTTGTGGATGCCAGTGAGGTTATGTTTGTACAGTTTTAACCTGTTAGGAAGATATGGCTATTTTTACAATTATTTTTCATCATTGAAATTAATTAAATTAATGATGAAACATAATTGTAAAAATAGCCATATCTTCCTAACAGGTTAAAACTGTACAAACATAACCTCACTAGCATCCACAACACAAAACACAATACATCAAGAATGTAACCAGTAACTGTAAAAATGCACCCGATGATGGCAGCATGCTGCCGAAACGCGTCGTGCCAATAAAAATATTTATAAATAGTGACTGATGCAGCATTAATCATTCCAAAAAAGAGAAAGTTATGTTGAAGAAAGAAACAAAGCCAAACGGATAATTACAGACTCCAAGCAAAAATCATGGGAAGACTTTGGAAATAAGCTAGAAACTCTGGGTCAAGCCGCGGGAAAATCATTTTGGAGCGTAATCAGCAATTTTCGAAAGGCAGGGAAGAAGGAATTATCTAGTGTTTTGGACAGGTCAGGAAAGTTGCTAGTAAATCCTGTGGATGCCTTGAGCAGATGGAGGGATTATTTTGAAGAATTGCTCAATGTAGGTTAAACGTTCAATGATGTGTCAGATCTTTAGGTAGAATGGAATAGGAACGACGATGGAAACAGAATCTCATTTGAGGAAGAGTAGAAAATGGTCAGTAGATTACAGTGCAATAAAGCGGCTGGGGTGGACGAAATTAAGCCGGAACTCGTCTAATACAGTGGAATATCAGGTCTCAAATAGTTACACAGGATAAATGAGAAGGCGTGGGAATCGGGACGAGTTCCGACTGACTAGACGAAAGCAGTAATCACGCCAGTTTTCAAACATTGAAACAGAAAAGATTGTAACTACTATCGAGGTCTCTCTTTAATTAGCGTTGTAGACAAAATATTCTCAGGTATTGTTGAAAGGAGAGTGCGAGTATTAATTGAGGGCAAGTTAGATGAAAATCAGTGTGGGTTTAGGCCTCTTAGAGGCTGTCAGGACCAGATCTTTAGCTTACGGCAGGTAAGGGAAAAGTGCTATGAGTGAAACAGGGAATTGTATCTATGTTTCATAGATCTAGTAAAGACTTATGACCGTGTTCCTAGGAGGAAGCTACTGTCAGTTCTACAAAATGATGGTATAGGAGAAAAAATTCTGCAGGCAATTAAAGGGCTTTACGTAGACTGCCAGGCAGCTGTTAGAGTAGACGGAAAATTAAGCTCAGGGTAGTTTCAGGGGTAAGACAAGGCTGTGACTTGTCACCACTGTCGTTCCCTATGTTGAAAACAGTAGACTGGCAGGGCGGGATTAAAATAGGTCAAAACAAAATAAGCAGTCTCGCATATGACTTAGTTGTAATGGCCGATTCAACTGAAAGGTTGCAAACTAATATTTCAGAGCTCAATCAGAGGTGCAAGGATTATGATGTCAAGATCAGCACCTCCGAAACGAAAGTAATGACTGTGGGAAAAAGATTTAAACAGATTGAGTGTCAAAAGGAGGAACCAAATTAGAATAGTAGACAGTTTCAAGTACCTAGAATGTATTTTCTCACAGGATGGCAACATAGTGAAAGAACTGCGATGGAGATGAAGCAAAGCTAATGCAGTGAGTGCTCAGCTAAGATCTACTTTCTGCAAGCAGGAAGTAAGTACCAAGACTAAGTTAGCAGTGCACCGCTCTATCTTTCGACCAACTTTGTTGTATGGGATTGAAAGTTGGGTGTATACAGGTTACCTTATTCACAAGGTAGAGGTTACAGATATGAAAGTAGCAAGAATGTTTGCAGGTACTAATATATGGGAACAATTAAAGGAGGGCGTCCATAATGAGGAAATCAAAGAAAAACTGGGAATGAACACCATGGATGAACCAGTAAGAGCGAACAGACTAAGATGGTGGGGTCATGTTACACGCATGGGAGAAGCCAGGTTACCTAAGAGACTCAAGAGCTCGGCTGCGGAAGGCAACAGGAGTCGAGGCAGACCAAGAAGAAAGTACTTAGATTTGGTGAAGAATGATTTTGAAATAAAAGACATAACATCAGACAAGGCATCAATGTTAGCACTGAATAGGGGATCATGGAGGAATTTTATTAGAGGTACTATGCCCCAGACTGAACACTGAAAGGCATAATCAGTCTCTAATGATGATGATGATGATTATACCCCATGAAGATTTTTAAATGAGACACCTAAGGTATTCAGTGACCACTTTTAAAATTCTGATCTGTTTCCAGCACATACAGTGTTCATAACAAATTCATTTGAAGTACGAATACCAAAATTTTTTATCTAATGACTTATCTGATAACAAAAAAAAAATGTTCAAATGTTTGTAAAGCTTATGGGACGTAACTACGGGGTCATCAGTCCCTGAACTTACAAACTACTTACAAACTAGGACGGCACAAATATCCATGCCCGAGGGGGGATTCGAACCCCCGACCGTGGCCGTGCTGACCGGGACTGGAGCGCCTCAGTCACCTCGGCCACCGCGGCCGGCTATCTGATAACCAGATACTCTTACTCTGTTGTTCACCCGCTCGGCATGATGTAGGGAGGAAAAACAACCGCGGGTGTTATAATAGCTGAGCGATCGTTTATGAAATGAATGTAAAATGAGATTACTAAACTCCAATATGAGTCTCTCAGTGCATAATCTACAAATTAGTCCTGGAAAATGAAAAAAGAACACTATGAATTCGTAGACCTAGCAAGGGGAAATTTTATTAACACACTAACAAACCCGGTTACGCTTCGCAGTAGCTAATGTATAAGGGATATATACCCTAATCTCTTCTCTTCTTCTCCCTATGACTATCCATTCCTCCCCCTTCCTTTGTCCATCTCCTCCTCCCCCTATCTTCACACCACTCTCTCTTATTCTACACCGCATCCATCTCGGCCCACTCCTCTCTGCGTCTATATCATATCCCTTTTTAAATCCATTTCATTCCCGCCGGCCGCGGTGGCTGAGGTGACTGAGGCGCTCCAGTCACGGTCAGCACGGCCACTACGGTCGGGGGTTCGAATCCCCCCTCGGGCATGGATATTTGTGCCGTCCTAGTTCGTAAGTAGTTCATAAGTAGTTTGTAAGTTTAGGGACTGATGACCCCGTAGTTAAGTCCCATAAGCTTTACAAACATTTGGACATTTGATTTCATTCCCAAAAACAACTTCACTATTTTATGTTAAAAATGACTGGGAAAAGGAAAACAAAACCGCACATTTTTATAGAAAAGCTTAACATGTTTTTCTCGCAGCGAGCAGAATGCAAATGCATTTTATAAGACGTTTATAGTTCCTTGATGGTTGTTTATTGAAAATATATTAATGGGAGCAATACCATTTTTTAATGAAATTCCGTAAGAAATAAAGCGTAATTGCAATACAAGAAGTCGAATGGAAATACAACGTTTCGAAAGTCTTTGTGTTGCGGTCAATGTAACGCTTGTTGAACGATATTTTTTGTTTTCCCGTCCGGAGAGAAAACGAACAGATGGTTTATCAACTCTCGAACACGACTTGTACAACTGCCCGTGGGAAAAACACGGCGATTCAAGATTTTTATTCCACAAGCTTCCAACGGCTGGCCTTGCGATTTATTAATCGTCATTGCGTTGCGCGTAAGCCGACCGATATTACGATGCCACAATAGATACATTGTTCTAAAAAAATAAACCACGATCTGTACTCAGTTTGTTTGTAACACTCAAAAATACCACGAACTGACATCAATATTATCTTTGCAATGCCCCAAAGATATGAACACCACCGATAACCCCATGGAGGTAAAAATAATACGGAAGGGCTTCTAAAGAAACAGCGTTTCATGTTAAATCTGTCTCGCTGTTTTAAGCTTGTGTGAATAACGCCTCCCTTTATTTTAACATCTTTGGCGTATATTTTCGCTCCGTTAGAGCGCATTTGGTCGCTATGTGAGTAGCGAATAATAAGGTGATTGTTGGAGAATCTAGAAAATGGTCCGAACTGGAAGCGTACTTTCAGTTTTTCTCAAATCCTGATATTTTCCGGTAGATTTTCCAAAAAATTTCTTTCATACAAACCTTGTCCAGTGAATTACTAACAGAACAAAGAAGATATCAGCGAAATCGGTGAAGCCATTCTCAAGTGATGCGCTTCCATACATGCGACAATTCATTTTTATTAATATAGGTAGAATCTTGAGGATGTATACAACAAACGTTCTATGTCTCCATAAATACTCTGCAAGTCACATTGAAGTGCATCGCAGAGGGTTCATCGAACCGCTTTTATGATGTTTCTCTACTGTTCCATTCTCTAATAGCTCGCGGGAAAAAGAAACACCAAAATCTTTCCGTTTTTGACCTGATTTCTCTTATTTTAATTTGATGCGCTTGTCTTCGTATGTAGGTGGTGGGTAATAAAGTATTTTCGCATTCGGAAGGGAAAGTTAGTGAAGAAATTTCGCAAGTAGATCTCGTCACGACGAATAGCGCCTTTCTTTTAATGATTTCCACCCTAAGTCGTGCATCTTTTCCGCGACACTCTCTCCCCTATATCGCGATAATACAGAACGAGCTGCCCTTGTCTGGACTTTCTCTAAATCGTCTGTCATTCCCACTTGGTGGAGATCCCACAATGCGCAACAATACTCCAAAATAGGACACATAAGCGTGATCTAGAAAGTTTCTTTAGTAGAAGTGTTGTATCGTCTTGGATCGCTTTCCCTACAATATTTTCTATGTCTTCTTTCCAGTTTAAGTTGTTGGTAAATGTTAGTCCTAGGTATTTACTTGAATTTACGGTCTTTAGGTTTGGCTGATTTATTGTGTAAATGAAGTTTAATGGATTTGTTTTAGTGGTTATATGGAAGGCTTCACACTTCTCATTATTAAGGGTCAATTGCAATTTTTGCACCACCTAAATCATTTTGCAGTTGCTTTTGATCTTCTGGTGACATTAATAACCGATAAGTGACAGCATAATTCGTGAACAGTTTAAGGGAGCTACTCAGATTGTCTCCTAAATCGTTTATAGAAATAAGGAACAGTAAGGGCCAAGAGCACTTCCCTGGGGAACGCCAGATATCACTTCTGTTCTACTCGATCACACAGAGCCATAGTTCGTGAATTGACATACAAGAACGTACGAAATGTCGACGCTATATAATACCGTGCATACCGTCCTTTTTCAGCAACGAAAGCTGCAAACCTACCTTGAAGACGATCGTAGATATGCCGAATGTAGTTTTGCGGAATGGCCTGCCATGCAGTTTCTACCTAGAGACTCAGTTGGGTCAGATTTCGTGCTAGTCGTGCATAACGCACAAGATGACGTTCCATTCGTTCCCAAACGTGCTCAATGAGGGACAATCTGGGGATGGTACTGGCCAAGGTAGTTGACGTATAACGTTGGGTGGTTCGGGGAACATGTGGACGTGCACTGTCCTGTTGGAAAAGCATGTCGCCTTGTTGGTGCATGAACTGCAGCAAGATGGGTTGAATGATGGTTTTAATGTACTTTGCGAAGTTCAATGTTCCCTCGAAGATCACCAGAGGAGAAAGGCCAGTGTAGGATATATATATATATATATATATATATATATATATATAAGAACAGACGTCACTTCTGATCCTGCAGTTGTCATTATTTATTATTCACAGAATATATGACATCAACTGCGATTAGGCAAAGCTGAAAATGTGCACCCAGCCGGGATTCGAACCCGGGTCTCCTGCTTTCTAGGCAGTTGCGCTGACCCTTACACCACTGGGGACACAGACGCCACACAATATGCCGGCGACGGGCAATGATCCTATCGTTAGTGGGGAGGGGTGGGCAAATTTTAAGCCCTTACCCTTACGGGAATTAGTTTAATAACTACGAGTTTGAGTACTGTGGACAGGGCGAAACTGGGAATTTGTATCTGACGGGAGGCGTGCTTGGATAGTCCTTGCAGGTGCGGTGATCACTGTGTCCCCAGTGGTGTAGGGGTCAGCGCAACTTCCTAGAAAGCAGGAGACCCGAGTTCTAATCCCGGCTGGGTGCACATTTTCAGCTTTGCCCAATCGCAGTTGATGTCATATATTCTGTGAATAATAGGATATGGATGCCTACACCATGATGCCGGGTGTCGGGCCTTTGTGCCTCTCTCGTATACACTCCAGATTTTCGCGCTCCCCTACTCAACGCCACACACGCGTACGACCATCACTGGCAACGAGACGGAAGCAACTGTCATCACTGAAGACGACACGTCTCCATTCGTCCTTTCATAAGCGCATATCGCGACACCACTGGAAGCGGGCTAAACGATGTACACTAACAGTAAACATGATCGTGCAGCGTGGTGTGGTCGTTCTCCTCTGGTGATTGTTGATGGATCATTGAACAGTGCACGATATATTGAAACTATCATTTAACACGTCTTGCTGCTGTTCATGCACCAACAAGGCGATATGATTTTCCAACAGGACAATGCACGTCCACATGTATCCTGTACCACCTCTTCAAGGTATATAAGAACTACCCTGGACAGCACGATCGCCAGATCTATGCCCCATTGAGCATGTTTGGGACCGAATGAAACGTCATATTGGCAAGGTCTGCACGACCGGCACGAAATCTGGTCCAGCTGAGGCACCAGGTGGAAATTACATGGCAGGCCATTCCGCAAGACTACAATCGGCACCTGTACGATCGTCTCCATGGAGAAAACTGCAGCTTGCATTGCTGCAAATGAAGGGTATACACGGTACTAGCGTCCACATTGCGCACGCTCTGGTGACTGTACTCACGTGCGTAGGCTCTGTCTGTGTGGTCGTGTGTTGTATACATCATCAGGAATCACAGATTTTTGGAAACATTTTTGTTTCACTTATGGGGAACAGAACTCTTATTTAAGTGTATATATAAAGAACAGTCTGGAGTGCAAAATATATATATATATATAAAATAAAAATATAAAAAAAATAATTTTTTTTTTGACTAGGTTCGGTCTTATTTTAGACCATCTTCAGGAAATTAAGCTCCAGTGATGTGGAGCTGGCAGGAAACTTGGAGCTTTTGGGGCCTTTGAGCAGTGACGCATGAGAAGGCTCCAAGTTTCCTGCCAGCTCCACAACATCAATGCAGCTTAATTTGCTGAAGATGGTCTAAAATAAGACCGAAACTAGTCGAAATTTTTTTTTTTTTTTTTTTTTTTTTTTTTTTTTTTTTTTTTGCCCTCCAGACTGTTCTTTATATATGAATCATCAGGAATGTTTCAATAAAATTTCGCTCCGCTGGGGCGACGAATTCATAGTGGTTTTATTTTTATTTATTTATTTGTATTTTTAAGACAACTACCTACCCAGTGCGAGAAAAACTTGTATACAACATTAGGCAGAGGTATGCTCTCGATTTTCCTCGAACAGGTGCAATTCTGGGTACGTTCATGTTTCCGTAAACAGTCTAAAACTTCCATAAAGGCACTGACCGTCATGCCTCACAGCGGGATAAATCTGTTAACAGTTAAGGAGATTATTTTCGTAATAATAAATGATTTATACTTTTTTCCCATTTGCCTCGATTTAGTTTTGCAGCCCCCTCCCCCTCTATTGCTCTGGTCGATCTACAGAGGATATTCGAGTTCAAAGTCCTACCTGGAACAAAATTAACTTCTCGGTATAAGACAACAACAATGCTGTTTTATTTTCGAAATCCAATAGCATATTCTTAGCCCAAATCATCTCTTTTTGTTGGCTATCGCCGAAACAAACAGCCACTGTTTATCGCTGCTTTTTTTTTTTTTTTTTTTTTTTTTTTTTTTTTTTTTTTTTTTTTTTTTTTTTACATGTTGAAGCATAAAGTGAATTTGCTAGCCCAGTCATATATTTTGTTCAGTGCATGAACTAGTAAGCGCAGTTGCTGTTTCTTTTTTACTTAAATAGACAGATTCATCACACTACGTCTGACATTTATACCTATCATTCACTATACAAAAAGTAACTTTATCCATATTAACCGAATATTTTTAATATCAAGACGATCTTTTCTTGTACCCTTCTGTGACAGAATGGGGGACTGATGACCTCCGTAGTTTTGTCCCCCTAAACCAAACCAAACCAATCATTGTTAGGCAATTTCTTATGTGTGTATTTCACTTTTCTTACCGTTTCTTGGGAGGGGCGTCCAGGCCTGTGGTGTAGTGATGTGCAGTGTATGTGTGTGTGTGTCTGTTGTGTGTGTAAGTGGAGGGAGGGTGGGGGTTGTGGAGGTTTACTGTCCACGGTACGGTGTGTGGGCGACGTGTTGTTGGGCTGGGGAGGCTGGGGCAGGCGAGCATTGGGGAGAGCCCCAGTTTACGCAGTTCCCCCAGGGACCCGTGACACCAGTTACGCCCCTGGCCCAGATTCGTCTGCTGGGTCGCTGGTCGTTGCACACACTCGACATCCATTCTCTGAGATAAGCGTGTGTGCTTTACGCGACGGCTCTAGCAAACCGTGTTTAAGATTTACGGCGTCCCGTAGAAGCGTTTTCTGTGTAGCAGTGGAGTGATTTCATTTAACTGCCTGTCACTTAATGAAATTGTTCGTTGTGCGCCATTTGCACTAGCTTGTTCGTGGCAAGTGGAAGTTTAACAGGACCAAACATCCAATTTACGGCGAGCAAATTTATGTTGAACGCACTTATTGATACCTTTCGATTGTTGGTGATGAACTCAAGAACATTAACAACTTTTCACTTTCAACAGGTACAAGGCGCTATTGATTTAATCAATACACTTCTATTGATTCTTGAAGTTCTTATTAACACCAGAAAAGATACCCAAACGTAGTTTTTAGCTATATTTATTTTTCGGCTATGGAAACATGGCAATTTTCTGTTCAGTGGCCAATGGACAGTGTGGAGTAAAAATCGTAGAGATTCAAAAGGATGTAGGTTGCCGTTCGTATTCTCAGATGAGGAGGCTAGGACAGGACAGGGTAGCGTGGAGAGCTGCCTCAAACCAGTCTGCGGAGTGAAGACCACAGCAACGGCCAGTAATGAGAGTCTGGTCATTCACTATTTTCCGTTATAAGAGTTTGTTAACCCTTGTTAAGTGAGAAACGCACTGCCTGCGCGACGCAGAGAACCATCTGTCGTGGCTGGTCCGCCCCTGTTCACTCCCGAGTATGGCACCGAGCTGCCCTCAATAAGATAGCTGGACTGGAAGGCAGGCAAGGCGAAACATGTAAATTCATAAATCTAGATCAAATTAAGAAACAATGTGGGGTAACACCACAACAGGGAATACATTTCATAAGATTGTGCGTATGCTAGTTATCTTCCCAATAACATTGTTTCCTGAGGATGGCGACATGGTCCGCCGAAACTATTTGGCAGTAATCTCTTTTTAATCATACATTATACATCTGTAGCCCTAACATCCAGTTACACCTTGGATGCAATTGCACTAGAACCTTATCGGCTCCACTAGACCTCGATCGTATCATAAAAATCATCAGATGATACCGGACACTCGGGTGTATTAATATAGATTAACCCTCTGAAGATACTCGATTGCAGACTTGTAGTGACTTAATTCAAAATTCGCCCGTGCCCTATTATCAGACTAGTGGTTTAGCTAGCGATTTTGTGTAGAGGTATGACAAGCGATGGATCGCTCTCGAGACAATATCGAATCGGTTCATCATGCGTGCCATGTCACACCTCGTATTGAGAACTGAATTTAAAGAAATCGAAGGCTTTACTTTTCAGCATGGCATCGAACACTGCAAGTGACGAAACATTGTGGCCTGCTCTCAATAACGAAATTATTCGTAAGAGACGAAGAGCAGGAAGTAGGTAAGTGAAAGACACGTTGGTTGACCGTGCAGACACGCTTCATTCAAAATACTCCTTGTAGTGGCTTTTCTATTCGTATTAAGTACTAATATTCGTTTGATTAAAATATTTTCTGAAGACCTATGCATAGGATTGATTCTTGTAGGAGAAATTTATCTTTTCAAGCAGTGTTTCTATTTTTCAGGCACGACAACCTTGAATCACCTAAGAAATATTGTACTGTGAGATAGTGTCGTTTCCCTATAGGCAATAATGAACTTATACCATGAAACGAGGGTTGGAACTTAAATAATGGCAACACTGCTGTGGAGAAGCTATGCAATGGAATCTATTATTGTCGCTGCTAGCACACGTTGTTGACATATCTACCTTACCTCCGAGCAAATGGACTCGCTCGTTCCCGTCACCGGCGCGAACACAATCGAGGGGAACACAGTCACTTGGGAGCGAGCGGTCTAACGTAACGGTGTCACTATGTTTTCAAAACAGGTACAACGGAGTTGGATCAAGAATGAATGTGCCAGAGGTCGCACTACATGACAGCGTCATGGTCTTAAAGAGTCGTGCAGGAAGTCCTAGTATGGTGAAAGTTATGGTGATTCTCTTGTAAGGTGTTACACTAACACAATACGTTCCCCCGCGGCAGACTATCAGTGCACAGTAATACTATTCGTTTTTGATGCATCATCTGTGACCAGCTTTGCGAAAGAAGTGGCAACACTTTCTGCGCAAACCACCCATCATTTTGCACGACAACGTGCGGGCGCTTATAGCGCAAGCTGTGGATGCTCTGTTCGGTCGATGGGATTGGAAAGTACTTTAACATATACCATATTCCCCGGAATTAAGTCCTTGCGACTTTGATTTGATTCCGAAGATGAAAGAACCACTCCGTGGCATTCGCTTCAGAACTGTCCCAGAGATTCGACAGGCAGTAGACCGCTCCGTTCGCATTATCAACAAAATAGGCTCTGCTAACGGTATACTACGCCTTCGACATCGCTGGCAATGGGTTCTACACAACCCTGGTGAACACTTTGATGGACAGTGTTGTTATGGTTTTCGGAGTCTGGTTTGATGCAGCTATCCAACCTACTCTATCCTGAGCAAGCCTCTTCATCTCCTCATAAGAACGGCAACTCACATCCATTTGATCGGCTTACTGTATGCATCTTTTGGTGTCGCTCTCCGATTTTTTCCCCACACACTCCCCTTCAATGCAAAATTTATTATTCCTCGATGCCTAAGAATGTGTCCTACCAGTCGATCCCTTCTTTTAGTCATGGTATGCCAAAAATTCCTTTCTCCCCATTTCTGTTCAGTACCTCAAATGTTCAAATGTTTGTAAAGCTTATGGGACTTAACTACGGGGTCATCAGTCCCTAAACTTACAAACTACTTATGAACTACTTACGAACTAGGACGGCACAAATATCCATGCCCGAGGGGGGATTCGAACCCCCGACCGTAGTAGCCGTGCAGACCGTGACTGAAGCGCCTCAGTCCCCTCGGCCACCGCGGCCGGCTGTTCAGTACCTCTTCATTACTTTTGCGGTCTACCCACCAAATCTTCAGCATTCTTCTGTAGCAGCGCATTTCAAAAATACCTCTATCCTCTTCCTGTCTGCACTGTTTATCGTCCAAGTTTCACTCCCGTACAAGACCATACTCAACACAAATGCCTTCAGTAAAGACTTTCTAATTAATATTCGATGTTAGCATATTTCTCTTTCCCATTGCCGTTCTGCATTTTATATTCTCTGTACTGCGACCATCACATGTTCTTTTACTACCCAAGTACCAAATCTCATCTACCACCTTCATTGTTTCGTTATCTGATCTAATTCCTTTAGCATCGCCTGATTTACCAAGACTGCATTCCATTACCTTTGTTTGATCTTATTAATGTTTATTTATTCGCTTTCTTCAACACACTGTCCATTCCATTCGACTGCTCTTCCAGGTCCTTTGCTGTCTCAGACAGAATTACAATATCATCAAAAAAACGCCATGTTTTTATTTCTTCACCTTGAACTTTAATCCCTATTTCTAATTTTCCTCGATATCCTTCACAGCTTGCTTTATGTACAACTTGAATAACATTGGAGAAAGGCTACAACCCTTTCTTAACATGTGTAAACATGTAACGCTTATTGTGTTGCATGTCAAAAAATAGTTGCCACTATTTAAGTTCCAACCCTTGTATATATTCACAGGCAATAATCATAAATGTAATGAAATGAAAGGTTTCCGCTTGGGAGGCGATGTGAGATGTTTCTTTTATTAAACTTCAAAATCAGGCTGATTTTATTCTTGTGACTTGTACCCGCAAGAAAAAAATGTTCAAATGTTTGTAGAACTTATGGGACTACGGGGTCAATAGTCCCTAAGCTAACAAACTACTTATGAACTAGCTAATCCTAAGGACGGCACAAATATCCATGCCCGAGGGGGAATTCGAACCCCCGACCGTAGTGGCTGTGCAGACCGTGACTGGAGCGCCTCAATCCCCTTGGCCACCGCGGGTACCGGCAAGACCTTTTAAATGTTTTTTATGACATGACTGATAAAAATGTTTTAAGCAGAGCACATAGGTCATCATGACTTGCAATTCTGCCCTGATGATGTCCCATCATAGGGTCGAAATCGATATGTTTTGAAGTTCAATAAAAGAAACATCTCACATCGCCTACCAAGCGGAAACCTTTTATTTCATTATAATTCTATGGTGGGCTGGAACAAAATGGAATCTAGTTAAAATCATAACTTTGTTAATGGACCATAGCAGTGACTTTATTTATTTAAAAAAAATCAAAACATAGCTAGTGAATTTTCTTTATTAATAAGTAGGAGGCATAATTTCTGTAATTGTAATTTTTACCTGAATCCTCTGTTATTCCTCTTGTCTCACGGGGTGACCGAGTTGCCGCGTCCGCGGCTTCGTGCTACGAGGCCAGCGCACAGCGCCTGCCTGCTATCTCATTGTCACGCCACAAAGGGGGGCAGCGCCGGAACGCGTGTTCTGAGGGGTTAATTCGCCACCCGCAGCCACCTCAGCTAATTAATTAGCTACCTACTTACCCATTACGTGTCGTGCAATTTAATTACACCTCACACTTCCATTCATGCTCGCGCCCGCTGCCGTCGACAAAACCAGTAGAAACATTCCTTTCCGTACTTTTCTAACCTTCTCATTTATTTTGAAAGCTATTTATTTCTCCGAAGAATTTTGATTTCCTATTTTAATAGCCAGGAAATATGCCGCTGAGATTACAGATGTAATCACTTAAACGCCTTTTTTCTGAGAAATTATATTCTTTCTCCGAGTTGCGATCCGACATTCTTGGAATATTAGGCCAGTCGCCAGGTATGTTTAGGTCCAAAAAAATTGCAGGAACCTGCATTTTTGGTATGTTGTTAGGACATATTAGAGTAGTATTAAACCAAGTTTGCAGCTTCGAAATCCTTTAGCTTAACTTTTAAAAGCCAAAAGACCTCGACTTTTCGGACTTTTTTCTGGTTTTGGCTTATAACTCGTGAAGGGTGGTTTTTTGACGAAAAGACACTCGAACCTCTATTAATGTAGATAAAATATTCTATAATTTAAACCCAACCGCAGCTCTGTAAGTCCAATAGTTCTCGAGATATTGGACTTCAAAAATTGCCTTATTTCTCCAAAAAGTTCAAATTTCCGATTTTAGTCGTCTTTCGGCTAGAATATTGGCTCTAATGATCATCACACGGGGAAAATCATACAAAACGAAGTTATAGAGCAGTTATTTAGCTTTAATCTAAGTACAGAACGAAGTCCATAGGCCCAATAGATGTTTAGTTATCGTTAAAAAACTGAAAGTTGGAAAAATCGGATTATTCCATAAACTGACACAGATGAATTGCAGTCCTCTTATCCTACATATGTTAAAGAAAAAGGAAGAATTACGGCGATGATTATTAACGCATTCTATGTTTGGCAGCGGGGCCGCTTATACCTGTTACACGTGGTCCTACGTCGTGCCCACCATGCCGTGCCTAGGAGCTGGTTGAGGTAAATTGCACCATCGGCTTCACAGGTTTAACTTTCGTCTGTGCTGTCGTTTCCTTTGGTTTCATCCATCTAGCTCTTTTTACATTCCTCTTCGGTTTCTTTCTTATTGTAGGAAGCCACTGACCATGTTATATTCCATATGGCGATATCCAGGCCTGTTTTGCGTTCACACGGTGGCTACACTAGAACTTAGAACGCCTCATGCCCGGATTAGAAAATGTAAGTCAGCAATACATTCTTCCTTCCGCTAATGCATGCTAGCTTGAGCTAGGACCATCACATTTCTTATTTAAAATCTGTTTTCCTTATCCTTGTAGATAAACTGATGTGCCTTTTGTAGGCAAAACGCATTATTAATAAATAAAAATCTGAAACCAAGGCTGTTTACATACATAATGGGAGAAACTTGTATACGCAAATGACAAAGCCACACTTACGGGCGATTTTTGGAAGTTCAGGATTTAAAATGGTGACCCGAACACGGAAAGTAAGTAACTATGGATCATTTGTTATATCACGTGTAATTCGTCATTCAGCAAACTCAAAACCGATCACTTTTTCATCCCATCATCACAGGTGTCCCGTTAATGTGAAGGACAACATGCCACTGACCAAATTATCCTCTAAGCTGGTGGTTGAAATTCCTCGGAAATTACCAAGGACTCCAACACCTTGTCAAGGAACCCGTCACGGAGAGTGCCACCAGGAAGTTGAATAGACAGTTTAAAGAAACGGGATCGGTAGCAGATAAGCTCCGCACAGGCCGTTTCCGTACAGCAGCTGTTGAGACTACGACCACGGCAGCGTTAGCAGCTGTGGCTACAAGTCCCGTCCGAGGTATCAGGCGAGTTGCCCAACGGCATGGCATTCCTCGGAGCAGTAGAGTAGTACAGCGGCAGAAATGACATCTATACAAAATGCAACTCCAGCAGCATCTGGCTGAAGACGGCCCTGATCGAAGGATGCAGTTTTGTGAATGTGTGACAGCACAACACGTTGCCGATCATAACATTGCGTACAAGACACTCTTTAGTGAAGAGGCGAATTTTTACGTCAATGGGCACAACATGCGCTAGTGGGCACTGGACAAACCAGAGTGGAAGTCTCCCGGTAGGTCTCAAGAAGGTGGTAAAATGATGGTATGGTGCGGCATTTGGGGAATGCGTCTTAACGGTTGGGTTTACATGGGCACGAAAATCGATTGTGGAACTGGAAAACCGCTTTAGATAAGCGGACTTCCAGAACCGATTTTGGAGTGTTTACATGACCAACCAAAACGGATTTGGGAAATCGGTTTACGAAATCCGGTTTTGGGAGCCCATGTAAACGGGGTGTTTGACTCTTATATTTCTGCCAGACACAATGCTGTGACATATCTGCAAATGCTTGATGAGGTAGCCGTGTCTATGTTTGCAACGAAGATGGGAAATTCGCTTCTTACTATCAGTAGGATGGAGCGCCACCCCATTATGGTACCGGTGTATGAAAATGTCTTGACGAGCATTTCGCCGGCTGCTGGATTGGGCGTTATAGTCCCGTGGAGTGGCAGCCATGTTCACCTGATCTGATCTCCCTAGATTTTTACCTATGTGTATAACTGAAGGCCATGGTGTAAATCGTGAAGATTCGTGATATGCAACACCTGAAACAGCAGATTACAGAGGTCTGCGATACTGTCACATTCTGTGACTTGGACTTACTTTGAAATGTGTTTCGAGCCATTAGTGTCGTGATTAATGATGAATTACATCTGTTATAATAAATGATCCATAACTTGTTATTAATAAAGATTTTGGAAAACTGAGTTCACCATTGTGTTTCTAGTCAAATTCTACCCTTAGGTATCACATGATCCCTTCCTATAGAAGAAATTTGAGCTGAATACCAAGACGCTGGACGGCTCTCGCAGGTCACCCCAAAAAGTTCCCCACACCCCACCCCCTTTCTTTGTATCTATGTCAATCCCATTCCTAACTCTCACCATTTTCGTGATATTTTGTCCAGTCCCGACTTTTGGGACACCCTGTAAATTAAAAACAGTTTTTTAGCTTTTTGTGCACGTTAGGCACAATAGACTATACATCAGTTAAAAACACATAGGTTTAATGTACACAAACATTTAAAAAAACTGTTTTTAATGTATATACAAATTATACAAACGTATGTATGATTTATCACAGACTATCCTTTTTAAATTAAAAATCGAAACGCTTCTGATGCAATATAATTGTTCTGTTTGCATCAGCACAAGACGAGAAACCTCAGGTAATGAAACAATAAAGGTAGTAGATGAGTTATGTTAGTTGGGCAGTAAAATAACATATGACGGTCGCAGTACAGAGGATATAAACTGCAGAATGACACTGGGAAGAAAAGCGTTTTTGGAAAAGAGAAATTTGCTAACATCGAATATTAATTTAAGTGTAGGGAAGTCGTCTCTGAAGGCATTTGTGTGGTGTATTGCCTTTATGGGAGTAAAACTGGGACGATAAATAGTGTAGACAAGAAGAGGATAGGGAGTTTTGAAATGAGGTGCTACATAAGAATGCTGAAGAGTAGGTGCGTAGATCGCGTAACTAATGAGGACGTCATTTTAAATGTGTTTATTTCCGTCAACAGTTGCAATATAATTGTTTAATAACATGTTTCGATCACTTGGATCATCTTCAGATCTTATAGTTGCGTCCGCAACTCGCCTGGCTGAGTACTAATTAGTACTCTGCCAGGCGAGTTGCGGACGCAACTATAAGATCTGAAGATGATCCAAGTGATCGAAACATGTTATTAAACAATTATATTGCAACTGTTGACGGAAATAAACACATTTAAAATAACATAGTGCAGTTGCGGACACTCCCCAATCGATCATGTCGACTATAATAATAATGAGGAGGTATTGAACAGAATTGGAGAGAAAAGGAATTTGTGGCATACTTTGGCTAAAAGAAGGGATCAATTGTTAGGACACATTCTTAGACATCAAGAAATCGTGAATTTAGCATTGGAGGAAAGTGCGTGGGAGAGAATTCGCAGAGTGAGATCAAGAGACGAATATAGTAAGAAGATTCAGATGGATGTGTGTTGTCGTTCATATCGGGAGATGAAGAGGCTTGCTCAGGATAGAGTTGGGTGAAGAGCTGCACCACACCAGTCTCCCGACTGAAGATCGCAACAACAGATTATTGTAACAGCTGATGCAGAAGATGGTGACACAAACATACTTCAAATGTTCAAATGTTTGTTAAGCTTATGGGACTTAACTACGGGGTCATCAGTCCCTAAACTTACAAACTACTTACGAACTACCTTATACTAAGGACGGCACAAATATCCATGCCCGAGGGGGGATTCGAACCCCCGACCGTAGTGGCCGTGCAGACCTTGACTGGAGCGCCTCAGTCCCCTCGGCCACCGCGGCCGGCAGTTTACACTGAGGTTGGTTCACAGTCCATTTGTTTAGCTCCCCAAAACCATAATAATCGTTGTGACACTCGTGCCCTTTTGTGGCGCTACCACTGCCCGCTCCCCTGTTAGATCCGTCAGTGTCAGGAAGCGCTGTTGACAGGGAGGCGGGCGCGCTCCTCCGCAGTGGGAGGAGTGCGCTATTAGACTAGCGGCGCGCGCTTTGTGCCGCAGCTTTGTCTGGCGTTCCGCCAGTGTCCGGCGTGCCTGAAGTGGGTGGCCATCGGGCCTCCGTGCAGCAGTAAAACAGCCACCGCGCTGGGCGCTGGGCCGCTGCCAGCTGGCTCCGCACCTATCCACAACTATTGGACCTCGCCTCCTGCTGGTTTTTTTCTCACACAGTTCCCCTAATGAGATACACTTCCCAAGTAACAAAATTTGCTTCACTGGGCTAGCTCCGACCTCGATTAACTGCTCACTGCCTCCATTTATCACTCTCCACTATCCTGTCTTGTAAGGCTTCCCGGAGCTGGTGGCCAAGTTTTAGACGCAAACAACGAAACGAAGGCCGTGGTTTACAGCGAAATCAACTGAACTCAAACACTTAGTATTTATCTTCATAGTTGAAAATCGTTATACGATGGGAGTTGGAAAATAAATTTCCCTTTCGACTGTGGTCAGTTGCGTATGCAAGGAAAAAATAGAATGAGACATGAAATAAGACATATATTTATTTCTCTACATAATTTCCAGACATTTGTCATACCGCTTTATAAGATTAAAAAAGCCTTCCAGGAAAAAATCATGGCGTTGCATACGGAAGAAGCATTGCGTCCCATAAAACGGTGAGTAGCTCTTTATCTGCAGCCAGAGTGCATTTGAACAGGTAATGACTGATGTTTCCACACCATGGATGCGGGCTTCGATTCGGGCGTGTAATGGTGGACCCAAGTTTCATTCCCCGTCTCAATCCGAAACAGAAAGTCATTGCCATATTCATAGTCAACACATAAAATCCGAGCATAAGCTCGGCCTCTAATTAGTAAGTTGTGGACGGGGCATTAAACCCTACTCTTCCTTCCTTCCTCTTTCCAATTGTGCATTGGTGTCTTGCACGTGCTCGGTCACCTGCTATTTCGTCTTTCGCCCAAAGCCGTTCAACGCTTTTCCGTATGTAACACCCTGATTTTTTCCTGGACGGATTCTTGATGCTTATAAAGTGGTTTGACAAATGTATCAATGTACTTGGAAATTACATAGAAAAATAAAGATACGTCTTATCTATAATGTCTCATTCTATTTTTACTTCCATACACAACTCTGCCCACAGTCGACAGGGGAATCGTATTTTCCAAACCCCTCTACCAGATCACTAGCAGGAATGGCCGCGTGGTCTAAGGCGCCTTTCCATCGATTTCTCTACTATTGACAACCTAGTGGGTCTAGTGGCTCCCTTTCGTACAACATTTATTAAGCGTGAGCACCTTGTTGAACTCTGGAAAGCGTGTGATACCACCTGGCGCCACCATAATCTGGCTACGCTGTACGGCTGGGATTTACGGGTATGCTTCGTTTCACTCCGTTCTTTTCGGGTTCGGATCGGTACTTCTTTCAGTTCACCTCACGTACAGGAGAAAGGTATCCCATAGGGTTCTGTCCTCAGTGTACCACTCTTTTAAATTGCGATTCACGGTCTTGCTGCGGCAGTGAGGCCATCGGTTTCATGTTCCTTATTTACCGGTGGCTTTTGCTTGTATTCAGTTCTGCTAGCATTGGTGTCGCTGAAAGGCGTCTGCAGGGAGACATCCTAAAGGTCCAGTCTTGGGCCTCTAAACATGGTTTCCAATTTTCAGCGCAGAAAACCCGCGTCATGCAGTTCTGCTAGCTTCATGTAGTTCACCTGGATGCTGGATGCCTTCGATACCCGGCTCACTTGGGTGCCACACCTTCGTCAGCTGAGACAAAAATGCTGGCGACATTTAAACATTCTTCGCAGCCCCTAAGCTACACTGCTTGGGGAGTCACCCGTCCAACTCTCGTGCAGCTATAAAAGGCCCTTATCCAACCATGCCTGGGCTGTGGGATCCTGGTGCATTACTCGGCAGCTCCTTCTGCGTTGCGGGTGTTGGACTACATTCGACATACTGGGTGTCCGTTTACCAAAGGGGGCTTTCCGTACAAGCCCAGTGACGAGCCTCCTTGCTGAGGCTGAAATCTGTAAAGGCCTATTATATAAAATAGAAACACATTTTTCTTGTGTCTGCCCCTTTAACCTTTTATAACTCGAGAAGTACCGAACGTATCATCATGCGGTTTCTTTTAATTTCTTCTTTAGAATCTGAGATAATCTTAGGCTATATTCAATCATAAAGAAGAATCATAACGTAGCATCGTTTACCACTTCTGCACTTTAGTCAGCTCTGTAGCCTGAACTATATGAGCTAGGCCAGTGTACACAATATAAACTTGCAGATCCCACAAACATCTACAATAAATAAAAAAAGCTACTTTCATCATTTTTCTTTTCTAAAGCGATGGCGCCAGATGGCTTCAGACTACAGATATACTGATTGTGGGAGATCTGTAAAAGTTAGACGTATGACCTCGCAGTCCTTTTTCTTTTTTTTCTTATTGTCGTGTGTTCCATAATTCTATGCTATATACTTTGGCGCAGGTCTCATAGTTTACGCTGCAAAGCTCACGAAAGTGCGGAAGTGATAAACCATTCTACGTTCTTATTCTTATTTCAATTATTTCTCATTTTCGTGTTGTTGTTGTGGTCTTCAGTCCTGAGACTGGTTTGATGCAGCTCTCCACAATACCCTATCCTGAGCAAGCCTCTTCATCTCCACATAAAAACGGCAACCTACATCTGTCTGCATCTGCTTCCTGTATCCATCTCTTGGTCTTCCTCTGCGGTTTTTACCCCATACACTTCCCTCCAACGCTAAATTCACCATTCCTTGATGTCTAAGAATGTGCCCTACCAATCTATCCCTTCTTTTAGTCAAGGTATGCCAGAAATTTCTTTTCTCCCCAATTCTGTTCAGCACCTCCTCATTAGATACGCAATCCACCCACCTAATCTTCAGCATTCTTCTGTAGCACGACATTTCAAAAGCCTCAATCCTCTTCCGGTCCGCACTATTTATCAACCAAGTTTATCCAGATCCCATCTCCTTATTTTTCTTCCTTTTTGTAGTTTCCTCAGTTTCAGCCTACAGTTCATAACCAACAAGTTATGGTCAGAGTCTATATCTGCCCCTGGGTATGTCTTACACTGTAAAACCTGGTTCCGAAATCTATGTCTTACCATTATAAAGTCTATCTGGTATCTCCCGGTGTCTCCTGGTCTCTTCCACGTATACAACCTTCTTTTGTGATTCTTAAACCAGGTGTTTGTTATAACTAAATTAATGTTCCGTGCAAAATTCTACCAGGCGGCTTCCTCTTTCATTCCTTTTGCCCAGACCATATTCACCTACTATCTTCCCTTTCCTTCCTTGTCCTACTACAGAATTCCAGTCTCCCATAACAATTAAGTTTTCCTCTCCCTTAATTGTCTGAATAATTTCCTTTAGCTCCTCATATATTTCTTCGATCTCCTCATCATCGGCAGAGCTAGTTGGCATGTAAACTTGTACTACTGTGGTTGGTGTTGGCTTCGTATCTATCTTGACTACGACAATGCGATCACTGTGTTGCTCATAATAGTTTACCCGCAGTCCTATTTTCTTATTCATTGTCAGACCTACTCCTGTAATACCCCCAACTGGTTTTGTATTTATAATCCTGTACTCGCCTGACCAGAAATCATGTTCCTCTTTCCACCGAACTTCACTAATCCCCACTATATCTAAATTCAACCTATCCATTTCCCTTTTTACATTTTCTAGCTTCCCTGCCCGATTAAGGGATCTAACATTCCACGCTCCGATCCGTAGAATGCCAGTGTTGTCTTTCCTGATGACAACATCCTCCTGAGTAGTCCCCGCCCGGAGATCCGAATGGGGGACTATTTTACCTCCGGAATATTTTACCCGAGAGGATGCCATCAACATATGTTCATACAGTAGAGCTGCATGTCCTCGGGAAAAGAAACGGCTGTAGTTTTCCCTTGCTTTCAGCCGTTCGCAGTAACTGCATGGCAAATCCATGTTAGCTGATGTTACAAGGCCAGCTCAGTCAATCATCCAGACTGTTGCCGCTGTAACTACTGAAAAGGCTGCTGGCCCTCTTCAGGAACCATACGTTTGTCTGGCCTCTCCACAGATACCCCTCCGCTGTGGTTGCACCTACGGTACGGCTGTCTATATCGTTGAGGCACGCAAGCCACCCCACCTCGGCAATGTCTGTGGTTCGTGGGAGTGGCTCATTTTCGTATTGGCATTTAATGTAGCCTATGTTGAACACAGGATTATACCAATGAAATTTAAAGAAACCGCATCACGATACGTTTTGCAGTTTTCGAGTTAAAGTAGTTTAAAGATTATCCATGCAAAGCAGGAGCGGCTCAACTAATTAGTAATAAAATAAGTAAAAAGTGTTAAGTCATAATTATTGTATACCGAAAATTGTATCCCAAATTACAAATGTTTATCAATATTGGTCACAAAGTACAAGGTAAGTGGGCAATAGAATCTGTGCTCGCTGGTAGGCAAGCTCTCTGAAAGTAACGAGTAGAATTTGAAAAGTTCCACCGCTACACTGTATCCAAATTTGGGAGAAAACCAGGGAAGCTATAAAAAGTTGTTTAAATAAACAGAAAAGTTCGTTTCATTATCTACAACTTTCTCACTGACGAAAATTTCCTGACCACAAAAGAAAATAAGTGGCAGGTGACTAACCTTTTTACACAAACACAATACGTATTGTACTTGCTAAGAACACTGTTGCATTCCTTCGGTATTCACCTGTCTACGTGAAAAAATTGGCATTTTTTTCCCGTCCTAAGGGGTTCAAATGACAATGGAATTGAAGCGAGCGCCAGTTGAAGAACTACGCATTTATCGGTCCAACTCCGTTTCTACACCCAACCCAGATGGCTGCCGGGCTTCACTGCCTGTACGCTGAGAGTAGGCGGTATAGCCTCTCTATGTTATTCTGTGCTCGCTGGTCCCTCCGGGCAGAATGGAACAATGCGGATACGATTAGACTTCGCAATGATCTTCTAGGTATGGCGAACTACAGCCTAATATTCTCCTGCCGCGACGGAGTAGCCAAGCGCATTGAGGCGCTATGCCCCGATGCACGAGAGCGTTCCCCGTCGGGGGTTCTAATCCCCCCCTCGAGCATGGATATTTGTGTCGTCTTTAGTATCAGGTAGTTCATAAGTAGTTTGTAAGATTAGGGACTGATGACCCCACAGTTAAGTCCCTTAAGGTTAACGAATATTTGAACATTTAATATACTTTTAGCGTAAGAAAGTCATAATTCTTACACGCAGCTTGTTTGGAATATAGGATCAATGGGCGTTAATTGATCGCTAAAATTCGATTCGATAATTTCTCTGTGTCGATGGAAGGATTTTTCACACCGCACTGTAAGAGAAATACATTCTGTAACTTAAAACACTAATCATTTCAGTATTAATTCATGACAGAGATATTGAAGTGTTTCACATGTGACAGCTGTTTCGTCTCGCGAGTGAATATAAGAGATCACATTAGCTAAGTAGAAATCCTTCACCCAAACACTGTGAAATAGTCTTCGGCTCAACATAATTTATTAAGAGATTCTATGATGACTTTTCAATTGAGGTAACCAAACGGAGAAAGTCTTATAACTGATGACACTTTGACGATCTCGCGAAATATGAGGAAAGGTGTGCGCGTAGTAATGTGTTAGAAAGTGAGGGGAGAATCAAGTTACGTTGTTTGCATTTTAATGCTTTATTGAGGGTGTTTGTAAGTTAGAAATATGCCACAAATTATCATTGTGCACCTATCTAATTTGTCAAAGACGTTTACTGTAGTTCTGCTACGTGTATTCTTTCGACAGTCGTTTGCTATCCTATTCTCTCAACTGCTGTTAGTCCACTAATATCTGTATTTGCATCCTAAAGCGATCAAATGAAGCGATCTGGCTTGCAGCAGTGCTGCAGCGTGACACGTATGTACACTTTCTCTAGACGTTAAGACCACTTTAACGAGCAACTTTTCGGTGAAAACTGATTACTCTAACTGCGTGCCCCTTTCGTGCTTACGTATAATCAGTTAATAACCTCATCGCAAGTACATATATGACCGCAATGGTCTTTAGAGTGTGCCTAGTGTAGAGTTCTAAATTCTCGAGTATGTTCTACGCTATGCATACGCAGAAACAAACAACTGTGGTGGCATCTGGTAATATCGTTACGGACATGATTTCCTAGGTGTTTTTTTTTTTTTTTTTTTTTTTTTTTTTTTTTTTTTTTTTTTTTTTTTTTTTTTTTAGACACTGAGTAACCACGTCCTCACTAGCTGCTAATCGTTACATGAATATACGAACATGTTCTTTCTCTAAATATTCGCTAGTTTTTAATCAAAAACGGTGGGACACGAGATGATTTGGTATTGTAGTGGCTGTATCGTCATTGTCATCAAAATAAATAACCAAGAACTGGTACTTTCTTTGTCACCCCAGAGGGGGGGGGGGGGGGTGTTCGTGTGATTTCAGATGAGTTGCTAAGTAATGTTTTATAGCATCAAAGAAGGGAAAGTTCTCATGAGAGTTGAGGTACTTGAGCAAATTTAACTTAGCTGCTTTCCTCATCAGGTCTTGCGGAGCAGTAATAGCTATGACTGAATGGTCGTAGATGTAACAGTTGCAGGAATAGCTTCATTAAGCTGGACATCAATCTTTGTTGTGTGGGCGCTGTTTTCTCACACAGACGCGCAGTATCCACCAACAGAATACACAAGAGTGAGAGTTGCAGAGCGTAGGGTATTGGCGTAGAAACTCGATTTTTTTCGCATTAATTTCTCTAGCGTTGTCCTACCGTTTAAATTTCGCTTCAAAAATTATACAATTAATCATTTAAGTACACTTGCTTTCAGACATAATATATACGAGGACTTCCGTGACTGCAGCTTGTTGATAATAATTCTCAAATGGCCTAACGATAGTTTTCCGTACTCCAGTCACACTTTTGTTTATTTACTTGTCTAACGCGTTTCGGAGTCACAGTTTCATTTTCAAAGACAATGTCTCATTCCAAACCATTTCATTTCTTTTGGTTTTTCACCTTGCAGAAAAGGTTTCATGATTGTGGTTCTCAATTACTTACATGAATGGTAGAACACAAGTACTAATAAGCATAAGATCATTTTATTATACGTTTTATTACATTATTACGTGCCTGATTATTTGTTCGAAGTGTGGTAGCCGGAGCTGACGGTTGTGTGACTATGTTGTGTGCCTGTGTGAATGTTTTATTTTCTGAAGAAGGCCGTGGCCGATAGCTGAAGTGTTGTATGTGTGTGTGTATTTTGTATGTACCGTCATTGCTGTTAGTTGTAAACTGTCCTTATTACGATAACATTACATTATCATTTAGTCATCCTATCCAAACTTTATTTTGTAAAAGATAACAGGAAACATGTTATGATAGAACTCTCTTTCATTGTTTGATCTGGTCTTTAACGGTTAAATTATAATTAGAAAAACATCTCTCTGCATGAACGTACTAACAGGGACCCTAAATAGATTTTAATACAGCATTTGCAAAGTCCAGTTGCATTATCTTAGGTGCTTGTATAACCCTCCCTACCCGTCCTACACCACCGGTTAGAATATGGTAATTAGAAAAATGACCCGTGTGCCTAATTATCTTAATTTGGTGGAAAAGCTATCGGTAATGAAGCCGATGATGTAGTGGAGGCTATAACCGGAACGTTGCTGCACCTCTTTGGTAAACAACAACGATCGATAAGAATAAAAAAAGTGGAAAGTAAAATTTGGAATAAAATTATTAATGTTTAAATGAAAAAAATTGCGGAACAAACGGAACACAGCGATTAATTTGGAAAAAGTGAATAACTTATTGATTTACGGTCGCCAGCTCGATGTTCGAGCAAATAATTTGGTGGGATGTCAATAATGGCAAAGTTAATTAAAAACGTGAAAAATTACGTAAAATTTGGGTGGGCAGAAAATCAGTGTGTGCGCGTCAAATTCGGTACAAAAGACACTGACAATATACTAATTACTGAGAAACAGTTCACTAACACAGGGTTCAATGTAAGACAGCGAAATGCAAGCCATTGCCGCGCAAATGCAACATGCAGCAAATTATGCAAAACTCTCACCTTAATACTTACTATTTACAGTTTCAAATAATTAATTGTTTATATAAGTCCCAGAAATTATTCTACAGCGAGTATGCCATGCGCTTTAGCAATAATCAAGTTGTAACTGAACTATGAACTATACTAATGGCAAGCTCAAAAAATTAATTAATGACTTGTCGTGATAACACTGAATATTTAAAAAAGAACCATTTAACCTTCTGATTAACTTTTGCTCTATCTTCAACCAGGAATTATTAGCATTCAAGCACTTGTTAACAATTACTATTCTCACTAGTCAGTACTTGCAAGTTAAAACAAACTTTACCTCAAAATAATATGCAGTGGAAAACAATTAATCTTTTACACTGTTATTGAAATATCTTTTGAAATTGAAAGTTAATCTAGCAGTTTCGTTCAACTTAGCAAACCTATTGATCAGCAACACTGGCATAAGCTACGTTTAGTAAAACTTTTCTGAACACATTTTTTATTAACGACTGTCACATTGTCTTTAATGACTCTGATTTTTAGTTTTCTATAACTTGGAGAATGTCCTCGGGAAAACAATGGATGAGGAAGGAACCTGTCTGGACAATGACTATGGGTAATGATTTTTAAACACAGGTTCACAAATAACAGTGTTCGCTATTGAACAATCATCACTAATACGCTGGTTAGCTGTACATGCTAAGACAAACTGGACAGATCTTACTGAACTTGATGTGCGACGTGGTGCTGCTGATTGAAGACTGTTGGCACTTAACAATTGGCAAACACAGGCTCTTCTTGGCGACGAATGTTAATTACAATTTAGGGCCCACAGCATTCCTCTTGATGCATTTATTAATTATTTAAGCTGTGGCCGTATGGATAAATAATATTGCCTCTTCGCCGTCTCCTCCACTAGTGCCAATCCAACATGCATTCTCCTTCACGTACTTTTTCCGTACACCATTGAGCACACAATGCGTCTGTCCGCCGCTACTTCTCAACAACGACTCCTTCTCGCTGTGCGCCTCTGCGCTACCAGCGATAAAAAACTCCCTACTCAAAGATGATTCTATACAATAGCAAAGCCCTTGCTAACCCAGCGTGTCTACTACATTTACAATATTTTTGACATATATGGAAATTAGCAGGAAAATGCAAATATATCACAGAAACAAGATATACAAATACACAATAAATTACAAAAAAATACAAATAATGAGGAAAAATACATAAAGAATCGTTTTATATATCACCCTGTACGCACACATGACTGGAAAGCACCGTTGGTCACTGTGTTGTTGTGTCACACTTGCACTGACTGAATTATTTCAATCTCATCACCAGGATCTTTTTTTTTTTTTCAGTTTGATTCATCAGAATATCTTTAAAAGTGAGGTATCCAGCCGTAATAACACACTGTACTTTGTAGGTAAGGGATATGATAATAATAAGTCGTCTTCAGTCATAATATTATTATTGTTCGACGCCTTTCGGAGAAGAACTCAATTTTCGAGGAATTTATTAACATATTTTGTATTGCATCTGCTTCATTTTCCCACCTAACAGTATAAGAACGACAAAGTTGTTAGTTTTTGACGAGAAAATTATCTCAGGGGTGTTTAATGAAACGACGTTAGGATAAACATGCAGTCAAGTATTGTGAACTGTTACGTGCATTTGTCGACATAAAATTATCTCCTGCATCGGTGAAAAAAACTTCCCCATATGCACAAATTTTTCACAACTTAGCTTGTTTATGCCGGTACTACATGCGTCAAATGGAGTAATTAATGCTGTGGACTAATGAAATTTTTAGTTACAATCATTTTCATAGATTAACAAACTAGTATAACTAAATAAATAACATTACTAAAAGGATTGAGAATAAAAAATTACAGACTCTCAATCCTCCTAGTAATGTTATCTTTTTGTTAACCTAGTTTGTTAATCATTACAATTTATTCCAACTAAAAATTTCATTACTCCATAGTATTAATGTAACGCCATTTGACGCATGTAGTTCCACCATAAATATGCTAGCTGTGAAAATGTTATCCTCTTAGTAATGTCATTTATTTTGTTAGCCTAGTTTGTTAATGTATGCAAATGATTGTATCTAAAAATTGCAATTCTCCATAGAATTAATGTAATGCCATTTGACGCATCTAGTACCGGAATAAACTTGCTAAGTTTCGAAAATCGTGTAAAATCTGTACAAATGCGGGAGTTTTTTTGCCGATGCGGGAGATAATTTTATGTCGATAACTGCAGGTAATACTTCACTGCGTGTTTATTCTAAGATCCTTTCATTAAACACAGAATGTTTCAAATGTTTGTAAATCTATCGGGCCAAACTGCGTGGTCATCAGTCCGTAGCTTACAAACTACTTAAACATAGGTAAACTAACCTAAGGGCAAACACACACACCCATGCCCCAGGGAGGACTCGAACCTCCACGGCGAGCAACCGCGCGCTCCGCAGCGAGACGCTTTAGACCACTCGGCTACTCCACCGCGGCATTAAACACATTTGAAACAATTTTCTCGTTAAAAATTAGCAACTGTGTCGTTTTTCTACCGTTAGGTGAAAAGCTGAAGAAGATGCACCACAAAATATATTTATAAAGTCGTCGGAAATGGAGTTTTAACTCCGAAACGCGTCGGACAATTAAAACATTGTGACTGAAGACGACTTATTATTATCATAATATATCGCTAAGCTACACTGTTTTATCATTTTAAATGCAGTTTTTTTCTTTTTTTTTCGTTTTTTCTTTTTTTACTGTAATGTTTGTGTAGTTCGATCGAATTACATTATCTGGAAGGAATAAATCGTTCAAAATTTGAAATATATCAGTGGGGGATATGGGTTTTTCAATTTCATTATGACCAAAGTTCTAATATTTAGCAATGTTAGAGACAGTTCACTTTTTAACGACTCCATAAATCCCTCAATAATTGTACTAATTATTTCACCAACGTGACTAGAAGCAATTACATTAATCCTAACCTTCATTTCTGTTGTTTTTGAAACTAGCAGCTGAGAATAAGAATAATTAGACACTCTTAATTCTAAAACAACTTCTGCAATAAACTTACAATTTCCAAAAACAAATACTGCTTGTAATTGTATCAAGGAGCAAAATCTAGCATCTTCCATTTCCGCCAACTAGTTCAGCACAGGTACAGATTTTACTGACAGTTGTTTTAAGAAATGAGTGGAGGCTATCGAAATTTGAATGCATGTAACAAACAGGTGGCTTTAAACCAACCTTCCCATTTGCTCAACACAGGTTCGTGATACAAAGATGTTGACATATTCAGGAAGTTTACGTTCAAGTATCAACGATACAAGTGTTTGATTTTCTTTGACTCTTGAACCACAGACGTTGCCTAGGTGGGGTGGCTTGCGTGCCTCAATGATACAGATAACCGCACCATAGATGCAACCACAGCGGAGGGGTATTTCTGGAGAGGCCACATAAACGTGTGGTTCCTGAAGAGGGGCAGCAGCCTTTTCAGTAGTTACAGGGGCAACAGTCTGAATGATTCACTAAGCTAACATGACATGGCTTTGCCATGCAGTTACTGCGAACGACTGAAAGCAAGGGGAAACTACAGCCGTTAATTTTCTCGAGGACATGCAGCTCTATTGTATATGATGATGGCATCCTCTCGGGTAAAATATTACGGAGGTAAAATAGTCCCCCATTCGTTATCTCCGGGTGGGCCTATTCAGGAGGATGTCATAAAAAATAAATAAATAAAGGCAGTCTACAGATCGGAGCGTGGAATATTCTGACCCTTAATCGGTTAGGTAAGTTATAAAATTTGAAAAGAGAAATGGATAGGTTAAAGGTAGATATGGTGGGGATTAGTGAAGTTAGGTTACAAGATGAACAGGATTTTTGGTCAGGTGAGTACAGGGTTATAAATACAAAATCTGTTGGTGGTAACGCATGAGTAGGTCTGATAATAAATAAGAAAATAAAAATGCGGATAAGTTACTATGAACAGTATAGTGAGCGCATTATTGTAGCAAAGATACACGAAGCCTACATATGTTTATATGCCAACTAGCTCTGCTGATGATGAGGAGATCGAAGAAATTTATGAGATGATAGAAGAAATTATTCAGACCGTTAAAGGAGAAGAAAACTTAATTATGATGGGGGACTGGATCTCGGTAGTAGGAAAAGGAAGGGAAGGAAATGTAGTAGGTGAATATGGACTGGGGAAAAGGAATGAAAGAGGAGATCGCCCGTTTGAATTATGTGGGAGCACAATTTAATCATCACAAACACTAGGTTTAATCATCCCGAAGGAAGGTTATATACGTGGATGACACCAGGAGATACTTGGAGGTCCAGATTGACATAATAATGGTAAGGCAAACGTTTAGAAACCAGGTTTTAATCTGTAAGACATATCCAAGGGCAGATATAGACTCTGACCATAACTTAATGGTTATGAACTGTAGATTAAAACTTAAGAGACTGCAAAAGGGTAGAAATTTAAGGAGCTGGAGTGTGGACAAATTGAAGAAACCAGTTTTAGAGGGAGCATTACTCAAGGATTGTCTGAAACTGGGGAAAATAATACAGTAGAAGAAGAATGGGAAGCTCTGAGAGGTAGTGAAGGCCGCAGAGGATCATATAGGCAGAATGACAAAGCCTAATAGAAATCCTTGGATAACACAGGAGATACTGAACTTAACTGATAAAAGGAGAAAATATAAAAATGTATCTAGTGAAGTAGGCAAAAGAGAGTACAGATGTCTGGAAAATGAGGTTGACAGGAAATGCAGACTGGCTAAGGAGGAGTGGCTTGAAGAGAAATGTAAGACTGTAGAAGAATTTATAACCAGGGGAAAGATAGATACCGCCTACAAGAAAATAAAACAGACATTTGGAGACAAGAAAAGCAGTGATATGAATATCAAGAACTCAGATGGAAAACCAGTTCTAAGCAAAGAAGGTAAAGCTGAAAGGTGGAAGGAATATATGGAAGCCCTGTACAAAGGAAATAAACTTGAAGGCAGTAATCTAGAAATGGAAGACGAAGTGGAGGAAGATGAGGTAGGAGATACTATACTGCGAGAAAAAATTGACAGAGGACTAAAAGATTTGAGTAGAAACAAGGCCACTGGAGTAGATGATGTCCTGTCTGAAACGCTATAATCGTTAGGAGAGCTACTCAAAAAGAAATTGTTCCTCTTGATATGCAAGATGTATGAGACGGGGGAAATAGTCTCGGTCTTAAAGAAGAATATAGTGATTCCAATTCCTAAGAAAGCAAGTGCAGACAAATGTGTAAATTACAGAACTATCAGTTTATTAAGATCATGGTTTACAAATACTAACACGAATTATTTAGAGACGAATGGAAAAAGTGGTGGAATCTGACTTTTGGAAAGATCAATTTGAATTTAGGAGAAATGTAGGCACATGCGAGGCAATACTCACACTGCGACTTATCTTAGAAGATAGGCTAAGGAAATGGAAACCTATGTTTTTAGCATTTGTTGGTCTGTAGCAATTTTTTGACAATGTTGAGTGGAATACACTTTTTCAGTTTCTGAAGGTAACAGAGGTAAAATATAGGGAGCGAAGACTTATATTCAACTTGTACTAAAATTAGACAGCAATTATTAGAGTCATAGGGCATGAAAGGGTCGCAGTGGCTGAGAAGGGATTGAGAAGGGTTGTAGCCTTTCACCAATGTTGTTCAATCTCTACACTGAGTAAGCTGTGAAGAAATGCAAGGTAAAATTTGAAGAGGGAATTAAAGTCCAGGGAGAGGGAATATAAACTTTGCGGTTTGCTGACGACAAAGTAATTCTGTCAGGGACAGCAAAAGATCTAGAAGAGCAATTAAACTGAATGGACAGTGTCGTAAAAGGAAGGTACAAGATGGACATTAACAAGAGGAATGCCAGGTTAATGGAATGTAGTGTCAGAAAATCAGATTATGATGAAGGAATTAGATTAGGTAATGAGACGATAAATATAGTAGATGAGTTTTGTTACTTAGATGCAAGAGAATTTCTGATGGCCGAAGTAGAGAAGATATAAAATGCAGTATGGCTATGGGAAGAAAAGAAAAAAAAATCTGAAGAAGCGAAATTTGTTGACATCCAATATTAGTTTGAATGTTAAGAAGTCCTTTCTGAAAGCATTTGTCTGGAGTGTAGCATTGTATGGGAGTGAAACGTGGACAATAAGAGAGTCAGACAAAAAAATGACAGAAGCTTTAGAAACGTGGTGCTACAGACGAATGATGAAGATTATATGGATAGATCACGTAACTAATGAGGAGGTGCTCAACAGAATTGGGAAGAAAAGGAGTTTCTGGCATATTCTGACTAAGAGAAGGGATAGGTCGGTGGGACACATTCTGAGAGGATTCGAACGTGGGACCTTTGCCTTTCGCGGGCAAGCGCTCTACCATCTGAGCTATCCCAGCACGCTTCACTGTCGTCCTCACCGCCTCGCCTCCTTCTTTCCGAACTTCACAGACGTTCTCCTGCGAACCTTCATAACTAGCATTAATGGCAGAAAGGATGGTAGAGACATGGCATAGCCACAGCCTAAGGGAGGTTTCCAGAATGAAACTTTCACTCGAATCCCGTTTCCGGCACACAATTTTAATCTGCTAGGAAGTTTCATATCAGCGCACACTCCGCTGCAGAAAGTTTAGTTCTGGAAACATCCCTTAAGCCGTCCTCACACGGGATGTGTTGTCCCAACGTGGCGCAGGCCAGACGTGCTGTCTACCTAGTATAGCTACAGCACGCTCTGAAACGACCCGCTACATCCCACGGAACACAACGTGCTGCTCATTGTGATTTGCTTTGCGACCTCAGCGCTCTCCAGCGCCCGTTGCGGGCTGGCGCATTGGTCATTGTGTTTACAAAGATGTATGTGCGTAAAATTACAAGGTTTTTCTCTTAGCCATCGTCGGCAAAAAACGAAATGCTTTCTTATGCTTGCATGTGGCATGCGATACGCTTAACATAAATTGTATTTTTTTCTCCTTCAAGAAACACAAAGACGATACATGTATCTGAAAGCGGTTGAGATAATAACAAAATTTACGACAAAATCAATTTTGGCAAAAATTCTTTAAAAAATTATCAATGGTGAAATACATCATTTGCACCAGCTGCAGTTGTCTTGCTCTTATATTGCCATTTTCCACGTTGTACATTTGTACATATTATGTATATTCGGAGATAATAGTTTCTGACCATATATTTTATTTTTATACAAGCAAAACAACGCCCCAGCTCGACAATGCTCGTTGTGATAATTTTTGCTTTTGGTATTGTATGTAAACACTGTTCCTCTTAACTGCATCTGCTTCTGCATTACACGCGCTAGCCATGTTCATTTTGCACTGTGAAAGTGAACTATTCCAACTCTATATTGAACTGCAACTTAATTCTAACACCGTGGGAAAAACCGAGTGACGTAGGGAACTGTCTTGAATTTTATTTGTTCCTGTGGACTAGAACGAAAACTCAACAAATTCTGTCGTGGAAAAAGTTCGTTCTTGTTTCTAATAAATAACGTCGAATACCGACTATTATAATTGTATTAAATTAACTGATAAGTTGTTTAACCGTAATTAAACGAAATGGTTAAAAATATCTGGGAGAGTATAGATTGAAAGTTGCTATTTAGGCCTACATTTTTCCTCCATAGTTCGTAACGCTAACCACCACGCTAATCCGTCGCCTTAAAAAGAAATAACAACGAATATCGGATATTACACTTAAATCAATAAGAAATAACTAGAAACATTAAGGAAACAAAAAAGGAAAAAATAAAAGTTATTTAGAAATATGGGGTCGCGAACAGGAGTTACTCTCAACTTGTGCTCCACAGCTCAACGCAATACCAATTACGCCAACTCCCTAGGGAGTGACGCGCTCTATTTGTATTTGTGATATACTGTACTATGCACTTAAAACATGTTGCAATTTCTTATTTATTTATGACAAAGTATCATAAAGACATTTCTTTGATAGAATGACGTTGATGACGTTGATAGGAACGATATTATTTCACGGTATACAAATTGTGATACTGCCTAACGTTAAATACGATATCCTTTAAAGCTATGAATATATAGTTTCCGGTAATTTATTGTAACAAATCATACCTAAAATGATGCGTTTTCAAAAGTTCTTAAATTTATGGCGCTTTAAAAATATTATTTTTATACAGCATACGTGTGCCTCGGTTGCACAGTGGTAGAGTGCCAGACTACAAATCCAAAGGTCGCGGGTTCGATCCCCCCAGGTGCTAGGATTTTTATCTGTAACTTTCCACTTCTTTCACCTCTGGCAGTATTGATCATGTGAAAAATACCGAGTAGCACCGTGGTTCGGAACCCACGTTAAACTGCAGGCCCCCCTAAAACTGGCTGGGTAAGTCAGGTCGGAGGAAGGCAACGGCATACCACGTCGAAACAGGACCATGCCTAGTAAAGCACTGTGGTGTTCAAACCAATCTTCGGATTGTTGACTGCTTTACCTTTTACGCTAAAACGAAAGAAGGCACGAAATACGGAGTTCCGTTAGCAATATGGCAGATCAAAAGTTTTGCTTGTCACGTGAAAACCAGGTCGCTTTTAATTGGCCACGTTCCACTCCACGAATCAAAAATCTAACATGCTGGATCCTTTATTCCACGCCTCGCAGGACAGTGCAACGTGGAATTCCATGTCCTCCTCCACGTGCGTTTCCACGCTCCGTGAGAGGACGGCATTAAGCAGTGGCTAAGTCATGTCTCTACAATAACTTTTCTTCCAGGGGTGCTAGTTGTGCGAGGTTCGCAGGAGAACTTCTGGTAAGTTTCGAAAGTAGGATCCGAGGTACTCTTAGAAGTACAGTTGCGAAAACGGACCGTGAAGCGCACCGGGATACCTCAGATGGTAGAGCGTTTGTCCACGTAACGCATAGGTCCCAGATTAGAACCCGGCTCCAGGACACAATTTTAATCTGCCAGGAAGTTTCAAATTTGTTGTATTACGTCGAAAATCCTACGCCATTTCGTCACCATGTTGACTACTACTGTTCACGAAATATCAGTTTGGGACAGAATCTACAACTACAACTACAAACCCACCTGATAAGGATCCCACACTGGGCTGCAATATTCCAAAAATGGACGGACAAGCGTAGTGTATGCAGTTTCTTTTGTAGTTCTGTTGCATGTTTTAAGGGATCCGCCAATAAAACGCAGTCTCTGGTTCGCCTTTTCCACGATATCATCTACGTGTTCTTTCCAATTTAAGTCTGAAGTAATAGTAATTCCTAGGTATTTTGTGGAGTTTACGGCCTTCACATTTGATTGATTTATCTTGTAAACAAACTTTAACGGATTTCTTTTCGTACTCATGTGGACGACTTCACACTTCTCATTATTTAGAGTCAATTGCCAATTTTTACACCATACTGATATCTTATTCAGATCGTTCTGCAGTTGGTTTTGATTTTCAGATGTTTTTACTAGACGGTAAATGACGGCGTCATCTGCAAACAACCTAAGAGAGCTACTTAGATTTTCCCCTAAATCGTTCATGTAAATAAGGAATAGCAGAGGACCAATAACACTACCCTGTGGAACGCCCGATATCACCTCTGTTTTAGTCGATGCATTACCATCGATTACTACGAACTGTGTCCTCTCTGACAAGAAATCCCCTATCCAATCGCAAATTTGGGGCGATATACCATAACCACGCAATTTGATTAAAAGCCGTTTGTGAGGTACGGTGTCAAAAGCTTTCTGGAAATCAAGAAATACGGAATCGGTTTGCGAACCCTTGTCGATAGCACCCATCACTTCGAGTGAATAAAGAGCTAGTTGTGTTTCGCATGAACGATATTTTCTAAATCCGTGTTGACCTTGGGTCAATAGATCGTTCTGTTCGAGATAATTCATAATTTTTTGAATACAGGATATGTTCCAAAACCCTGCTGCAAATTGACGTCAATGAAATAGGCCTGTAGTTTAGTGGGTTACTCCTACTGCCTTTCTTGAATATAGGTGTGACCTGTGCAACTTTCCAATCTTTTGGTACAGATCCTTCTTTGTGAGAGCGGTTGTATATGGCTGTTAAGTAAGGGGCTATCGCTTCAGCATAATCAGATATAAATCTAATGGGTATGCAATCCGGACCAGAAGACTTGTTCTTGTTAAGTGATTTTAGTTGCTGCACTACTCCGATTATACCTACTTCAACGTTACTCATTACGGCCTCTGTTCGTAATTCGAAATCTGGAATATTGGTTTCGTCTTCTTTGGTGAATGAGTTTCTAAAAGCTATGTTTAGTAACTCGGCTTTAGTAGCGCTGTCATAACGTTAGGAACTGCGGTTGCAGGTGAAAATGCTGCTGTACGGTAGTGCTGGGCAGGAAGCAGCCAGCACAGCAGACGTGGTGGCTCCAGGCGAGCAGAGGCAGCGGCCGCCAGCTGCCACGTGTCCTCACCCCCACCCCTTCCCCACGATTGCCTGCTCCCTCCCTCCCTCTCCCCCGCCCCTTCCTGATGCTACAGTTGCCGCGGCTCGGGTCGAATGGCTGCTCGCCCCCCGCCACTGGAAACGCACTGTGCGTGCCGGCCAAACCCAGTGCCAGAGCGCGCTTGCCGAACTGATCGCTGCTGTTTCCGCCGGCACGGCCTGCAATCCAACAGTAGCCGCGGGCGGTTAATCCACGCGGCGCGTGCTACACGCCCGCCTCCCCCAGGGGCGCCGTAGCCGCGCTGCCCATTTATTTCAAAACAAAGTTGTTATCACTTTCTATATCCGCAACAAAGTGTTTATCACTTTAGATCTTCTTACCAGTTGTTTCTCGCCCCTCACTTTATTCTCTGTGTATACAACAATATTTACAGATCGCTTTTGTACACTTCTGGCCATTAAAATTGCTACACCACGAAGATGACATGCTACAGACGCGAAATTTAACCGACAGGAAGAAGATGCTGAGATATGCAAATGATTAGCTTTTCAGAGCATTCACACAAAGTTGGTGCCAGTGGCGACACCTACAACGTGCTGATATGAGGAAAGTTTCCAACCGATTTCTCATACACAAACAGCAGTTGACTGGCGTTGCCCGGTGAAACGTTGTTGCGATGCCTCGTGTAAGGAGGAGAAATGCGTACTATCACGGACTTTGATAAAGGTCGGATTGTAGCCTATCGCGATTGCGGTTGATCGTATCGCGACATTGCTTCTTGCATTGGTCACGATCCAATGACTGTTCGCAGAATATGGAATCGGTGGGCTCAGGAGGGCAATACGGAATGCCGTGATGGATCCCAACGGCCTCGTATCACTAGCAGTCGAGATGACAGGCATCTTATCCGCATGGCTGTAACGAATCGTGCAGCCACGTTTCGACCCCTGAGTCAAAAGATGGGGGGGGGGGGGGGGGGGATCTCCACGAACAGTTCGACGACGTTTACAGCAGCATGGACTATCAGCTCGGAGACCATGGCGGCGGCGGTTACCCTTGACGCTGCATCACAGACAGGAGCGCCTGCAATAGTGTACGCAACGAGGAACCTGGGCCGGTCGCGGTGGCCGAGGGGAGTGAGGCGCTCCAGTCACGGTCTGCACGGCCACTACGGTCGGGGGTTCGAATCACCCCTCGGGCATGGATATTTGTGCCGTCCTAGTTCGTAAGTAGTTCATAAGTAGTTTGTAAGTTTAGGGACTGATGACCCCGTAGTTAAGTCCCATAGACTATACAAACATTTGAACATTTGAGGAACCTGGGTGCAACGAATGGCAAAACGTAATTTTTTCGGATGAATCGAGGTTGTGATGGTCATCTGATCATGATGCTCGCATCCGTGTTTGGCGACATCGCGGTGAATTCACATTAGATCGTCTATCCGTCATCGCCATACAGGCGTATCACCCGGCGTGATGGTATTGGGTGCCATTGGTTACACGTCTCGGTCACCTCTTGTTCGCATCGACGGCACTTTGAATAGTGGCCGTTACATTTTAGATATGTTACGACCCGTGGCTCTACCCTTCATTAGATCCCTGCGAAACCCTACATTTCAGCAGATATTGCACGAGCGCATGTTGCAGATCCTGTACGGGACTTTCTAGATACGGAAAATGTTCATACTACAATAAGAGTTTTTTGACGCATATGAATTCCGTGTAGAGTCTAATGATTCGCACATTTTTAGGCTTCACTTGTCTTTCTTGTGCTGGTATATTCTTTTGAATGTGTTTATTTCAGTTTAAAAAGACAACGTTTCAAAGATTCTTGCGTTTATGGTTTATCTGTAGCATCAATAGTGGAATTGGGTTCTTCTTCCTTGGAAACAGTTTGATTGCTTTTTCTGTTTTCTTGCCACGCCTGTGACGTTTTATGTTCAGCTAAAGCTGTGGTAGATGGTTCGGAAAGGTAAATACTGTAGTTATTGCATTCAATAATCGTTTCCTACGTTCCACCCTTACCGATATTAATGGAATTGTAGTGAGTAAACCTTTAAGTTCTTGAGTGGAAAAGCGACGTCTTTCTGCCAGCTCATCAGGTGTTTCCCGGCCATTTTTTATTTTAAATAGAAAATGAAATTATTCAGTAAAAGCCTGTAGGTTACAAGATAATCCTAAATAAACTGAAGCTACCGTTTCGTACCTTGTCAGAGATTTTAGGAAACCTAAGAAAGACAAATGTGGAGCTATTTTTAAGTTTTTACCATATTTAAGGCACTAGATTCGTTCCCTAATGTAAAAAGTATATATGGAGCATTTCTGTCGCAGTTTCGTGACTGTGGGGTTAGCATTTCCCCAATGTTATTCAATCTCTACATTGAGCAAGCTACGAAGGAATGCAAGGAGGAATTTGGAGAGGGAATTAAAGTTCAGAGAGAGGAAATAAAAACTTTGCGCTTTGCCGATGACATTGTATTTCTGTCAGAGACAGCAAAGGACTTTGAATAGCAATTGAACGAAATGGACGGTGTCTTGAAAAGAGTTTATAAGATGAACATTAACGAGGGCAATGGATTCCTAGTGTTAGAAAAATGAGGCGATGATGAAGGAATTAGATTAGATAATGACACAGAAAAGTTAGTAGATGAGTTTTGTTATTTTGCTGATGGCACAAGTAAAGAAGATATAAAGTGCAGAATGGCTATTAGAAGGAAAGCATTCTGAATAAGCGCAATTTGTCGACATCCAATATTAATTTAAGTGTTAGAAAATCTTTTCTGAAAGCATTTGTATGGAATGAAATGTGGACAGTGAGGAGTTTAGACAGAAATATGACAGAAACTTTTGAAATGTGTAACAGACGAATGCTGAAGATTATATGGGTAGATTACGTCAGAAGAGAATATAGCATACATCTTTGGGAGGGGCCAAGATTACTGTGAAGTTAAGTAATTTTAAGTAGACACCCCATGATATTTTCTATCATTTTTGCTACTTGTATTATGAGTCTAATTTGCGCTTCCCGACAACAAGCTATCTTATTGTTGACATTAAATCATAAAAAACTGAGCTTTTCTTCCTTATACTGACCGCTAAAAAATAATAAATAAATAAATAAATAAAACACACACACACACACACAATGTTATATTTATCAGAGAATATAAATATATAAGAAATAAGGCTGTCTTGCATAATGTACATTTCAAGTACAGTAGCCAAACAAAGAAGAATAGAAATCAAAATACAAAGATATGTAACATTCATACATTCATTTAATTCACAACTTAACTATAAACAACACCGAGCGAGGTAACGCAGTGGTAACACTGGATTCGCATTCGGGAGGACGTCGTTTCAGACCAGCCTCCAGCCATCCAGGTTTATTTTTCCCGCGTTTTCCATAAATCTCTCCAGGCAAATGCCGGGGTGGTTCCTTTCAAAGAGCACAGCCGATTTCCTTCCACATCCTTACCCAAACAATCCGAGAGTAACTTCCGCCTCTAATGACCACGCTATAGACGCGGCGTTAAACGTTAATCTTCCTTCCTATGAACAATATTTCTTGTGTCTTGTCCAGGATCTAATGTGAATATTTTCTATGGTGAGTCCGTCACTGAGCAAGCGACATAAAGCTGTGTGAAAAACATGGAGACCTCAAATACACACCACAGTATTGAGTAGATTGCCCTGTGATTTATTAATCATAATAGAAAATGCAAATCTTACTGCAAACTGCAATCTCTTGAAATCAAAAGCCAGATCTGTCAGAAATATGGGTATTCGTCGGATGTACAGTAACACTGTTTCAATTTCTTTGTAGTATTACATTAAAAAAATTTCATTCTATAAATAATTTATTTACGATGCTTATCGCTGTCCACAGCTTTCTCGGGCAGCTAATTACGTTCTTCATATATTTCTGATTTTCATCTATTTTTTTCGAGCTGCCCAGAACGCGGTTGTGAACTTGGTCTTTCATCTTCCCTACCTCATTGAGAACAGTCGCACGTCAGGGACTTCTCCATTATTGATTGTAAGTGTGTGTCAGAGCAGTTTTCTTGGAACGTATGGTGAAAATATATTTAGTTACGCATAAATCTTTTACTTATTTCTTGGAAAGTATGGTGAAAATATATTTAGTTACGCATAAATCTTTTACTTATTTCAAATGACCCACCTTTAATAATTCATGAAGTGATTCTATTTTTCCAGCAGTAATCTTAATTATTGTTGGACTTGTATCTATAACTTACTAGAAACTTTTAGATGCCAGTATATGTAACTTTTGTGAACACGACTTGATTGTAATGCCTGCAAAGAAATCTTCGGAATTAATCGAAATCCGATCGATCTAAACATTCTTTCGTCAAAAAAAGATAATTTAATATTTTTCTTCACGGTCATTGAGTTAGTACAATCTGCTCCAAGCCAACCAAGCATCATTTTACACAATGCAGCAAGAGGTTTTACAGCTTCATCTGCTACATCCAGTCAACTTAACATAATCATCATGGTAAGAAAGGTCGTCGCAGAATGTGCTAGTTTCTTTGTGTAATATTGTGCTCAGGTGTTGCTTTCATTCCATATTACTACTGCAGCTAAACTTTAAAGTCAGGTTCCGCCTCCTTTTTTGAGTCTTCTATTTATAACGTTACCTAAATGTGTCAGATCCACCAAATTATTTTCTGGTATTATTGTACCGTTAGTGAACTTTAATAGCGGCTACGAACAGTAACTACTACTCCAACACCTGATCGGAAGAAAGAAAACGCAATATTACATCTTCCTTTCCTTGTAGCTATTGCTTCTTTCTGCAGCCGTATGCGATTCACAGTTCAAAGCTGCTTCAAAGTTCTCAACAGCACTGTCATCTTTCAGGAATTTCCTTAAGCTCACTGGATTACAGGAGTGTCTTAGCAGTAAATAAGATATATAATAAAACGTTGTGCCTGATGTGAAAAAAATTTACCGATAGCAGTATATATGATCCCATCAAAATACTATATGTCGCTTCTAATCAGGAGCCGGTTTCACTTACAGCAGCTGCGTCTGCTGCTAGTCGGCCGGCGGCTAAACAGACACTGACTGTATAATTTCCTGCGGGTACAATATGTAGTGCAGAAATTATAAATCTCAACGTTATACCGGATGCCGTAGTTTTACTCCGCGACTGTGGAAAAGTAGTAAGGAAAAAACTGTTTTCCTTTCATCAATTTCCTGTGGTTGTCGGCGAGAAAAAGTTTTCTAAAGGTTTGTTTTGTAATTAAGTTAAAAAAGTTTGTTGCAAGTCGCTAAGTGCTCTCCTTCTCAAAGAGTGAAGTGATTAATTCGCAATATCACGTGCCGCAAGACGGGAAAGTTTTTATTGTTTATGACGTCATATCTCCTGAAGTATCGGCCCTGTCGCAAAATCCTTTCTCAACTGGCGTCTTCTACATATAATCTACATTTCTACCAAATTTCAGCTTCATAGGTGAAGTAGTTTTCAAGATTTCGTGTTTAGTCAGTGAGTGAGTGAATGGGTGTCCTTTCGCTTTTATATAGACAGAGATTTAGGGGGGACCAGGCACCCTGACCTTATATACTCTCCTGGATCACGTAATTTATGAGGAGATGCTGAACAGATTTGGGAGAAAAGAAATTTCTGTCGTGTCTTGATCAAGAGAAGGATTCTGTCAGTGGGACACATTTTGAGACATTAAGGAATCGTCAATTTGTTGTCGAGGGAAGAGTGTAGAGTAAAAACCGTAGAGGAGATCCGAGGGATGAATACCATAGGAAGGTTCAAGTGGATTTAGGCTGTGCGAGGGTGAAGGTCGGGGTGAGAGTTTAAAATAGGGAAAGATTAATTTTTATAACTCACAACCACCAGCTGCGAACCAAATTCCTAAACATGCAAAAACACTGGAACTGTTATTGCGACTGTTTGACTCGTTTTCTAGGGGATGATATCACACGTTCGCAGCTTTCCTTCCCTGCATATGATTAACAAGACAAATTCATAATAAGTTCAAGTTCATGAGAGAAAAGGGTGTACTAACTACTATTTTAGAAAACACGTGAAAGTTCACTTTATGTTGTTTATTTCACAATACTTGAACCCTGTGGCTGTCGCGTCTGTACGTCGGTAAATGTACCAAATAAAGTTATAGCTCGTGAGCCCCCAGACAAAATGAATATTTGTCGCGAATTGATTTCACACCACGTGGCTGTCTCAAACACCGTTTATGTTCATGCCTATGCGACGACACTTGTTACATTAACAAATCACAGTCACTTTAATTTAATGCGATGCACACCTTGTTGCACCGGCTAATTAATCACAAACACACAGTAGCACTCGATTTAACTTGGTGCAGTCTACGACGAGCAACCACACGTGGCGATTGCCACACACAAAACTCAAGTCACCACCTCGAGATCCACATGCCGACTGAGGCAGAGCGACGCCGCCCGGCCAGCTACACCACATGGTCTGGAGTCCTCACTTCCTGCCCAGGCGCCAAAAGCTCAACTGCCGGGGTTTTTTCCCCTACGTCATCAACTTCCCCATGTGAACTGTTCTAACCGATTTGCCAACGTACAGCGCTCAGCCAATACATTTCTAAAACTTTACTTAAAATCAAAATAATTACACTACACATTAAACAAATATTTTCTTACGTTTTTATATTAGTATAAACATCCTTTGTACTGTTTATCATAATCTTGCAATTTCTTATACCACAGATAAGTGATTTAACTGAATACTTCAAGATAAAATACAAAAGATTGATTGGAAATAAAATGAAAAATAGTTGATATATTATTTTTATAAACAAACATTGCCATGCTAGTTGTGTAACTGTCTTGTCTTCGTTGGTAATTTATTACTTTTCATTGTCAATTAAACATATTACGTTAGATGTGACTATATCAGCTAATGTATTGTTTATTTATCAACAGGCTATTTTGTAATGAGGGCCTTAAAGGTTCCTAACTGCATCGTATTACTTCAAATGCCAGTAGTATTACAATATTTGTGCACTGCACTGTGCCTGGCACTCGCCATTGTCCCTCTCTCCCCTCACCGGAAACGAACTGTAAAATCCTAAGTTGGAACAAGCCACCAACATCGGCCTGCTCGCTGGCCTCCCGTCAGCTACAAGCACACAGCAAATCTCAACGTGGAGAATTCCTACCTATGGCCTAACTATAAATGTTGTCACCCAACTGTGTACATACATTGCTACCTTAATAAGATTAAAATTGTGTAACATTTAGTGCATTGGCATGGTCAATGTTTGCAGTGAACTTCATACTGTTTAATTATCAAAGGCTATTAATTACCAGTATTTCTATTGGGCGGTAATCTCACAGCTGCCAGTCTTATTCGGAAATGAAGAGGCTTGCGCAGGACAACGTAGCGTGGAGAGCTGCATCAAATTGAAGACCACAACAACAGTAACATCGTTCAGTAACATTTTCTAACAAAATTGTATCTACAATTGGTTACTTCATTTGAATACTACAATTTCGAACGGATCGAAGTGCTAAATTAAGCATATGTAAATCATATGGCTCATGAATATGCTGTGCAGAACAAATTTCTGAAGTATTCGGCATGGCATTTTGCCCTCTTTAAACTATCTACTCTTTTATAAAGTACTAGCGACCCGTCCCAGCTGCGCAGGGATAGAATTTATATTCTCTATGTATAAACATCGATGTCTGTATTTAGGTATGTAATTGGTTGCTATGTAATATGGTTAAACTCCATGCATATAAAACTTATATAATCCTCAGCGTGTTTAATCGATATTTTCATACTAATATCGTAGTCCACCGTATAAGCACAGTCCATCACAGACAGTCATGATACTATAGGACAAAATTGCAACTGAAGTGATACTAGCGCTCCAAGCGGCCAGTAGGTTATAACAGTGGAATGCCATGATACAAATTGAGAAGTTGCCGTTTTTAGCGCGTTTAGTTTTATATTTCCTAGTCACTGAACATTGTTGTGAATTTTCTAATACAAATATGAAAACATCATCGAGTCAAATTCATATCGTTTAAAACTTCTTGAAAGCAGAAATGAATTGACCTGATGCGCTGAAATATATAAAAGGAACTGATTATGATTACGTCCGCGTGCTCGGTGAGTACTGACATGTTGCACTTGTTTTGTTTTAGCGAATTTCGGACATTGTAATATTTTCAAAAGTATACACGATTTTTATATTGTTGGGGACTAGATTCTACATCACCGTAGCTACGTATTCACTTGATCAACCTAGTAAGTAACCGCCAAAATATGTTAATATACAGGCTTATTTTTGTTAAACTGAGGTACGTAACAGTGCAGGCTCTACTGAAATAGTTAACTGCTTTTGGAAGCATTCAGGCATTACTTAGCAGTAAGATTATGAAATAGTGGTCAAGTATTTGCGATTCTGATTAAGAGCAGAATTTTGGACGTGATTGAATTGTTAAATATTTAATTTTATGCCTAAAAGTATAACTAACCACCGTAAACGAGCACTTGTTATTCATAACATTACTCTGTTACTTCTGAGCATCCTTTGCAAATGAGAGATATCCGAATTATATATTTGATCGTCACTACAATTTATATGGGCCACCAACACATGGCATTGTTTGCGCACACACGCAAGTTCTCCGGGCAGATTCCGGCCGTCCCAATGCCTGCTAATAAACACTTACAGACGTTATAGCCTGTTGTGGTTACTGCAGGTGGCAGCGCACTACCAGCACCTGAGAAATGCCTGCCTTGTCGGTCTTCAGATATTGATTAAGGAAATTGGGATCCCGCGGGGCGCCACTTCGGAAATTGTGTTACCAATCTTGTTACAGCAGTTCATTTCCTACATTTTGGCGTATCAAACAGCAACCCTGTCTGCGACCCGTGGAGCAATACACAGCATTAGAGAGTTATCTTCGTGGTCTAGACTTGCCCTAGACACATCCGACTCTTATGGAGAACGAGTTTTATACAAACCGTGTACATGATTAGTGTTTGCGTTAATGAACATGTTATTTAGAAGTCCTGCTCATGCCAATACACTTAAAAATCAGAATCTTCTATACCGGCTTTCAGGTTGCTCGCGGTCGGAGGTTCGAGTTCTCCCTCGGGCATGGGTATTAGTATTGTCCTTAGCGTAGGTTACTTTAAGTTAGTTTATGTAATTTGTAAGCCTAGGGACTGATTTGAATTTGTAAAGGATAATATGAGTAAATTCTTTAATGAGCTTACTCCTCAACGAGCGACATGAAGTTGTCCGTGTGAGAAACATCGAGACGTCAAATCTGCTCCACAGTATTCAGCAGATTGCCCTGCAATATATTAATCATAATAGAAAAAACAAATCTCATATTAAACTGAAGTCTCTTAAAGTTAAAAAGTAGATCTGTCGGAAATAATGGCTATTCGTTGGATGTACTCTGTTTCATCCTCTTCCGCTCCTTGTGGCTCTGTAAAAGTCAATTGGTTTCTCCAGCAGTCGTGTACGCTTCACAGTTCGAAGTTATCAACAGCACTGTCACCCTTCAGGAATTTCCTTAAGCTGACTGACATACAGGAGTAGCTTAGTAGTACATAAGAAGTGCATTAAAACATGGTGCATGACGATGTGATATACAATTATCATATTTACTGAAATATGTGTTTCACAATAGTATAATTTTACATGTGTATATTCATTTGTATCAGTGCTGTATGTCAGTAAAATCCGTTGCGCAATACTGTTAGTAGCAAAGAAATAACAGATTAAAAATTTGTGCGTGAAGGGACAGTTTTCCATGAACTTTATTGTTTATGTTCTCGTATCTCATAAACTACGTGAAATACTGTGATGCAATTTCGAAGGTACATTCAGTTGTTAGTGTGTACACTGTTTGTAAAATTTTCTGCGAGTACAGTTGTAGTGTAGAAATTACACATTGTACCGTCATACCGAATACTGCAGTTAAATTCCATGAACAGCGGAGAAATAGTAAGCAAGAAACCTTTTTTCCTTTCATCATTTTGATTTGGTTGTCAGCGAGAAAAAGTATAACACAGGTTTGAAGTTTGTTGCAAATAGCTAAGTAGTCTCATTCTCATTCAGTGTGCATGATGTTGCAGTTTTTTACGACTCCTATTGTTTATGAAATATCGTATGTCGTTCTTAGCCCTACAGCAATTGTCACCTCGTGGTAAGGAATACGACATGCTATCCAAAATTTTCGGGACTTGTGTTGCAATCTGTTGAAATCCTTATCTTTGTACTAATGGTCACCATTACCCTCGAAGTAGTTCCGACTCGCACGTACACACCGGCCCCAGTGCTTCTGCCACCGGTGAAACGTTTTCTGAAAGTCTTGTTCTTCGAGGATATTTAGCACTGCCAGAGATGCTTCTAGAATCCTAACTAGTGTCGAACCGATGGCCTTTCAACTTCAACGGTTTTCGGAATAGCGCGAAGTCACAAGGTGCCGAATCTGGTGAGTACGGTGGGTGGGGTACAACAGCCTGCTGAGCAAGGACGTGTGACAGGACGCGTTCTCGTGATGCAGCTGCCACTTCCCTTGACGCCAAAGATCGGACCGAAGTCGCCGCACGCTATCACAGAACCGTCAAGCAGTAAGCGGAATTCACTGTTTGATTTGGTGGGACGAATTCTTTGTGTCCAATTCCCTTCGTATCAAAGAAAACCACGATCATGCTCTTCGCCTGTCTCGCTTTTTGGGGGGATCATCAGACGTGGTTAGACGAAGGTCAGTGTTTTGTTTGCGGATCCATCGTAAAATCGCTACACACCAACCACAGAGTACTACGGAAATCACTGTAGGCACACAACACGTCCTGCCAGCTGAATGCCACTCTGCACACTGACTCATCAGATATGCTACTCTCGCCACCTTAGCGATGCGAAGATCTACTACTCCTACTTTCCAGATTGAAACACCAGTCCCGAAAATTCTGGATAGCACCTCGTATGTTCACCATATTTTCTTGGCATCGGTACAGTGGTTTAGGAGGGGATGAGCAACATTGTCACTTGATGCAGCAGTTTTTATGCATCTCATTGTTTATGACGTCACATCTCCAGAACTATGTCTTTTATGTGATTCTTGCACCGACGGCGCCCGTCCTCTTGGTTTGAAGGACAGGTCTGTAACATTTCATCAAGAATGGAACGAAACTGTAGATTTACACGCAATACGTACAAAAACACACTGAACTCTACTGTACATATAATGACTTCCTTTGCTACTGAAATCAACGCTTCCTTTCTGCCACGAGTAACCCCAGGAAGTTATTCGACGATATATCACTAAGTGGAAAATTCAAAAATATCAGAAGGTTGCTTAGTTTGTTTCCAGGACTGACTATTGTACGAAGAGCAAAAGTAGGTCATATTAATGTTTGAGAAGTGCAATAATGTGTTTCTTCCAGTTCAAGTTTCCATCAATATGGAAATCCTGCATCCACGAACAGACCGGAACTGAGTGGCAGTTTGCGAACGATTTGGTGTCACCTGCGTTCAGCGGAGTACCAGGGAGTTGTAGACGCCCTTCCACGGCGTCTCACTGCATTGTGCAGGGGCAGATGAGTCTATCCTTTGATATTTTTCAACTCAGGGTAAATTGAACCTTGCGAGACTGCCTTCGTGATTTGTTCCCAGTCACTAAATTTTTGTAGCTTTCCAAATATGGCGAAGGAAACTGCATGCTATGGACATTGCCAGACGGATGTCTAAGAAAAATTCGTTGGTGACAGTGGCACGTAAGGCTGCACGTTTTCATCGGCCCAAGGAATATAGAAACACGATAATAGATGTCTCTAAGATTGCCGTCTGTTCCGACAATCACATTAACTCTTTGCAAATAATGTTAGGAAAATCATTTCGCTCAGACGACTCAGGAACAACTCATTGTTTGCCTGCCAATACGGTTCACCCGAAATTTAAAAACAGACCCCATCTTCTCTTCTAAACGTGGGAACGAATACCTTTAAAATAAAAGTTATACCGATGTACCTGTGTAGCAAGTCTGAAAGAGGTGTGTTGAATTGAATCCTTTCATGAGATACTTTGTCATTCATCTCCTGTAACAGTATGTGTTTTGATTTTGTAGAATTTGTTTAACTGATTCACACCGCCGTTATCAGGGGTTATTAGTGGGGGGTGTGTGTTATTTTGCCCTTTCTTATTTAATTGGTCAGCGGCATCTATTCCTTGAAACACCTTATTTGCCTTATACACTACACACTGTGTCGGGTTATCAGTAAGTTACAGCGAGAGCTGTTCAATAAAGAATGATCATAATTGTTTACGATCATAATTTCCCCTACTAAAATTTAATATCATGATATCCTGTTAGCTTACTGCGAAACAATCACGCCTGCCGAATGTGAAAGAATCACGCCGCAGTAGTTTCATTGTTGGGCGTATGAGAGGCAGGCAAGTTCGGACATGTTCAGTATCGCCTACCGCTGCAGCGGAGGTTACACCCGAGGAACAATACACGGTTTTGAAATTCTGCTTTCGTCTCAAGAAGTCTTTAGTACAGGAGGCATATGGAAAGTCTGTTCTTCCTTACAGCACGGCTCGGAGATGGTTTAAAATATTTGAAGAGGGGAGACAATCAGTTTCAAAGGAAGGTGGACCCGGTGCTCCAGTGACTACTCTTATGGAAGAAAACATCAACACTGCTGCTGTCATTGTGGTAAAGGCTCCACGAATTACACTAAGATCAGTTTCTGAAACATTTCATTGGGGGCCATCCACACGTTTGTGCGCGATGGGGTTCAGTACTGTCGATTTCCAAACAAAATGACATTCGTGCGCAGGTTGATGTTAGAGAAAGATCGGGAGTTTCTTGCAAATGTAATCACTGATGGTGAAACTTGGCTACACCATTTTGATCCTGAGAGCAATCTGCAAAGCTCTGTATGAAAATCTCCTTCCTCACCAACTTCAAGAAAGCAAAAGTGTTTACTTCTGTTGGGAAAGTTATGGTCATCTCATTCCTTGATATTCGTGGAAAGGTTTATCAGCATGTCGTTCCTGCACACACATTAGTAATTGGACAATACTACAGGCATGAGGCACGAAAGACCACATTCCCATGAAGGAGTCTGGATGCTGAACCACGATAATGCGCGACCGCATATTGCCAATGTTATTGCTGAATGTTGTTGTTATGTTTGTTATGGTCTTCAGTCCGGAGACTGGTTTGATGCAGCTCTCCACCCTACTCCATCCTGAGCAAGCCTTTTCATCTCCTCATAAGAACGGCAACCCATATCCACTTGAATCTGCTTACTATACGCGTCTCTTGGCCTCCCTCTGCGATTTTTACCCCACACACTTCCCTCCAATGCTAAATTTACGATTCCTCGATGTCTAAGAATGTGTCCTACCAAGCGATCCCTTCTTTTAGTTAGGGTATGCCAAAAATTCCTTTTCTCACCAATTCTGTTCAGTACCTCTTCATTAGTTATGCGATCTACCCACCTAATCTTCAGCATTCTTCTGTAGCACCACATTTCAAAAGCCTCTATCCTCTTCCTGTCCGCACTGTTTATCGTCCATGTCTCACTCCCATACAAGGCAACACTCCACACAAATGCCTTCAGAAAAGACTTCCTTACACTTAAATTAATATTCGATGTTAGCAAATTTCTCTTTTTCAAAAATGCTTTTCTTCCCATTGCCATTCTGCATTTTATATCCTCTGTACTGCGACCATCGCATGTTATTTTACTACCTAAGTAACAAAACTCATCTACCACCTTCATTGTTTCGTTACCTAATCTAATTCCTTCAGCATCGCCTGATTTTCTAAGACCGAATTCCATTATTTTTGTTTTGCTCTTGTTAATGTTCATTTTGTATGCTCTCTTCAACACACTGTCCATTCCATTCAACTGCTCTTCCAGGTCGTTCGCTGTCTCTGACAGAATTACAATGTCATCAGCAAAACGCAATGTTTTTATTTCTTCCCCCTGAACTTTAATCCCTATTACAAAATTTTCCTTGCTTTCCTTCATCGCCTGCTCAATGTACAAATTGAATAACATCGGAGAAAGGCTACAACCCTGTCTTACTCCCTTCCCAACTGATGCTTCCCTTTCATGCCCTTCGAGTCTAATAACTGCGGTCTGGCTTTTGTAGAGGCTGTAGATAACTCTCCTTTCCCTGTATTGTACCCCTGCTGACTTCAGAATTTGAAAGAGTGTAGTCCAGTCAACATTGTCAAACGCTTTCTCCAAATCTACAAAGGCTAAAAATGTAGATTTGCCTTTCCTTAATCTATCTTCTAAGATAAGACGTAAAGTGAGTATTGCCTCCCGGATTCCTACGTTCCTCCTGAATCCAAACTGATCTTCCCCTAGGTCAGCTTCTACCAGCTTTTCCATTCTCCTGTAGATAATTCGTGTTAAAATTTTGCAACCATGACTTATCAAACTGATGGTTCTGTAATTTTCACACCTGTCTGCACCTGATTTCTTTGGAATGGGGATTATTACATTTTTATTCAAGTCTGAGGGCATTTCGCCTGTCTCATATATCCTACACACCAGTTCAAATAGTCTTGTCATGACTGGCTCTCCCAGAGACTTTAGTAGCTTTGAGGGTATATCATCTTCCTGGGGCCTTGTTCCGGCCTAGGTCTTTCAAGGCTCCGTCAAATTCATCTCTGAGTATAGTATCTCCTATTTCATCTTGATCTACTTCCTCTTCCCTTCCTACAACATCGTCTCTAAGTTCATTTCCTTTGTAGAGCTGCTCTATGTACTCTTTCCACCTTTCAGCTTTCCCTTCTTTGCTGAGAACTGGTTTCCCATCTGAGTCCTTGATATTCGTAGAATTGCTTTTCTTGTCCCCAAATGTCTCTTTGATTTTCCTGTAGGCGGTATCTACTTTTCCCCTTCTTATACATTCTTCTACAGATTTGCATTTGGCTTCTAGCCACTCCTGCTTAGCCATTTTGCACTTCCTATCAATCTCATTTCTTAGTCGTCTGTACTCCATTTTGCCTGTTTCATTTACTGCATTTTTATATTTTCTCCTTTCATCAATTAAATTTAGTGTCTCCTGTGTTATCCAAGGATTTTTTGCAGGTCTTGCCAAGACCTATTGCTGAATATCGTTCAAAAATCAACTTGAAGTGCATCCCTCTCCCTTCCTGTAGTATGGATTTAGCCCCATGTGACTTTTTCTATTCCCTAACTCGAAGAAACGCCTTCGTGTGAGTCATTACCCATCATCAGAAGCAAAGGTGAAGGCTGCGGAGGCGATTTCTCAAAAAACGGTTTCCAGCATGTATTTGGCAGAAAGGCTGAGATAGGTGCATCACGTTCTTGTGAGACAATTTTGAGAAGGACGCTCAAAACTGAGAGGAATATTAAAGCTATTTTTTTTTTCAAAAAAATTACTTGAGTCTATAGAACAGAACCGTTGGTTTTCCTACACAAATACAGGAGATGTGTTGAAAGTCGGTGCAGGAATCGCGCGCTTTGTCTAACGTGGACCACGTGGACAGCAAGGCGCTCTTTCACATCCGTTTTTTCCTGGGCTCCCAATTGGACGTTGTCTTTGCGCCATGAGGCGCTCTTTTCTTAAAACGAGGTGACGATCCGGCAGTCGTAGAAAAGTCGAGCTGGTGCCAGGAAGTGTCTTGGTGGACGGCGCAAGCACTCACCACGAATAAGGTCGCGAGTAATTGCTTACTTCCGTCTTTTATCAGGAAATTTCTGCCCATTTCATTTCAGTTTTGCACATGGATAGGGATCCGAATTTTATTAACAGCTGTGCTTTCAACAGACAAGTTAGAGTTGCACTCTGTAAGCGATATTACTCTTGGTATATAGCAAACAACGATACTAACATTATCACAGGCGATACTATTGTTACGTGAAATTTAATGAACTACAATTTTAAATTATTATTTTTATTCTATTTCTGTATGTTGCTTCACCTCACAATACATACAAGTACCTTTCAAGTCCTTGTTCATACGAGTACGCTCGTACTAAATATTCCGTTAAATACGCGAAACGTCGCGATCTGAACCGAACAATATTGGAATGCAGTGAACACTTCTATCGAGGACTAAGAGACAATGGGGGGGGGGGGGGTCACACCATGTTTGTATAAGTACCCAAATTGAACTGGATGCGTGCCTAACAATGCTGACAGCTGCTAACATTAATAAAGAAAAGCTGATCTCCGTTTTATGTTGGTTCTATTCAAACGTACAAATGGTATATTGCGGTGTCACTTTGTCAGCGTCGAATTGCAATAAGACAGTTGACGTTGAAAATGCGACACCTCGTTAAAGGCGATGCGAAGCGAATCGATTGTGATGCGATACCGCCGTCAGCGCACGGACCACACGCCGTTACTGTCGCGCCTCAGGCTGAGAGCAGCACTGAATTACAACGCTGGGAAGAAACAATGAGTTATCTTCAAAATCGTTCTGTAGCCTCAAATCTCAAAAGCGGCGATTTTCTTCAGTTCCGGTTTTCCCTCTGTTCATATTTCTCAACGATAGAGTGCTGTGCTCCAATATAACGCCAATCATAAAAAAAGGCTTTCTCTATAATGAAAAGTAGCCATCAATCGGAAAATGACTTTTGAACTGTCTTACCCAGTCAGTTGTAGCTACAGTTTAACGTGGCTATTGAACGACGCTGCGACTCGCCGTTTTCCACTCCGCGAGAGGTGGAAGAAGTGATACGTGAATTGGCAGGATTAACCAGGGATGGAATCAGTGACCTTTGTATTTGCAGTGTCACACTCAGCCACTGAACCACCCAGCCGCCGGTCTCTCCGCTATAACGCTGCAACTGACTGACAGACGACACAAAGAATGTATAACTTCTGTGGTACTACCACAGACATATATTACTAGACTGACAAACTTGCCTGTCTGACTGAAGCCTGATGTCGCCATCTTGTTTCACCTCACGTCAAACAGTTTCCGTATGCTACTACCATGATCTTATAACACTGAATGACTTTGTTAGCTTTAGTAATTGGTTTAAATATACTTCGCATTTGAGCTAATACTTCCGTAGTACTTAAATTCAGCACATACATTTCAGACTAGTATTATGAGAACAACGTATTACACACCGTTATAGCAGACTGTAGTTATCGGAAAAGCACGCAGAAGAATGAAGATGCGTTTTACAGCACTTAAAGCAGTTCATTTATAACGGTCATACTATTCAAAGAAACTGGTAATATTAATAAAAACAAAAAATTAACGCGACTAATTACTATATGCGTCATAACAGAATGTAGTTTTCGAAAGAACATTCAAAAGAATAAACATACGTCTTATCCACACGACAAGTAGCACTTTTTAACGACCATACTACTGAAAGGAAAACAACATTGAATTAATCTGTCAACAGATTAATAAAAAAGAGCTATTCAGTGCAGCTCATTATTGTATGTATCTTCTGTTTACTGTACGAAAAATTAAAGCCATTTACAATACTATTATGTCAAAAGTCCAAAGACAGCATAGTTACGACAGTCCATCCGAATTTTTACAACTGTTTTCTGTAATTAAACACACGACTGGTCACATGTATATGGTATAGAAATATGGCGGTGAGACTTCTGTGACAGCACTGATAATGTATACGGCATTGCCAATCTAGTAATAAATTTGTGTTCGACTATGGCCAACGGCTGTGCCGTATTGGATACAGCGGTTCCCGCCTAATCACAGACGCTAAGCATTGTCGGGCTTGGCTGGCATTTGGATGGGTTACCATCTGGGTCTGCCGAGCACGGTTGGTAAACGGGGTTCACTCAACCCTTATAAGACTAATTGAGGAGCAACTTGCAACTGGATTGAGAAGCAGCGGTTCCGGTCACAAAACCGACAAAACGGCGCTGACCACATCCCCCTCCGTACCGCATCCGTTGTGATTCCGGGCGGAGGATGAGTTTGTGACACTTGCGGGGAGTGACACTTGCGCGGAAAGGGAATGTGCAGACACTTGCGCGGAGACCCGGACGCTGCAGGTAGTGAACAGGGTGTTCCAGAAGTAGGGATACACCATCCCTACTCCTCGCCCTCCAGCCGCTACCTGTGCCGTATTCAGGGAAAGGCCCACCGAGCGAGGTGGAGCAGTAGTAACGGCCCGGAGATATCACAGCCTCATTCAACAGGGAGATAACACGTCATACAAATATCACTCGATTTACAATACAGCACCATGTGAAGAGGAATGTGATGAAATCAAAATTGAGCGCAACCGTTGCTAACTACAATTTCGGATTTACTGAATTTTGAGTCAGAATTCGCATCTATATTCGCATTTATCGCAAATGCGAATTTTTTCTGTCCCTAGTAATACCTCTAAAAATAAACAGCTGATCAAGGCACTAAAAGCAAGGGCAGATCTTTGGGTGTATTACTACAAATAACTAAAACACAATTTGATCGTGGAATTATATACAATCTCATTATAAAGGTTTTTTGTAGGTGGTTTTGAGCAGCGTTTTAAATATGTTAGGAATAGCATTATGAAATATATAGACAGCTACACCTTATGTTTATTATGAGGTATCGATTTCGGCTAATTTCAGGTCATCTTCAAGTCTCAAAGAACAGGTGTTACTTATGCATTTCTCCAGTGGTACTCATAACATTTAACTGTTTACACACGAGGTCTAACGTTGTTAATCGCGTTAGCGATGAAAACAGAACCCAGAATCTTTGCGTCTAAATGATACATATATTGGTGTGATGTCTTATTTCGAAAGAACAGAGATCACACCAATACATATATAGGTCTCGGTAAAGTGGAACGGTACGATGTCGTTACGTAGCACAGCACAGCCGACTGGAAACGCAGGAGAAGTGCAAACAACGTTCTCTCCTCAGAGGTATGATTAGGTTCGACGTAGACTTCTACAACATACTTTCTACACGGCGAAGATTACACCAAAAAATTTAACGTTTCGTCTACTTTGGCGATAGCAACCAAATTTTAAAATTGTGTCTACTATGTAAAGATGTAGCAACACAAAACGCTTCAAGTCCAAAACTTCACTGATTTTCGAGTTATGAATTTTTAATATGTTTTTAATGTTATTACAGAAAAAACATATTTGGGACTCACACTACAATTTTCATGTGGCAGAATTTGTAGGTACATTCACAAGACATAAGTCAACGGTTGTGTGCATTCATCTTATGAGAAATATCAATCATTTGTTTTCAGTGTTTATTTCAAATTTCTCTTTTAAGTTTCTTTAATTATTAGTACTTAAATGTGGTTATGAAATAAATAAATTACGTGTATATGTGTAGTCTTATGTTGCCAAACTACTTAGATCATTGGTCGCTAGACTTACACACTACTTAATCTTACTTAAAATAACTTAGGCAAAGTACAAACAAACATACCTATGTCCGAGGAAGGACTCGAACCTCCGACAGGACCGGTCGCGTAATTTGTGACACAAATTACATGTTTGATAATATTAATGCATTGTTGTTGTTGTGGTCTTCAGTCCGGAGACTGGTTTGATGCAGCTCTCCACAATACCCTATCCTGAGCAAGCCTCTTCATCTCCACATAAGAATGGCAACCTACATCTGTCTGAATCTGCTTACTGTATCCATCTCTTGGTCTTCCTCTGCGATTTTTACCCCACACACTTCCCTCTAATGCTAAATTCACAATTCCTTGATGTCTAAGAATGTGTCCCACCAATCAATCCCTTCTTTTAGTCAAGGTATGCCAGAAATTTCTTTTCTCCCCAATTCTGTTCAGTACCTCCTCATTAGTTACGCGATCCACCCACCTAATCTTCAGCATTCTTCTGTAATACCATATTTCAAAAGCCTCAATCCTCTTCCTGTCCGCACTGTTTATCGTCCATGTCTCACTCCCGTACAAGGCAACACTCCATACAAATGCCCTCAGAAAGGACTTCCTTAGGCTTAAATCAATATTTGATGTTAACAAATTTCTCTTTTTCAAAAACGCTTTTCTACCCATTGCCATACCGCATTTTATATCCTCTGTACTGCGACCATAATTTGTTATTTTACAGCCCAAGTAACAAAACTCATCTACGTCCTTTATTGCTTCGTTTCCCAATCTAATTCCTTCAGCATCACCTGATTTTCTTACACTGCACTCCATTACCCTAATTTTGCTCTTGTTAATGTTCATCTTATATGCACCTTTCAGCACACTGTCCATTCCGTTCAATTGCTCTTCCAGGTCCTCTGCTGTATCTGACAGAATTACTATGTCGTCGGCAAAACGCAATGTCTTTAATTCTTCCCCCTGAACTTTTATTCCTTCACCAAATTTCTCCTTGCTTTCCTTTATAGCTTGTTCAATGTACAAATTGAATAACATTGGAGAAAGGCTACAACCCTGTCTCACTCCCTTCCCAACCACTGCATCCCTTTCATGCCCTTCAACTGTGACAACCGCTGTCTGGTTTTTGTACAAGTTGTAAATAACCTTACGCTTCCTATATTTTACTCCTGCTTGCTTCAGAACTTGAAAGAGTTTATTCCAATCAACATTGTCAAAAGCCTTCTCCAAATCAACAAAAGCTATCATTTAGGATAAGCCGTAAAGTGAGTATTGCCTCCCGAGTTCCTACATTTCTCCTGAACCCAAACTGATCTTCCCCGAGGCCAGTTTTTCCATCCTTCTGTATATAATTCGTGTTAATATTTTGCAACCATGACTTATTAAACTGATGGTTCTGTAGTTTTCACACCTGTCTGCACCTGATTTCTTTGGAATGGGGATTATAACATTTTTCTTAAAGTCTGAGGGTACTTCGCCTGTCTCACACATCTTACACACCAGGTGAAACAGGTTTGTCATGGCTGGTTCTCCCAGAGACTTCAGTAGCTCTGAGGGAATATCATCTACTCCAGGGGCCTTGTTTCGACTTAGGTCTTTCAGGGCTCGGTCAAATTCTTCTCTCAGTACAGTATCTCCTATTTCATCTTCATCTACATCCTCTTCCCTTCCTACAATATTGTCTCGAAGTTCATTTCCTTTGTAGAGTCCCTCTATATACTTTTTCCACCTTTCAGCTTTCCCTTCTTTGCTGAGAACTGGTTTTCCATCCGTGTCCTTGATATTCATAGAGCTGTTTTTCTTATCTCCAAATGTTTCTTTTATTTTCCTGTAGGCTGTATCTATTTTTCCCCTATTTATACATTCTTCTACATCCTTGCATTTGCCTTCTAGCCACTCCTGCATAGCCATTTTGCACTTGCTGTCAATCTCATTTCTTAGTCGTCTGTACTCCATTTTTCCTGTTTCATTTACTGCATTTTTACATTTTCTCCTTTCATCGATTAAATTTAGTATCTCCTGTGATATCCAAGGATTTTTTGTATGTCTTGCCTTCCTACCTATTTTGTCCTCTGCTACTTTCACTATTTCATCTCTCAATTTTACCCATTTCTCCTCTACTGTTTTATTTTCCCTTGTTTCTGTCAATTGTTGCCTAAAGCTCCCCTATGAAATTCTTAAGAACCTCAGGTTCCTTCAATTTATCCAGGTCCCATCTCCTTATTTTCCTAACTTTTTCTAGTTTCTTCAGTTTCAGCCTACAGTTCATAACCAACAAGTTATGGTCAGAGTCTATATCTGCCCCTGGGTATGTTTTACAGTTTAAAACCTGGTTCCGAAATCTATGTCTTACCATTATAAAATCTATCTGGTATCTCCCTGTGTCTCCTGGTCTCTTCCACGTATACAACCTTCTTTTGTGATTCTTGAACCGCCGGCCGCGGTGGCCGAGGAGACTGAGGCACTCCAGTCACGGTCTGCACGGCCACTACGGTCGGGGGTTCGAATCCCCCCTCGGGCATGGATATTTGAACATTTGAACATTTGATTCTTGAACCAGGTGTTTGTTATAACTAAATTATGTTCCGTGCAAAATTCTACCAGGCGGCTTCCTCTTTCATTCCTTTTGCCCAGACCATATTCACCTACTATCTTCCCTTCCCTTCCTTGTCCTACTACCGAATTCCAATCTCCCATCACGATTAAGTTTTCCTCTCCCTTAATTGTCTGAATAATTTCCTTTAGCTCCTCATATATTTCTTCGATTTCCTCATCATCGGCAGAGCTAATTGGCATATAAACCTGTACTACTGTTGTCGGTGTTGGCTTCGTATCTATCTTGACAATGATAATGCGATCACTGTGCTGGTCATAGTAGTTTACCCGCATTCCTATTTTCTTATTCATTATCAATCCTACTCCTGTGATACCCCCAACTGATTTTGTATTTATAATCCTGTACTCACCTGACCAGAAATCCTGTTCATCCTGCCACCGAACTTCACTAATCCCCATTATATCTACCTTCAACCTATCAATTTCCCGTTTTAAATTTTCTAATTTTCCTACTCGATTAAGGGATCTAACATTCCACGCTGCGATCCGTAGAATGCCAGTATTGTCTTTCCTGATTACAACATCCTCCTGAGTAGTCCCCGCCCGGAGATCCGAATGGGGGACTATTTTACCTCCGGAATATTTTACCCGAGAGGATGCCATCATCATATGTTCATACAGTAGAGCTGCATGTCCTCGGGAAAGGTAACGGCTGTAGTTTCCCATTGCTTTCAGCCGTTCGCAGTAGCTGTGTGGCAAAGCCACATTAGCTGATGTTACAAGGCCAGCTCAGTCAATTATCCAGACTGTTGCCCCTGTAACTACTGAAAAGGCTGCTGCCCCTCTTCAGGAACCACACGTTTGTCTGGCCTCTCCACAGATACCCCTCCGCTGTGGTTGCACCTACGGTACGGCTATCTGTATCGTTGAGGCACGCAAGCCACCCCACCTCGGCAATGTCTGTGGTTCATGGGAGTGGTATTAATGCATAGAAGTATGAAATCACGTCAAGACTACTTCCTGCAAAAATTTCGACAAAAAAAAGTTGGCACTGAGTTTAGAAAAACAAAATTCTGGTATATTGGATTTTAACATTTTATCAAAAAATGAATGTTACTACAAGAGATACAGCCATTCAAATTTACGGGCACCATAACGTTTTCCCTTCCTGAGTAAATGAGCTACTTCTCATACTTTCAACACCTTTTTCTTGAATGTTCTGAATATAAATCTTCACACAGACTTCTTGAGGAGGAGAGTGACACGGATATCTGATTGTAAACCACTGCCTATTACCTTAGACCTTTTTGACTGTACTGAACAGTAGTTCCGCGTATTCCGTAATTTATATTTATACAGTTAACAGGCAATGTAATTTATAACCAACTATTGGCTGCCAATTTCGCTTCATTTTTCCTGGAAGTCTTGCAACTTGTTTCTCCCTGTTGGTTTATGCCAAGTTCAGAGTAAAAATGGTTCTATATGACGGTGATGGAAAATAGAAATTATCTTTAGCATTTTTCGGTGTATGACATTCCCTTGCAAATTCCGTATTTCATATATTTTTTAGATGTATTTGTAATTCGAATACAGCCAAATCGTTTTGAGGTCTACGAATAAACGCTTCAAGTATATAAATACTCATTGACTTATTATTAACGTTTTTTAATTGAAGGTTTAAGGTTGCATCTCCTATTAAAAAGCATAGTAGCTATTTTTAAAGAGATGGAAGTTGCGTGATAGTTGGGTTAACTACATAGCGGTCAATTACATCATCGTATCTGTGCAGGATGCCTAATATATTTATTGCTTGCGCAGGTGTCTTGATATCTTAGTGTTCTGAATAATATGCTTTTAAGAGATATGACTGTGGAAAGTCATAGTCTTGTAGTAGCAGAGACTAACTCTCTAAACATTATCACTATTAAAATACCTTTTTGTTTACAGGAGGAACACTCAACGGATTAATATATAGTTAGAACAAGTTACTATATTGCTCTTCAGCTTGCAAAGGGTTGTGCAATTTCACTGATTTTCGTGTTATGTTGACAGTGTGGAAACTTGACGACAGCAGTGCTAGACTTATTGGTGTGCCTGTACCCAGGAAAAGTCATTAGCCGCCCCAAGGGCCCCGGGTTCCGCGCAAGTGTCACTCCGCGCAAGTGTTCCAACCCCCGGAGGATGACAGGGCGGCCGGAAACTTGGAAATGCAAAAACGAATAAATGCCGATTTCGTTGTACTAAAGGGCCAGAGTCGCTTACTGATCGCGGAAAAAGATTGCAGGTGTGCTTCCATGAGGCTCTAGTCTTTCTAATTCTATCCTCATGGCCTTGTTGATAGATAGTTTGGGTTATTCCAGCTGGGCTTACGCGGATAGGATGATGGTCAACGCGACCTCTCGCGGTTATGAGAAATATGTCAGAATCATGGATCTGGATCACTTTTTAAGTCACAGTAATTTGTACAGCCGGTGATGGTCCATAGCCGGCCGCGGTGGCCGAGGGGACTGAGGCGCTCCAGTCACGGTCTGCACGGCCACTACGGTCGGGGGTTCGAATCCTCCCCCTAGGGCATGGATATTTGTGCCGTCCTAGTTCGTAAGTAGTTCATAAGTAGTTTGTACGTTTAGGGACTGATGACCCCGTAGTAAGTCCATAAGCTATACAAACATTTGAAAATTTTTGATGGTTCAAATCCTTAGTCATGAATACATGTCTTGTAAAATATTTGTGACCTTCTGACTGTGAGCTTAAAGATAACCTGTAGATAGAATTGTGTATTACGAAGTCGTTACGCTCGACGCCATATAGGTGAACGTATATCTGTCAGACTCTACGCTGTTGTCAATATTATGTGCTTACAAAGAATTTAGCATTCTGGAATTTCTAATCGTTTCTCCTAGTTGCTTTCGTAGAAACTAACTCATATGCAACGGGAAACACCTGTTCTGAAAATCCGAATACTACTTGTAAAATATTCGAGTCATATTATCAACCGTACTCCTGCAGCGAAACTGTAAAAACGACATGAGTTGTGTAAAACTTGTACTTAAGTTTTATTTTGATTCGGAACTAACGTTTCTCCCACATTGCATTTAATGAATTAATTACGCTGTTGTAGACAAATAGATGAATATGTAATAACGATAGATTCCAGGCGTATGATATAAGCATGATTCTCCACACAGCTTGCATATCCAGTCCGTCAGCACAAACGGAAAACAGTATAGACAGGAGGTAAATATAAAACTGAGCACGAGAAATACTATCTACAGCAGTGGAATTTATTCATTAAATGAAATGTGATAGCAACACTAGTTCCGAATAAAAATAAAACTCACATATGGATCTGAACTCTATATCCATTTCTCCGACTTCTCTACAACCGTAAACGACACTAAGTTCACCAATTAGAATTTATTAAAGTAATCAATTGTTCACAGCTTATTTTGAAAGGAGATAAGTCTCATAACAACAACCTAATCTATACGTACGGAGTTGTCAACATAACTATAATAGACCGTTAGGATTTTCACATATCCTAACTACTGCAGCTGTGTATCCACTGTTAATAATTGAGATCAGTGCCTTCTAATAAAGTCCCAATGATCACTTTGGATGGCAGCGGATGCTTTAGAACAGGGACGGCCACGAAATTCGCCCTTGCGCAAGCCATCTCTTTCTCGCCCCACCACGCCACGTAACTGCCGAGCGGGAACATTGGAGGGATAAACTGCAGAGTCGCAGCCTGATGATAGGACCGTCGCGTACGCAACACAAGACCGCCGGGCGGTAGAATTGGTTTCATATTAAGGCATATTAGGAAATTTCCAAAACTGAAGTTATACGTAGTACGAGTATAGCATTGATGGTGTAAAAATCATTGCTTTTGTTGTCCAACTGCATCTCAATACTAATATTGTGAGAGCGCGTAGTTCGATGTAAAATTCTTACTTTTAACTGAGTTATAGAAAGAAAGGCAAAAACAAGATATAGTTTCTATAAAATAACGTTAGGGATGAAATAAATTATCGCAACTACATATGAAAAGAAAGGATTGACGCCCAGACGACGTCAAACGGAATTACGTGTGCAAAAAGAAATAAATTATCGCAACTACATATGAAAAGAAAGGATTGACGCCCAGACGACGTCAAACGGAATTATGTGTGCAAAAAGAAATAAATTATTGACTAGCACTTGTCTACCAACAATGTCATGACTACAGTTCCTAACAATATATGTAACAAAACAAGCATGTATTTTATTACTTGCGATTCGCTGAAGACGTAGCACAATGTATATCTCGTACAAACTGTCGGCAAACAGACAGGGGGGGGGGGGCAATTATATCACACTGTCATCACTCAAGTTTCCATGTAGTCGAGACTTTTTTAATTTAATTACTGAAAGTAATGAAATGAAATGAGCGTATGGCTTTCGTGGCCGGGAGATCCCTCGCGGGATTGTTGGGCCGCCTTAGTGTAAGTCTTTTTCATTGACGCCGCGTGGGCGACTTACGTGCCAATCAATGATGATGACATGATAATGATTAGGACAACACACCCAGTCCCCTGCCGGGAATCGAACCCGGGCCCCCTGCGTGGTAGTCAGCGATGCTACCGCTGAGCTACGGAGACTTGAGCCGAACATGAATATAGCTTTAGCAGGCTTTCCTCTAGGAAATCCTTCGTAGAACACTTGTGCTCTTTTGACGTAATATGTCTTCCAGTCATCTAAGAAAGGGTGCAACGTTGACAGTATCCTGAAAACGATTTCAAAATTGTTCGTTCATTTCTTTTAGAACTGAAATGACTTTAAAAATTTGCATTTTCTTAGGAAAAGCAAGCTCGGGGATACAAGTTCGCACAGTTGGAAAAATATCGCCTCATAAGTAGGAAGAAACACAGGTGCCTTTTACAGTAACATGAAATGTCACGCCGTAACGAGTAGTTCCACGAAGTGGCGAGCAGAGCTGAGACAGTCAGTGTCAGTTGACTTCACGTGAGGGAAAGCTCGGTGCGAAGCGAGAATAACCAATAGCATCCCAATATAGCGAGAGCCAATAGAATTGCTTACTGCTGTAAACATTGCCTCGAAGCGGCAGTTTGCACGCATTCTGCCTCGTTCTTATGAATGTAATGCGAGTATTTTCTGCTACATTCAATTTCCGTCCCAAATATTCTGCTGTTTATTTCGCACTATGTTACTATTCATGAGTATTTGCTCAGGTAGGAAAGTAAGCTTAAATAGTTTCGAGTGAAAGGTATAGAAGTAAAATTCATGTTCTTCCTTATCACAAATATTTGTCTCTCTTTCCAGGTATGTGACGATTTCCGAGAATGTGGTCAGGCAGGGGAATATGAATTTCATACTGCTCTCGGAGTAATTTAAGCTGCCCTCGTAATTACCCGCTTGACCAGATTTTATTATTATTTTAAATTATTTTCGAGGTCCAAGGAAACTTGTCAAAAGTGTATCGCTAGGATGAAGAATGTGTCATATTATTGTAATAATAATCATATGTAAATGTTATGAGGCTTACTGACTAAATTGTTTGTATACAGATGCATGAAAAGGGTTACACTTTACTTATGGGCTGCAAGAGCTCAGTGTGCTAATGTTGGCAACGAAATTTTCGCTGTACGACGATAATTAATTTACTAACCAGACAAGAACCTGTCACTGATAGAGCAGGAATAGCATTAATTACTTATCTTACGTCCAGCACAAAAGATTATTCCGCTCAATCGATGTGATAGCCGGTCGCGGTGGCCGAGGGGACTAAGGCGCTCCAGTCAGGGTCTGCACGGCCGCTACGGTCGGGGGTTCGAATCCCCCCCTCGGGCATGGATATATGTGCCGTCCTAGTTCGTAAGTAGTTCATAAGTAGTTTGTAAGTTTAGGGACTGATGACCCCATAGTTAAGTCCCATAGACTATACAAATATTTGAACATTTTAAGTCCTTATAGTGAAGGTTAAAATTAAACACGAAGTAATACAGATTATTAAACAATTCCTAAAAAGAATAGATATCGAGAATACGAGGCGTTAGTTGCTTTTTGAATTTAGCCATACCCCATTGACTTTCCTTTTCTGCTTGAATAATTTACCGTGTTCCTTATTGTTTCCTGGTAGAATTTTTTATAAAGGCATATATTTGAAGATCATGTTTATCATCAAGTTCACATGCACTCTTAGTTTTGTGAACAATATAATTATAGTTCAGAGAGCACATAAGTAAAACAAAATGTACTAGCATGACTTGGTGAAGATTGCCAGCTGTTTCGATAAATCTCTGCAACAGTATCTAGGGTGCACTCTGATAATACGGAGAGCGCTGCATTTCGGAAGCAGTCAGCCAAATATATGGCATAAGGAACAATATTAATACTTTTGCTACTCGTTGAAGCTGTGCTATTGGGTTCCTGCCTAAGTTCACACTGTAAAATTATCATATATTGGGAAATAACCGACGAAATATTTGTCCTTCATTTTATAATCACACGGAAATATAAATAATGTAGAACATTGCAAATCATGAAACTTCCTGGCAGATTAAAATTGTGTGCTCGAACATGGGACCTTTGGCTTTTGGGGGGCAAGCGCTCTATCGACTGAGCTATCCCGACACGACTCACGATGCCCCCTCAAAACTTTACTTCTGCCAGTACCTCGCCTCCTACTTTCAAAACTTCGCAGAAGTTCTCCTGCCAAACTTGCAAGACTAGCACTCCTGAAGAAACGATATGATGGAGCCATGCCTTAGCCACAGCCTAAGGGATGTTTCCAGGATGAAACTTTCACTCTGCAACGAAGTTTGGAAAGTAGGAGGCGAGGTAATGGCAGAATTGAAGTTCTGGGGCAAGACCGTGGGTCGTGTTGGGATAGTTCAGTGGTGGAGCTCTTGTCCGCGAAAGGCAAAAGTCCCAGTTTCTAGTTCCGGTTCCAGCACACAATTTTAATCTGCCAGGAAGTTTCATATCAGTGCACACTCCGCTGCAGAGTAAAAGTTTCTTTCTGGACTGCAAATCATACTTGCCTTACATTAATATGCGAATCCTAGAATGTGTTTAAATAATTTTTTTTTTTAAATAAAAGGAATTGAGTGGACGCGAACTTGGCTCCCATATAACGGGAATCTATAACGCTGTCCATTACACCACACTAAATGTTCAAATGTTTGTAAAGTCTATGGGACTTAACTACAGGGTTATCAGTCCCTCAACTTACAAACTACTTATGAACTAACTAAGACTAAGGACGGCACAAATATCCATGCCCGAGGAGGATTCGAACCCCCGACCGCAGTGGCCGTGCAGACCGTGACTTGAGCGCCTCAGTCTCCTCGGCCACCGCGGCCGGCTACACCACACTGACGATGGGTATAGAATAGTTTATCATTGAATACATTAAAATATTGCTACATTACAGTTTCATATGTAATAATAAGGCACATCGCCTTGTGATACATTGTCAGTGCCCTGTCGCTTTGAAATTGTACTGTGCACCGTTAACACAAAACCGCTTAACATATTATGCCAGAATGAAAACCGGCGTCTGCTGCATCGAGTCAAAGATTACCAGTACGGTGTTCTGCAATCTTATTGGTTCTCGCTACTTCGCTCCGAGCTCCCCCTAACGATAACTGTCAGTTGGCTCACCCAGTTGGACCGCACGCCTTTTGGCCGGCCCTGCTTTAGTTGGCAATAGGTCCGACTTGTTTGAGGCAAAATGAACAGGCGTCCGCCATGTTATATGGGGGTACCGGCTAACAGCTTGAATGCCACACCCTCTATAGAAATGTTTCAAATATTTGTATAGCTTATGGGACTTAACAGCGGGGTCATCAGTCCCTAAACTTACAAACTACTTTTGAACTACCTAATACTAAAGACGACACAAACATCCATGCCCGAGGGGGGGGGGATTCGAACCCCCGACGGGGAACGGCTTCGCGCATCCGAGCATAGCGCCTCAATGCACTTGGCCACTCCGCCGTGGCCCCTCTAGAGAGTAATACCTATTTTACATAAAGATTGAGTACAGATGTGCATCAGGATAGATCGGTGTCTCTAGACTTCATCAAAGCTGTGAATTGACGAGCCAGATAGTGTATTTCCGCAAAATGCGGTAATGAAATCTCATGAGCTTTTCACTAATACACTGCCAGTTGGAAGTATAACAGTTAGCTGAGGTTTGACGCAACATCGTAAGTTCCGCATTGAAAATATTTGTGTTAATTATAATGCAAGTTCACAATGTAAAAGTGCTGCGAAACTTATACAGTGAACAGTAATTGTTATGATGAACAATCATGATCATAGATTTGCATCTGTTGTTAATGTGTTGTAACAACTGCTTTCATAAAGTCTAGTACACATTTATCTGGTGCTTATTAAACGTATAAAGCCCACATACACGTAAAATATTCTTTAAAGGGTTTGGTTGTGAAGTCTGCGTATACGTGTGAGAGTGTAAAGTGTTACGAAATGTTTGCGAATCGTTTAACTGAGGCGTGACTTAAAAACCAGCCCGGTGTTCACCTAGGGGATGTGGAAAACCGCCTAAAAACCACATCCAGGCTGGCCGGCACTCCGTTCCCCTTAGTTAATCCGCCGGGCGGATTTGAACCGGGGTCAGTACGCCCCCCCCCCACCCCTTCCCAATCTCGGAAAGCGGTGCGTTAGACCACACGACTAACCGAATGGGTAATTCCATGCCGATATAAGGCGCCATTAATCACTTTCGTTGTTGTCTTTCTGGAACAATTAAAGCTTGGTGGGACAAAATTTAATACAAAGACGAAAGTAACAACAGAATATCGCAATCAAAAATGCGCATAGGTCAGTTGCCACAACAGCATTCAATACTGAAATTACGTACCGTCAATAACTTACGTTGTTGCACTCTGACACAGTAAATATTTATAACAAAAAACACAGACATCTAAAAAGTGAAAAGAATCCGACTGTTACTATTGCTTCCTTTTACAATGATTATACGTTAACCATGCTTGATCAAGTATAGTCAACAACGAATGAAAATATTTTTAAAGAAGGTGTTGACACTTAGAAGTGTTTATTTTATCTTGTCCTTCAACACATAAGATACTCTTTCATCAACCACAGCAGCAACAGTAGAAGAAACCCACAGACGCTAGTCACAAAACTGAGTTGTTCTTATGGGGTGGACTTCAAGGGAATTAAAATGTAGGTCATCTGAAGCTTCACTCTTGGGGAAGCTATGTGCCATTAGTCAGGAATTTTGTTTGTGTATAGGTAGACATAGGTCATACAAGGCAAAACAACTGCTGTCTTGCTCGAAATAGTATTAAAATTATAACACTTCGATTTGTGTATTTAAATGATGCCTATAGGCATATTGCACAAGCAAAAATTGTACAGAAAATATACACTAAATACAGCGCTTCACTGTCAACAACAATATACGATGGACAGACTCCTCTCAAGTGTACAGTTCGCGCACTATTTCCTGGCCCCTGTGTGATCGCCGGATGTCGGCAGAGCTCGGGCAGCTCCGGAATGTTTACACTCTCTACCAACCTGTTGCCGACGTAACAGAGTTGTGAGCCGTGGCCATTGTGTACTGTTGATTCGTGTCTCGTATTGTTCGTTGTAGAGTTATTCTCTTATTCGTAAAAATGAGCGACGAGGCTGTACCTGGCCCTTCAACACCACGTACTCCACGTACACCGACGACTCCTATGAGAAAACGGAGGGCTGTTATTCAGAGTGGTGCGAGGAGAGTGATAATGAACGTCATTCAGTGCTGCGACAGGGAGAAGACACAGAAAGCGCTGCTACACCTGCTCAATAAATCTCTAAAAAGAGCGGCAACATATACAGGCAAAAGCGAACGCAGCCTAAAAAGGCTACGAAATTTTATGAGAACTCGTCCTGGCGAATCACCTGCTACTCCTGGCAAGAAGCGGTAAGTTTCATATATTTGTCAAATATATTTATTTATTGCGTAATATGTATAAAGTACAAAAGTAGTTTTCTTTTCAATAAATAGAATTATTTAATCAGTATTACCCGTTACCAGCAACCACTTTAATACATCTATTTAATAACATCCATTTCAACAATTTTGCTTATTATGGTGCTGTTGAGAGTTTTACTCTAATATTATTTTACTGTGAGAGATGCGCAAAGGTGGAAATCGATTAGTTCTTAACAAATTTTACGTAGCAAATACAAATCTATTGTCCGATAGTTGAAGCCATAAAACATATCTCTTCGCAGCACCGTACCTTACAGCTTCGTGAGATGACGTCATGGAGTGAAAGTTTGAATTCCACCTATCCCGTCGCTCCCTCTATTTTCAGCATAAGGCACGTAGAGCAAAATTACAGTGCGCGTATTGTACTTGAAATATTCTGAACGTACTTTATAGCAAAACATGTACACAATGTTTTTACTTGAAATTTAATTTAATTGAACTTCATTTCAATGTATGAGTGGGGAATGTAGTTCAACTTTCTAAGTATTATTTTTCTTTTACTTTTCTTAGGCCAAGAAGTGGTGAAATTCAGACGTCAGTAGATGAATTAATAAGAGAGTAATTAGAGACACGATTGAGGAATTTTACACGCGGAAGAAGACTGTACCATCAATTGCTAAACTGCTGCCCATATTAAAAAATAAGGTTGATTGGAAATGGAGTGCTACCTCTTTGAGAAATGTATTGAAGTCCATGGGTTTCATATGGAAGAAGGTCCAAAATAAAAGACAGCTCTTGATTGAACGCCCAGATATAGTGTTCTGGCAGTCTCGTTTCGTCGTTCAATTGAAAAACGCAAGAGAAGAGGGGACAGAAATTTTGTATTTAGACGAGACCTGGGTCGACAATAATTTGACGTTTGGGAAATGTTGCCAGACGGGAGGGATGACGGGTGTTACAGCGTGGGGAAGTGCCTCCAGAAGGCTTATTATAGGAAGCGTCGGCTCGAAAAAGGGTTTTCTTAAAGAAGCACAGCCCCAGTTCTGGGCTAAATCTTCGCAGGGTGATTACCACGGTCAGATGAACTGTGCTAATTTTGAGAAGTGGTTTCAAGAGAAGGTACATGTAAACTTACCACCTCACTCTGTGATTGTGCTCGATAATGCACCATACCACTGCAGGCAGCTCAATAAACCACCGACCAAATATGACACAAAGGCGATTATGGTCGAGTGGTTACAAAGCAAAGAAGTGAAATGCGACTAGAGCATGCGCAAAGAGGACCTGTACGAATTAATTGTCCAAAATAGGCCTTCGCAAAAATCCTATGTCATTGACCAATTGGCCGCAAGTAAAGGCCACAAAGTGGTCAGACTGCCACCATACAATTGCGACCTGAATGCAATTGAGTTCGTATGGGCCAAATTAAAGCAATTGTTCAGGGAAAGAAATATTACTCGGGATATTTCCGCCGCACATCTTGTAAATCTCGCCGAGGCTTCTTACCAATCCATCACAACTGAGGACTGGCAAGGCTACTGTCGAAAGGTCCAAGAACTGGAGGAGGATTATTGGAGGCGTGATGGTGTCATGCAAATAGCAATTGACAATTTTATAATTAACGCGGGTCCAGGAAGCACCACCGAATCGGATAATTCAAGCACAGACACAGCCACGGACGATGACAGTGGAAGCGACTGGTAGTTTCGTAAGTTTTTACTATTACCATTTCGCTTCTTATAGTAATAGTTATTTTGTAGCAACTTTATTGTAATAAGTTTCCGTCTTCAAACAGAAGGAAAAGTCTCGGCACTGACAGCCATGGATGAATGTAATGGAAGCATCTCGTAATTTCGGTAAGTTATATTGTTCATAATTCGTACAAATAAGTTTATTTTAGACTACTCAAACGTTGAAGTATACTACACATTAAACCTATGCTTAATTTCGTGTCCCTTCTGCGAAACATTAAGCCATCTCTTTTGAAAGCAGTAAGCTACGCGGTAAAAGCTGGCTGCACTGCGAGAAGGGGGCGGGGCTTGTCGTAACAGCCAATGCGCTGCAACCCGAATACAAACTTACGCTCCCAGCGTCCTCCGCTCAGAGGCCAGGAAAAAGTGCGAGTACTTGTACTGACCACTGCCAATATGGCGGCTGAGTTTATACTCGTTGGTTGGAACTTGTTCCACACGCTCGTGAGAGCCGCAATCACTGGCTTGTGTTAAGCCAGTGAAGTGGAACGTGTTTACCATGGAGTTGTGAGGAAACACAGAACTGGACGTTGAAATGTGACTGAAAGGCAGAAAACACCTGTCGTGCCTAGGCGTGACCACAAGCACACCGTGAAGGAAATTGCTCGATTTGCCGCTGTATAAACGCTGACTTCCCATCTTGTCTACGAGGAATTGTCTTCTATTCGCAGGCGTAAGAAAAGTGCTGGTTGAAAGATCCCAACCGACATGGAACGGAAACGTGTGTCACGCCTTGTCAGTGACAATCGGCTTCAGACGCTGCAGAAATGCTCCTGTCATTAGGTACAGGCTCTTCACATAGACCACAGCACAGGTCCGACTCATCCAGTTTTCGAGGGAGCGTTGCGGGTAGATGGCGGTTCGGTTCGCTGTCCAGTCATCCTGATTTGCGTTTTTCGTGATTTCCGTAAATGACTTAGGCAAATCCGGGAGCTTTAACCTTCTTTCAAGTTTCTGGCGCCACAACATGAAAAGAGCACTTGGGGAATTTTTCTGAAGGTACACAGCAATATGTAGTATGTCAGTTATTCTGAACTTGCGTTTCAACGTAGACCAGTGCTATGGAAGGAAGCCACATATATCACACGACGCTATCTTTTTGCAGTATAGAGTCGGGAGAAGCCTTATTGACTTCTAGCAGAAGCCCATATTTAGTTATATATCCCGTTCCAAAGTTACAGCTAACTTAGGTTTTTTCAAAAGCCATTTGAAAGAAAGGGACGGTAAGTGTCGTAATGGCAGTTAAGAATTTTCGAATTGTAATTTCTGTAAATATGGCGTTTCAAGACGATGAAAGATGTTTCAGTGGATAGCTCGTCAAATATTCAACACATATCAATCTTGAAACCAGGAAGAACTGTGGAAAATAGTGAACTGTCCCAGCTGAAGATGCTGAAGATACGCGAAATCCAGCGGTCAGTAGATTCACTTCGCTGTGGTTATATGAAACGGTCAATCCGAGTTCGGATCTCCCTCGTTCCCCATTTCCTTCTCCATCTGCCTCTTTACATGTCTGTTCTCTTTCTGTAGTCTTGGCAATTGTCATACTATGGTTTTAAAATATGAATCATGTAGTAAGAATATATTGCCGTCGCAACTAACTGCGATGAACAAGAAATTCAAGAGCCAAAGCTCCAACACATAAAACAAATTATAGTGATCCCTCAAACCTCGCTTTTGCAAATTAATACTACACCACGACAGGGACACAAAACTGAATACAGCGAACAGACACGCCAGTGACCAGGACGGATACTCAAAAATTTGTTTAACGAAAAGATATGAGTACGAGCAAGTTTCGGACTCACAGTTTCCTGTACGCAATGCAACACCATGACCTCGTTCTGTGTAGTACATCTTTAGCTTGATAGTTAATAGTTTCTATTTTTATTCTTTTTTTACCGTTCCATACATATTCTTCATGTTATCCACTGGGCCATATAACCACTAAAACCGAGGGGTAACAATGTGGAGTTTCTCTTGTGAGAGTCCTTACAAAAACTCACCGTATTTTATGATCAGATGCCAGAATTAAGCATGAGCTGGGTTAGCATTATCGATTATGTAAAGAATGACATGCACTATAATCGCACTAGGAAAAGCGCTGTTACAGTGTCACCTGACTTCGAAAATAAATTTTAAAAAATGCAGGCTGTGATTGACAAAAGTAAAGTAGTTAAAAAAATGTTCACATGTTTGTAAATCTATAGGACCAAACTACGTGGTCATCAGTCCGTAGCTTACAAACTACTTAAACCTAGGTAAACTAACCTAAGGACAACACACACACCCATGCCCCAGGGAGGACTCGAACCTCCACGGCGAGCAACCGCGCGCTCCGCAGCGAGACGCTTTAGACCGCTCGGCTACTCCACCGCGGCTAAAGTAGTTCCTCGTGACTTAAGGTGGAGTTCTATGAAGATTGCGACTGATTGACGTCCCACGACAGCGGAAGTAAAGCACAATGAAATGAAATGCCGTGAAGGGTATTGAAAGGATAAACAAGACGCTCAAGGAAATTCATGAACAATAAGTTTAATAATTAAGTCATGCGTACATTAAGTAGGAATACATCAACAGTCTTCAATGGTGCCAGTTGATATGGTACCTACAGCAAGGCAAGAACAAAGCGGTACTCTACTTTCCTACGGAAAAAGTGAACACTATTCGGAATTCAATTTTTTAAATTACATATTAGGTACATTAATAAAAATACGTTTGTGTTTGTTGAATTAGAAAACGATCTTTGTGAACAGTTGTAGAATCAACTGATAAAGAAGTTACGTGATGTCAAACACAAAAAAATTGTTAACACTCACATTTGCGTCTTATGATATGTTCTCAGACTTTCATATCAATTTACTGGAAGTATATACTGTAGTACATAGAAGTGCGCGCTGTCTGAGAAGTGAGTGTTTTTCGCTTGGCTTCACCTACAATGGTTTCTCAAGTCTTGTATCTCACATGTTTGATACGCTTGTCAAAACAATTCGGGGATCAGGTGAGACTTCTAGGTTCTAAAGTATTGTCATCGACAGAATGAACTAAATTGGTTCGACGTCTTTCTGTCGGTTCTGTGGAGGCGAGACAGCAACATTACGGCAAACGAGATAGTGGTGATAACTGAAAGTTGATGCTGAATTACACCAGCAGTTGGGTTCAGGCAGTGTAGTGAGGAGGTGGAGAATTGCAACAACAACGTGACGTACCCGAAGCTATGGTACAGAGATCCATAGGAAGGTTGGAAGCGGGACTGACACAGAGGGAGGTGGCTGCAGCTATTGGAGTGTCCCAAAGTGTAATTTCCAGGAACTGGACGAACCGTTAAAAGGAGGCAAGGCCAACGTCGTCCACGGGTAACATCAGCAGGAGATGACCGATATCTCCAGTTAACAACTCGTCGCGACAGCGCAGTATCAACACAAACATTCCGAAATCGCCTTCGGGGACGTGGACTATATACGCGTAGGTCTATGGACTATGGTGTGTGTGTGTGTGTGTGTGTGTGTGTGTGTGTGTGTGTGTCCCTTTAAAATCACGACACGATTAGCCCGTAGAAACTGTGTGGAAAAACATCAGGATTGGAGTCGTAACGAATGGCGCCAAGTTATGTTCAGAGATGAATCAAGATTTTCTGTTCTGTCGGAGAATCGCAGTTCCCTCATCTGGAGAGAACGTGGAACAATCCTGATTACGTGCAGGAAACAACCTGTCATCGTGGTGGACGAAAGGTGTGGACATGAGTAAGCATTGGCGGACGTACGGACCTCTATGTCGTTCAGAATGGCGCTTTCACGCTCAGGGGTATAGAGACGAGATCCTTCGACCTTTACATCTACATCTACATACATACTCCGCAATCCACCGTAAGTTACGTGGCGGAGGGTACACTGTACCACTACTAGGCATTTCCTTTCCTATCCCATTCCCAAATACAACGAGGAAAATAAGACTGCCTACATGCCTCCGTACGAGCCCTAATTTCTCTTATCTTGTCTTTGTGATCACTACGCAAAATGTAAGTAGGCGACAGCAAGATCGTACTACACTCGGCTTCAAATTCCGGCCCTCTAAATTTCCCCAACAGAAATTCACGAAATGAACGTCGTCTTTCCGTGACACTCGCGCATCGGTTGAACCTACCATTAATAAACCTAGCTGCTCGCCTCTGAACCGCCTCTATGTCTTCCTTTAAACTGCTCTTCTGAGGGTCCCAAACACTGGAGAAATACTCAAGACGTGATCATACAAACGTTTTATACGCGGTCTCCTTTACAGGTGAAGTACATCTTCCCAAAATTCTCCCAATAAACCGAAGTCGGCTGTCCGCCTTACTCACAACTGTCCTTATATGTTCGTTCCATTTCATATCGCTCTGCAATGTTACACTTAGATATTTGAACGACGCGACTGCATCAAGAAGCTCACTACTAATTCTGTATTCGAACATTATGGGATTGTTTTTCCTACTCATGCGCATCACTTTACATTTTTCTACATTGAGAGCTAGCTGCCATTCTTCGCACCAACTAGAAATTTTGTCTAAGTCATCCTGTATGCTATTACAGTCAATTAAAGACGACACCTTCCCATACACCACAGCATCATCAGCAAACAGCCGCAAATTACAAGTTACTCTGTCCTTCAGATCATTTATACAGATACAAAATAATAGCGGTCCTATCACACTCCCCTGGGGCACGCCTGACGATACACTCGTCTCTGATGAACACTCGCCGTCGAGAACTACGTACTGCGTTCTATTACTTAGGAAGTCTTCCAGCCAGTCACAAATCTGTGAACCTATTCCATAAGCTCGTATCTTCGTTAGCAGTCTGCCTACCTTTAATTGTGCCTTACGCTGGTGCCGTAGCAGATGGGTTCCTTCTGGTGGACGATAACGCTCGTTTGCACAGAGCTGCACTGGTGGACGAAGCTGAGGAATTTGAATGAATGAGGTGGCCAGCTTGTTCACCAGACTTAAACTCGATTGAGCATGTCTGGGATGCACTTCACAGACGCACTGCAAACAGACCAGCTCCTCCCACAACGGTTGCAGAGCTGGATATTGCACTCATGGAAGAATGGCTGAATATCCTTCAAAGCTGATTGATACTCTTATACTGTCCATGGCACACAGGTGTGCCATTGTTCTGACTGTACGAGGTCATATCTATTATGGTAGAGAGCAAGAAGAAAGACTTTTTCACTATTATGATAGTCCCATGCTGACTCGCTCTAAGAAATGCCATGAAAACGTCAAGTAAATACTTGAGACAGCAAAATATTGTACTGTATCACACACAGATTACAGTTGTAACCAATATCTGAATGAAATACATTACCATAAGTGTATTGTTTGTGATATTTCACTTGATGTACATTCTGCTACTTAATAGGAACAGTAACAAAGTGTTAATTACTTAAGAGTAAACACGATGAACTAATTGTTATCTTAAGTGGAGTACGGTTCTTTTTTTGTATCGCATTATTCATGATACAACACGAATTAGTAAATGTTCTTAATGACTGGATATTGAATTTTCCTTTGTGCATTATAATAGGTTTATTTATGTGTACTGAACTTGTCAAGTATATGCACAAAAGAGAAAATTAGTGCTGTAATAGAGCTAATGTAGTAATTTTACCTCCTACCAGTGGTGAAACAGGGAATTTGCGAAGTCAGCGCGCTACGACTTTAAGTACCACAAGATAACCAATATTCATACTAATTGACGGAAAGTCATAGAATAAAACACAAGTGATTGTCATTCCCCAGGGCAGTGTTATAGGGACCTTGCTGTTTCTTGCCTTTATAAATGACTAGATGATAACTCGGCGCTGTCAGGGTATTTATCTGAATCTTCTGTTAATCCAGTTCCCTCCTCTGTCTGTCCATCACTCCTCTTCCCTATCTTTGTTCATCTCGTCCTCCGCCTCTTATTTCACGTTTCTTCCCCCCTTCATGTATCAACGGTTTCACTGTGTCGAAAATTATTGTAAAGTATCCTCCGCTATGCACCTTAAAAAATTTCGTGTGAACAGCTACGTTACTCTTGTTTTGAAGCTACAGGGTGCAAAATTACATCAATATCGGAATAAAACTGCGTTTTTGTTGCGACGTCTGTTTAAAGGTCCCTGCGTCATGCACCTTAGGAAATCTGACAGTGATGTTACTCTTGTTTTGAAGGTAATGTGTGTAGAATTTAATCAATATCGGAGTAAACAATGGATTTTGGAAGACATCTGTTGTAAGGCAATCTCCGCCATGTACCGTACAAAATTTTATGTTGACAGTGACATTATTCGTATTTAGAAGATGAAGTGTGCAAAACTTCATTAAGATCGAAATAAAACTATTGATTTGTATGCAGTATGTGTACCAAATTTGGTTGAAATCGGTCCAGTAGTTTAAAAACAGATATGCAAAATTGTCGTGTGATGCGTGTTTCTCGCCAATTTCATTGTTTATGACGTCATGTCTCTTTAACTATAAGTAGTATGTGTTCTGTACATCCACAGTGACTTTCCTCTTGCCTTGAAATTGAAGGGTGCAAAATTTTATCAAAATTGGAACGAAACCGAAGATTCGTATAGAATACAAACACACGACTTTATATATGAAGACTATGACTATATATGAATTAGTACCTCAGTCTTTTGTCAAGCTACCACCCCTCCTCCCTCTGTACAATACCTCATTGCTTCTCTGTTCATCACCTCTTCGCCACCTCTCGGTTCATTCTCTCGTCCCATTTCCTCTTTTAATGAATTTCATCCTTTCTCATTACATCTCATGCCTTACCTCTTCTCTTTGGTCATTTTCATCTTTTCTCAGTACATCTCATGCCTTACCTCTTCACTTTGGCCATATACTCCTCCCCTTCTATGTACGCCCACCTCATTCAGCTCCTGCTCGATTACCGTCTCCTCCTCTTCCCAGACATCCCCCTGCCTCCTGTGTATCTCATCCTGTCCTACTTTTGTCATAAGTGATGGTATACATATATGAAAAGATATAACAAAATTGAAATGAATTGCACGATCGATTTTAAAACCACCGTTATTCGTTGTGTAAATTTGGAGAAATGTGTAATGAGAAATAATTTTTAGCGTCAAGAAAATGTCCTAAATCTAAATAATAATAATTTCGTGTGACTCAGTGATCTAACATGTCCCTAATATAACTCCCGTTGCCGCGGCGGATTCGCCGTGCGCACTGGGGCGCCGTACTGTGGTACGCGCGGCCGTTCGCCGTCGAGGGTTTTATCCCCCCCCCCGGGGGGGGGGGGGCATGGGTGTTTTGTGTTGTGTTGTCCTTAGGTTAGTTTACCTTAGTTTAAGTAGTTTGTAAGCTACGGAATAATAACCGCGCAGTTGAGTCCCATAGATTTACAAACATTTTTATACCCCCAGTTATCGAAATGGAAAAAGGGGGTCTACAGTTTGGCGTGGAATTCGAAGCACGTATCGTTTCTGCTGACTCTTCACCACGTTGCGACGTGAAGGTTAGGTTAAAACGCTACGTGGAAAACTCCTTGATCCCCGGAAGTTTCAAACCTGAGACTTTCTGCTTTGCAACCGAGGACTTAGACGTTAGCCCAGATTACACGTTGAACATTAATGTCAGTTGTGACTACGCAGGCTTTCCCGGCGTAATAATCGATAATATTCTTCTTAGGTTTCCTGCCCGATAAATACGTCATCTGGACACAATATTTCGGCGGTCCACCTGGCCGCCATCCTCAGGCGACAGTGCTGGTACACCGACTCGCCGAGACTGAGTACAAGACGCGAACGGAGGTCCCTATATACGCCGCGGAAGGCTGAGGGCGCGTGCGCAAAAATTGACAGTTCTACCCTACGTTTCAGCGCCGCCAGTGGTAGAAGCTAGCGTAAACTATAGATCGCTATTCAGCAGGACTAAAAAGAGACCGTAGCTTTTTTATATCAAATAATACAGGGTTCCACATTTTAGTCAAGGTGTCAGTTGTTGGATACTTAGCCAACGAAACATTTAATTTCCAATAAAAATAATATTGAGGTTATTAGTCGAGATAGAAAACATCCTACGCAGAACCAAATCACACACTGAACTCCGCCCGACAGGCCTCGAGAGGCGCACTGGGTAGTGACCGGCCCTCGCGTCATCCTCCGCCCGGTGTCGCAAAGGATGGGGAGGGACGTGGTCAGCGCCCTGCACTCCCGGCCCTATCTCAGTTTCCGTGACCCAGCCGCTACTTCTCAGTCGAGTAGCTCCTGAGTTGCCTTCACAAGGGCTGAGTGCACCTCTCTTGCCAACTGCGCTTGAGAGACCAGAACGTTTACCCATACAATTGTTAGCCAAGCTCGACAGAGCTTAACTTCAGTGATCCAGCGGGAACCGGTGGGTCCACTGGGGCACGGGTGTTGACCAAATCAAGGACTGCTATGGGGTTGTGGACCAGTGAAATGTTTGTAAATCGATGGAAGTACTGTTGCCCCTAAGCTTACAAACTACTTAGCTTAACGTTAAACGAAGGACAACACACAAACCCATGGCCAGGACAGACTCGAATATGCGGCGGGAGCGGGCTCCCAATCCCTGCCGCCTAGAACCGCTCTGCCGTTCTCGCGCGGCTCTGCACCACTGGAAGCCGTGTTGGAGCGAGGTCTTTCGCTAATGCTTCGGGTTCTCTGGTTAAATTGAGAGTGCTGCCACATGTTTCAGCGACTTCAGGATGTTGTGGTACGACACTCTGCAGTAGATGAGTGTTGAGGTGAAGACGCCCGCGGCTGGCTGGAGGTGGCCCAGAGGCCCGTTTAGCTTTCCATTTGTCGGTGCTGGCCGTTATCAATCGCGGCCGCCTGCGCTAATGAACGGGGCTAATGAGGCGGTCGCTAACGAGCGCTGTCCCCTGAAAGGCGCCGCCGCTGTCACCGCCTGTCTGTAATTAAAACACGCCTCTGCACTGCCCTGCCCTGCCCTCTCAAACTAGACATTCTCTTTACGGAGGCACCGGCCGTTTCTTTCATTACCAGCTCACGCTATACTTGCCCTTATAAGGTGTGCCATCAAAAAATCTGCACACACGCTCGCCAAACCACTGCGTAGTGTCGAGGGATTCTGTTTACAAAGCGATCCATTGTTTTGTACTACTACGTTTGCAACTGGGAAGTGATTGTCTATATTCCTCTGTATGCGCTCTAGTCTCTCTTATTCGCGTGATTAACCCTTGCTTTACCTAGGGGAGGGGGGGGGGGCGTGGGAGGTACTTTATGCCCACCTTTTGAAAATATTGAAGTCTACTCATGTAGCGTGGGACAGATCTCGAACCCGGCCCCACGTAATGAAAGGATCAAGGAAGGACTGAGCCGGTTTTTATTCTCTCGCACATAATTGCTGGACAGTTTACACACAATTTATTTTATCTGCAATACACAAATAATTAAATTAAAAAAATTTAAACAATCCAACGCCATAAAGGCAAATTTCGAGCCCAACACACCCGGTGGGCTATCTTAAAATCTTCTTGCAATTCTTAAAAAAACCTAGAGGGCGAAAGGCCGACCTTAAAAAAATACAGTTAATATAAACCTTATACCTTAAGGGCTGGTGTTTAATATGTGAACCTCGAAACGAGAATTTTGATTAAACATTGAATAATACAGCCAAGATATAAAACAATAAATATTAAGAAAAATTACATTCGAGCTAATTGTCTTGTAGCAGGTCCCAGACTTCCAGAAGATTTAACTGTAATACATAGCACTACTTCGCGTTCTTTTCCATGGCCTTCAGACATCGCCACGTTACTAACAGCAGCTTGTTCGCGAGCTGCGAGTAGATGTACACAGCATGAGAGCAAAAGATAACACTACAACCTGATCTGCAGGAGGGGGGGATTGAGCCATCACTCTGTTCAACAACGGCGACGAGACAATTCAATTACATCGCTATGAACCGTGACCATTGACCAAACAGAAGAATCCCAAATCAGGCTATACGCACAGTTGAACTGTCAAACTCACAATAGCACTGTCTCACCGTAGCATAAAACGCTGATTCCGCTGTCTTGGAAGACGCGTTGGTACTCAGTTCAAAACTTAATGTGTGCATCTCACTCTGACAGTCATCGCCACAGCCTTCGGAACACATCAAGGCAGCTCGGCCTGTCGCCCCATTGCTCGGTATGGCTGCAACCAACACGTCGCGCAGCACAGCCGACACTGACTACTTCCCAGACAGCGACGTAACGGCCACATCCAGATTACTCCCCATACCGCCCTAGCGTCCCTCTCGTCTCCAGCACACACCTCCTAGCCGCGCCCTCCAGAGACCCTTCCTCTTGTCTCACTAGGCTCTCTGCCAAAGATAATAAGTAGATCGAAACTCGCCGATCGCTGATGGAGATCATCGATCCGGCTCAACTCAGGTACTTTATTTTTGAAAATTTTGTAAAAAATATTTATTGTCTTTAATGAAATCTTCTTCCAGATTCTATGATTGCTTTACAGTTTTCCTTTAGGTTTAATCGAGAAATTTAAGTATAAGGGAAGTGGTCGTGCAGTATCCCCCCCCCCCCTTGGTAGTAGATGCGACTTCACCCATCGGTCGTCTTACTCCACAGATAATAGCATTACGTGATCTCAGAACACGCAGAAATTATATTTTTCTGGGATGACAGCAACAATGATCTCAATAATAATTCATTCCCCTGTGGGTTTTTATTGTTCAAATGTCTGTAGAGCTTATGGGACTTAATTGCGGGGCCATCAGTCCCTAAAATTACAAACTACTTATGAACTAGTTTATGCTAAAGACGGCACAAACAACATCCATGCCCAAGGGGGGATTCGAACCCCCGACCGCTGCGGCCATGCACACCGGGTCTGGCACGCCGCAGACCGCTCGGCAACTGCGACCGGCGTTTTTTATTTATTTATTTATTATTATTTTTTTTTTTTTATTGTAGATACAAATGTGACTGAAAATGTATCGAAAGTCACTTACTGACAGGGAAATATCACAGATTTTGGAAGAATGTACAGATTCTGAAATAGAATTTGATGAAACTGACAATGTAGTGAGTGAACTGAAAGAGGATCGTCTTGTGTGCGAGGATGTGGTCAGTGATAATCCACAGACCGAATTAGGTGAAAAATATAAAATGCATTATTGAAAACAGTTTTACATGAAATATTCTGGTTCTGGGTCCTGATTATGCATTAATAGATCTTTCCAAAGCATGCTATTAACGTAATTAAAGAAGAATTGATGAATATTATTTATTCTTTAAAATTTTTTTGGTGGGCACAAAGTACCCCTCCCCCTCCCTTGGTAATACACGTTACTGAAAATGGTATTGCGAGGGTTAATGCGCAAGATATGTTCTACACTGCCGGTAATAGAATTGGTACACCTGGAAAGACGGGTGTGATCCGGGGGATAGCAGAAGTACTGATTTCGACGTCTTCCGCGAACAGGTACCTGCCAGAAAACCATCTTTGTGTATCTTTTACTAGGGAGTGTTTACAGCCATAATTTTCAGTTTTATATCAATATGTGAAGCAGGCAGGCGTCTCGCTATGCAATTGAAGTACCTTACTTCGAAACGCCCAGGTTGATTCTTCACTGGTTGTTGATGTCAATCTGGTTTTACAACCGCCTGAAAGTACTGTCCATAGTAGTGTCGCTTACAGGTGAAGCTTCTTCTCCTATGTTATCAGACCAGATACGAATAGGTTGTTAAGACTAATGAGCACGCGATTACTATTTGTTTTACGTTGATGCACTTCTTCCGTCACCACTTTAATTAGCTGATATGGACCCCAAGTACATGAAATTTTCAATTCGCTCCAAGGTATGGCCATCGGCAACAATGGGAGGAGGGAGAACTCGGCACCATGATACAAAAAGATATGTAGTTTTCTCATGACTCACCACCGGCCCAATTTTCTTACCAGCCGGGAAGTATCAGCGCCCCAGAGTGTCCCCTAGAATCACATCGTCAGGAAATGCCAGTACTGTGTCTGCTTGTACCATCTCCACTTCTGTGGTACAAGTGTTACGGCTTACTTTTGAAAGGCCAAATCGAAAAGTATTGGCCCCAATGGATATCTCTGTCTCAATCCGTTTAGGATACTGAATGGTGGCAATGTTAGTTGCCGAACTATTCTTCTGTACTTGACAACTTGAATGTGAGGAAATAGCTGCAATTAGTCGGATGAATTTAGATCGGTTGCCGAATTCCTCGAACGTTTTACATAACATGGTCCTGTTAGGGCTGCCATAAGCTTGTCAAAAATAGATTAAAGGGAGGTGGAGTTCCTGATTGTACTCGTAAAATTTTTCTATCAGCTACCTCAAGACGAATATGTGATCAAGAGTCGACTGCCAGGGACGAATCGTCATTGTCAGGTGCCTACAGTTCCTTCAGCTAGTGGTTTCATGCGGTTTAGCAACAGCATTGAAAATACTTTGTAACTAATTTCAGGTGATAAAAACCCACTGTAGATGGATACTTATCTACCGTCACCCTTCATGGAGATGGGTAATTGTTCCCATTCTTAAAGAATTATTTCCGTCAAACTGGGCACGAATCTGAGCTATCACCGCTGTTGCAGAGTCAGTAAGGTTTCACAATATATTTAAATGGGTTTGCGTGCTCTTCTGGTGGTACCGCTTCACCAGCCTCATTCGTTATAACTAAATTTACGTTGTCGATGAAGCGTGACGACTTTGTTTCTTCTGATAACAACATCTTTATGGCATTCCCATTTCTTTTCCTTATGAGGTGATCTGTTTTACTCCTCGCTTCATAGTAAGCTACCCTTGCTTTTCCGAAAGGTCTTCTAGCCATTGTATGATATTCGCTGATCTGATCTTTATAGATTCTCCACATTCTTCACCGAACCAAGTTTTACTTCTATGTTTTGGATGGAAAACAGGTTCTTCAGTTGCACTCTTGAACTCTGCATACCGTAACACCAACTATGTATCTTCCACGTTGGTAGGATCCGATATTTCGAGGTATTCCGCAATCTCATGTTGATAACACTGTCTCACTTGTTTATCTACATCTACATAGATACTCTGCAAATCACATTTAAGTGCCTGGCAGAGGGTTCATTAACTACTTTCATAATCTTTCTCTACTGTTCCATTCTCTAATAGCGCGTGGGAAGAAAGAACACCTAAATCGTTCTGATTTCTTTTATTTTATTGGGATAGTCGTGTCTCCCTATGTAGGTGGGTGCTAGCACAAATATTTTCACATTCAGAAGTAAAAGTCGGTGATTGAAATTTCGCAAATAGATCTTGCCGCAACGAATAACGTCGCTCTTTTAATGATTTCCACCTCAAATCGTGCAACATTTTCGGAACGTTTTCCTCCCTGTAACGTGATAAAACAAAACTAACTGCCGTTCTCTGAACCTTCTCATTGTCTTCCGTCAGTCCCACCTGGTGAGGCTCCCACATTGGGCAACAGTACTCCAGGAGAGGACGCACAAATGTGGTGTAGGCAGTCTTTGGTGGAGCTGTTGCCTCTTCCAAGCGTTCTGCCAGTGAAAAGAAACCTTTGGTTCGCCTTCCCACAATATTTTCTGTGTGTTCTCTCCAGTCTAAGTTGTTCGTAACTCCTAGGTATTTGGTAGAATTTACGACCTTAAGGTTTGACTGATTTCCAACGTATACTTTTCAGAGAGTATTATCTTTTCAGTATTGCTTCTCAGTTTGGCATAGAGTTTCAGACGCAGTCTACCACCAAAAATAATCAGAATTCACATCTACCCCGCGCAAGGTTCGTAATTGTTCGACATTTAATATACATATATGGAAAATCGTGTTCTCCAATCACAAGGGGACTCTGCGCACCTATTCTCAGCGGTATGATTAATATTGACGAAGCAGTTGCGCAGGAAACAACTATAACGTCAACAAATGTAAGCTGCGGTGGAGTGGCCGAGCGTTGTAAGGCACCTAGCTGTGGAACGCGCGGTTGCTCGCCGTCGGAGGTTCGAATCCTCCCTGGGGCATGTGTGTGTGTGTGTGTGTGTGTGTGTGTGTGTGTTTTGTCCTTAGGTTGCTTTAAGTGGTTTGTAAGTCTAGGGACTGATGACGATAGCAGTTTGGTGTAATAGGTTTACGAACATTTGAACAAATGTACACAAAAAGATGTTACACTTAGCTGTTCTCGAGCTAATAGTGTCTGAAAGTTTTTGGCGTTCATAAATATTTTGTACGGTCCTTAGCTGTCAAGCGAATAAGTGCTTAGCTTTATAAGCGCGAGGGTTCTAGACGGAATTTGTTGCCGGTGTAGTTTTTCCCCTTTCTTTTTCACGTAATTCTGTGCGTTGCAAAGTAACACTTCCAAACTGTATTCCACTGGTGCAGCTTTTCGACAATCATTTTAAGAGGTAGATGAGCATTGTAACACGACTACGAAGGGAACAGAAAGATAGCTCCTAAAGGAGACTGTATAAAAATTCAGTCAGTCGTACACTATATTCCGTGATACGGTATGATATGTGTGATATGCTATGAAACTATATGATGACGGATAACCGTTTATCAATGTAAACTAGTTTCTTTTGGATTAGTTGTACTTAAAAGACATGAAAATGCAAAAATCCGGCGTTTATTACACGTTCTGCATGTTCCGATAATTACTGTTCGTCACACATTATACTTGTCACACATGGACGCCTTGAAAACCAGTGTCGGCGCAAAGTGCATAAGCATGCCCATAGTCGGGCCGAAAGACGATGATCCCTGGCTCCGCCTACTGGGCTGGAAGACCGCCCCAGCCGCGGAAGCGGTGTGCAACCGTGTTGCCATGTAATTAGTTGGCTGCCGGGCAGTATAGCGACGGTCGCTGCTGTCTGACAGAACTGGCAGAAGTGCACAGCGCAGCCGGGGCGCGCATGCACAGAGCAGAGCTCGCGGTTGACTTACTCCAATGGTCTGCTGCCGCAGCCGGCGCTCATTGGCGCAACCACCAGGGATCATCCTATTTCGGCTCGATATTAAACGTAATGTGGGTAATATCTAAAACAGGCGAGAGTTGCGATCGCAGTGATGCCCTACACTCCCTGTCAATATGAGTCCTGTGAAGTTGGCACCCCTTTTTTGGAAAAGGTACTTTTTTCAGAGTTCTAGATAGATATGCAATATTTATGGAGTTCTCTGTACAGAATGCAAATAGTTCTACAAAATACGAAAAAGTACCACAAATTACCACAGTGTTCTGCATTTATCTCATAAAGTATAATCTGCACAGAAAAATGTCATTAGGGTTTCCTGTAGAACTCTTTGAGAGCTATTTAGAACTGTGATGAGAACTATGTTTGTGCTAATAGACAAATTATTTTGAAAAAACTAAAAAAACTAAAGTCTGTCGTAATTTTTACCATATTTTCGGTGAAATTGTTTAGAACTATTTAAATTTTGTACAGAGAACTCCAGAACTATTGCATATCTATCTAGCACTCTGAAAAAAATTACATTTTTGAAAAAAGGGGTGCCAACTTCACAGCTCTCCCACTATTCAGAATTGCGATATTTCACGATATTCTGCAGAACTATTTAAATTTTGTACTGAGAACTCTAGAGCTATAGAAGCACTACCCAGAAATGTGAAAAAAATGTATGTTCCACATAAAAGGGGTGCCAACTTCACATGACTCTGGTGCAATTTTGTGCAGTTTATGTCCCTCATTTGCGCATTAGCATTAGCTGGGCAATATAATATCATTAGGATTTTCTGCAGAACTCTTTGAGAGCTATTTAGAGCTGTGATCAGAACTTTGTTTACGCTTACAGGCAAATAATTATTTGGAAAAACTAAAATTTGTTATAATTTTTGGTAATTTTTTCGCGAATTTTTGAGAAAGTATAATCTGCACAGAAAATGTCATTAGGATTTCCTGTAGAACTCTTTGAGAGCTATTTATAGCTGTGATCAGAGGGTTTGTTTGTACTAATAGGCAAAAAATTATGTTGAAAAAATACTTAGGTATCACGAACACCTTAAATCGGGAATAACAGGTAGAAAATGTTGTGGGGAAGGCGAACCAAAGGCTACGTCCTGTTTGGGAGTATTTCTACGCAGTGTTGGATCCTCACCAGGTGGGATTCATGCAGCACTTAGAAAAAATTCAGAGAAGAGTAGCTGGTTTTGTATTATTGCGACGTACAAAAGACAGTGTCTCGAAAATTGTGTACTATTTGAAATTATTCATTGTGAAGGGATCTATTTAGGAATTTTTTTTCACAAACTTTTGCCTCCGTATGCGAACATATTGTGTTAGCACTCGCCTTCATAAGGAGACCGGGACCTGATCATCAGAATACAGTGAGAGAGATGTATCGAAAACGGAAATATTTATGTCTACCTGTTCCCGCGCGCTATTAGAAAATGAAATGGTAGAGAAATAGTCTGGAAGCGGTTCGATAGACACTGCCTGGCACTTAAATGTGAATTGCTGAGTAGCTGTTTGGATGTAGATGAGAAAGATGCTTTTTACGGGAGTAGATGGAAGATTTGAGCAAAGGAGTTATGGATCGATCCGGTTTCGTTTTCTCCCCAAAGACTAAAGAGGAAGAAACTGGAGCATGACGCGAAGAATAGTGCGTCATAAACTGATAGATTAATTTTTGACTATTTGGTGTTTTTCAGCGATGTGCTTGTTGATTGATGTTTTAGCAAGAATATTATTCAGAGAGTCGCCATCAGACAATCAGCCAACCTTCCTGTGGATTCTCCCAATTAACGCTAACTAGCTGTCTTAGCCTCTGTGTACACTTCGCATTATGAAGAGAAGGCTGTCCGCGGTTCACAAGTTGTGACATCCCCAATCAAATGTTCAATGTAAATGTTTGTTAATCTAAGGGACTTAACTACTTTGGTAATCAGCCCTTAAGCTTATAAACTACTTAAACTAACGCTAAGAACAACACAAACGACCATGCCCGAGGGAGGACTCGAACCCCCGGCGGCGAACGGCCGCGTGCACCGCAGCAAGGTGCCTAAGCGCGCACGGCTATTCTGCCGCGGCTGTGAAATCACCACCTCTTCAAAATAATCAGTATATGTGTTCCCTATGGACTCCAACACGCCTGTACACGTTTTGATGAAATCTTCGGAAAATATTCAGATTAGTTGGGGGGAGATCCAGTGCATTTTGGTAGCGATTACATCAAGATATTTATTGATCGTGAAGGATATAACGGGAAATATGGAACAATAACTACTCTTTGCAAAGCTATTTACTTTTGACTCTTCAACTTTAGTACATTCTCTGACAGTAATGATCGGTGAATAGTTCTGTATATGTAATACTCACCTCCCATAACTATACACCGATGAGCTCTGCGATACATGTCCTGGAAACTATGCGCGAAGTCTTTCTTTGGGATGGTGTTCAAAAGCCTCATTACGTTTTGCTGGATGTCTGCAGTCTCGTCAAATTTCATTTCAAATCCAGTTGGAGTCGAGGAAATAGAAAGAAGTCTGGAGGATTGAGAATCGGCGAGTATGGTGGATGTTCTATTTGCACGACAACGCCCGTCCTCACACAGCCAACAGCTTAAAATAGTTACTATCAAAAAAAGAGAGTGGTCCAACTTGAACATCCATCATAGATGCCGGATCTCAATCCTCGAGACTTCTTCCCGTTCCCTCGACTCAACCTCGATTTGAAAGGAAAGAGATTTGACGATATTCCTGACATCCAACGAAACGTGACGAAGCTCCTGAACACCATCCCAAAGGAAGGCTTCGTGCAATTTTACAGGACATGTACTGCAGAGCTCATCGGTGCATAGTTATGGGAGGTGACTGTTTCGAAGTACAGTAAGGTAACTGTAGTTTCCCCTGTCGTCAATTGTGGGCAGAGTTGCGTATGGAAGAGGGAAAAAGGAATGATACAATAAACTCATATCATTATTTTTTCTACATAATTTCTAAGTACATTAAGACATTTTTCAAACAACTTTAAACGCTTCAAAAAGCGTTCCAGGAAAAAATCAACGCGTTGCATACGGAAGAAACGTCATCACCCGTCAGAAAGAAGTTCAAAAGCACTCCGTATGCAGGTAAAGTGCTATTCATCGTTTTGTTGCTGGACTTTTTGGAGGATGCAACCATCAATGCTGTACTACTTTGTTGAAATTGAATGAGGTGATTCGGAAAAAGCGGCCTGACCTTCTCAGGTCTGGCGTTCTGCTGTTGGATGACAATGCGAGACCACGCATGGCGACGGCAATGCAAAAGCATATTGCAATTCTTGGTTGGGAGCGCCTACACCATCCGCCATACAGTGCTGAACTCGCACCGAGTGACTAGCATCTGCTTCCAGCTTTGAAGAAGACTCTCGGCAGATGGCGCTTTGGAAGCAATGCTGACGTCAAACAAGCCGTTCAACGCTTCTGCCGTTTGCAAGGGCCTGATTTTTTTCTGGGCGGCTTTGTGAAGCTTATAAAGCGGCATGTCAAATGTCTCAATGTATTTTATATAGAAAAATAAAGACAGGTCGTATCTGTAATATCTCGTTCTATTTTTGCCGTTCAAATGCAGTTTTATTATTACTGTTTGTTAAGCTTGTGGGACTTAACTGTGGGGTTCTCAGTCCCTAAACTTACAAACTACTTACAAAACCTTATACTAGACGCAACACAAACATCCATGCCCGAGGGAGGACTCGAACCCCCGACGCGGGAGGGCGCGCGATCCGGAACGTGGCGCTCCAGACCGCTTGGCTACTCCCGCGCGGCTTTTAATACCTAACTTCGACCATAGTCGACAGGCGAAAGTTATTTTCAAACTTCGCATCGTATGTTAATGTTACAGGACTATTCACCGACCTTTACTGTCAGAGGTTGTGTATTCCAGAAAATGCTTTTATTGGTTGCAATGTTCTAAATAATATGATTCAACACAATGAATACTATGCTTACACAAACCTCGACATGTTTAATCCCTAGTTACATACGAATATCACAGTCTAACTTATATGTAAAGGTTTCAGTCTCTCACTTGAAACGACGTAGCGCCGCTAGCGGAGAAAGAGCCAACCGTAGCAGCACTGTCAACGCACAGACTAACTCTTAGGCGCCGTTCATACTAAGGCGATATAAGATAAGCAGTATGTAGTAAGCGATATATTGCTAGCAAGGTTGACAACAGCAGGCGATAAATCGACGTGATGTGGGCGATAAAAGTGTGGTGGGAACACTGTTTTCACTGCTCCAGAATGATGATTACTTTCTGAATTATAATTGAGATACTTATTTCGTGTGTCAGACTTCTAAATATTTACATTATCAGTTAATGTTATAACAGTCTATTTACTTCCTCCTCTTGTACATAATATTAAAAAAAAAAAACAATAAGCATACCTGTGACTCATATTTCTAATGAAATTTCCCTCCATGCGGCACTCGGCACCAGTACTGTGTATGGCAATGGAATAATTCCAGATGCATTGATGAGCTTCAACTAAATTATTGAAAGAAACCATAGAATTCTCTCCTTCCCGCCATGTTCACAGGTCGAAATATCGGTCGTGACTAATCGCTCAGGAGACCGGCAAGCGGTACTTCAACAGATACATCGCTTACGTTATGTTGCGCAATCGCGCTACTGTGAACCTCTTCTGTCGCCTCTCTCTAGATTTCTAGTATCTTTCCGCGCGTGTCGCGTATCGTATACCGCTTACGTTATATCTCTTATATTATATTGCGTTAGTGTTAACGGCACGTAATAGTTATGGCAGCGATGCTAGCGATCCAAGCGGCAGCACAGCAATAACACAAAAATTGCGTGATACAAACGGAGAAATTACTATTTTTAATGTTATTTCCACATTTCCGGTCACTATATCTAGCAGTGAATTTTCCATTGTTGTTGTTGTGTGGTCTTCAGTCTGCAGACTGGTTTGATGCAGCTCTCCACGCTACCCTGTCCTGTGCAAGTCTCTTCATCTGAGAATACGTCCGGCAACCTACATCATTTTGAATCTGCTTACTGTATTCGTCCCTCGGTCTCCCTCTACGATTTTTCCCCCACACACTTCCTTCTAATGGTAATATGACAATTCCTTGATGTCTCAGAATGTGTCCTACCAATCTATCCCTTCTTTTAGTCAGGGTATGCCAGAAACACCTTTTCTCCCCAATTCGGTTAAGCACTTCCTCATTAGTCACGTGGTCTACCCATCTAATCTTCATCATTCGTCTGTAGCACCACATTTCAAAAGCTTCTATAATCTTTTTGTCTGAACTTGTTATCGTCCACATTTCACTGCCATCCAATGCTACACTCCAGACAAAAGCTTTCAGAAAACACTTCCTAACATTTAAATTAATATTGGATGTTAACAAGTTTCGCTTCTTTAGTAACGCTTTTCTCCCTATAGCCATTCTGCATTTTATATATTCTCTACTTCGGCCATCAGAAGTTATCTTGCTACCCAAATAACAAAATTCATCTACTACTTTTATTGTCTCATTGACTAATCTAATTCCTTCAGCATCGCCTGATTTTCTGACATTCCATTCCATTACCTTCGTTTTTCACTTATTAATGTTCATCTTGTACCTTCCTTTCAAGACACTGTCCATTCCATTCAATTGCTGTTCCAGATCCTTTGCAGTCTCTGACAAAATTAGTATGTCATCGGCAAACCGCAATGTTTATATTTCTTCTCCCTAAACTTTAATTCCCTCTCCAAATTTTTCCTTCCATTCCTTCACTGCTTGCTCAATGTACAGATTGAACAACAATACAAATAGGAACAACAATACAAATAGGAAAACTTACAAGGTCGGGGTGGTTTGGCAGTGAAAATAATAATAATAATAATAATAATAATTAAATAAAAGATGTTCTGCGGGCGGGACCAGTCACTACGTTTACATGTTCAGTACCCGATTTAGTCAGCATAATCACTATTTTTCTATACTTAAATACACAGATTCACGCTCACTCTAAGATTAATACTTTTATTTCACATTATAAAATATCAGTCTGTTCATATATGCCAAAAAATTCTTACCAAAGAAACACAATCTGACAAGCCAAGAACGCTTCAAAAACGGTTGCGTTTACATGGGCACGAAAATCGATTGTGGAACTGGAAAACCGCTTTAGAGAAGTGGATTTCCAGAATCGATTTTGGAGTGTTTACATGACCAACAAAAAGCAGAATTGGAAAATCGGTTTACGAAATCCGGTTTTGGGAGTGTGGTGTCGCACAAGTCTAAAGTGCGCGCCACCTACTTTCGCCGCGCGCCGCCATGCACGCACGGCGCGGCGTTCTTACGACGTCAGCCACGAGCGCCCACTGCTACAACTCCGCTCGTGGCCACCACTAAACGACATCGTTCACTTGGGACTGAGATAGGAACCAGTTAACACTTCGGAATCAGATAGGCACCAGTGAAGACTTGGCTATCGGATAGGCACTAGTCATCATCAGTAGGCACGCCTCTATCTAATCTATGTATCAGCATTCTGCAGTGCTGAGCTATGTAAAAGTTAAGTATTACTAAGTCTCTAAGAAATAGAGATCTCGTTCTAATTTACTCTAGTGTTTCCAGTTTCTGCTGTCCCACTGGCTGCTCACCTCCTACCTGCACAAGCGTGCATCCTTTATTCGTGTGTCGGTCTTTCTACTCGGCCACCGACACCTACGACGGAAAAGAGACACAAAAGCGGGGACGAGGCTGGGACACAAAAGTGGCGACGAGGATGGGATACAAAAGGGAGCCCATGTAAACGGGGTGAGTGATGACCACCGTGTACTCTCTACCGAGTGCAGGCGTCGTAACACGGGACAGGGCCGAAGGAAGCGCCACGAAAGCAACCGTGAGGCGCGAGAGGTAGCGGCGAGCACTTCCGGCGCTGGTCGCTGGTCGCGGGTCAATGACCCTTAGCGTCCGTGCAGACAGGAGACAGGCGCCACAGGTCACTGCAGGGGCCGGCGCGGCACGCGCCGCTGGAATACCAGGCCGAGCTGACGGCTATCTGGAGCGGCGGCCGCGGGTCAACCAGGCGGGCACTGCGCACGAACGGTGCTAACAATCTGGGCCGACATCAGCACCGACTTTCCTAATTGGAGGATGCAAGAGCTTTGTTTCACTCCTCCGCCCTGCCAACTCCCACCACCTTCGTTTCCGTCCTGTCCCTTTACGAAATTTATGAGATAACAAAACTGGCGACAAACATTCTGGAGCACGTGGCACGGTGGAGAAATTAGGGGCTAACACTAATGCGCCGGCCGCGGTAGACGAGGGGACTGAGGCGCTCCAGTCACGGTCTGCACGGCCACTACGGTCGGAGGTTCGAATCCCCCCTCGGGCATGGATATTTGTGCCGTCCTAGTTCGTAAGTAGTTCATAAGTAGTTTGTAAGTTTAGGGACTGATGACCCCGTAGTTAAGTCCCATAAACTATACAAACATTTGAACATTTTTTAACACTAATGCTCATTTGGACCACCTCTCACTTTTTGTTACTTAGTGTCATTTGCCATTCTTGCACCATACTGCAGCTGGATTTGATTCTTTGCTGACTTCACTAGACGATAAACGACAGTATCTTCCGCGAGCAGTCTAAGAGAGCAGCTTAGATTGTCTCCTAAATCGTTCATAAAGGAACAGTAGAGACTATACTACGCTACCCTCCGGAACGCCAGATATCACTTCTGTTGCCGCGGTGAAGTGGTCAAGCGCATTGAGGCGCTATGATGCGATGCGCGAGGCCCTTCCTCGGGCAAGGATGTTTGTGCTATCTTTAGTTCATAAGTAGTTTGTAAGTTTAGGGACTCATGAGTCCGCAATTAAGTTCAAAAAATGTTCAAATGTTTGTAGAGCATATGGGACATAACTACGGGGTCATCAGTCCCTCAGCCGGCCGCGGTGGCCGAGGAGACTGCGGCGCTTCAGTCACGGTCTGCACGGCCACTACGGTCGGAGATTCGAATCCTCCCTCGGGCATGGATATTTGTGCCGTCCTTAGTTGTAGCTAGTTCATAAGTAGTTTGTAAGTTTAGGGACTGATGACCCCGTTGTTAAGTCCCATAAACAATTGAACATTTGAACATCAGTCCCTCAACTTACAAACTTCTTATGAACTGGCTTATATCAAAGACCTCACAAACATCCATGCCCGGTGGCATGGTCCGATAGATTTACAAACATTTGAACATTTTTTGAGGGGGGATTCGAACCCCCGACCGTTGTGGCCGTGCAGACCGTGACTGGCGCGCCGCAGTCGGCGCGGGCACCGCGGCCGGCCGCAGTTAAGTCCCATAAACTTTAAAAACATTTGAACATTTCATTTCTGTCGATGAATTTCCGTCCATTTCTACGAACTTGTGTTGTTCTTGCGGTCTTCAATACTGAGACTGATTTGATGCAGGTCTCCACCCTACTCTATCCTGAGCAAGTCTCACAATAAGAACGACAACCCACATCCATTTCGAATCTGTTTACTGTATTCATCTTTTGGTCTCCCTCTGCGATCATTACCTCACACACTTCCTTCCAATTCCAAATTTACGATTCCTAGATGTCGAAGAATTTGTCCTACCAATCGATCCCTTCTTTTAGTCAAGGCATGCCAAAAATCCCCAATTCTGTTCAGTACCTCCTCATTAGTAACGCGATCTACCCACCTGAATCTTCAGCATTCTTCTATAACACCACCTTTGAAAAGCCTCAATCCTCTTCCTGTCTGAACTTCACTCCTGTACCAAGCAACACTTCACACAAATTCCTTCACAAAAGACGTCCTTACGCTTAGATTAATATTCGATGTTTTTTGCAAAATTTCTCTTCTTTATCAACGCTTTTCTTCCCATTGCCTTTCTGCATTTTATGTCCTTGTACTACGCTCACCATATGTAATTTTACTGCCAAAATAACAAAAACTGCTAAAACTCCAGAATAGCTGATACATCCGTAGCAGTGAACGTTGGTAACAGTGATGAAGTGGCGGGAATGAAGATGACGAATCGCGGAAAGTTTCAAATAGCCAATCAGATTATAGGCAGCGAGAACATTTTTCTGTTCATATTAAGTAATCAATCGTAGCTAATGTTGAGGAAGCCAATGAAATTTTGGACGGCGTCGAATGTTTTGTTATCAGAGTAAACGACAGTAATTTGAAAGTACCCGAAAGGAATTAATGTAAGACGTATTACAGGTTCGCAAAGAAATTCTACAAAGTTATATGCATAAATCGCAAGAGAAAAGATTAAACAAAACTAGATGGAGAAAAATTCGCTACATTCGTGTAACATTTAATTATATACATTTGACTAAAATCTTTTAATTGAGAACGAATGAAATTTCTTAGGGAATAAGTCGTACGAATGTTCATTTATGTAAAAGAATCAATTATGTAGTGAATAATTATCTGTATCTAGTAGGAGATTATGTTTTCAAAGACATTCTATACATGTTTGTAGCGACATTGTATTTCTGCATGAAAAAACAAAAAAGAAGCTCGCGGGACGCAGGGACAATCACGAAACAAAACGACAACCTATTTCACACATTCAGATATTCCGCGACAACAACTCTGCAAATATGATTGGATACTGGATTCTATCACCCGATTGCTGTACAAAATCCCCGGGGAAAACTGCTGTTGCCAACATCGGTTCAGCCTGAGCTACGGGGCCCAAAAACTCATCTACCACCTTTATTGTTCCATATCAGGCCTTTGCACACAGAAGGCAGGAAGGCGCACCTTTCTGTTACGGAAGCGCACTTGTCCCACTCAGATTTCCCCGTTTGTGGATCAATTTCGAAAGCAACTGCAAAACGAATGACCCCCTTGAAAAATGTTCACTTTCCTTGGCACAGTGGATGAAAACCGTTTCTATAATAAAATCAAATTTTCAGAATGGTTTTTTTACTCTGCATCGGAGTGTGCGCTGATATGAAACTTCATGGCAGATTAAAATTGTGTGCCGGTACCGGGATTCGAACCTGAGGCCTTTGCCTTTCGCGGGCAAGTGCTCTACCGACTGAGATATCCCGGCAAGCTTCACGGCCCGTCCTCAAAATTTTTTCGCTGCAGAATGAAAATATAATTCTGGAAACATCCCTTGGGCTGTGGCTTAGCCATGTCTCCTTCAAATGTTTTTATAGTTTATGGGACTTAACTACGGGATCATCAGTCCCTAAACTTACAAACTACTTACGAATTAGCTAATACTAAGGACGGCACAAATATCCATGCCCGAGTGAGGATTCGAACCCCCGACCGTAGTGGCCGTGCAGACCGTGACCGGAGCGCTCAGTCCCCTAGGCCACTGCGGCCGGCTAGCCATGTCTTCTCTATATCCTTTCTTCTAGGACTGCACTTTTCGCAGGAGAACTTCTGTGAAGTTCGGAAAGTAGGAGGCGAGGTACTGGAGGAAGTAAAGTTGTGAGCACTGACCGTGAAGCATGCCGGGATAGCTCAGACTGTAGAGCGCTTGTCCGCGAAAGGCAATGGTTCCACGTTCGAATCCCTGTACCGGCACACAATTTTAATATGCCAGGAAGTTTCAAATCAATACTTTTTTTTATAATTGCTTTTCAAACTAATCCAGTAATGGGGCATGAAATTATTTTGTGTTCGTTTTACCCCTGCCAGTACTACACAACGCGTTAGCAGTCCGAAAGATATCATGATTTTCCTGTTAATAAATAGGTAAGCAAACAGACAAAAGTACACCATATGACCTAAATTTCGAAGAGTGACTATTCCTGGTGTGTAAATGGTGTCTGTTCTTTCGGTGCAGGCACCTTATCAATACGGGGAAAGGCACCTTATTTGAAACACCTGCAAATTTTCTCGATCAACGTGCAGATGGAGCAGAACAGCAAACTATCAAATGCCCTCCACCAAGCACTCTAGCACTCTGCAATAGCTTTCGGAGCATATGTACATATATACGTTTCTTTTAATCTCAACTGTAGTAGCATCGTCTGCTGTGTCACCTCTGCAACACCTTCTTATTCTGTCGTTGATAAACAATTCCTAACAAATCTAAATTTAGGTGGCTTAAACATTTCTCCATACCTCTTGGTTACTGATACGTAATCGTACCTACATGTGAGCGGTACAATAATTCACTGATCGCCTCTTCAACCATAATCATTCACTAACGTCTATATGCCGAGTCCGCTCTAATCTCTAATGTAATCTGTTAGTGTAGTAACAGCTTGCACGTCAGGCCGATGAACTGGACCACTTGATGATTACGCAACCACAGCAGAAGATTATCTGCAGATTGAAGATAATTAAGAGGTCACAGCGGGTGTTACACGGCAGATGTCTGCTACTGGACGGTGGCAGCACTCTGTGATTCATGACATCGCGTGAGACTTAGTTCACTGTATCACCATTTGAAGTCATAAATCAAATTAAAACAAATAAAAACATTCCATGACTGTGTCACTGACACTCATATACAAGAGGACACCAATGATTCTCCAATAATAAATTAATCAAAATGCCAATACCTTATATTTAGAAATATTACATTAAACCGCGAAAATGGGCCATTCAGGGGAAAGAAACACGCAATTAATTTTTATCTGAAGAACCAACAGCGCCTATGCCTATGATGACACAAATACACACACACACACACACACACACACACACACACACACACACACATACGCATACACACAGACACACACAGCCGGCCGCGGTGGCCGAGGGGATTGAGGCGCTTCCAGTCACGGTCTGCTTGGCCACTACGGTCGGGGGTTCGAGTCCCCCCTCGGGCATGGATATTTGTGGCGTCCTAGTTCGTAAGTAGTTTGTAAGTTTAAGGACTGATGACCCCGTAGTTAAGTCCCATAAGATTTAAAAAAAAAAAAAAAAAAAAAAAAAAAACCACAAGCTCCGATCACACACTTTCCTCGCCGAGTCATTCCCCGTAACATCAGTCAGTATTCAATCTCGCTATGGCTCCTTATTGTGCCCAAACTTAACGGGATGATACAGGCAGTTCTATTTTTCTAAAAAAAATAAAATATAATAAAATAAAATAAAAAAAGTGTAACCGGTACGCTCTGCCAAAAACCACAAAACATCATGATTTTACAATTTTGTTATTATGCAGACTCCAGCCTTACTCCAGAAGGAACTAAAAAGAGGTATAATAATAATGTTATTGAACCAATATGCAGTAATCGATAGGTCTGTGGTGTGTGATGCAGAGATCGGTGACGCAGAAATTATTTGGGTGCAACACAGCGTAGCTTCCAGAGGGCTAATTTCAATAGTAGCCACCATGCGAAGGCGCAACTACCCACAGCATTTATCACTTTACAAATTTAGAACTACCGAATACATAAATGCAATCACAGTCCTAATGTCTCATATTCCTTACTTGCTTACAATTAATTCCTCACGTGAAGCGTGAGTCTGATAAGCTGATCTCTCTGTGTTTATAAATACTAGTATTGCCTGTGGTCGAAATTCGACCAGTTGTGTAGGCAAAGTCATGAAAAGAAAAAAAAATTAACGTAACTAGAATTTAAAAGTTAAGAATTGAACATTACGAAGAATTAAAATATATGGGGGTAGGAGGAGGCAACGGATATAGAGCCTGGGGCTTTTAAGATTGAAAATCCAAACGCTAACTGACTCAGCTAATTTTACCTGTACCAATCCGCCTCCTACAACAGGTTATGATATAGTGGCAAAACTTATGGAGAATTTGGTGTGTCATCCTAGAATATTTTTTTTTTCTTTTTACCATTCTTAACGGCTACGTGCACATATAATTTTTATATTCGCATCATCTATGACAAACCACCTTTCGAGTTACGTACGTTTCATTGGTCTTCTTGTATGTTTAATATTAAAAATCTGTACCCTCCGTTTCGTGTTAGCGTATTTATATAATGATGATTTTACTGTGGAGAGAAAGCATTTGCGAAGATTTATTTACAGTTCCACTATTTGCACAAACTGAAACTCGCTGCTGTGAAACGTCGCCAACTTCTTGACATTTTGCTGCCAAGTTTTCTGTATTTTTTTTTAATCATCAACCATGTGTAATTATTGTAAAATTCTAGGTTTTTGTCCAGATCCCATCATTGGGAATGTTCGTATTCAGTACCACCGTTACACGCGGTTCGATGCTCCTTAGCGTGATCCTGTTTTGCATCGCCACGCGACACTGTTGTTATTTCCGTGCCATTGTTTACTTTCGAATAATTAACTTACATCATAGTTATATAGATGTGTGTGATGTCTATTCTTTCGGACATGCCCTTTGAGTGAAATAAATTTCATCTTTTTCGGTGCCTATGTGGTGTAAAATAATTCGTTATTTTCTTCATGCGTCGAAGCTAAAGAAACAATTCATCACCAAACCATAACGTACGTATAAGAACGTCTCTTTTCACGATTGTTAGAACATGGACCATCATTTTTTTTTCTGTTCAGCAGTGCAGTTTACCAACAGAATCTAAGAGTTTTTTTTTTTTTTTTTTTTTTTTTTTTTTTTTTTTTTTTTTTTTTTTTTTTTAAGGTACACACGACATTTTGAAATTCAAAATTAATCACGACAGACACACCGTCTTTGAATGAAAACCACACAACAAAACAATACAGAAGAATGAAAGGCACCGATATCAGATCAACTAAACGTCAGCCACAAATGATTCTCGAAATCTTCTCTAGTTGTAGTGAACAGCACATGCCGCGGTGGATTAGTCGTGCGCACTGAGGCGCATTGCTGTGGTGCGTGTGGCCGTTCGCGGTCGAGGGTCGAATCCCCCCTCGGGTATGGGTGTTTATGTTGTTCTTAAGTTAGTTTACCTTAGTTTAAGTAGTTTGTAAGCTACGGACTAAGCACGCAGTTGAGTCCGATAGATTTACAAACATTTGATTTTTTGAACAGCGCGTGGTGATGGATAGTCGTGCGGGAATGGCCGTACGCTTTTGGGCGTCATATTATGGATCGCACGGCCACTACCGCGAGAGGTTCGAGTCCTGCCTCCGGTGTGTGTGTGTGTGTGTGTGTGTGTGTGTGTGTGTGTGTGTGTGTGTGTGTGTGGTTGTTTTGTGCTTAGCATAAGTTAGTTTAAGTAGATTGTAAGTTTAGGCATCAATGACTTCAGCGGTTTGGTCTCTTAGGAAAACAAACATTTGAAAACTTGGTGCTGGATAATCAAGTTGGAAGGTACATTTGTGGAACCGGATACAAATGTGCCTATATTTTTAACAGTCCTCAAATGTTTGAAGAATTGACGTAACCCGAGTTGCATCTGAAATAAAAAATAAATAAAATAAAAAAAATAAAAATAAAAATAAATACCATAGCTGTGGATACAGCAGACAAACACAAATGTTATTTAAATGTGTTGACAGGGACTACTCAGCAGGATGTCATCATCAAGAAAAACAAATCATTCTATGGATCGGACGGTGGAATATTAGTTAGAAAATTTGGAAAGAGAAATATATTGGTTGAAGTTAAATACGGTGGGGGTTCGGTGACAAGATGAACAGGATTTCTGGTCAGATGAGTAGAAGGTTATGAATACAAAATCATTTGGGAGGACTACAGGAGTAGATCTAATAATAAGTAAGTTACTGTGAACAGCTGTATCGTAGCAAATATAAACAGGAAGCCAACACCGACCACAGTAGTAAAGTTTGTATGCCAACGATCTCTGCCGATAATGAGGAAAATGTTCAAATGTTTGTTAAGCTTATGGTACTTAACTACGGGGTCATCAGTCCCTAAACTTACAAACTACTTATGAACTACTTACAAACTAGGACGGCACAAATATCCATGCCCGAGGGGGGATTCGAACCCCCGACCGTAGTGGCCGTGCTGACCGTGACTGGAGCGCCTCAGTCACCTCGGCCACCGCGGCCGGCGATAATGAGGAAAATGAAAAACTTTATGATGAGATAAAATAAGTTATTTAGACAGTTAAGACAGAGGAAAACATGATTGTCGTGAAAAGAAAACTTGATTGTCATGTGGGACTGGAACTCGATAGTAGCAAAAAGAAGAGGACAAACAGTATGTGAATATGGACTGGGAGAAAGGAATGAAAGAGGTCTCCTGGCAGAATCGTCACTAACACTTAGTTTATGCATCACGAAAGAAGGTTGCATATGTGGAAGAAATCAGGAGGCATTGGAAGGTACTTAACTGACTTTTTAATGGTAGGGCATATATTTCGAAACCATGTTTTAAACTGTAAGGCATTTTCAGGGGCAGATATAGACTGACATTCAATTATTGGTTAGGAAATGTGGATTAAAACTTAAGAAACTGCAAAAATGCACATAATTAAGAAGATAGAACCTGAATAAACTGAAGGAATCAGATGTTGCCAAGAATTTCATATGGAGCGTTAGGCAAGGATTGACCGAAACGGGAGAAAGTAATTCAATAGATGAAGAATGGGTAGCTTCGAGAGACAAAGTAGTGAAGCCTGCAGAGGCTCATGTAGATAGAAGAACAAGGCCTAATGTAAATATTTGGATTCTGGAGGAAAAAAGATCATTTGCCCCGTGGGAGTAACTGCGTGGTCTAAGCCCTAAGGTATTATCACAGTCTAACTTATACAGTCGCGACACTCACTGCTGTAAAAGTTGTTACCAACTGACAGCTGCTGCGACACTAGCGCTCCTAGCGGTGGGCAAGCCGCCGAAGTAGTGATGTTTCTTTGTAATCGCTTTTGTACGTAATTAACGAAATACTTACTATAATTTTTGCGTTACAAGCATTATTAAAGTATCGAGAGACAAACATAATACGGAAATTAATATAAAAACAGCCTAATTTAAATGATTCAATGGTATAAAGAACAATTCTGTCGTGAACAAATACTTACGAATATGTGTACATTTGCAGCTTATTCCGCTGAAAATAAGTTGCATATAAACATAATGGTATATTAAAGTTCTATTATGGTCTGTTCTTACTATGACAGCCAGTTTTTGACGTGTATCATTTCTCACATTTTTACACGTCAATCGTCTTTATTATACATGCATATCCTTTTAAGTGTAGTTACTTTAGCTTTAAAAAACCAATGTTTTGAAGATTCTTGCCGTTTGTGGTTTAAATGTAGCAACAATTGTGGAACTGGGTTCTTCTTTGCTGGAAAACAGTTTGGTTGCTTTTATCGTTATATTGCCACGTCTGCGTCGTTCTTCCTTCAACTACAGCTGTGATGGTTGATTTGGTTCGTTAAATACCGTACTTATTGCATTCTATATACGTTTCCTCCAGGCTCACCGATTTTACTGGAATTGTAATGAAGAATACTCAGCCGGCCGCGGTGGCCGAGGGGACTGAGGCGCTCCAGTCACGGTCTGCACGGCCACTACGGTCGGGGATTCGAATCCCCCCTCGGGCATGGATATTTGTGCCGTCCTTAGTCTTAGGTAGTTCATAAGTAGTTTGTAAGCTTAGGGACTGATGATCCCGTAGGTAAGTCCCGTAAGTACTACAAACATTTTTTGAAGAATACTTAACGTTCCTGCGTAGAAATTGACGTCTCTCTGGTAAAGGGCATGTCTCCTGGTGTTTCCTAGACATTCTTATTTTTAATAGAAAATGAAATTATTCATTTAAAGCCTGTATGTTACAGGATAGTTTTAAATTAACTGTCCTGTAATGTACCGTTTCGTACCTTGTCAGAGATCTTACGAAACCTAAGAAAGACAAATGGGAAGCTATTTTAAAATTGTTACCTATTTATAAGGCACTACATACGTCTCTAATGTAAAAAAGTATACTGAAGTCACTCTAAACGAGACTATTCGCTCTCTTCAATTATCGTATTCAGAAACGTAGCTTGCCGGCTGCTTGGAGCGCTGCTATCGCAGCGTATAACAAGAATCTGTGGGAGTGTCGTGACTGTATATATTAGACTGTGGTATTATGCTACGGACAGGGCGGTCGCTACCGCCTGAGGTTCGAGTGTTCCGTCAAGCATGGGTGTGTATGTTGTCGCTAGTGTAAGTAGTTTGTGGGACTAGCAGTTTCGTCCAATAGATTTACAAACATTTGAAAACATCGGAGAGAAAGTGTGTAATGTTTATTTTATCCCAAATACGTTGAATACAATGCTAATTGTTACGTACTGCTGGTGTTAAAAACGCTACGTTGGAGATAAAGAGATGAATTAGATGAAGAGTAGTGAGAAAGCTCAGGGCAGTTGTTGTCAGAGGAGTGTGACACAACAACACAGTGACAAACGGTGCTTTCCAGTCATGTGTACGTACAGGGGGATATATAAAACGATGCTTTATGCATTTTTCCTCATTATTTGTATTTTTTGTAATTTATTATGTATTTGTATGTTTTGTTTCTGTGATATATTTGCATTGTCCTGCTAATTTCCATATATGTCAAAAATATTGTAAATGTAGTAGACACGCTGGGTTAGCAAGGGCTTTGCTATTGTATAGAATCATCTTTGAGTTGGGAGTTTTTTTATCGCTGGTAGCACAGAGGCGCACAGCGAGAAGGAGTCGTTGTTGAGAAGTGGCGGAGGACAGACGGATTATTTTTGACAGTGCGCTTAGTGGTGTACGGCACAAGTACGTGGATAGGCACTAGTGGAGGAGACGGCGAAGAGGCAATATTATTTATCCATACGGCCACACCTCAGATAATTAATAAATGCATCAAGACGATGCTGTGGGCCCTAAATTGTAATTAACATTCGTCGCCAAGAAGAGCCTGTGTTTGCCAATTGTTAAGTGCCAACAGTCTTCAATCAGCAGCACCACGTCGCACACCAAATTCAGTAAGATCTGTCCAGTTTGTCTTAGCATGTACAGCTAACCAGCGTATTAGTGATGATTGTTCAATAGCGAACACTGTTATTTGTGAACCTGTGTTTAAAAATCATTATCCACAGTCATTGTCCAGACAGGTTCCTTCCTCATCCATTGTTTTTCCGAGGATATTCACAAAGTTATAGAAAACTAAAAATCAGAGTCATTAAAGACAATGTGACAGTCGTTAATAAAAAATGTGTTCAGAAAAGTATTACTAAACGTAGCTTATGCCAGTGTTGCTGATCAATAGGTTTGCTAAGTTGAAAGAAACTGCTAGATTAACTGTCAATTTCAAAAGATATTTCAATAACAGTGTAAAAGATTAATTGTTTTCCACTGTATATTATTTTGAGGTAAAGTTTGTTTTAACTTGCAAGTACTGACTAGTGAGAATAGTAATTGTTTACAAGTGCTTGAATGCTAATAATTCCTGGTTAAAGATAGAGGAAAAGTTAATCAGAATTTTAAATGGTTCTTTTCTAAATATTCAGTATTATCATGACAAGTCAGTAATTAATTTTTTGAGCTTGCCATTAGTATAGTTAATAGTTCAGTTACAACTTGATTATTGCTAAAGCGCATGGCATACTCGCTGTAGAATAATTTCTGGTGCTTATATAAACAATTAATTCTTTGAAACTGAAAATAGTAAGTATTAAGGTGAGAGTTTTGCATAATTTGCTGCATGTTGCATTTGCGCGCCTATGGCTTGCATTTCGCTGTCTTACCTGTGTTAGTGAACTGTTTCTTAGTAATTAGTATATTGTCAGTGTCTTTTGTACCGAATTTGAAGCACATACTGTGATTTTCTGCCCACCCAAATTTTACGTAATTTTTCACGTTTTTAATTAACTTTGCCATTATTGACATCCCACCAAATTATTTGCTCGAACATCGAGCTGGCGACCGTAAATCAATAAGTTATTCACTTTTTCCAAATTAATCCCTGTGTTCCGTTTGTTCCGCAATTTTTTCATTTAAACATTAATAATTTTATTCCAAATTTTACCTCCCACTTTCTTTATTCCTATCGATCGTTGTTGTTTACCAAAGAGGTGCAGCAACGTTCCGGTTATAGCCTCCACTACATCATCGGCTTCATTACCGATAGTTTTTCCACCAAATTAAGGTAATTAGGCAAACGGGCCATTTTTCTAATTATCATATTCTAACCGGTAGTGTAGGACGGGTAGAGTTATAGGAGGGATATGCATTCTATATTGTCTGGTAATTCGCTTAAAAAATGCGAATATAACCTGTTGCCGACACCGGGTACATGCAAAGAGAGAGCACAAAACACCGAAAAAATGGTTCCAATGGAAGAAATCGGTAATTTATTTCTCGATTTTTTATGGCATAGTATGCTTCAGGAAGCTCGTACCGCCGCGCGAGAGTAGTCGTGCGGTCTGGAGCGCCATGTTACAGATCACGCGGCCTCCCGCGTCGGAGGTTCGAATCCTCCCTATGGCATGGATGTGTCTGTTGTCCTTAGGTTAGTTTAACTTGTTTGTAAGTCTAGGGACTGATGACCAACGTAGTTTGGTCCCATAGAATTACGAACAGTTTGAAGCAGGCAGCTTAATGGGGCTAGTCTGAGCGCCGCACTGGCTTGCTGCGAGGACGCTGTGTGCATTTCAGCATTTCACAACCAGTCCCCTCCTCAATGATGCATACGCTCTACCGGAAAAGAAGATACGGCTCTCAGGTACTGGCGCTGAGATTTCCAATCTCTTGCCGGTTGACTTTTTCATGTGGGGCTCCGTAAAAGAGGCAGTTTACGTCCCACCTAAACCAACAACTCTCGCAGCTGCTGCTAACCCGCAAGAGTGTAATTCGCATGTGGGACGAGATCCGTTATCGCTCACATCAGAGGCCCTGCTCTCTGCCCCGAAATAGTGAACATAAAGAAAAAATAAGGGCGCTATGAATTATTTTGATGAATAACGCGTGAAGGAATCGCCGTGTTAGACAGTCAAAAAAAAAAAAAAAAAAAAAAAAAAAAAAAAAAAAAAAAAACAGCTATATTGTCAACAATAAAAAAGGCTTGATATCGGTAAAGTAAAAAGTGCTTCAGCGCAAATTATCCTTTGAATATTAGCACAAAAAATGTTAAAAAATATTAAGATATTTACTTTACATTAATCTTTGCCCCCCGTTCCCCCTCCCAAGTGCTACTCGCTACTGACTTAGATGTTTGTCATGCAGCAGGAGGAGGACATAATGTTACGCTTACAACCTGCTTTTTGAAACTTTCTGATTCCAATACATGTAAGTTATTAGTTTCCAGCAAATGTATCGTGAAATGAATATTAATTAAATACCCTCCGCCAGTATTTAGAGCCTAATAAGATGCTTAATGGGATTAATATTTCTGCTACATCTGTACTAATAAACTAATTATAAAACGTTTGTGTTGCTCTTTGGTTTGTTTCAACACGCCAGTCCCTATAACAGTTCGGCGAAAGTTGGCGAAAGCGATCAAAAGCAAATTAAGAATCAGGCGGTCAAAAACGGGACTGGTGTCGTTTCAAATGTTTGTAAGCCTATGGAACCAAACTACGTTAGTCAACAGTCCCTAGTCTCAAAAACGACTTAAACTAAGTTAATCTAATCTAAGGACAACACACACATCGATGCCCGAGGGAGGATTCCAACCTCCGACACGGGAGGCCGCGCGATCCGTAACGTGGCGCTCCAGACCGCTCGGCTACTCCCGCGCGGTCCGGTGTTATTTAATGTCTATATATATAAATGAATGTTTGTTTGTATGTCCTCTATAAACTCGAAAGCGGCTGGAGCGATTTGGATGACATCATTATACAATATTCAGGTAAGCCCGGAGAGTGTACCTGTGAAGTTTGGTAGCGATCGGATCAAGATTTTTATTGAGTGAAGGTATTTGCTGCTTAGAGGCATAATGCGACAGCGTGTGCAACAAACGGATCATGCGGGTTGCGTAACCTCCAGGAGTCAAGTCTCCGGAGGCGTAATGTGCTGATGTTCATAACGAAATATTCGCTTTCCGAGGATAATTATGTTACTGATCGGACAGGGCTACAAGCAAGAAACGGTCACCCAACCAGACACTTTTTTCTTTCCATGGCATTGTAAAGCATGTCAAAGCAGAGTGTCCGTATGTTTGTATGTACGTATTGCATACAAATTTGTTCCAGTCTTTCTGCAATTTTTTACACGTAAGCTTCAATCCATGAGGACACTCTCCGTAAGTCTCACCTACAACAAAGAGGTCACGTGTTATGATGTCATAAACAATATACGCAAGACATTGCTGCATTTAAAGACAATGCTGCTCATTTTCTCCTAAACCACTGGACCGATTTTAATCAAATTTGGTACACACATTCCTTACCATGAGGTAACAATTGCTGCAGGGTTAAGAATCACATACGACACATTGTTAAGAAGATATGACGTCATAAACAATATAGTTGCAATAAACTGCCACATAATGCGGCGAGACTTTATAAACACACTATATGAGAATGACAGTGCTTAGTGACTTGCAACAATCTTTAAACATAATTTCAAACCTTTATTAAACTTTTTCTCACTGACAAGCACATCAAAATAATGAAAGGAAAAAAAAGTTTCTCGCTTACTACTTTTCCGCTGTTCATGGAGCAAAACTACAATTTATAATTTCTACACTACATATTGCAGCCGCAAGAAATTTTACAGACAGTACACACACATACAGCTGAATGTACCTGCTAAATTGTAACACAGTATGACACGTGGTTCATGAGATAATAGCACACGTTCATGGGAACCGCCCCAGCCGCAGTGGCCGAGCGGTCTGCGGCGCGCCAGTCACAGTCTGCACGCCCGCTATGGTCGGGGGTTCGAATCCCCCCTCGGACATGTACGTTTGCGTCGTCTTTAGTATAAGGTAGTGCATAAGTAGTTTGTAAGATTAGGGACTGATGACCCCGCAGTGGAAGTCCGTTAAGCTTAACAAACATTTCAACATTTTTTGAAACCGCCCCATCAAGCACCAAGTTTTCATCTATTACTTCTTTACTACTAATTGTATTCCCAAGAGATTTTACAGACATACAGCACTTATACAAATGAATATATACCTGAAAAATTATACAATTGTACTACATATAACTGAATAAATATGAGATTGTGCGAAGTTTATATGTAATTAGTATTTTGATTATTACTCTTTTTTGTTTGGATACTGCACTTTTGTATATTATGCAAGACAGTCTTATTTCTTAAAATATTCTCTCATGAATAGAACACGCTTTTAGAGGAAAAAAAGAATTTGACAGAGAGAGAGAGAGAGAGAGAGAGAGACAGAAGGGGTAGGAGAAGTACTATCTCAAGGCTGAAGTAAATAAATAAATACCCGGGCAACGCCGGGTTTTCAGCTTTTCTATTTATATAAAAATGAATGTTTGTCTGTATGTCCTCTATGTGTTCATAAACCATTCATTTGATTGCAATGAAACTTTGGTGAACTGTTCACCGTACGCCCACGAAGATTCCTGATTCAAAAACAAAAGTGCACGACTCATAGCTCAAGAGATATGACATCATAAATAATGAGAGGCCGGCGTGTGAGAATAACAAGATTCATGTGTCAATTATTGTTCAAAATGTTCAAATGTTTATACAGCTTTTGGGACTTAACTACGGGGTCATCAGTCCCTAAACTTACAAACTACTTATGAACTAGCTAATCCTAAGGACGGCACAAATATCGATGCCCGAGGGGGGATTCGAACCCCCGACCGTAGTGGCCGTGCAGACCGTGACTGGAGCGCCTCAGTCTCCTCGGCCACCGCGGCCGGCCCTGATTAAGAGAAGAGAGAGATTGGTAGGACACATTCTGAGACATCAAGGAATTGTCAGCTTAGCATTAGAAGGGAGTGTGTGGGGTAAAAATCGTAGAGGGAGACCGAGGGACGAATACAGTAAGCAGATTCAAAAGGATGTAGGTTGCCGAACGCATTCTCAGATGAAGTGGCTTGTTTAGGACAGGGTAGCGTGGAGAGCTGTATCAAACCAGTCTGCGGACTGAAGCCCACTACAACAAACACATCTCACCTGATCCCGTAATTTTATGAGGAATGTAGTTTCCACGAATAGAAGGAGGAGACTTTACTTTGGGAACGACCATTAATGATGGTCCCCCACCAGGGGCGCCGACTCCGTGGGAGCTCCGGAGGTCGTGCACCCCCAAGAATTTTTTGGGGGTGCTGAGCACCCACATTAAATTGAGGTGGAAAATAAAATTGTATACATTTTTTTTAAAAATCGGGAAAATCAAATCCTACCTTGTGACTCAAGATGCAATGGAAAACGTGACCATAGCGTGGACGATATTTCATACTTAACAAAAATGATCAGTTTTGTACGCGGGTCCCCAAGTGAGTAGTAATGAGTGTCCCCACTATGCTACCTTTAATCATCCTGAAGCACGTCGGTCCTTTCGACATTTCAGGTGTACATATTTATGAACATTCAATTATGTTCTTTCAGGAATTTAGCTTGAAGAATCTGATACTGATGCTAAAGTTAATCGTTTTTCATTTATGTTTGTCACTTCCCTTGATATTAAAATTATAGATTCAGTTGAAATTTGTTTTGCTTTTCTCTCAGGCTTAAAAAAATCTTCGACTATATTAATACTGTCAGAGATGTCATGAAGTTACCTCGAAGTGATGAAAGTTTCGATGAAGTACACAGTTCTTGCTTGGAACTGATCAAAAAAATTTGATGTTGGACTTCAAAATCTCAAAGTATGTCAAAGATTTCTTTTGCCAGAAAGAATAGCTTCGCACAAAAAGTGTTAGATTAGTGTACAGTGTGGGGCCTGAGCCCCAAGGGTATGCACTGGATATACACCACGGTGATTAGACCCAGGATCACCTATGGGGCGGTTGTGTGGTGGAAGAAGGTAGAACAGCAGGTTGCTGCTAAGGAGCTTGGTAAGGTGCAGAGATTAACCTGCTTAGCCATAACAGGCGGAATTAGCAGCACATCAACTGCTGGGATGGAAACCATGCTGGATATGCTCCCATTACACCTTTGGGTCAAGATGGAGGCAGCGGCTGGTGGATAACAGACTCAAAACTGGCAACAACTGGAAGTGAGTGAGGTAAATATAGGACAGGTTGGAGAAATGCCAGCCGATTATACTATAACCCCATACTGCTTCAACAAGCCTTTCAATATAACGATTGGAAGTAGGGAGCAGTGGGAGAAAATAGTTCACCGTATGGGGGATATTGTGTGGTTCACTGACGGGTCAAAATCAGACCAAGGCGTTGGGGCCGGGGTATACGGGGTGCAGCCAAGACTGGAGGGCGTCATCTCTCTAGGGAAACTGGCCTCAGTATTCCAGGCCGAAATCACTGCCATCAGGACATGTGTGGAGGAGAATGTGCGTAGGTGCTACAACGACCATAGCATCTATATCTATTCAGACAGCCAGGTAGCCCTGAGATCACTGGCAGCTCCTGCAACAAGGTCTAAAATTGTTGGAGAATGTCATAGGGTTCTGGTGGAGCTAGGGGAAAGCAATAGAGTAAACCTATTGTGGGTCCCCGGCCAGTCGGTGATCAGTGGCAACGAACATGCCGACAGATTAGACAGGATGGGGGCAGAGACTCCATTTATTGGACCGGAACCTGTCCTGACGATCACCAAGGCAATGATCAAATTCGAGCAACGTAACTGGCTCGGAAGACAGCACGTAGAATATTGGACCACAGTCTACCAACAAAAACATGGCAAGGTAATGATGCCAAAGCCATGTTTTAAAAGAAGCTCTGCAATCCTGGGCCTGAACAGGAGAGAGATTAGACTCATGGTTGGATTGCTGACAGGCCATGGGAATTTCAAAAAACACCTACATACAATGGGAATAACAGAAGAGGACCCTAAATGTAGGCTCTGTGATGACGGTGATGAAACTGCATCACATCTAATCTTCGAATGCTTTGCATTGGAGAATAAAAGGCACACAACATTTGGGACAACCAGACCTGAAGAAATTGTGTCTAATAAAGAACTGGGAAAGGGACTCCTTGCACTGTTCAAGGGCGTTGGTTGGCTGTACTAGATATACAGGGAACGATACCGCACAATAAACTTAGTCTCGGTGCGGGTAGTGGCGGGTTGGACCAAGACTGTTTTGGCTTTCCTGAGAAAATGAGATCAAATCAGTGTACAGTGAAAATTATTTCATTGGTCGTGTAGAAGTTTTTGGGTGTTACTCATATGGAAATTCGACTTCGGTCAGTTAGATCGCTTTATTGTAGTGTCCTAATGCAGCCATACTATCCTTTTCTTCCTCCTCCTTCTTCCTTCTACCTTTAAAAGGCCAGACAACTGCCTATTTACTTTTATCAAGTATTGCTCATTCAAAAATGCATGAACATGATTTTCGGGAGGGTTGGTTTCGAACATTTGTGTGCAGCCACACTGATTTTCTACGGTCGGCGCCTCTGTCCGCCAGCCGTAAGATGAGGCGGCGGCCTGGGCTGGGCGCGGCGCGTGGGCGGAGAGGCGGCGCGGCGTCAGGTGGATGCAGGCCGGGCGCTCGCGGCTGCCGGCTGGCTGGCTGGCTGGGCGTGGTGCGTGCCTATCGATCGGCCCGGGCCGCGCGCTGCGCAACAATACAGCCTGCCGGCGGCGCCCCGCCCCGCCCAGCCCTGCCGACAACACTTGTCTCCTACCAAGGGCGCAGCGTGTCTGGACGTGTGTGGTCGGCGTCACCAGTTTCCGGACGCCTGCCCAACGTGTGGGGCAGTATCAGGCGTGAAATAAATCGCAATTTGCAATCAGTTATGGCTTCACTGTAATAGATTTAGATGGAATACTAAAGTGAGGCGAATGAAAGTTTGTGCCCGGCCGGGATTCGAACCCGGGATCTCCTGCTTACTGGGCAGTCACGTCCACCACTCCGAGGACACAGTGATCAGCCCTACTGCAGGAAAGAGACAGGGTGGCAACTGGAGATTTGGGTGTGGCGGGAGACGTGCAGGGAAGAGTTCTCTGAGGTCGGTCTGGTCACTGTGTCGTCGGTGGCTGAGTGGAGCCGGGCGCCGTGGCTCAGCGCGCCTGGTCAGAGGGCTCAACGCCGTTTGTAATAAAAAAGCTGAGCCAACAACACACCGAACAAGAACTAACAAAAATGATAAACGTCCTCAACGAAGACAACTACCCACAGCAAAAAAAAAAAAAAAAAAAAAAAAAAAAAAAAAAAAAACAAACGGTGGTCAACGCGTCTGCCTAGTAAGCAGGAGATCCCATGTTCGGATCCCGGCCGGGCATAAATTTTTATTCTCCGCACTTTGGTATTCCATCTAAGACTAGCACAGTGAAACCATAATTGAACGCAAATTGCGATTTATTTCATTCATTGAACGCTATAACGTCGACAAAAATATATAATTGAATATCAAGCGTGTCGGAAATTGTCAACGTTCACCAGTAAGAAGGGAGAACGCCGCAAACGTCAGACCAGCTATCCGGAGGATGGGCAGCTCATTCCAGTAGAGTGATGAAGACGCCATATTGGCCTTTAGTAGGAGCCATTGTCTTCACAAGGGTGGGGCTGAGTGACCCCTTGGTCCAAGTTCCGGGCATGAAGTGGGCTCAAAAATCAAAATGGAAATCTCAGGGATTTAATTGCTGAGGTTATTAGTCCCTACTTAACTTATGCTAAGGACAACACAAACATACCCATGCCCGAAGGAGAACCTCTGACGGCGAGCAGTCGCACACTCCGCAGCAAGGCGCCTCAAGCCGTCGGCACACGGAGCGTGTGTCTGAACGTGTGTGGCCAACGTGCCGAGTCCACCGTGCGGCTGAACGCTCGGAGACGGCGCAACTTGAGCATACGAGACGTGTGCCTCAACGAGCTACACGCGACCGCAGCGCGCTCCAGCGACAGTTGTCGGCAGCATCAGGTTCTGGAATCACACTGTTTACGAAATCAAAATAATGGCATTTCTGCTTTACCTGCATTAAATAGCTGCTTTCCTTGATGTGGCTATGTAGACTTTCCCTGCGTATTAATTGATCAAATTCTTCACGGGTTTCCAGCCGGATCATTCTGTCATCTGTACACAATATTTCTGCGGTCCAACAGGCCACCATCATCAGGTGAGGAAGTTAAGCCGCTCTTGCCGAGCGGCTTAGCTTCCTCACCTGATGATGGAAATATTGTGTACAGATGACAGAATGATCCGGTGAAACCCGTGAAGAATTTGATCAGCTTATTTCCTTGCTTGTGCATATGTTCGTTATGTTTTCTGATACAGGTCTACATAATTAACAACAAAATATCTATGAACACAAGGCTCTTATAAAAGTAGCCTGTTTTGTCAATAAGTGCAGCGAATTATAAAAGTTTCATGACAAACTGTGCGATATAAAACTTGAAAACGCCTTCACATGAGGCAAACGTTATTGCAACAGTCTCCATTTTTAGTAAAACTTAAGGTCAATCTTCCACAGTCATTGTTGCTATTCGCTAGAAGAGTGTTAAGATCGTGTAAAATGCACTACGTGAAACAGTGAAGTGCGTATTTTATTCTAAGTAAGGTTCAAACTGTCCTGTTCATTAAACGAATACAACAAACTTACTCCTCAGTATTATAATAAAAATTGAAATAAAAATGAATGTTGATCATTGGAATGATTTTTTCCTAATAAGTTTTTAAATTCATTACGTAAATTTAAATTTAATTTATTTCATAAAATGTTGATTCGTGAAGGTATTAGTCAAAATATTGATAGAATTAATAATAATCCTAAGAATGTTATAGTTCCGTTAAGTGATATATTTGAGCATTTACGTTTACGTAGCATCGAATATTATGCAGTATACTTCTATGAAATTTGTAGAAAAGTCTTTGAGACTATCAGAAAACCAGAATATAAAAAGAAAAAAAAATTGCTTCCTAGGAGCCTTGAAACTAGCGCCGACAAACATCTTTACAGGCCACGACTTTACGACATTTTTCCCCTTCAGGTTGATCTGTGCTTTGCAGTCGTTACTTCAGTTCGTTTTAGGTTGTTCGTTGAATATTTTGCTCAGCTTTTTTTAATTATAATTATTATTACAGAAGGCGTTTAGCCCCCTGGCCGGGCGCGCTGAGCAACGGCGCCCGACTTCTGCTTATGCTACGGGCACTAACACATCTGGGTGTCATCGACGAAGGTATTAGAGGTGTTGTATACACTAATGGTAGATATATCGGTTGCTGACATGTAATTACAACAAATGATGTAAAGAATAATTCGTGTTCATTGATCTTCAGCCCGGCTTGCCCTGAAACGGCAGACTACAGTAGAACGGAAATTTTTTAACCACATTCAAGGCGTTTTCAGTCATTTATTCCAACAAATAGTACCTCTAATGATCGGTTTTCGAGAGATAATTTACTCAGTTACTTTTACTTGCTTTTAAATGTCATACATTCATAAGACCTAAGTTATATACAGAAAACCCATGATATACGACGGCCAATATGGCGTCTTCATTTCTCTACGGAAAAGAGCTGCCCCCCTCCCCGGATTGCCACGTGGTGTGACGTCGGGGGCGTTCTCCCAACTTATTGGTGATCGTTCAGACGCACGTTGAGAATATGTGCCACGCTTTTAATACTGCCCGGCACGTTGGGAAAGATTCGCCAACGAGCGGTTCGCACTTTGTAACGTCAGAAATTTGCCACGTTGGCCACACTCGTTCAGACACACGCTCCGTGTGCCGACGGCTTTAGGGCGTTCGGCGACTCCATCGCGGCCTCCGAAATGGGGGGAAGGAGGGCAGGCAGAGCCATATCCACTTGTTCTTCTTGGTTTTTTTTTTTTTTTTTTTTTTTTTTTTTTTTTTTTTTTTTTTTTTTTTTTTCTCGAATGGGCCTACTTTAGGCCCCGGTTCTTCAACTGTTGGGTTTTCACTTTGCCCAGTACAGTCGAATCCTCTGCCGATGTACCTCCTTCCTTTCTGCTGTCCAGGGGGAACCTTTCCTTTGGGGCTTTTTCTGTGCGTCTCACAGTCTATTCTGGAGGTCAGTTTTTCCCGCTTCTTTAATGTCTTTTTCGCTTTCTGTGAACCAAGTGATATGAGCCTTCTTGTTTTGCCAGAAGGTGAACAGACGGTTGGTCAATCTAATTCAATCTTGCAACATGGCTATAGAAAGGTACCTCTTTTTTTTTTTTTTCTTGACAATCAGAGAGCCTCTCGATATATTCGTTGAGCTCCGAATTATGTCCCCATTTTCTTCTTCTGGGCCTAGGCTCTTCCTGAGGATTCGTCTTTCTCGCACTTCCAGTTCCTCCACCATACCTGTCTGGTTTATTGAAAGACATTCCATGACATACAGGGCTTCTGGTCGTATGACTGATGTGTAGTGCTTAAGTTTCAGGTTGCGTGACAGGCGTTTTTTGATGTAGGTATTCATAGACATTCGAAGGCTAGTTCCAACTTGTTGTCTTTCATGATAAAGATGTTTTTTTCTGATAGGTTGGGTTCAATCCATTCGCCGAGATACTTAAATTTCTCAGTCATTTTGATGCTTCCCAAGTCCAGTAACATCTCTCTGTTAGCTTCTTTGATGTTGGTGGAGAACTTAGTTTTCTCCAGTAGCATTTAAAGACCCACGTTGGCTGCCTGTTTTCTGAGGCAGTTCATTTTTTAAATTATAATTTAATTCATACTTGGAAAATAGTTTTCATCCATTCAAATTTTACAACAATAATTAACTAATATTCAAAACAGATATTTATGGAATCCGTTTATCAAAAGAGATTAACGAAATTGGTGCTGGCAGTTAGTGGCACAGTATATTTGCGGCCGATTTAGACGTGTTCCAGGTGGATAAGGTGCCCACATTAACTCCATAAACAATAAACACCATTTGGGACTGAAGAAGTGCTTTGGATCTTTCGAAGGCCTCATAATGGCATCGTTTTGGTGCGGGATCTGGGCCCCTGTTCGTCACAAAAACGACATTAAGAAATGTAGGTCCTTCGAGAATCGTCGGAAACCATTGTGAATAAAGCTGAAGTAGTTACGGAGGCAATCCTTGTCTCAAATTATTCTTCTGACCTATCAGATTTACTGTTTAGTTAAAGAAATTCTGCATATGAAGAGCGCCCACAGTACAGTCTTCAAATCAGAAAGGGACCAGGTGAAGCTTTTCAGCTCCATATAAGAGAAAAACGTTCGAGCATTTTAGGTTTTGTTTTTGAACCATATACTGCATTTAAAATGTGGGGGGCATGTCAGAAGCTCATATTTTTTGAGTTTTGTATATGTAAATTTTGTCCAATGAATGTATGTTATTTCAAATAAAGAAATTGAGGAAACTGAGGCTCTCTTAAAATTCGGCCGGCCACTACAGCTACTATTCGTTTTAATAAAATGACTGGAAACTTCTTGTATGTGGTTAAATAATCTTCGTATAACAACAATTTGTCAAAAGTGTTCAAATGTTTGTTAAGCTTATGGGACTTAACTGCGGGTTCATCAGTCTCTAAAGTTACAAACTGCGTATAAACTAATTTATACTAAAGACAACAGATACGTCCAAGCTCGAGTGAGGATTCGAATCCCCGACGGGGAACGGTCGCGCGCGTCGGAGCATAGCGACTCAATGCGCTCGGCCACTCCACCCCGGCGCAGTTTGTCATTTCAAGGGAACGACACACTGAAGGTCCGCCAAAACGCATTGTTCTTTGTATGACTGGTTGTAAATACATATTGGTAAAAAACATATCTACGGGTAGTATATTCAACAAATGGTAATATAAATCGTTGTGACCCGTTTCAGTTATTAAACACTGCTAGGAAAGACGCTGTTAAAATATACATGTTGGTCGGAAATTCCCGTTACAACCTTCTAACACTTATGATGGGTAGCGAGTACATCACACATTGAATAGGAACTCATGTCCGGAAAAGTATCGTTTCCGTTCCACGAAGGTTTCAATCCATATGATCATCTCATCCCCTCTTACTTGAGGAATGTAATTAGGCGCGACCCAGTACAATCGTTGCAATCAGTTTCAAAAAGAATACTGAATCGTTCCGTTATTACTTACGCATTTTCATTACAATTTACACCTTATGGTTTACATTAGGCGACAACAACAAGAACCCAGCATCTACGGCACCAGCCGGAACGTACTGATGCGTTACAACAGCGGCTCGATGTGGCCACCACCAATGTCGTTACATTGTACCTCTGAAGCATGTTCTGGTACAGTCTTTCCACCCCACCTGGTGTCTCTTCAGTGTCTTGTACAGCGGCCAGAACTCTGCCCTAAGCAGACGTTGACGAGTTACACATATGAATCGAAACTGTCGTTGAACGTAAACACGTATTCAAAATGTTATGTACTCACTACCCTCTACAAGTGGTAGAAGTTTGTAACGAGAATTTCCGACCAAACTGTATCCTTCCGCGCATCCTAACGCTTCATCTTAAAAATACAATTTCCTTTCCAAAATATTATACATTTGAATATCACAGAATTAAACAGAATTAAACCACCTTCCTACAACTGTTGTTTACATTTAACAAACAAATATATATTTAACAATACTAAAAACGGTTGAGAGTGAATCTCTTTGCTCAGGTAGCTATTAAGTGTGGCGTCTCACTGTTCAAATATACTGCCGCCGTCGAAATATAGTTACAGAATTAATATTTAATTTATCATGGCTTTTTATGCAAATATATTCAGGTCTTGTCCACAAATACATATAATTGTTTATATATAAATTATCTGCTGCATATCTATTATTTTTAGTCGGTCATGAAATATTTATAAGTGGCAGTCTACAACATAAAAAGAACGTTACTAAGAGTAATATTAAATATAATAAAATACCTATATAAATGTAATGTGCGTTGATGTTTTATGTTTCTGTGGTGGAATCTATGTTCTGACACAAGAATATAACTACCTCAACGAAAAGCAGAACAAGAGAGTAAAATAAATTTTATTGAAAGAATAAGGAAATAACGTGGTGCGTCTTCTAAGATAGGTAGCGTGGTGCAATGCTGCCCATTTGCTTCTTAAACCGTTACTGATAAACACTAAGTATCAATAATTGTAAATATAAGTCTTATAATAATATTATTATAGTACTGAAATTTGTCGGCTTTTTATCTGTAAGGGATACTGAAATTGAAATTACGGCGTTTGATTCTCAAAAGTCTCCTGAATCCATTCATATAATTATATTTGCCATATGACCATTCCCTGATTTTATATGGATTTTTAGAATATTGTGCGTGGCTATATTGTATTTCAGTTGCAATCTGTGAGAGCCGCCCTCGCTCAGCCAAGACCGCCGTTTTCTGTTTTCGAGCACATTAGGGAAATCCTGAGTACCTGTATTCCATTCACTAGGTCCAAACAGTTAGCCGGCCGGCTGGGGAACCCAACAGTCTGGCAAAAACCGCCTGTCACATGGAAACAATCAGTTTCCCCTTGTATCTGTAATGTCACACATTATATATCCTTGACTATGTGCCCTACAACAATATAATTTTTCAGATTTGGTGAATGTAATATTGGAAAATGTCTGCGATGAATAAATAGTGGATGAATAAAGTCACGTAAATCATGCTTCACGTGATGGGACAGTCGTTTTGACTCGTCATATAACCTGAACTATGTGTCGTAGGTAGTTTTTAATCCCACAGCGATTGTTCTCTGAGAGTAAGCACTATATGTACCAAGTTTAGATGAAATTGGTTCTTTATTTTAGGAGGAGATGTGGAAAAATAGTGCATGAAGTAGAAGTTATTCGGAAATTTCATTGTTTATGACTTCATATCTCCTCTAATATATGTCGTACTATCATGTAAATTTGAATGTACATTCAGTGGTATATGTGCATAATGTCTGCTAAATATGTCGTGTATGGCGTTAGTAGTAAAGACATAATAAGTCGATACCTCATGTGTGATGATGCAGTATTTTGTGAACCAAATTGTTTATTACTTCATACGTCATGAACTATATTTCGAACTATGATGCAGTATCGACGGAACATTCAGATGTATATGTGCGTACTGTCTGTGAGTTGTCTCGCGAATACAATTTACAGTGTAAAAGTAATAACTTGTAACGTCGTGCCAAATGTCGTACATATACATCATGAACATCGGAAAAGTAGTAAGCGATCAGCTTTTTTCCTTTCATGATTTTGTTGGGATTGTCAGTGAGATACGTTTCTTAGATTTGAAATTATGTTCAAAGTTTAGTACTAGCTGATAACTAAGTGCTGTCATTGTCAAATAGTTGACGAATGAAATTACGCTTTCTCGCGCCGCAAGATGTTGCAGTTTTCATTGTTTATGACGTGATATCGTATGAACTATGTATCGTAAGTGACTTTTGCAACCATAGAAAATTATTACTGACCTCAAAGAATATTTGTACCAAATTTGGTTAAAATCGGTCCATTTGTTTTGGAGCAGATGTAGAATATTATTGCATGATGCGGTCGTTTTTCACGACTGCCATTCTTTATGACGTCATATTTCCTTAGGTATTTGTCTTAGGTGGTTCTTACCCCGGCAGCGATTGTTGTCTGATAGTAAGGAACATGTGTACCAAATTTGGTTGAAGTCGGTCCAGTAGGTTAGGAGGAGATGTGGAACATACATACATATACACATACAGCCTATTTTATTAGATGTACTAGCTGATAACCCGGCGTTGCCCGGGTATTTATTTATTCATTCCTGCCATTTTTCAGGTATATATTCATTTGTATATGGGCTGATGTCTGTAAAATCTCTTGGGAATACAATTAGGAGTAAAGGAGTGATTAAAACTTGGTGCATGATGGGGCGGTTTTCCATGAACGTTACTGTTTATGTGCTCATATCTAATGAACTACGTGTCGTACTGTGGTACAATTTAGAAGGTACACTCACCTATATGAGTGTATACTGTCTGTAAAATTTCATGCGGCTACAATGTGTAGTGTAGAAATTAAAAATTGTAACGTCATACCGAATGCCGTAGTTTTAGTCCATGAACAGTGGAACGTTACTGTTTCTGTTCTCATATCTCATGAACTACGTGTCGTGCTGTGATACAATTTAGAACGTACATTCACCTATATGACTGTATACTGTCTGTGAAATTTCATGCGGCTACACTGTGTAGTGTAGAAATTAAAAATTGCAACGTCATACCGAATGTCGTGTTGTATTCCATAAACTGTGAAAAAGCAGTAAGCGAGAAACGTTTTTCCTTTCATCATTTTACTATGGTTGTCAGCGAGAAAAGGTTTAATAAAGGTTTGAAATTATGTTTAAAGTTTGTTGCAAGTCGTTAAGAACTTTCATTCTCATATAGCGTATTTATAAAGTCTCGCCGCATTGTGGGGCAGTTTTATGCGACTGCTATTGTTTATGACGTCATATCTTCTGAACCATGTGTTTTATGCGGTTCTTATCCCGACATCCTTGTTACCTCACGGTAAGGAATGTGTGTACCACGTCTGGCTGAAATTGTTCTAGTGGTTTGGGAGAAAATGAGCATCATTGTCGCTAAATGCAGCAGTTTTTCGCGCATCTCATTGTTTATGACGAAATATCTCGTGAACCATGTATTGTACGTGATTCTTACACTTACGGCGACCGTCCTCATGGATTGAAGCTTACGTGTGCAAAATTTCATAAAGATTGGAACAAAAATGTGAATATGTATTAAAACATTTACATACTATTTAAGTAATTACATTTCATTACACCACTTCCAACCGATACTCATCTTTTCAACATTGCGATGTATGGGGTTCTGCTCGCTGCAACATTATTCTCCTGGGGCGTCGTGGTAGAAATAAATACTCGATATGTACAATTTTTCACTTCTTCTTTAATTTGAATCAAACGTCTTCTCCACTAAAACATAGCAGTTTCAAAACATACACAATGTATCAGAACTTAGCTGGTAGTACTTGCATATCAAAACAACAGACTGACAAAGCTTCCAGAGCACTTGACAAACGACTGAAACTCGAACTCCCCCACGCAAGGCGGTGAGGCAAATAGATAACATTATTAATGACGTTACATTATCCATTGTTCATAACAATTGAATATAGTAATTTACAATTGCCGAACACAACAGTAAAACATTTCATGTACACAAAAATAATCACAATATAAAATGAAAAAACTATACACACAATAGTTTTAGATCGCACCTATCTTTTTAAGTTTTAATCACGCTACATTTTTTTGACAATAAACCAAAATGTTAAATGTCAATTAATTAGTTAACGAGTACATCATACATGTTCCTAATATATATTGAACTATCAATTATCTTGGCAATTCTCAAAATAAGTTCAAAATCACACGTCAGTCAATATATACAGAGAATTATAATATTCAAATCTCGGCTATTAAATTAATTAATACAATTAGCTGGTCTACAAAACTTGTTTATGAGCCTAACATACATACAATGCTATTAATTTTCATTTCTTTTTGTTTTTACAAAAGATTTTAGAATTCGTCTGTTTAAGTCTTGAAATAACATACAATGACACAACTATTGTTTATAGAACTGTCTGGAAAGAAAATATATGAATCTCTTAATTAATGAAATCTATCACTTGTTTTAATCGCAGTATCACTGATACACTGTCCTACACTGATTCCTAGGCTGGCTATTTCGTTTTTAACTAACTTCACACGCAACATGTATCACTATTGAACCACACGATCCGACACAGACGGTATCGAACAATAACACTGAGATGAAACGGCGGTTCGACGCAGTCGGTATCTTAGGATAACATTGAGGTGAGAGGGCCAGCAGTATCGTCACAGTATGCAACACGTACAAATATACGGACACTGTGCTTTATGTATTAGATAGCTAGATATAGAGCCCACTGCGGTATAGAGTTACCTGATAGTAAATAACTGAGTTAATGCTAGTAGATGCAGTGCAGACAACATCGGCGAATTGTAAGACAGCGGCAGTTCCCCGGCTTATTTTGGCTATCGCGATGCTCTGCTAACAGAATCTCGCAGGCGTGGCGGCCTAGGTCGGCCGCTTATCGAACTTGGCCAGCCACCCGCCGCTGGCATCTCGGTAGGCAAGGCAGCTGACGGCGCGCCGCACAAATCCCACCAGTATTACCGGCCGCTGCGGATCAGGGCCTGGCCGCCCTACCTGTCACTGCAGCTCCTATTCTGCGGTGGAATGCATTCATATCCCTTTCTGACCCAAGGCTGTAGGTGATGCGACATTAGTATAAAGAGGGACGTGTAGGATACAAAATACATAGTGAAAGACCAAAGTCGAAACAAGGCCCCTGGAGTAGACGATATTCCCTCAGAGCTACTGAAGTCTCTGGGAGAACCAGCCATGACAAACCTGTTTCACCTGGTGTGTAAGATGTATGAGACTGGTGAAATACCCTCAGACTTTAAGAAAAATGTTATAATCCCCATTCCAAAGAAAGCAGGTGCAGACACGTGTGAAAACTACAGAACCATCAGTTTAATAAGCTATAGTTGCAACATATTAACACGAATTATATACAGAAGGATGGAAAAGCTGGTAGTAGCCGACGTCGGGGAAGATCAGTTTGGGTTCAGGAGAAATGTAGGAACATGAGAGGCAATACTCACTTTACGGCTTATCCTAGAAGATAAAGAAAAGGCAAACCTATGTTTCTAGCTTTTGTAGATTTGGAGAAGGCTTTTGACAATGTTGATTGGAATAAACTCTTTCAAGTTCTGAAGCAAGCAGGAGTAAAATATAGGGAGCGTAAGGTTATTTACAACTTGTACAAAAACCAAACAGCGGTTGTCAGAGTTGAAGGGCATGAAAGGGGTGCAGTAGTTGGAAAGGGAGTAAGACAGGGTTGTAGCCTTTCTCCAATGTTATTCAATTTTTACATTGAGCAAGCTATAAAGGAAAGCAAGGAGAAATTTGGAGAAGGAATTAAAGTTCAGGGGGAAGAATTAAAAACATTGCGTTTTGCCGACGACATAGTAATCCTGTCAGACACAACAAAGGACCTGGAAGAGCAATTGAACGGAATGGACAGTGTGTTGAAGAGAGCGTATAAAATGAACATTAACAAGAGCAAAACAAAAATAATGGAATGCGGTCTTAGAAAATCAGGTGATGCTGAAGGAATTAGATTAGGTAACGAAACAATGAAGGTGATAGATGAGTTTTGTTACTTGGGTAGTAAAATAACAAATGACGGTCGCGGTACAGAGGATATAAAATGCAGAATGACAATGGGTAGAAAAGCGTTCTTGAAAAAGAGAAATTTGTTAACATCGAATATTGATTTAAGCCTAAGGAAGTCCTTTCTGAAGGCAAGTGTATGGAATGTTGCATTGTATGGGAGTGAAACATGGACGATAAACAGTGCGGACAGGAAGAGGATTGAGGCTTTTGAAATGTGGTGCTACAGAAGAATGCTGAAGATTAGGTGGATAGATCGCACAACTAATGAAGAGGTACTGAACAGAATTGGCGAGAAAAGGAATTTTTGGCATTCCCTGACTAAAACCAGTCAGTTACCCTCCGGTTTGCACCTGTACGTTATTTACTACATCCAAAGCAATCAGCATTCTCGTTTTCAGGGTGGGGGGAGGACTCGTTAATTATTCCGGGAGCTTATTTCAGAGTAATTAAAATGAAATACAACAAAATAGCACAAAATGTTATTAATTATTCCGTGCTTTTGCTAGCCATGAGTAGCTCTGAATTAATATTACTAAAAGCAATTACGTTCGCTCAGTGCCGTTGAACATTTTATTTACAGCTTACAAAGCAAATACAGCTTTCAAAGGGTTGCGCTGCACACTGTTCTGTATTAATAAACAACATATTATCGAAATAATTTCTACAAAAATGTATGTCACATCTCTTCATGGTGGAGGGAGGAAGGATGGAGATTAGTGGTTTAACGTCCCTTCGACTTGCAGACAACGTACGAGCTCGGAATACGCAGGGATCTCATAGGAGAATGTGAAGCTATTCGATTTGCCTGAGGAGAAATTAAAATGCGTGTTCCCAAGTTATTGCAGCACATGCTTTCTTTCTAGTTCTGCATTAGGTTTCTGTTTCCTCCATGTTACCGTTCTTCCCTCCTCACATTGAGGAGATTTTTGTGGGATGTTTGATGTAACATTTTCATTCCAGAATGAAAACAGCAAAACGTAAAGTTTATATCTTCCCGAGTAACGTTAATGAAGCTTTAGGTCTACAGCCCCAAATAACGTATTCGTATGAATGACGGGGTACTTGGTCATAAATAAATATATTATCCATTTACTATTAAATAGAAGTTTTAATTTCGAAAAATACAATTAGTTTTATATGAAAAAGCCAAATTCTAAAAACTTGTCGACGGAAAATATAAGAAAGTGCCTTACATTTCAAATGATAGCATCATCTTAACAAGAAGTTTTTAGTACTTTTACTAAAGAACAATGTAGCTTTTTACGGAAAAAATAAAAATAAGTAAAATAAGAACAAATGATAATAATAAAAATGTAACTTAAACAATAATAATAATAAAACAATATTACAAATTGGAGTTTTATCCGCTACACAATATTAAAATTGCCTGCAAGTTTAAAAATAGCACACACACATTGCAGATATTTTAACTTTTTTTCGCAATTTCTTCTATACACTAATGAAATTGTTGAACGTTAATGAGCATTTAATTCCATATCTGTAAACGACAAGTACGTATCCACTTAAACTCATCTCTGATGTATGTGTGATTCTTATTGTAACGACACATTCCGACTGCATTACGTTTATAATGTAACTGATATATGGAGCATGCAGGAAACAAATTAATTGCATCAACTACGAACACTGAATTGTCCCCATTCGTAGCGAGGCAGCCAAAGGGTCTATGGTTCGACTACTGTAACGGCAATGTTTAAATTTTGATGTGTCTGTCCACAGCGTGAGTGCTCTTCCGTGTCGCCCACTCCACGGCTGCTATGTATTATTCTACACGCAATGCCACGGCAGTACACTGTTGTGCATTAAGTGTCCAATGGCTTTACACAGTCTGATACACCTCGTCAAAGGTACTCGTCTTCAAATAAAGTTCGAGAGAGAATGTTCAGTGTATACAGTATGTTTCAAAATTCTCATTAAACACTTTCAGGGGTTTCAAGTGGCCACCGAATAAAAACTTTCTTTCGTTTTTCAGTGCCATTTACTACCGCTTCCAAAGTTGCAGAAGAAATAATTGTACTTTTAACAAAAGTACTCGACATGAATGGTTTTCATTAATTATATATAGTAATAGTCACACGCCGTAATTGTAGCAACAGATATGGCCAATTTTCATGGTAAGCAGACATTTTCTAAATGCTCGCGGGCTTTGTAACGTCGCAGCTTAGACACAAATCTCTTCAGGAGTTCCACATCATTACGAGGTGTCGTATTCATGATCTAAGGAACAAGTACAGATCTAATCTAATCTAATCTATATGACTGGTAGCATGATGGAACATTTTGTGCCTGTCTGGACATCAGAATAGCCACGAAAGCTTTTTCTTTTCTGTTGTGTTTGCAAGACAACACTTGAGTCACGAGGGCTATAGTCGAGCCGCCGAAAGAACGACTCTTGACAGCTAGCGGCTATGTTGCCAATGCTGCTACGCGGCTGTTTGTTGTTACACCGTGCCAGTCGCCGGCATACGAATATCACATCCGAATATTTTGGAACCGTTGCTATGTACTACTAGAGTGTGAACGAACGATAACAACCACGAAATGATGAAAAATATTATTATTATTATTTTTTGCAGTTAAAAAGAAAGGTTTAGAAATATATGTCGAGTTAAAGTAAAGCTTCATATGTTCCGGTATTCAATTAAATATAATGTATAATTTAGTCTTCAGCCAAAGGTCGCTAGTTGAAGAATTTTGTTTATATATTTCATCTTCTATAACCATTTTCCACTAACTCTGTGTTATTACTCGGACACTATTGTGGCAGTCTGCCGAGAGGGTAAACAAATAAGGACTATCACTTTACAAGTAGAAAAATCGCCTCTTCATTTTACGTAAGAAGACAAATCATTTCACTGGAAGAGTTTTGCCTCATTCGTTTACGGTCGCTGTTGACTGATATAGTATAGTGTCGGAATAATGTCATCACATCAGTTTCGACAGCCAGTCTATTGGTCACAGAAGTGACTTTCTTACGGTTAGAGGAAGAAGCCATCTCACACACGTCTGAAATTAACGACACGTAACTCGGCACGAACAAAACCAGTAACGATGAACACATGACAGATGCTTTGCAGCGACTGAAGCACGCCACCCTGCGCGACCTTGCTTGGCAGGGTGGCAACGCGGCACCGTTACCCTGGCAACGTTTACGAATTCCAGAGCTCAGGTTGGTGCTCCTGTGTCCCCCCACCCTCTGTGCGAGAACTGTCAGGGTCGTTCTTTCGGCGGCACAACTGTCTTTTCTGCGTGTCCAGATTCTCCTCCTGTTTATGAATCAAATGTACGGCGATAAGACGTGCACAGGGAAACAGAGAACATATGTAGTTATGAAAAATCAGATGTAGGTGTGATATATATATATATATAGTGACCAGATCCGTACAATTACTGCAGTTTCACATATGAGACAAGAAGAGTCTCCTGTGAAGGATGGAAAATTAGTCTGTCACTTAAATTGTGATGTATCTAATTCGAAGTGCGGGAGCCGTAGCTGACGGTTGTGTGACTGTGTTGTGTGCCTGTGTGATTGCGTGAATGTAGCTATTTCTGAAGAAGGCCATGGCCAATAGCTGAAAGTGTTGAATGTGTGTGCCTTTTTTTGTGTGCATATCGCGGCTCGTCGTCACGTCTTTGCGATGAGGTGTAAACTGTCATATTACTATATTGTTAATTCCAACCTGCACTTTCCATTATTAGATTTTGACCTAAAATGTGGTTCAATTGATGTTGATTGCGTCAGATGTAAAGAGAACAAGCATGCAGAAAACCAATCAGATGAGCGATGACCAAGATATCAAGTCGCAATGCGTGATATGTCAAAGTTTCTCGTTACTCGAAGAGTGAAAAGGCGCCTTTTCAGTTCTACTGGTCAGTTCAGCATGAACTTACACTTGTCTTGGTGAGCCTGCACTGTGATAGGTCGGTGTATAAGAAGACTGTCGGCAAATAGCTGTGTTGTGTCTCATTTCCATTTAAATCGAACTTTTCTCTCTTTGGTTCACAAATTATAATTTAGTCTTCTACTCCATTGCTCAGTTGCCTTAATTTAATTGCCACGAAACTTGGCGCTCCTCTGTTCCTTCTCTAGCGATTCTGCCAGCATTATTCTTTGGTTAGTCTAAAGGTTTGTATCAACCACATCTCAGATGTTGCTCTCTTGTTCTACAAAAGCCTGTGACTATTATAATCAAAGGAAGTAGAACTTTGCTTTGGATAGCTGTGAAATCCCCGTGTTGGGGAGAAAGAGGTAGCTTGTCTGGCACACTTTGTCATAAGAGCAATCCTTAAATGACTGTACATTTATTTACACACTAACCTCTCTTGGAAATTAACACTCACAGAATGCATGCCAGCATCTTCAGATGTTTTTCGGTTAGGTGTACATTCTATTAACGTGAAGTATGAGGAGGACTAGCTACTGGGTGTGCAAGTGAGGCTGTGAACTGAAATCCAGTATTAAACAGGAAGATGCACTTATTTTAGTGTGTGCCTCGAATGTTAAAAATAATTTCATTAGTTTATTTACTTACATTGTTTCTGTAAAATTTTTTCTCTTGAACAAAGAGCACAGTAATAAACATGGCATCATCGCTTAACTGTTTAACACTTTCACATTCAAATGTTAACATCATTCGAGAGACTCTTAAGTGCTAAGTTAAAGTTATTTCTATTGCTAAGATAGTGAAGACAAGCCAAATACAATCTTTCTCACTTAAGCACAATTTTATATCATACAAATTTAAGAGTCAATGATTATTTTACATTTTTGATTATATAGTAATGTTAAGATAATTGTTTCAGTTGAATGTTTGTCTTGTGTGATGTTCAACAGCTACCAGTTGTATGGAATGCATTCTAATAACAATTCTTAGTTTTCAGCTCAGACTGATTGAAGTAATTTAAAAATATATAAAACAGTCGCTGTGGTAGACTATCATTGCAATCCATTTTTTAGTTAACTCTTTACATAATTAAAACAACCTTTCAAAATAGGAGAAATTTTTGAAGAAATGTATATCTTGCTTTCTAGGTTTAGGTTTACCAGGCTTTTACCATGTACTGTGACATGAATGACAATTATTGATTCTCTACATTTGTCCATCAATGTAAATTTTATTAACAAATTGTCCATTGTGAATGCTTCTTGTATTTATATACAGAGGAAACTATAATAATGTCTTGAGATATCTTAATAACCAAGAAATATAAAATATTTCCACTTTTTAATTTATGCAATGCCATGAATGTCCATAAAGAAAAGAAATGATATAATCAATGTTCATACAATTTTAGCAGTCGATATGCATTTATCCTACAATTAAAGAGTCGCTGGAAGTAAGTAAACATCTAATGTTATAATGGGACACAATGGGTCTCATCTTACAAAGTGTAAGATACCCTAAAATGAATGTTTCAGTTTTGATGAACATTACACAGATCGTTATAGAAACATTACTTATTCCACTTTTCATCAACAGATAGTCATGTAAACATTCTTTATAGGTTGTAGATCACCTTATAAGTTTGTCAGAATAATATATGAAGGCAACTGACCTATGTACAATTATAACAACAAATATAGAAATTAGCAGTTTAAAGAGTTGCAAATGAAAATTCACTATTAATTTTTGGCAGCATTACTTGGAAATCAGTAATCTTCATTACTCATTAATTGTGAGTCAGTCAATGATTGTTTTATTATTTATATATTATATGAGACCAGTTTCGGCTTATTAGTTGGCCATCTTCATGTCTGTAAACTGCTATAATACTTAGTAAGTTAAAGAGTAATTCAGAAAATTATGTAAGGTGAGGTAAAGCAGTTAACAATCCGAAGATTGGTTTGAACACCACAGTGCTTCACTAGGTATGGTCCTGTTTGGAGGTGGTATGCCGTTGACTTCCTCCGACCTTCGAACTGACTTACCCAGCCAGTTATAGGGGGACCTACAGTTTAACGTGGGTTCCGAACCACGGTAGAAAAGGTAAAGCAGTCAACAATCCGAAGATTGGTTTGAACACCACAGTGCTTTACTAGGCATGGTCTTGTTTGGAGGTGGTATGCCGTTGCCTTCCTCCGACCTTCGAACTGACTTACCCAGCCAGTTATAGGGGGACCTACAGTTTAACGGCGCTACTCGGTATTTTTCACATGAGCAATCCTGCCAGAGGTGAAAGAAGTGGAAAGTGACAGATAAAAATCCTAGGACCTGGCGGGGTTCGAACCCGCGACCTTTGGATTTGTAGTCTGAAACTCTACCACTGTGCAACCGAGGCGCACCTAGTTACAGCATTAATATTCAATTCATCATGGCTTTTTATGCTAATATATTCAGTTCTTGTCCACGAGTACATGTAATTGTTTATATATATACATTATCTGCTGGATATCTACCATTTTAATCGGCCGTGAAATTATGTATAAAAGTAAAATTAAGGTTGTGTTGCCCATTGTGGCTTTGGCTTGAATCACACACAGTAGATGCGTTTTTATTATTTTATTCTTATATGCATCAGGCAAAGACCATTGATAATGTTAGCACATGAATTACTTTTGTAATTAATTTGTTATACAACCACCAGAAATTAATTACTGAACAGCTAGACGAACTTCAATTATGTTGTCATAACATCTAATGTAAATGAATTCATGACAGATCTCAAAAATGATCTGTAGAATTTCAAAATCAGAGAAAGATGTAAGTAAATTCGTAATGGAATATTCTCGAAATTTATTTTGCAAAATAACTCATTAACGATCCACCCAAAACCATTTTGTCATACATAAATGGATGATTAACATTTATCTGTGTGAAACTGCTTTAATTTTGTAAGGAATACTGGTAAAAAGTTTCATCACTAAATTTTAGATGAAAATACTGTAATTCAGATTTTTAAAACAGCATCAATGAGTTGCACTTAAATTAATTTGATTGACTAGTTTTGGGCAACTAGTGCTCTTCTGCAGACATACATTGCCACCCTTATATATTCAGTCTGAAGTCCTTCAGCTCTGTTGATACTAGCTAGACATACGGTGCCAGTTATGTCTGACGAAAGGCACTGACTGCCTGAAACCGGTCAATGAAAGCAATTTAAATGCAAGTGGTTGCTGCTATTTTAAAAAGTAAGTGAATATTATTTGTCGTGATGGAAAAAATGCTAAGTTACTTATTCTGTTCCAAATTATAATCAGCAGATCAATCCGAAATGAAGGTGTTAATTCTAACTCAATAAATCAAACAGTATAGAAAATTGATCCAAATAACTTGTATCTAAGCAGTTCTGCTGGAGCAGAGCGTCAGTTGTCAGTTAGTTATCATTTAAATGATAATCAGTCAGTTAAGATGTGTAAAGATCTGGGACTGTAATTCTTTGGAAAAATAAACACATGTAAACCAAAATAGAAAGCAGTGTTTGTCAACAATTATTTAAAAACATGATTCCTACACATTTAAACGCTAGAAACTGCTTACAAGTGCAATAAACACAAATTAATTCTGTAATTCGTCATGGTGGAACGATGTTTGATGTTTAAATAACTCTGTTCCATTTTGCTGAGTAAATTGACATGGAATTATGAATTAAATTCATGGATGTGACCAATTTAAAAAGCAATTAATAGATGGCGAGTTGCTTTAGAATGTGAAAGTGTTAGTGCTGATTAAGTGTTTATTACAGTGTTCTGAGTGCCAGAGAAATATACGGCAGTAATGTAAGTAAAGAAACTAATAAAATGATTTAAGGAGCACACTAAAAGAAACATATCTCTCTATTTTGTCGAAAACTTATATCTTGAGCCCGTGGTTGTGTATAAAATATAGAATGATTCTGAATTTAAAAAAAAATAAAAAAATAAAAACAGCACCCAATCACATTTCATTGTGCAATTTACTTACACAATAGTACTGTTAATGGTTTCAAACATTGCAATTCATCTTCAGACGTCTGTTTGTGTCTTCATACATTTCTTGTCAACCACATTTCATTTTGTTTATGCTCATAATTTTGCCATGTGGTGAAAAGTTCTTGGTCATTTCAATCAACGTTTTGTATTGTAGCCCACCACATAACCAAGAACCTTTCGCTACATGGCGAAACTATAAGCATACCCAAAATGAAGATGATGAGAAATGTATGTAGACGAGAATAGCCGTCTGAAGATGATTTGTAAGGGTTGACAGGTAACGGCGCTAGTTTCTAAATAAATGGCATAATTAAAAGTGATTGGTCGCTGTTTTCTTGATCGTAAGGGTTATATCTTTCTGTAAAGAGTTATACTCAAGGAGGTTAGAATAAAGAGAGATAGCATTACCTGTCCTGACAACATGCCATGTTTTTGAGGGAAAAAAAAAAGAATTTCTCCCTCTTTACTTGAGAGTCACGTCGGAGTATGTACTTACGTACATTTCAACGACTAGGACTACAGTGCACGCACGCTACGACCAATGCTTCGCGCATACAGAAAATGACGGACTGGGTAATTTGCTGGCGTCACTTTTGCAGTGATAAAGCGTCTCCAGCCAATTATAACATACAAAGGAAATAAATCTAACGTACAAAGGAAGTGATCTTCGAGATAATACTGTAGGAAGGGAAAAGGAAGTAGATGAAGATGGAACCGGAGATACTATACTGTGAAAAGTATTTAACAGCACTGAAAGACCTAGTCGAAAAAAGGCCCCTGGTGTAGATGACATTACCTCAGAGGTACTGTATTCTCTTGGAGAGCCAACCATGACAAAGCTACTTCACCTGTTGGGTAAGAAATATGAGACAGGTGAAATACCCTCAGACTTTAATAAAAATGTGATAATCCCCATTTCAAAGAAACCAGGCGCAGACACGGATGACAATTATACCACCATCAGTTTAATAAGTCATGGTTTTAAAATTCTAACTAGAATTATTTACAGAAGAATAGAAAATCAGGTAGATGCCGACCTCAGGGAAGATCAGTTTGGATTTAGGAGAAACATAGAAACAAGGTAGGCAAAACATTCTTTAAAATTCTGAAGTCAGCAAGGGTAAAATTTAGGTAACAGGAGGGTTTTTACAACTTATACAAAAACCAGACAGCAGCTATAAGCATCGAAGGGCTTAAAAAGGAAGCGTTAGCAAATTTCTCTTTTTTAAAAATGCTTTTCTTCCCATTGCCATTGTGAATTTTACATCCTCTGTACTGCGACCATCGCATGTTATTTTACTACCCAAGTAACAAAACTCATCTACCACCTTCATTGTTTCGTTACCTAATCTAATTCCTTCAGCATCGCCTGATTTTCTAAGACCGCATTCCATTATTTTTGTTTTGCTCTTGTTAATGTTCATTTTATACGCTCTCTTAAACACACTGTCCATTCCATTCAACTGCTCTTCCAGGTCCTTTGCTGTCTCTGACAGAATTACAATGTCATCAGCAAAACGCAATGTTTTTATTTCTTCCCCCTGAACTTTAATCACTATTCCAAAATTTTCCTTGCTTTCCTTCACCGCCTGCTCAATGTACAAATTGAATAACATCGGAGAAAGTCTACAACCTTGTCTTACTCCCTTCCCAACTGATGCTTTCCTTTCATGTCCTTCGAGTCTAGTAACTGCGGTCTGGATAGTAATTATCAGTAAAGAGTGAATCTAGTAGGAAAAAAATTACATATCTGGAAAAAAGTTTAGGAAAAATATAAACATTTGAAGCGAAAAGAACATTTGTTATTTTATTTTATTGTGGGTGAACGTATCTAGGCAGCGTAGCAAGGCCCAGACGGTGAGCGTGGACGACTGCAGGATGCCCCGCTCGGCAGGGGAGCGCACAGTGCAGCGTAGTGTCAGACAGGTGAGTGGATGCAGCGAGACGGCGATGCAATAGTGATGGGCGCGGGTCGGGCGCGAACAATGCCGTGGCCGCCTGCCGCCAGCCGCCGCCGCTATATCGATCGCCCGCTGCGACCCGCCACGCCGCTTGTTTGGACTCGCCGACGCCCTCGCTCCGCCTTCCGCATACACACTGCTCCGCCACCGTAGCTTAATATTTCCGGACGCGGCCGCGCCGAAATTTAGAGCTGAAAGTTTGCAGGAACGCGTCCAGTTCTACGTGGACGCGGAGTAACGCGGCGTAAGGCTACGGCCACACTTGCGTTTTTTTTAAGCTGGACGTTCAGCGTCAAAAGACGCCACAGTTATAGGCAGGCTGGAGAAGGCCGGTAGTGGCCGCACACGGCGTCTTTTTCTGCCAGCGTCAGGCGGGAAGGCGCATCCTCAAGGTCAGCCGCTGGTCGGATGGACCGGGGCCCATTCCCTGCGTCAAAAGACGCTTCTCACATTGCGTTCCCACGTGAACTCAGTACTATCTGTGCAGTCTGTCAACGCAGAGTAGTGTCTGTAGTCAAGCGTTATTACAGTTTTTTTCTATGAGTGAGATGGAAAAAATTGAACTTGATATCGAACGTATTATCTTAGAAGTTCAAGCTCGACCATTTTTATACGACATTCAAAATGTGGATTATAAAAACAGACGAAAAAAAAAAAAAAGATACGGTTGGCTAACTGTGACATCTAATGTTGTTTGTGAAGGTTGGGACAACATGGACAAAGAAACAAAAGAAGCCTTAGGTAATTGGAGTAAAATCATTTAATTAGAGTAGTATAAAAGATCAAAAATACAAAAAATATTTGAATTTTATGAAAGAAATCAGGTGAATTACATTTATTAAATTAAGTAATTACAAGAAGTCACAATATTTGCGCTTATTATATGAGTCTTGTTAAGCCAGCAGTCTTTTTCACTCGGCAAAGTTTGCGTATCGGTTTTGCCAGGGTACAGAAACCGCGGTAGAACAGAAATATTCAGCAAACTGTTCTCTTGTGTGTGTTCCTTTCACGGTCCCTCTTGTCCCCTGGGCCGGAATGCTACCCAAAGGACACGATAACGTGTCTTCAGAGTTGTACCCATCGCTTTCCCTCACAAAGTTGTGCAGTACGAAAGTTGCTTTAACAATGATATCAACCAAATCGATACTGACGTCAATCGGACGGTGGAATATGCGGCATTTATTGGCTTAAATACCAAATGCACATTCCACGTACCGCCTGGCACTCGATAAACGATAGTTAAGAATTCTTTTAATGTTAGTCATGTCCTTGCCGGGGTATGGTCTCAGAAGGTTTTCACACAGAGCAAAGGCTTCATCTGCCAGAAAAACATATGGCAGTAATCGACCAGATGTATCGTTTGGTACAGGGGCTGGTGGTGGTAATGGTAAATTGTGGGAATAGAGTTTCTTGCCAAAATTAGTATTTTTCAGGATGATTGAATCTCCCTCGTGTCCAAAGGCACCAACATCCATATATATGAAGCAGTAATTTGCAGCACATATTATTGTTACAGACTGTTTACTTAATACACTCTTTCTCAATGCTGCGATGTCACCCATGCAGGTCTGAAACGCTACTGAGCCAAATGTGGTCACATTCACGTCTTTGGTCGGTGGGACGCCTGTAAGAAGCCGCTGTATATACGCGGTCGAATGTGGCCACTACCTGGCGCCTTTTAAAGCTGCTTCTTTAGACGCTCAGCGTCCAGCTTCAAAAAACGCAAGTGTGGCCGTCAGGCAAAATATCCAGCAGCCAATTAAAAGAGTTCATTCGTATCTTTTGAGCGCCAAAATGCAGGCGATAATTGTAGTACGAACCAGCCGCAACTTCCACGAGTTCCACCAGGTCCGTCTTAAAGGATGCTGGGCGTCGGGGTGCGAAAAATCAGCTAGCGCCCTGGTACCCCCTGCTCTTCACACACACACACACACACACACACACACACACACAAAGTACTTTTCAGCTGCAATTACTTTTGACAATTTCTATACGGAGAGATAGCTAGTGTATTACGTATGGTCACTAAGCTACCGTGGTACAGCCAGACAAGCGAGTGCCGTCGCTCATTAGGTCGGCGGCCTGGCTATTGGGACAACAATGAAATATTGCCCTTCTGGATACGAGTCGTCGCAAAGCAACACTGCGGTTCTGAATCTTGCTCTGTTGTCTTGAGCGCCTTCGTAGCTCTAGGAACGTGAAAAAGAGCGTTTTTAAGCTACACCTTTGCAGGCTGTTGCTTGCTGAGAGTCTCCGAACATCTAATAAGAGCTTCAACACCGATTCTAGAGCAGTAAGTAACCATTCAACATCTCTGGTTCCTCACCTCACTTGCCCATACTCAAATCCATTATTGTTGACATGTACCATCAACTATTAATGCTGAAACACATGGCCTCATATCACATCCATCGTATTTAGTTTTATTTAGATAGTTAATCATGCTGGGTACGTGTAACAGAAGAACGCGATCCCATCGACTAACTGAGTTCACGGAAGAGCTGTGAGAGTAATTACACATTACAATATCGTACGTGGTTGACATTTTCATGTATCAAGCGTTGTTTCTTTTCTTTCTGTATATCCTGCTAGGTTTTTTTCCCGTTCCACTATGGCTATACGCTAAAATTATTCCTCGTGCTGTTAGAAAACTTCATCACATTGAGTTTCACATGCTGCTTAGATAATCGTGGTTCTTGATTTTTTTATGTAGCTGTAAATATAGACCCACAAAATCTTTTTGCTGGTTCTGTAACATGAGAGAAACGAGCACGGATATGACGGTGACAGTTTTAAGTGATTTCGAAAAATGTTTTGTCTCACTGCAAGCGATAATGGATGACGAAACACCATAATAGGTTCACGTCCAGCCACGATCACCGACATTTTTACTCTTGCTGGAGGAAGAGCGGTAATTTCCTAAGAGTTGTGTACATCGAATGGCGGGAGGGGGTATGGCGGGATTGCGACGATGTCATATTCCGGATAGTACCTAATCGTACAACAGATGTTTTGATGTTATTAATAGAAGATTATGTAGAGGAAGGCTCTGTTGTCAGTCGGATAGTTTTGCATCTTATAAGGAATTGGGACATAGGGCTTACACACGTCACACAGTAATCCACAAACTGGAATTTCGAGATAAAGGAACAGGGACGTCCACGAACACTATAGAAGGTTACTGGGGGAGGGGGCGCAGTTAAATCGATCATTGGGAGGGCAAAAGAAGGTCAAGTGCACTGCAAATACACTTGACTGAGTACTGCTGGTGGAACCCTATTCCGAAAGATTTTTGTAATTTCAAAGTATTTTTGAAAATTTTGAGTCAAATTAAAAGCTGTACGTGTGTTGTGTGGATGTTGAACCTATCGTTAGATCAGACAACAAATTGTTCCTTGACACAGCAATTTGGTTTAATTATGGCCCTGATACTGATGTATATGCTATTAAGTGAGAAACAGTGCATGAAACTGATTATGTGCGCAACGGATATTTTTAACAAAACAACTGTGACATGTTGTTGTTGTTATGGTCTTCAGTCCGGAGACTGGTTTGATGCAGCTCTCCACCCTACTCTATCCTGAGCAAGCTTTTTCATCTCCGCATAAGAACGGCAACCCACATCCACTTGAATCTGCTTACTATACGCGTCTCTCGGTCTCCCTCTGCGATTTTTACCCCACACACTTCCCTCCAATGCTAAATTTACGATTCCCCGATGTCTAAGAATGTGTCCTACCAAGCGATCCCTTCTTTTAGTCAGGGTATGCCAAAAATTCCTTTTCTCACCAATTCTATTCAGTACCTCTTCATTAGTTATGCGATCTACCCACCTAATCTTCAGCATTCTTCTGTAGCACCACATTTCAAAAGCCTCTATTCTCTTCCTGTCCGCACTGCTTATCGTCCATGTTTCACTCCCGTACAAGGCAACACTCCACACAAATGCCTTCAGAAAAGACTTCCTTACCCTTAAATTAATATTCGAAGTTAGCAAATTTCTCTTTTTCAAAAATGCTTTTCTTCCCATTGCCATTCTGCATTTTATATCCTCTGTACTGCGACCATCGCATGTTATTTTACTACCCAAGTAACAAAACTCATCTACCACCTTCATTGTTTCGTTACCTAATCTAATTCCTTCAGCATCGCCCGACTTTCTAAGACCGCATTCCATTATTTTTGTTTTGCTCTTGTTAATGTTCATTTTATACGCTCTCTTCAACACACTGTCCATTCCATTCAACTGCTCTTCCAGGTCCTTCGCTGTCTGTGACAGAATCACAATGTCATCAGCAAAACGCAATGTTTTTATTTCTTCCCCCTGAATTTTAATCCCTATTCCAAATTTTTCCTTACTTTCCTTCACCGCCTGCTTGATGTACAAATTGAATAACATTGGAGAAAGGCTACAACCCTGTCTTACTCCCTTCCCAACTGATGCTTCCCTTTCATGCCCTTCGAGTCTAATAACTGCGGTCTGGCTTTTGTACAAGTTGTAAATAACTCTCCTTTCCCTGTATTTTACCCCTGCTGACTTCAGAATTTGAAAGAGTGTATTCCAGTCAACATTGTCAAATGCTTTCTCCAAATCTACAAAAGCTAAAAATGTAGGTTTGCCTTTTCTTAATCTATCTTCTAAGATAAGACGTAAAGTGAGTATTGCCTCCCGAGTTCCTATGTTCCTCCTGAATCCAAACTGATCTTCCCCGAGGTCAGCTTCTACCAGCTTTTCCATTCTCCTGTAGATAATTCGTGTAAAATTTTGCAACCATGACTTATCAAACTGATGGTTCTGTAATTTTCACACCTGTCTGCGCCTGATTTCTTTGGAATGGGGATTATTACATTTTTCTTAAAGTCTGAGGGCATTTCGCCTGTCTCAAACATCCTACACACCAGTTCAAATAGTCTTGTCATGGCTGGCTCTCCCAGAGACTTTAGTAGCTCTGAGGGTATGTCATCTACTCCTGGGGCCTTGTTCCGACCTAGGTCTTTCAAGGCTCTGTCAAATTCATCTCTCAATATAGTATCTCCTATTTCATCTTAATCGACTTCCTCTTCCCTTCCTACAACATCGTCTCGAAGTTCATTTCCTTTGTAGAGCTGCTCTATGTACTCCTTCCACCTTTCAGCTTTCCCTTCTTTGCTGAGAACTGGTTTCCCATCTGAGTTCTTGATATTCGTAGAGGTGCCTTTCTTGTCCCCAAATGTCTCTTTTATTTTCCTGTAGGCAGTATCTACTTTTCCCCTTCTTATGCATTCTTCTACAGATTTACATTTGGCTTCTAGCCACTCCTGCTTAGCCATTTTGCATTTCCTGTCAATCTCATTTTTAGTCGTCTGTACTCCATTTTGCCTGTTTCATTTACTGCATTTTTATATTTTCTCCTTTCATCAATTAACTGTAGTATTTCCTGTGATATCCATGGATTTTTTGTAGGTCTTGCCTTTCTACCTATTTTGTCCTCCGCTGCCTTCACAATTTCGTCTCTCAATGCTACCCATTCCTCTTCTACTGTTTTATTTCCCCCTGTTTCTGTCAATTGTTGCCTAAATCTCCCTCTGAAATTCTCCAGAACTTCACTTTCCTTCAATCTATCTAAGTCCCATCTCCTTATTTTCCTACCTTTCTGCAGTTTTTTCAGCTTCAGCCTACAGTTCATGACTAACAAGTTATGGTCAGAGTCTATATCTGCCCCTGGGTATGTCCTGCAGTTTATAACCTGGTTCCGGAATCTATGTCTTACCATTATAAAATCTATCTGATACCTTCCGGTGTCTCCTGGTCTCTTCCACGTATACAACCTTCTTTTGTGATTCTTAAACCACGTGTTAGTTACGATTAAATCATGTTCCGTGCAAATTCTACCAGGCGATTTCCTCTTTCATTCCTTCTTCCCAATCCATATTCACCTACTATTTTTCCTTCTCTTCCTTTTCCTACCACCGAATTCCAGTCTCCCATGACAATTAAGTTTTCCTCTCCCTTAACTGTCTGAATAATTTCCTTTAGCTCCTCATATATTTCTTCGATTTCCTTATCATCGGCAGAGCTAGTTGGCATATAAACTTGTACTACTGTTGTCGGTGTTGGCTGCGTATCTATCTTGACAATGATAATGCGATCACTGTGCTGCTCATAGTAGCATTCCTATTTTCTTATTCATTATCAGTCCTACTCCTGAGATACCCCTCCGCTGTGGTTGCACCTACGGTACGGCTATCTGCATCGTTGAGGCACGCAAGCCACCCCACCTCGGCAATGTCTGTGGTTCATGGGGGTGGCTGTGACATGTAGCCTTTTGAAACAGACACTGACTATACTCAAAAATTTTGACTGCGAGAAAGATATTAAAAAAAACCACAAATCACTTTCTTAATGCTTGACTGTGAGAATTTTATGCAGATCAGTTTCTAATTATTGAAATTTAGTATCAATTTAGTATCATAGTCAATTAACTATCATTACTATGGCACCAATAATGAAATCCGTTCAACAATATTATTCACATCAATACTGCACTTTAAATCCACTAATAATTAATTATCAAATGAAGGAAGTAGGTTAATTTTCTAACTACGTAAATGAAACATGAAAGAAAGTTTAAGCTACTTATTATTAATAATCAGCATTACATTACCTACATAATACAACTTCTGACTTGCTGGCAAAGCAGCCTCTGCTCTACATCGGAGCCATACACACAACCCAACCGCTCTCTAAGCGAGCTGAACCACTAGTACTACTCTCTCTCAGTGCGAGCTACAATGCTATGCAATACATGATCTTTGCCAAAGATGAAACTTCATAAAGGACACATATCGATACATACAGTAGAAGCGATATTATACATTTTCTTGCAAGCAAGATACTCGATACAAAACAGGAGGCACAATATTGGACATTTTCTTACAAAATAATTTTTTTATGGACACGTTTCAAAATGTACAAATCTCTTTTAAAAACGTAGATTACGGAAGATATCATGCATGAAGGACGAGGATTGGGAGACTGGAGCCCTGGAGGGTTGTTAAAATTTATCTGCCATCCTGGCGGCCTCACGTGTTTATGTTAACGACATCAACAATCTGGTAGAAAATCTTTGTGAAGATGTTAATATTCTCAGAAATCCTCAGAGAACGATTTCATTAGTGTTTCGTACAGACTAAGAGGGAAATAACTAATGTTGTTCCTGATCTATGGTTGACAGTATCTTGTATGTACCCTTCTCCCCTCAGTAAAAGCAATTGTCACTGTAAAAGAAGATTTCAGGACCAAATATTTGCGTTGTCACATGAATGGCTAATGCCAGCTTCACGAGTGCCAACATTATCACGCGAGGCCATCAGGACGGTAAGTAAAATTTGAGGGGGGATGGTCGGGAATTCATTTCACTAGTTTTCATATCTTAGGTGAAAAAATAATTCTTAATTTTTATCTAAATTACTTCTGTTTATCATTACTGTTCATATTCGACAAAGGAGATTTTTTATTTGTTACTTTTTAATGATATTTTAGCATAATAATTTCTGAACCATCAGTGACACGACTAAATGCTAAGTTTTAAAAAACTTTGTTAATTTTATTGCATTACTATATGTACTATTTTAATTTTCTTAGTGGCTTAGTCGTTGTACAGTAATTTCATTGTCGCAAGTAAAATTGATCTATAGCTTTCAATTGCAACTACGATATGTATCCATTTGCATACCTTGAGGGAATGCTTTTTAACAAAAGATTTATCTGGGTATCATTGTGAGCTGCATAAAACATTGCATTCCAAGAGATTTTCCTTCATACACACACACACACACACACACACACACACACAAATAAAAAAAATAAATAAATAAACACCAGGTTGATCTAGCATCGCTGTGGGCTATATAAAATACATTTGCGTTCCATAATTTTTTAACTACACATTGAGGTAATTTCTAACGACATATTGATCTGGGGGTAAAATTTTACCTATCATCCGGGTAGCCTCGCGTAATTATGTTGGCAACATCAACAACAAAGTATAAAAATATTGACAAGATGTTAGTATTCTTCGATATCCACTTAGAATGACTTGATTAATTTTTTCCTACAGACCATGAGGTAAAAAAAAAAAAAAAAAAAAAAAAAAAAAAAAAAAAAAAAAAAAAAAAATACTGTTCCTGCTTTAAGGTTGACAGGGTCTTGTATGTGTCTTTGTTTTATCAGTAAATGTAACAGCCCTCGAAGACTTCATATCAAAACATTTGTGTCTATACGGTTGGCTAATGCCAACAGCACATAATTGCTAACATTATCACGCGAGTGCACCAGTTCGGTGAGTAAAATTTAATCGATATGGGCATCATTATGAGCAGCATAAAACATGGATCTGTTTGCATCCCTTGAATTTTTTAATTTTTTTAACTACACATTGAATTGGTTTCGTTGTGAGTAGCTTAAAACAAGCATATGTTTGCATTCCATGAGAATTTGTTTTAACAACACATGTAAGTGAAACAAAAATGTGAAGATTTGAAACAATAATACGGTAAAATTTTACAGCTTCCCTCTTCAGTCCTGCGAGATAATGTTGGCACCAATAGTCAATGGCGCTACATAGTTACGTCATCTAGCAAAATAAAACACTATCAAGAGAACCATAGATTATAAACATACGAGATTATTTCGTAAGGCTCTGTCTCGCGGCAGTACGCATTTGGCTGTTTTGACTTTTAGCTGCCGGAGGTTTACGTCTTGTGACTGTCCCATATGTAAACACAATAATGCAGTCCTGCTCCTGACGGAATTTAGCTACAGAACGATTAGTTTCCGGAGAGATTATAAAAGAATAAAAAATGCATCATTAAATGTCGGCGCAAAAACTGGGAACCCGAACCGAGCCCACAGTTATGTATTGTAAGTAAATAGTTATTATTATGACTTGAAGCAATATTTAATAGTAAAAATCTTTGTGATATTTGAACTTATGGTTTTGTTTAGCTCGTCTGAAAGTACTACCTCTTAACAGAGAAGCTGCCCGTAGGGAATTAGCAGCCGCAAAATATCATATTACAACAAAGCATCCCAGAACATACTGTTTATAGAGCGCAATATGAGTGTCATCATATATAGTATATTGAGAAATACACCTCATCAAAAAGTTTTGTACTGACATTGCACAGATTGTTGAAGATACTTCTGTTACGTTATGCGAGAAAGTTTTGCAAACACTAAAACGGAAAACATAAATATACTGGGCAAAAAGTTTCATTATGGCTGTGGCAGTGTACTGTGCTGATACAGGCAACTACGGTTGAATGTTATTTGTGATATTTCGAAGTTTTAGCGTCATAACTTGTACTATGCAATTGTACAGTACCTGATGTTTTATCACAAAATACACAGTTGTAAATGCCAATATTGACGCTTATCTATAAGAGGCTGTAACAAAAAATTGCAAATGTTTGTAAATCTATCGGACCAAACTGCGTGGTCATCAGTCCGTAGCTTACAAACTACTTAAACCTAGGTAAACTAACCTAAGGACAACACACACACCCATGCCCCAGGGAGGACTCGAACCTCCACGGCGAGCAACCGCGCGCTCCGCAGCGAGACGCTTCAGACCGCTCGGCTACTCCACCGCGGCGGCTTAACGTAACTGGCAGAAAATATTGGGAAAATTTTACTTACGGCTGCGGCGGCGTAGTGTGCTAATGTTGGCAACGAAATGTTTGCTATATAAGGATTATTAAATTACTGTCAAGACAAGGGTACTGTTACATACGAAAACCTGTCAGCCTTAGAGAAGGAACAGAAATATTTATTTATTTCATGGTCAACACATTCTATACGATTATGTTTTCAAATAGCATTCAAAGGTTGTTGCCAACATCGGCACCGTGTGCCGCTACGACCGTAAACTTTAGATCCTGAACACTAATATTCTTTTTCGATTTAGTGTTTGTAATACATTCTGAAACTTTCTCAGTAACATAGTATAAGTACTTTCAGCAATTTGAGTACAAAAATCCGATGTAGTGAATTTGTCACAGCAGACAACAAATATTTATTGCCAGACAGCAAACAAACCTCGCATATTGACAGTCATTATTCAAATACAAGCCAAGATCGCTTAAAAACTTTACCTAGATGACCAGTTTCGACAGCATTAAACGTAGTACGCGCTTTTTTTCACAGAAAAATGTTTCTTGCTCTTTTTTCTGTATTTAGACAGAAGCAGCAATAAGTAAAGAAAATGCGAGATTTTAGTGTCTAACACACATATCGATGAAAACAAGAGCGAAATGTAAGCTCAAAGTAGCACGACGTAAGGCTCTATGCCGGGCACTTGTGAAATATTTCACTAAAATAAAACAATACAGTTCGTATAAGCTGCGTGCTGTGTTTAGCATTCGCAGAAATGAAAATGGCGGATGCGCCAGCCTGTGTTTTTAGGAGCTCTAGTACCCAGCGTGCTTGGCGGCAAAGTGTCATGTTTTCGTGGCCGTATAGTAAATTTGAGTTACTTTCGTTATGCAAAACACTGAACGTTAAGCTAGTCAGTTGTTTACATTTTGTTTTGAAGAGCAGATGAATGGAATGGACAGTGTGTTGAAGAGAGCGTATAAAATGAATATTAACAAGAGCAAAACAAAAATAATGGAATGCGGTCTTAGAAAATCAGCCGATGCTGAAGTAATTACATTAGGTAACGAAACAATAAGGTGGTAGATGAGTTTTGTTACTTTGGTAGTAAAATAACATGCGATGGTCGCAGTACAGAGGATATAAAATGCAGAATGGTAATGGGAAGAAAAGCATTTTTGAAAAAGAAAAAATTTTTTAACATCGAATATTAATTTAAGTGTAAGGAAGTCTTTTCTGAAGGCATTTGTGTGGAGTGTTGCCTTGTACGGGAGTGAAACATGGACGATACTCAGTGCGGACAGGAAGAGAATAGAGGCTTTTGAAATGTGGTGTTACAGAAGAATGCTGAAGATTAGGTGGGTAGATCACATAACTAATGAAGAGGTACTGAACAGAATTGGTGAGAAAAGGAATTTTTGGCATACCCTAACTAAAAGAAGGGATCGCTTGGTAGGACACATTCTTAGACATCGAGGAATCGTTAATTTAGCATTGGAGGGAAGTGTGTGGGGTAAAAATCGCAGAGGGAGACCAAGAGACGCGAATAGTAAGCAGATTCAAGTGGATGTGGCTTGCCGTTCTTATGAGGAGATGAAAAGGCTTGCTCAGGATAGAGTAGGGTGGAGAGCTGCATCAAACCAGTCTCCGGACTGAAGACCAGAACAAGACAACACAAAAGACAGGGCATACGCCGAGATGCTCTTTGAGAGCGTTGTTACAAGGTACAAAATAAATTTTTGGGAGAATTTTTTTTCGCAAGTAGTAGTTCCTTTCGTGATTTACTTAAATTTATGATCACTTTTCATTTGTTTCAGAAGAAAAAGGTAAGTGGTTTGCATGTAAGTGCCACCTAGGAAATATACTGGCTTATTTGTAAGTTATCGAAAATTCATGGAGCAGCAGAAATGCTGTAAAAAAAATCGAACTGACGTGTTTTACGGCCCACTTTAGATTTGTAGTTTTATAAGTTTTTGCAAACATTTTGAAGCAATATAATAATCTAAATAATAATTAATTAATTAATAAGAGTGTGTGAAACCTTTTTAAGAAAAAAATGTAGGTAGTGGCGGGTTTCGAACCACCACCTTCTCGCGTCACACTCCAGCACCTTGGCCACTACGCTGCAGCTATATATCGACACAAGCGTTCTTTAATTTCATACTATTGATAGCCGATGTTAACTGGTGTTAATATGGCATTTGTAGACATTAGATTATCATTTATCGTACGAAGAACGATGTGTTTTTGTTAATTCTTCAGTGTTCCGTTGCTTTGAAATGACAACGTGTAAGTTACAATAAGAAAATCATCAAATACGCGAGGAATGTCACGCGACATTTCCGAACGGCTGGTTTTCGTTAATTCAATGGACGGAGTGAAATCTCCGTTATTTTTGCAAATATGTCTCAAACGATACGAGATATGAAAAAAACATAAGGGAGATAAGTTGTAGAGAATTTTCTCCTCTACCAATTATGTTATTCAATTTGCGTGTCAGATGAACGGTTCGTTTGCAATTACAATTATATTACAAACGGCTTTTTTGTATTACTAACGTATTTCTTGTCCTAAATATTTCAAAAAGCGAGATTCTGGTCTCTGGTAGTCAACAATTATGTCTGTAAAATTTGGTGCCGATCGGTTGAACGGTTCGACCTAAAATGTGGTAACACGTCACAGCCAGACAGACATCGTCAAATCGCCGTTATTTTTGTAAATATCTCTGCAGCGATGCAAGGTATGAAAAAAACATAATAGAGCGAAGTTGTACAGAATTTTTCCCTCTTTCAATTAGGTTATTCAATTTTCGTGTCAGATGCACGGTTCGTTTGCAATTACAATTATATTACAAACGGCTTTTTTTGGTATTACTACCGTATTTTCTGTCCGAAAAATTTGAAAAAGGGAGGTACTGGTCTGTGGCGGCTTACAATTGTGCCTGTAAAATTTGGTGCTGATCGGTTGAACGGTTCGTCTTAAAAAACAGGGGACACGTTACGGACAGACAGACGGACAGACATACATCCCAAAATCGCCATTATTTTTGCAAATATCTTTGAAGCGCTACGAGATATGAAAAAAAAAAAGAGAGCAAAGTTGTAGAGAAGTTTCTCCTCTACAAATTCGGTTATTCAATTTTCGTGTCAGATGAATAGTTAAGCCGTTATTTTCATTTAAATTTCGAGCTGTCAAAAGACGATCGCTTAGGCCCACTTTTAGTGTTACTACCGTAACCTAAAGTGGGCCAAAAAGACAACTAAAAAAAGTCTCTACTGTCTAGTCTCAAACTATACAGGGTGTTTCAAAAGAGACTTTACAACTTCGAAAATTAACATATGTATGTTAAAAAGAGGTACAGATATGGTTTTAGTGTTGTTTCAAAGGAAAACATAAAGTTTTGACTCGCGTAGTTCTCTGGTGCAGAATCGCGTTGCAACAAGCGCTAGCGGAAGTTACGTTAAAGATGGCTGCCTTCACTGGACCCGAGCGTACTAGCTATGTGTTTTGGTTTGAGGAATCAAAGTCGGCGACAACAGTTCAGCGTAAATTTCGTACCAAGTATGCTAAAGATTCTCCTATAGGCCTACAATTGATGAGCGGCGTAAATGTTTTGTAGAAATGGGGTGCTCAGTAAGACATAAGAAAGTACCAGGTCGTCCAAGTACATCTGACGAAGTCGTTGAGCTAGTAAGACAGAATTTTGTCAACAGCCCTATGAAATCGACCCGGCGTGAAATCTCGTGAACTGCAGGTCCTACACGCAACAGTTTGGCGTATGTTGAGAAAAACGTTGGCACTGGAAACCGTACAGATTGTCGCTTTTACAAGCAATTAAAGACACTGATAACATTGCCTGGAAGAACTTCTGTGCGGATATGTTAGACCGAGTGGATGATGATGAACATTTCTTGGACAACATAATCAACTTTTCACTTAATTGGCAAGGTTAACACACATAACTGTAGGATTTGGGGCAGTGAAAATTCACATGAACCATTGCAAGATGCCTGTGATAGCCCTAAGGTGAGGACCACACTATCTGACTGACGTCCGGGATTTTCTCAGTGATCGCTTTCCAGATAAATGGATGGACCGTGCTGCGCCAATTGCATGGCCTGTCCGTTCCCCGGACCTGACACCGCTAGACTTTTTCTTCTGGGGCTTCATCAAAGATGTGTTGTATGTATCTCCTTTGCCGGCCACTCTACCAGAACTTAGATCAAGAATCTACGCCGCCGCTGAGCAAGTTACATCTGCAATGCTGATGCGAGTTTGGGAATAAATCAGTTACCGATGGGATGCCTGCAGGATAACCAACGGAAGCCACATGGAACACTTTTAGTTCAGGGTAAAAATCTGATATGTTTTCCTTTGAAACTACACTAAAACCAACTCTGTACCTCTTTTTAATAAATTAATATGAATTTTAAAAGTTGAAAAGTCCCTTCTGAATCACCCTTTAGCTCATATTATATCCCACTGTATTTAACGTTCTCAAAGTAAAACTGTAATAAATAGTATTAATAACATTAATATCTCTAGTAAATAAGCCTTATTTCGGAGCACGTCTTGGATATACGAAGGTTCGCCATCCCTCCTTTATTCGAACCTTTGAATAATCAAGCTTATGAAACATTCCATTACTTCATCAAAATTTTCCATTTATTAAAATACGCTTTTAGATGTGGATGAAAGTTACATATTTGAAAAGCACTTGGCACAGTGTTGTGTCTTGCTACAGTATGAAATGCGGACGCTTCTCTTGCAGTGGATACCAGCCTAACAGGTGGCTTAGAAACCAGCAGTGCTTCAACGACAGAGCGGCCGGCTCGGCGCCCATTGTCTGCGGCAGCGGAGGGAGAGAACCAGAGATGCCTCCTCTCGATAGGGTCTTCCAGCTCGCCGCCAAGTTCTGCCGTACCAACTTTTCCAATCACGCCGGCGTGTTTGCATTAAAGATGATGCGCTCGAGCAGGTGCTTGAGAAATATGAAAAGGCGCGGCTCCCTCGCTTTCACCTTCTTCATTTCCTCATTAAGTTTTATTTGCCAACACCGGCAACTGTCTGACTTCTCTCACGTAGTACAGCTGTTATCAGGCCTCTTCAGTCTGCAACAGAGCTGCTACTCTATCTGGAAGCTGTAACACGCGCTACGTTTGTTGACACCACTGCCTGGTGCCCCTACATAGAAACAACTGCAGACGGACAAGCCTATCTCGAAGGAGCTCCGTGTGGTTCTTCTCTTGCGTTCCTTTTAACGTACACTACGTTATTAGTAACTGGGATGTGTTCAAAATGTTCAAATGTTTCTAGAACTTATGGGACTTAACTACGGTGTCATCAGTCCCTAAGCTTACAAACTACTTATGAACTAGCTAAGACTAAGGACGGCACAAATATCCATGCCCGAGGGGGGATTCGAACCCCCGAGCGTAGTGGCCGTGCAGACCGTGACTGGAGCGCCTCAGTCCCCTCGGCCACCGCGGCCGCCAACTGGGATGTGTGCCCTTACGTGTATACTTCTATATGATACTCTTGTTTCTTCGTTTCGGCCTGCTACTGACCACGTCAATTCTCTCTTTTTTCGGGTTATAGCTGCGCCCTCTGCTCCTGTTTTCGTTCCCAGTGTTGTTCTTTTCTCTTTTATTTAGGTGCACACCTTCCTTATTTTCAGCTTTCACTTTTCCTAAAAACCTTTGTACGCTCGTTGTGTTTTTTCTTAAGCTGATCACGCTTCTGTATATATGTACGCGATATTTTTAGTTCTCATAGATCTTTTATGGCTCCTGTCAACCACAATTATTTTATATTCTTACCTTCAAAGTAGGTCAGTACCCTTTTGGGCATTCTTATTATGCTCATACGTATCTCGAAGCCATAAATACAATCTTTCTATTTCGAAACGTGTCACTGTTATTCGAATGCATATATAGTTCATAGTTGTGACACGTTCTGTATTCGGTGTTTTCTTTTGTTATGAAACAGAAATTTTTTTCAAAATATGCCTTTTGTTTAGCTTTGATTTCCTCCAATAGACTTTTCTTGTTCATTGTAAGAGTCCTTGCTGTATACAGGGAGAATCTAAACTCACGCACTCGGGCTTCGAAGCGCGATTCCTTACCTGCCAATAATAAAAAATGTCTCCCACAAAATTTCGTCCTGCGCATATTTCCGCCAGTAAATGGGCGTCAAAGACTGAGATGGCTGTGTGTTCCACACGTCACGGTGTTTCATAATTAAACCAACAAAATTGTAAGGGATGTATTAGGCGTCTTGAGGAATAAAATGAGCATGGAAACCCATGCCCGGAAACGCCATTCAACGTCGCTACGGAGAGTCCAAGTTACAGGCACCAGCTCCTGCCGCTAGACAGCCCCTCCAGCAACTTCGACGCTCTGTAGCGTCATTGAATGACGTTTCTGGGCATGGGTTTCTATGCTCACTTTGTTCCTCAAGACACCTCCCACATCCTCTAGATGTTTGTTGGTTTAGTAGTGTAATTCTGAAACACACTGACGTATGGGACACACAACCATATTCAACGTTCATTTACTGCCGGAAATACGCGCAGAACGAAATTTTGTGGGAGACATTTTTCATTGTTGGCAGGCGAGGACATTTTTTTATTGCTAGCAGTGAGGAATCGCGCTGCGAAGCCCGAGAGCGCGAATTTAGATTCACCCTGTATAACAGCCTCAGGTACAATAAGTACGCTAGTATCCAAGTTTTGCGTTGATTAGCGAACATCGAATTGTAGTAGCGAGACTGAATGTCGAAATTCCCAAATGCACCAAAAATAAACGAAAAATATATCTATTCAATAAAGCAGGTAAAAATTCGCTTCACGCTCTCCTGAGTGATAGTCTCCAGTCTTTCAAAACTAAAAATGCGAGTGTAGATCAGTTGTGGCTTACTTTCAAAGACATAATATCAGTAGCAATCGAGAGATTTATACCAAATAAATTAATAAAAGGTGGGGCTGACCCCCGTGGAACACAAAACAGGTCAGATCACTGTTGCAGAAGCAAAGAAAAACACATGCAACATTAAAAAAGACACACAATCAACAAGACTGGCAATCTTTTACTGAAACTCGCAACCTTGCGCGGACTTCAATGCGAGAAGCCTATAATAGTTACCACAACGAAATCCTGTCTCGTAATCTTGCAGAAAATCCAAAGAAATTCTGGTCATATGTGAAGTACACTAGCGGCAAATCACAAAAATAGCTTCACTACGCGATAGCAATGGCAATACTACTGACGACAGTACTGCTAAAGCAGAATTACTAAACACAGCTTTCCGTAATTCGCTCAACAAAAAACACGAAGTGAACACTTCAGAATTCAATCCAAGAACAGCTGCCAGCATGCGAAACTTAGAAGTGGATGTTTCTGATGTAGTAAAACATTTTAAGTCACTAAACAAAAACAAATCTTCCGGGCCAGTTTGTATACCAACTAGACTCCTCTCAGAGTATGCTGATACAATAGCTCCGTACTTAGCTATAATTTACAACCGATCACTCAGAGAAAGATCCGTACCCAAAGACTGGAAAGTTGCCCAAGTTACTCCAATTTTCAAGAAAGGAAATAGGAGTGATCCCCAAAATTACAGGCCAATCTCATTGACGTCGATTTGCAGTAAGATTTTGGAATATGTACTTTGTTCGAACATTATGAACTACCTCGAAGAGAATGGCCTATTAACGAATAGTCAACAAGGATTCAGAAAGTATCGCTCTTGCGAAACACAGCTTGCCCTTTATTCACCTGAAGTGATAAGTGCCATCGACAAGGGATCTCAAATCTATTCCATATTTCTGTATTTCCGGAAGGCTTTTGACATTGTACCCCACAAGTGGCTTCTAATGAAATTGCGTGCTTATGGAATATCTCACCAATTGTGCGATTGGATTCACGATTTCCTATCAGAAAGGACATAGTTCGTTGTAAATGACGGTAAGTCATCGAGTAAAACAGAATTGATATCTGGCGTTCCCCAGGGAAGCGTTATAGGTCCCCTACTCTTTCTTGTGTTCAGACTGTTCGCGGATGATGCTGTCGTTTATCGGTTAGTGAAGTCAACAGAGGATCAAAAGCAACTGCTAAGCGATTTAGACAAAATTTCTACATGGTGCGATAATTGGCAATTGACACTAAATAAAGAAAAGTGTGTAGTAATACACATGACCACTAAAAGAAATCCGCTGAACTTCAATTACGGGATAAATCAGTCAAACCTCAAGATCGTAAATTCTACTAAATACAATTACGAACAACTTAGACTGGAGAGAACACACAGAAAATATTGTGGGGAAGGCGAACCAAAGATTACGTTTCATTGGCAGAACGCTTTGAAGATTCACCAGCTCCACCAAAGAGGCTGCCTACATCACACTTGCGCGTCCTCTCCTGGAGTACTGTTGCCCCTTGTGGAACCCTCACCAGTTCGGACTGACGGAAGACATTGAGAAGGTCCAGAGAAGGGAAGCTCGTTTTGTTTTATCACGTTACAGGTGGAAATTGTCACGGAAATGTTGCATGAATTGGGGTGTAAATCATTAAAAGAAGGACGTTATTCATTGCGGCGTGATCTGTTTGCGAAGTTTCAATCAACGACTTTTACTTCTGAATGTGAAAATATTTTGCTAGCACGCACCTACTTAGGGAGACATGACTATCCCAATAAAATAAGAGAAATCAGATCAAAAACGGAACGATTTAGGTGTTCTTTCTTCCCGCGCGCTATTAGAGAATGGAACGGTAGAGAAAAGTTATGAAAGCGCTTAATGAACCCTCTGCCAGGCACTTAAATGTGATTTGCAGGGTATCTATGTAGAAGTAGACGATAGGACGTTACATTCTAGTAATGCATGGTACGAAGGCTTCTTTCTGTGATACATTAAAATCCATCCATTCAACAAGCGATTAAAATTTTCCGATTACCTAATTTTACCATGTGCGATCTCCAGCTTCCTTTTTTCTAATTATGTCATTTATTTTAGATTTTTATTTCTACTTATTGCATGTGTAGTTTGACTGTGTGTCTGTGGTATGTGCGATAGCAAATTTTCACAAGATTAGGTGCAGCCCACTGCATTCCACCCATAACGGTCACCTGTGTTTAGTTCCACACATTGTTAGTCGTTAGTTTTTTTGTAATAAGTGAGAGTCTAATTTCTTCCTATGATCACAAAGTGGTAAATAAAATGAGTAGGACTCTTTCTGAAATAGAACCAAAAGTTTTTATCGCAGGTTACCGTATTTTACGACAGTAATAAAAGTCTTCTAAGATCAAATGCGTTCCGCTTTATTTTATGTCATCTTTAGTACTCACTGTAATAATACGGTTTTTTAGCGCTTTTGTTTCATTTTTGGTTTTGATAACGAAAATTTCTGGTTCTCATGCTTTGACTTGGTATTATTATAAATGATATTAGCTACAATCGCTACTCGCCTGTTTTTATTATGTTCTTCTTCTCAGTCTTCTAGCTTATGCAGTACATTGCACTTATACGGACCAAATATATTCGCGTCAGGATATTCTGTTGTGAAAACAATTAGCAACTCCCTATTTCGGGTAGTTTGCTTCAATATTGTGTGGTGCGTTTGTCTTTTATTTGTTTTGATGTTACTGTGATTATGTTATTCCATGGGTAAGTGTGTATTTTTATAAACATGTGTGTATTTTTTTTGGCGTGTGCGTGCGTGTATGTTTGTGTTTGTATTTGTTTGTTTGTTTGTTTGTGTGTGTGTGTGTGTGTGTGTGTGTGTGTGTGTGTGTGTGAGGACATAGTGAAATACACAGATTGCTCCACACCTAGATGATACATACAAACGCTCGCTTGGTTTGAGATGCGTACTCAGAGACTGGAAAGTTGCACACGTCACACCAATATTCAAGAAAGGCAATAGGAGTGATCTGCAAAATTACGGGTCTATATCATTGAAGTCCACTCCCATGAACCACAGACATTGCCGAGGTGGGGTGGCTTGCGTGCCTCAACGATACAGATAGCCGTACCGTAGGTGCAACCACAGCGGAGGGGTATCTGTGGAGAGGCCAGACAAACGTGTGGTTCCTGAAGAGGGGCAGCAGCCTTTTCAGTAGTTACAGGGGCAACAGTCTGGATGATTGACTGAGCTGGCCTTGTAACATCAGCTAATGTGGCTTTGCCACACAGCTACTGCGAACGGCTGAAAGCAAGGGGAAACTACAGCCGTTATTTTTCCCGAGGACATGCAGCTCTACTGTATGAACATATGATGATGGCATCCTCTCGGGTAAAATATTCCGGAGGTAAAATAGTCCCCCATTCGGATCTCCGGGCGGGGACTACTCAGGAGGATGTGATCATCAGGAAAGACAATACTGGCATTCTACGGGTCGGAGCGTGGAATGTTAGATCCCTTAATCGAGTAGGAAAATTAGAAAATTTAAAAAGGGAAATGGATAGGTTGAAGTTAGATATAGTGGGGATTAGTCAAGTTCGGTGGCAGGATGAACAGGATTTCTGGTCAGGTGAGTACAGGATTATAAATACAAAATCAATTGGGGGGATCACAGGAGTAGGATTGATAATGAAAAAGAAAATAGGAATGCGGGCAAACTACTATGACCAGCACAGTGATCGCATTATCATTGTCAAGATAGATACGAAGCCAACACCGACAACATTAGTACAGGTTTATATGTCAACTAGCTCTGCCGATGATGAGGAAATCGAAAAAATATATGAGGAGCTAAAGGAAATTATTCAGACAATTAAGGGAGAGGAAAACTTAATTGTGATGGGAGACTGGAATTCTGTAGTAGGACAAGGAAGGGAAGGGAAGATAGTAGGTGAATATGGTCTGGGCAAAAGGAATGAAAGAGGAAGCCGCCTGGTAGAATTTTGCACAGAACATAATTTAGTTATAACAAACATCTGGTTCAAGAATCACAAAAGAAGGTTGTATACGTGGAAGAGACCAGGAGACACCGGAAGGTATCAGATAGATTTTATAATGGTAAGACATAGATTTCGGAACCAGGTTTTACAGTGTAAGACATACCCAGGGGCAGATATAGACTCTGACCATAACTTGTTGGTTATGAACTGTAGGCTGAAACTGAAGAAACTACAAAAAGGTCGGAAAATAAGGAGATGGGACCTGGATAAATTAAAGCAACCTGAGGTTCTTAAGAATTTCAGAGGGAGCTTTAGGCAACAATTGATAGAAACAGGGGAAAATAAGACAGTAGAGGAGGAATGGGTAAAATTGAGAGATGAAATAGTGAAGGTAGCAGAGGACAAGATAGGTAGGAAGGCAAGACCTACAAAAAATCCTTGGATATCACAGGAGATACTAAATTTAATCGATGAAAGGAGAAAATATAAAAATGCAGTAAATGAAACAGGCAAAATGGAGTACAGACGACTAAGAAATGAGATTGACAGGAAGTGCAAAATGGCTAAGCAGGAGTGGCTAGAAGGCAAATGCAAGGATGTAGAGGAATGTATAAATAGGGGAAAAATAGATACAGCCTACAGAAAAATAAAAGAAACATTTGGAGATAAGAAAATCAGTTCTATCAATATCAAGGACACTGATGGAAAACCAGTTCTCAGCAAAGAAGGGAAAGCTGAAAGGTGGAAAGAGTATATATAGGGGCTCTACAAAGGAAATGAACTTCGAGACAATATTGTAGGAAGGGAAGAGGATGTAGATGAAGATGAAATAGGAGATACTGTACTGAGAGAAGAATTTGACAGAGCCCTGAAAGACCTAAGTCGAAACAAGGCCCCTGGAGTAGATGATATTCCCTCAGAGCAACTGAAGTCTCTGGGAGAACGAGCCATGACAAACCTGTTTCATCTGGTGTGTAAGATGTATAAGACAGGTGAAGTACCCTCAGACTTTAAGAAAAATGTTATAATCCCCATTCCAAAGAAAGCAGGTGCAGACAGATGTGAAAACTACAGAACCATCAGTTTAATAAGTCATGGTTGCAAAATATTAACACGTATTATATACAGAAGGATGGAAAAGCTGGTAGAAGCCGACATCGGGGAAGATCAGTTTGGGTTCAGGAGGAACGTAGGAACCCGGGAGGCAATACTCACTTTACGTCTTATCTTAGAAGATAGATTAAGGAAAGGCAAATCTACATTTTTAGCTTTTGTAGATTTGGAGAAAGCGTTTGACAATGTTGACTGGAATACACTCTTTCAAATTCTGAAGTCAGCAGGGGTAAAATACAGGGAGCGTAAGGTTATTTACAACTTGTACAAAAACCAGACAGCGGTTGTCAGAGTTGAAGGGCATGAAAGGGATGCAGTGGTTGGAAAGGGAGTAAAACAGGGTTGTAGTCTCTCTCCATTGTTATTCAATTTGTACATTGAACAAGCTATAAAGGAAAGCAAGGAGAAATTTGGTGAAGGAATAAAAGTTCAGGGCGAAGAATTAAAAACATTGCGTTTTGCCGCGACATAGTAATTATGTCAGATACAGCAAAGTAGCTGGAAGAGCAATTGAACGGAATGGACAGTGTGCTGAAAGGTGCATATAAGATGAACATTAACAAGAGCAAAACTAGGGTAATGGAGTGCAGTCTAAGAAAATCAGGTGATGCTGAAGGAATTAGATTGGGAAACGAAGCAATAAAGGAGGTAGATGAGTTTTGTTATTTGGGCAGTAAAATAACAAATGATGGTAGCAGTACAGAGGATATAAAATGCAGAATGGCAATTGGTAGAAAAGCGTTTTTGAAAAAGAGAAATTTGTTAACATCGAATATTGGCTTAAGCGTAAGGAAGTCCTTTCTGAAGGCATTTGTATGGAATGTTGCCTTGTATGGGAGTGAGACATGGACGATAAACAGTGCGGACAGGAAGAGGATAGAGGCTTTTGAAAATTGGTGCTACAGAAGAATGCTGAAGATTAGGTGGGTGGATCGCGTAACTAATGAGGATGTACTGAACAGAATTGGGGAGAAAAGAAATTTCTGGGATACCTTGACTAAAAGAAAGGATAGATTGGTAGGACACATTCTTAGACATCAAGGAATTGTGAATTTAGCGTTGGAGGGAAGTGTGTGGGGTAAAAATCGCCGAGGAAGACGAAGAGATGGATACAGTTAGCAGATTCAGACAGATGTAGGTTACCGTTCTTATGTGGAGATGAAGAGGTTTGCTCAGGATAGGGTATTGTGGAGAGCTGCATCAAACCAGTCTTCGGACTGAAGACCACAACAACAAAACAACATCATTGAAGTCGATTTGCAGCAGGATTTTTGAACGTACACTTTCCTCAAACATTATGACCTCGAAGAGAACGACCTATTGACCCATAGTGAACATGGATTCAGATAGTATCGTTCTTGTGAAACACAGCTAGCTCTATACTCACATGAAATGATGAGTGCTATCGACAAGGGATCTCATTTCGATTACATACTTCTAGATTTCCGGCAGACTTTAGACACTGTACCTCACAAGCGTCTTCTAATCACACTGCTTGCTTATGGAATGTCGCCACAGTTTTGAGATTGGATTCGTAGTTTTCTGTCAGAAAGGACATAGTACGTTGTATTTGACGGAAAGTCATCAAGTAAAACAGAAGTGATATCCGGCGTATCCCAGGGAAGTCTTATATGGTTTCTAGTGTTTCTTAGCTTTATAAATGTTTTAGAAGACAATATGAGCAGCTCCCTCAGACTTTTTGCTGATGATGCTGTCATTTACCGGTTAGTAAAGTCACTCAAAGAACAAAAGCAGTTGCAAAACGATTTAGAGAAGATATCTGCATGGTGCGAAAGTTGGCAATTGAATCTAAATAATGGTAAGTGTAAATTCATCCATATGAGTACCAAGAGAAATCCGTTACATTTCATTTACACGACAAATCAGTCAAATCAATAGACCGTAAATTCAATTAAATACCTAGGAGTTACAATTACGAACAACTTAAATTGAAGAGGACACAGAAAGTATTGTAAGGGAAGTGAACGAAAGGCTACGTTTCATTGGCAGAACAATTAGAAGATGCAACAGTTCTACTATATATACTGACTACACTACACTTGTGCGTCCTATTTTGGAGTATTGTAGCGCTTTTTGGGATCCACACCAAGTGGGACTGACGAAGGATATAGAGAAAGTTCAGGGAAGGGCAGTTTGTTTTGTATTATCGGGATATAGATGACAAAGTGTCACGGATATGATGCACAAGTTGGTTAAAAGAAAGGCGTTATTCGTTGCGGCGAAATCTATCTGCAAAATTCCTTTCACCAAATTTCTCCTTCGAATGCGAAGGTATTTTGCTAGCGTACACATAAATAGGGAAACATAATCATCGTAATAAAGTAAGAGGAATGAGATCGATACCGGAAAGATTTAGGTGCTTTTTTAATTTTAATTATTATTATTTTTTTTTTTTTCGCACGGTTTTAGAGATTGGAACGGTAGGGAAATATAGGCTAAAAGCGATTCGATGAAACCTCCACCATGCACTTCAACTTGATTTACAGAATAATTATGTGTATGTAGAGTGGTCATGTTGTGTACTTTGGTTCAATATTGCTGCAGTATTACGCCATTTGTTTGTTTTTTGGTACTCAAAATGACAAGTAAGTAGCCTATCTGCTGCTTCCATAAACAAACAGTAAATAAATAACCAAATTAAATAAAAAATACACCCAAAAAACACACACAGTTTACAGTAATACCAATTCAAGCATGTGAAGTGTTCATGATCAAAACTAAACACTCAAAGGATAAGAAAAATCATATTACAATGACCACTGAATATGCTTTAAAATAAAGCGAACCGTGTTCGGTCTTAATAAAACTTCTATTGCAGTCTCAAAATAAGGAGCGTAACCTGTATAACTGTGACTGCGGAAAAATATATTATAAAAACTAAGAAGAAATACGTGCTTGTTATCGTGTAGTCTGACCAATATAGTGAGATTTTCTCGTACTTAGTCCGTCATTTAGTTAATAACCGTCTGTTACTATTGATATGACAGTATACCACAATGAAATAAGAAATTTCATTTTACGATGAAACAGAGATGCCAACCATTACGAATCAATCGTAATAATTACGAATTTCCTCCAATAATTACGGCATTACGAATGACATGGCTAAAATTACGATTTTTTCGAACATCTAACCTCACTGATGCTTCAGGAATCAGAAAGTACCCGTCACTAAGCTTATGATGGCTATTCTTCTGGTGTCTCACAGTAATTCCCCTGTGGGAAGAGTTTAGTTTGGTGATGAATAAGACAGAGTTTAAAGCTAATATGAAAAAAAAAAGAAACATTCAAATGTTTGTAATCCTATGGGACCAAACTACGTTGGTCATCAGTCCCTAGTCTTACAAACAACTTACACTAACCTAAGGACATCACACACATCCATGCCCGAGGGAGGATTCGAACCTCCCACGAGGAAGGCCGTGCGATTCGCAACGTGGCGCCCCAGACTGCTCGGCTATTCCCGCACGGCTTCAGCAAACAGGAGCAGTTTATTGGTAACTGGAGTTTTCAATTCAAAAAATGACTCTTGAACCTCTAGTTCACAAATCTAGTGCAGATCTGAGATCAGAATTTAGTGCTAATATAAAACAGAACGGTTACGTGCTGTTAGTGCAGAAAATGCATATGATGCAAAAACAAACAGCATGTTACCAGAACAAACAGGAGCAGTTAAGGGGGCAACTAGTGTTCAACTAAAAAAAAATTATTGCACTTCAACAGTTGTGGTGCAAAACTGAGATGATTTCAGTATGCAGATAAGAAAAAGAGGCTCTGTACATATCAACCCCTCCCCCCCCTTCCCCGGTAACAGCACTGTCCGGCCTGACTCGGCCATTACTAATTCGCTTTCTCAAAAGTTGGCATCTCTGGATGAAACAATATCAACTAGGGAAGAGCACATAGTATGGACTGGAATTAAACCGAAGAATTATGACGGTATTGCGAAGAATCAAACATGAAACTAGAATAAACTTAACATCCGAACGGTTCATTATCATTCGCTGTTATTCAACGACTCTACTCATAGTGACCGCGCGTCGGTATTGCGATGCCTGTCTTCCAGTGATCTCTGTACTACCTGCAAGTTGTACTATGTCTGACGTGCCAGACATAGATGTTCATATTTCATTTCTACCCAAATTACGAAGTGGCTGCCGCGAAATGTTACTAGAACACGAAAAGAATATACTTGTGATTCTGCACTCACAGCAGTCTATTTACATTGCATATTGACAAAAAAAAATGTTCAAATGTTTGTAAAGCTTATGGGACTTAACTACGGGGTCATCAGTCCCTAAACTTACAAACTACTTATCAACTACTTACGAACTAGGACGGCACAAATATCCATGCCCGAGGGGGGATTCGAACCCCCGACCGTAGTGGCCGTGCAGACCGTGACTGAAGCGCCTCAGTCTCCTCGGCCACCGCGGCCGGCTCCCCGTTCGTATAGAGCTCTCTGCTGTACTCGATTACATAGCACCTGTGAACAGCGATTATATTTTTAAGCCTATTTGGCACCTCTGGACTGGTAATATGGTAGTCAGTCGACGTTTCCTATACTGCTCGGTGCCTTGTAGTTTCCGTACGATGCTGTAGGGGTGCGCAACTGCGCTTGCTGGAGCTCACAGGTCTGTGCGGCAGTGGGAGGACATTTTCTAGATTTAGGGGCAGCATGATGGATTAAGATATCTGGGAATAAATATCATGATGATAGAGGGAACAGTAAAAGGCTAAAACAGAAGGGAAAGGCAGGGGCTGGAGTGTACACTATAAATCATTGTGGGCATAGCTGTGTTACGCTGAGGTTACATAGGGTAAAAGATCGGAGTGAGTCACACATCACGAGAAAACGGTCGATCATCCAATACTATATTTTCAACTACTACTTGTAGAATCCGACCTTGGGTAAGATAACTATGGATTTAGGAGAAATGTAGGAACACGGGAGACAATACTCACATTACGACTTCTCTTAGAAGATAGGCTAAGGAAAGGCATACATTCGTTTTTAGCATTTGTAAATTTGGAAAAAGCGTTTGACAATGTTAATTGGAATACACTTTCAAATTCTCAAGGTAGCAAGGAAAATGTATAGGGAGCGAAAAGTTATATTCAACTTGTACGAAAACCAGACAGCGGTTGTTAGAGTCGAACGGCCTGAATGGAACGCCGAGGTTGGAAAGGGAGTAAGACAAGGTTGTACCCTTTTCCTAATGATGTTCGATCTGTACATATAGCATGCAGTGAAGGAATGCAAGGAGAAATTAGGAGAAGAAATAAAAACATTGCGGTTTGCTGATGACATAGTAATTCTCTCAGAGACCGCAAAAGATATGGAGGAGCAATTGAATGGAATGGACGGTGTCTTGAAAGGAAGATATAAGATGAACATTAACAAGAGTAAAACGAAGATAATGGAGTGCAATTTCAGAAACTCTGGCGAGGCTGAAGAAATTAGATTAGGTAATGAGATGATAAAAGTAGTAGATGAATTTTGTTATTTGGTTAGCAAGATAACTTCTGATGGCCGAAGTAAAGAAGATATAAAATGCAGATTGGCTTTGGGAAGAAAAGCGTTTCTAAAGAAGCGGAACTTGTGAACATGCAATATGTGGTGTCGCACAAATACAAAGTGCGCGCCACCTACTTTCGCCGCGCGCCGCCATGCACGCACGGCGCGGCGTTCTTACGACGACAGCCACGAGCGCCCTCTGTTACAACTCCGCTCGTGGCAACCACTGAACGACATCGTTCACTTGGGACTGAGATAGGAACCAGTTAACACTTCGGAATCAGATAGGCACCAGTGAAGACTTGGCTTTCGGACAGGCACTAGGCAGACCTCTAACTCAACTATGTATCAGCATTCTGCAGTACTATGTAAAAGTTAAGTATTGTATAAATTCTGTGCAATATATTGTGGTGTCGCACAAGTCCAAAGTGCGCGCCACCTACTTTCGCCGCGCGCCGCCATGCACGCACGGCGCGGCGTTCTTACGACGACAGCCACGAGCGCCCTCTGCGGCAACTCCGCTCGTGGCCACGAGTGAACGACATCGTTCACTTGGGACTGAGTTAGGAACCAGTAAAGACTTCGGAATCCGATAGGCACCAGTGAAGACTTGGCTATCAGTTAGGCACTAGGCAGGACTCTAGCTCAACTATGTATCAACATTCTGCAGTACTATGTAAAAGTTAAGTATTGTATAAATTCTGTGCAATATATGTCTCGTTCTAATTTACTCTAGTGTTTCTAGTTTCTGACTGCTCCCCTCCGTACCTGCACCAGCGTGCTATCTTTATTCCTGTGTCGGTCTCATTCCACTCGGCCACCGACACCTACGACGGAAACGAGACACAAAAGCGGCGACGAGGATGGGATACAAAAGTGACGACGAGGATGGGATAGACGAACCTTGGAGCAGCCCGCTTGCAGCAGCCAGACAGCAGTAGTCGGAGCACGCAGAAAATGCTCCCGCCCACCCACCCCCACCCTTATTATAAGAATTTTGGGGGAAGATATTTTGTTACGTGTTTTGTGGACTTTTTTTGTTGCAGAGCGTCCTCTTTCATATTGTTCAAATGTTCAAATGTTTGTTAAGCTTATGGGACTTAACTACGGGGTCATCAGTCCCTAAACTTACAAACTACTTACGAACTAGCTTATACTAAGGACGGCACAAATATCCATGCCCGAGTGGGGATTCGAACCCCCGACCGTAGTGGCCGTGCAGACCGTGACTGGAGAGCCTCAGTCCTCGCGGCCACCGCGGGCGGCTCTTTCATATTGCACTTGTGTTTCGTTATAATCTACTTGTATGCGCGGCGCCTAATCGGTCAGCATGGCCACTACCCCGAACCCAAACTTAATGGAAATTATTCAGTTACAGACGGCGCAAATCACTCAACTCCTGCAGGCGGTGTCGCAGTTAACGGCACAGGCCGCTCACCAACAACAACAGCCGTCACATCAGCAGTCCACACCTGCCGCTGCACCGCTTCCTACATTTCGCCAGTACAACGAACGTGAGGAAGAATGGAGCGACTACTTCGCACAGTTTCAAGAACTCGTCGCGGCTCATCAAATTACAGATCAGAAAGTGAAGCATCTGTTATTATCTGTGGTGGGCACCAACACCTTCGTGTTACTGAAAAAACTTTTCCCCGACGCATCTTCTCGTGATGTAGACTTTGCACAAATAGTAGAGGCACTAAATGCTAATTATGAGAGAAAAGTTCTCGTAGCTGCGGCACGGTACCGATTTTTCAGACTTAAAAAATTACCGCAGCAGTCACACCAAGAGTGGATTACGGAATTGAAGGGCTTAACCCGCAAATGTAAATTTACTTGCTCTTGTGGACTTTCGTATAGTGACGTGATGTTGAGGGATGCGATTACGCAGAACATTCAGGACCCCAGAATTAGGGCAGCAATTCTAAAACAGTCAGACCCTTCATTAGACAGTGTACTGCAGCTTATAGAAGCGCATGATACTTTTGACTTAGCAGATGTAGGAATGCAAAGCCACAGTGTAAATTCAGTGTGCCGTAACGGACGCTTTCCTAGCTGTAGTTCTCAGTGTAGCACTAGTGATTCTTACAATAGTACAGGCCGTGCTGAACAGACAGTGAACAGTAGTCAGTGTAAAAGTGCGACACAATGGTCGCCCCATCGTGTTAGAAACGGTGATTTGAATAACGGGCGCCAACGCTCATTTCAGAAAAATGTACGTAAATCTTGCCCCCAGTGTGTGTCTCGCCACAAGCGTGCTCACTGCCCTAGCCGCAACGCAACCTGTTATCAATGTGGCAAAACAGGACATGTACAGTCAGTGTGTATGCAGAGTGTGAATTCAAAGAACAGTACCGTTAGAAATAGGGCTTTGCAAAATGCGAGAACAGTGCATGCAGTCAATGTCATAGACGTTGTGGAATTGAACAGTGCTTTACTTGACTCTCAATTGCAAGAAAATTCTTCTGCACCTATTGCAAAACTATGTAGTGCTCCACGCCGCAAGTGCCGACGAGCACGTAAAACTGTGCAACGGCAACGGGTTCGGGACAAGCAAAATGACTATGTACAGTGCAATACTGTAGTGAACCTAGTGCCTTCTGCAACTGCTCATTGTAATAGTGCCCAGTACTGTCTAGCTAGTGACGGTAGACAAAGTAGCTACTCAAGAGTGTAGTGCAGTAGTTAGTAAATCTGGAGTAGCTTCGCATGCTTGCGCGGACGACGATCCGGCGGTAGTACCATCTAGTGACAGTAATATTAATCTGTGTGCCGAGTCTGCGCCGCTTCCTTCAATACGCAGCCCGCGCATGTGCAAGCGCATCAAACAAGCCGTAGCAGACGTTGCCCACATTCTCGCATCTGTCGAGCGCCACAAGCAAAAACTTTTTGTGAATCTTTGCATAAAAAATAAGACTGTGAAATTTCAGCTTGATACTGGTTTCGCTGTCACATTGATTAATAAAGACACTTATGAACTTCTGGGTTCGCCAAAATTGTCGCCGTGTCAACAAGTGCTAACAGCGTACACAGGTCAAAATATTCCCGTGCTAGGAACTATTTTTGGACTAGATGCTTTTGACTTGTTTGGTTTATCAATTCAAAGAGATGTGCTTCAGATTTCGTCAGTAGTGCCTCAGGACAAAATAAATGCATTGTGTGTGAAATATAGTGATTTGTTTTCGCCGGAACTAGGTTGTGCAAGAGACTTCGTGGCACATCTAACTTTAAAAGAATCTGCAGTTCCAAAATTTCGTATAGCTATACCAGTGCCTATCGCAATGCGTGATACAGTTGCAGATGAACTTAAACGTTGGCAAGATAGTGGTGTGATTTCTCCTGTTTCTGCGAGTCAGTGGGCTTCGCCTTTAGTAATTATACCCAAGCCGTCGGGAAAACTTCATCTCTGTGCGGACTTCAAATCAACAGTGAACAGTCAAACAATTGTAGACATATATCCCCTGGCCAGACCTGATGAACTAATGGACAAATTAGGACAGTCTCGCTTCTTTTCCAAGATTGATTTAGCAGAGGCATACTTACAAATTCCACTTGATGACGAGTCAAAAAAGTTTTTCGTCATTAATACTCACATGGGCCTTTTTCAATTTCAACGCCTACCCTTTGGCGGTTCTTCCGCCCCCGCTATTTTTCAGCGCTTTTTGGAACAGCTGACAGTTTCTGTACCGTGTTGCTCGAACTACTTAGATGATATTTTGGTATCCGGACGTACAGTTGAAGAACATTTATCTAACCTGGAGTGCCTTTTCAAAGTGTTGACTGCAGCAGGTCTACGTTGTAATAAAGCAAAATGTTCGTTTTTTCAGACTGAAATACAGTACCTAGGCCAAGTGATTAATGCCCAAGGAATTCATCCCTTACAGTCACATCTTAGAGCAATCAAAGACTTGCCTCCTCTTAAGAATGTGCACGAATTGCAAGCAGTAATGGGAAAGCTGAACTATTATTTCAGGTTTATTCCCAACGCCTCTCAGATTGCAGCTCCACTGCATCGCTTACGTAGGAAGAATGTTCCTTTTGTATGGTCCAAAGATTGCCAGGTTGACTTTGACAAATTAAAGTGTACACTACTCAGTGATGCATGTTTGATTCCCTTTGACCCAAAGAAGCCTGTAGTGCTAGCAGTTGATGCCTCGTCGTACGGTCTGGATCTCACGATCGTCCTATTGCCTTTGCATCCAAGCTACTGACGCCGACGCAACAGAGTTACAGTCAGATAGAAAAGGAGGCCTTAGCAATCATTTACGGCGTCACAAAGTTTCATCATTATCTCTATGGAAGAAAATTCTATTTTTTGACAGACTACAAGCCTGTCACGTCGTTGTTCTCACCCACAAAGCCAATTCCGCCACGAACGGCACAAAAGCTTCAGAGATGGGCCTTGATATTGTCAAATTATCAGTATGAGATTTTGTACCGACCTACCACTAAACACGCCAACGCGGACACACTTTCCCGACTTCCGGTTGGCCCGGATGTGTCGTTTGATGCTTCAGAAATGGCATGTTGTCAGATAGACTCCAAAGATTCTTCCGCTGTCGCAGATTTCCCTTTGAACTCTCATCGGGTTGCACAGGAAACAGCTGCGGATGCAGACCTAAGTGTGGTAGCACGTTTTGTTCGCTCTGGGTGGCCTGCCAGAGCCAAAGACATTGATCGGCCTCTAGTTCGACGTTATTTTGCACAACGTAATGCATTATCTTTAAGTCAGGGTGTTCTGTTATTGCATACCGACAACGACCAAACAAGAGTGATTGTTCCTCGTTCTCTGCAACGTGAAGTGTTACGCCTCCTGCATCAAGGACATTGGGGTATTGTTAGGACAAAGCAACTGGCCAGACGTCATTGTACCTGGGTTGGTATGGACGCTCAGATAGAGAGCATCACGTCACAGTGTACTGTTTGTGCGGAGCATCAGGCGGCTCCTCCGCAACGTTTCTCAGACTGGCCACGCCCCAAGGGACCATGGCAACGTTTACACATTGACTTTGCCGGACCTTTCTGGAACACGCGATGGTTAATTGTTGTAGACGCTTTCAGCAAGTTTCCTTTCGTGATTGCCATGAACTCAACGACAGCGTCTAGTACAATCAGTGCCTTAACATCAGTGTTTTGCATCGAAGGTTTGCCTGAAACTATCGTCAGTGACAATGGACCTCAATTTGTTAGTGCGGAATTTCAACAGTTTTGTCGTGTGAATGGCATTCAGCATATCACCACCGCACCTTTTCACCCTCAGTCCAATGGTGAAGCAGAACGTTTCGTTCGAACATTAAAGTCTCACATGGAGAAGATGAAAGGTCAGCACTTCAGGCAGCAAGCTCTTCAAATTTTCCTGTCTACGTATCGGTGCATGCCACGTGACGGCCCGTCTCCTGCCGAGCTGCTACACGGCCGCCGTCACCGCACTCTCCTTCACCTGCTGCAGCCTCCCACGCACCGAGTCGGTTCGTATGGCGCTACGCGTTTTCAGGTTTCCACGCCGGTGCTGTACAGGGTGTTTGCTGGCAACAAGATGGACACCGGACACCATTCAGCGCGTGCTCGGTCACAATATGTATGTTGTACGTTCTTCCACAGGGTCGGAGCTGCGGCGCCACGCAAGCCAATTGCGCTTGCACAGGCCGCGCGATCCTGTCTCCGGTTTCTTGATTCCAGACCCAGTTCACCGCCAGGGAGCACAGCCACATCTTTCGTCCCCGGACTACGAGATCCCTATGGACGTCGACGCACCTCCGACGCAGTCGTCGCTGCCGCTGTCGCCGCCACAGATGACAGCGTCACCGAGAGGGACTCCGGGACCGTGCGGGCCCCCCAGCTTGGACCACACACCTCAGAAGAAGATGACCTGCTCCCTCTGGGCGGGGGTGTGCGCCCTTCCCCAGGTTTCGGTGGGTTTCCTGGAGGATCGCAAGGCGGATGCCGGGGCGCGGACGGCGTCTCGATCCCAGCCTCAGCTACGACGCCCGTCCCACCAGTAACGCCCCCGCCCAGGCCCTCCTCCCAGTGCCGTCGCCGTGGCCCTCAGCCCTACGCCACGACGGCGCGGCGGTTTGGGGGGGGGGGGGGAGGGGAGGGTTGTGGTGTCGCACAAGTACAAAGTGCGCGCCGCCTACTTTCACCGCGCGCCGCCATGCACGCACGGCGCGGCGTTCTTACGACGACAGCCACGAGCGCCCTCTGTTACAACTCCGCTCGTGGCAACCACTGAACGACATCGTTCACTTGGGACTGAGATAGGAACCAGTTAACACTTCGGAATCAGATAGGCACCAGTGAAGACTTGGCTTTCGGACAGGCACTAGGCAGACCTCTAACTCAACTATGTATCAGCATTCTGCAGTACTATGTAAAAGTTAAGTATTGTATAAATTCTGTGCAATATATATCTCGTTCTATTTTGCTCTAGTGTTTCTACTTTCTGGCTGCTCCCCTCCATACCTGCACCAGCGTGCTATCTTTATTCCTGTGTTGGTCTCATTCCACTCGGCCACCGACACCTACGACGGAAACGAGACACAAAAGCGGCGATGAGACTGGGACACAAAACAATATTAATTTAAATGTTAGGAAGTCCTTTCTGAAAGCTTTTGTCTGGAGTGTAGTATTGTATAGGAGTGAAACGTAGACGATAAGGAGTTCAGACATAAAGATGATAGAAGCCTTTGAAATGTGGTTCTAAAGACGAATGATGAAAATTAGAGGAGTAAATCATGTGACTAATGAGGAGGATGTTTACCCGAATTGGGGAGAAAAGGCGTTTCTGGCATATCCTGACTAAGAGAAGGGGTAGATTGGTGGAACACATTCTGAGACATCTAGGAATCGTCAATATAGCATTAAAATCGTAGGGGGAGACCGAGGGACGAGTACAGTAAGCAGATTCAAAAGGATGTAGGTTGCCGAACTTATTCTCAGATGAAGAGACTTGCACAAGACAAGGTAGCGTGGAGAGCTGCATCAAACCAGTCTGCGGACTGAAGACCACAATAACAACAACATGTGATCCGTGGTTAGTGATTTTTATGTCTTCCAGGTGGGTTCATTTCAAAATAAATACAGAAACATACAGATTCCGTTGTGTGATTCGCAAATATTGAAATCTGAGTGATACTCCGTTGGTTACAAACAAAGAAATTTATGACAGAATTAGAATTGTGTTTTATTGAGTTGTACAAAAAAATATATGCAATTTCATCAGTGAAGTTACATACGCACTCATTTGATAAACGTTTTTCATGTTTGTGATGGATCCTTTCAATGAATTTATTAAGAACAACAGCCAAGATGGCTTTTTAATTTTTATTTACATAACCGGTTTTGGCAGTTTAACTGTCATTTCAGATATGTAATTTTACCCATACGGTCTCTGTGACTTCCTTTTCACGATTTTCGCAAGGTGTGACTTATTCCTGATACTGATCTTTACATGTTGTTGTTGTTGTTGTTGTTGTTGTTGTGGTCTTCAGTCCGGAGACTGGTTTGATGCAGCTCTCCACAATACCCTATACTGAGCAAGCCTCTTCATCTCCACATAAGAACGGCAACCTACATCTGTCTGAATCTGCTTACTGATCCATCTCTTGGTCTTCCCCTGCGATTTTTTCCCCACACACTTCCCTCCAACGCTAAATTCACAATTCCTTGATGTCTAAGAATGTGTCCTACCAATCTATCCCTTCTTTTAGTCAAGGTATGCCAGAAATTTCTTTTCTCCCCAATTCTGTTCAGTACCTCCTCATTAGTTACGCGATCCACCCACCATATTTCAAAAGCCTCAATCCTCTTCCTGTCCGCACTGTTTATCGTCCATGTCTCACTCCCATACAAGGCAACACTCCATACAAATGCCTTCAGAAAGGACTTCCTTAGGCGTAAATCAATATTCGATGTTAACAAATTTCTCTTTTTCAAGAACGCTTTTCTACCCATTGCCATTCTGCATTTTATATCCTCTGTACTGCAACCATCATTTGTTATTTTACTGCCCAAGTAACAAAACTCATCTATCTCCTTTATTGCTTCGTTTCCCAATCTAATTCCTTCAGCATCACCTGATTTTCTTACACTGCACTCCATTACCCTAGTTTTGCTCTTGTTAATGTTCATCTTATATGCACCTTTCAGCACACTGTCCATTCCGTTCAATTGCTCTTCCAGGTCCTTTGCTTATCTGACATAATTACTATGTCGTCGGCAAAACGTAATGTTTTTAATTCTTCCCCCTGAACTTTAATTCCTTCTCCAAATTTCTCCTTGCTTTCCTTTACCTCTTGCTCAATGTACAAATTGAACAACAATGGAGAAAGATTACAACCCTGTCTTACTCCCTTTCCAACCACTGCATCCCTTTCATGCCCTTCAACTCTGACAATCGCTGTCTGGTTTTTGTACAAGTTGTAAATAACCTTACGTTCCCTATATTTTACTCCTGCTTGCTTCATAACTTGAAAGAGTTTATTCCAATCAACATTGTCAAAAGCCTTCTCCAAATCTACAAAAGCTAGAAATGTAGGTTTGCCTTTTCTTAATCTATCTTCTAGGATAAGCCGTAAAGTGAGTATTGCCTCCCGTGTTCCTACATTTCTCCTGAACCCAAACTGATCTTCCCCGAGGTCGGCTTCTACCAGATTTTCCATCCTTCTGTATATAATTCGCGTTAATATTTTGCAGCCATGACTTATTAAACTGATGGTTCTGTAGTTTTCACACCTGTCTGCACCTGCTTTCTTTGGAATGGGGATTATAACATTTTTCTTAAAGTGTGAGGGTACTTCACCTGTCTTATACATCTTACACACCAGGTGAAACAGGTTTGTCATAGCTCGTTCTCCCAGAGACTTCAGTAGCTCTGAGGGAATATCATCTACTCCAGGGGCCTTGTTTCGACTTAGGTCTTTCAGGGCTCTGTCAAATTCTTCTCTCAGTACAGTATCTCCTATTTCATCTTCATCTACATCCTCTTCCATTCCTACAATATTGTCTCGAAGTTCATTTCCTTTATAGAGCCCCTCTATATACTCTTTCCACCTTTCAGCTTTCCCTTCTTTGCTGAGAACTGGTTTTCCATCAGTGTCCTTGATATTCATAGAGCTGTTTTTCTTATCTCCAAATGTTTCTTTTATTTTCCTGTAGGCTATATCTATTTTTCCCCTATTTATACATTCTTCTACATCCTTGCATTTGCCTTCTAGCCACTCCTGCTTAGCCATTTTGCACTTCCTGTCAATCTCATTTCTTAGTCGTCTGTACTCCATTTTGCCTGTTTCATTTACTGCATTTTTATATTTTCTCCTTTCATCGATTAAATTTAGTATTTCCTGTGATATCCAAGGATTTTTTGTAGGTCTAGCCTTCCTACCTATTTTGTCCTCTGCTACCTTCACTATTTCATCTCTCAATTTTACCCATTCCTCCTCTACTGTTTTATTTACCCCTGTTTCTGTCAATTGTTGCCTAAAGCTCCCTCTGAAATTCTTAAGAACCTCATGTTCCTTCAATTTATCCAGGTCTCATCTCCTTATTTTCCTACCTTTTTGTAGTTTATTTAGTTTCAGCCTATAGTTCATAACCTACAAGTTATGGTCAGAGTCTATATCTGCCCCTGCGTATGTCTTACACTGTAGAACCTTGTTCCGAAATCTATGTCTTACCATTATAAAATCTATCTGGTATCTTCCGGTGTCTCCTGGTCTCTTCCACGTATACAACCTTCTTTTGTGATTCTTGAACCAGGGGTTTGTTATAACTAAATTATGTTCTGTGCAAAATTCTACCAGGCGGCTTCCTCTTTCATTCCTTTTGCCCAGACCATATTCACCTACTATCTTCCCTTCCCTTCCTTGTCCTACTACCGAATTCCAGTCTCCCATAACAATTAAGTTTTCCTCTCCCTTAATTGTCTGAATAATTTCCTTTAGCTCCTCATATATTTCTTCGATTTCCTCATCATCGGCAGAGCTAGTCGGCATATAAACCTGTACTACTGTTGTCGGTGTTGGCTTTGTATCTATCTTGACAATGATAATGCGATCACTGTGCTGGTCATAGTAGTTTACTCGCATTCCTATTTTCTTATTCATTATCAGTCCTACTCCTGTGATACCCCCAATTGATTTTGTATTTATAATCCTGTACTCACCTGACCAGAAATCCTGTTCATCCTGCCACCGAACTTGACTAATCCCCACTATATCTAACTTCAACCTATCCATTTCCCTTTTTAAATTTTCTAATTTTCCTACCCGATTAAGGGATCTAACATTCCACGCTCCGACCCGTAGAATGCCAGTATTGTCTTTCCTGACGATCACACCCTCCTGAGTAGTCCTCGCCCGGAGATCCGAATGGGGGACTATTTTACCTCCGGAATATTTTACCCGAGAGGATGCCATCATCATATGTTCATACAGTAGAGCTGCATGTCCTCGGGAAAGGTAACGGCTGTAGTTTCCCCTTGCTTTCAGCCGTTCGCAGTAGCTGTGTGGCAAAGCTACATTAGCTGATGTTACAAGGCCAGCTCAGTCAATCATCCAGACTGTTGCCCCTGTAACTACTGAAAAGGCTGCTGCCCCTCTTCAGGAACCACACGTTTGTCTGGCCTCTCCATAGATACCCCTCCGCTGTGGTTGCACCTACGGTACGGCTATCTGTATCATTGAGGCACGCAAGCCACCCCACATCGGCAATGTCTGTGGTTCATGGGAGTGGCTTTACATAATTTGCGAAAATCGCTAATAGTAAGTCAGACACCTTATGCGTCAAGTTACACATCTGAAGAGGGCAATTAAGCTTCCGAAACCGGTTGTCTAAAAGAAAATTAAAAAGCGATCTTGGCCGTTGTCTTTATGAAATTGATTGAAAGGACCGACCCAAACATGGCAAACTTTTTTGACATATTCCCTAGCCAGGCTGTTGGGGTGGCATAAACACTAATGAAGCTGAAGGAGGACAAGAAGTGTGGTTGCATATAAACTTCAACAAAGAGAGCATGAAATATAAAATCCAACCAAATTATATCAATATCAGGAGAAAGTAAACTATTGCTAAAATCGCGAAAAGAAAGTCAGACTACTTATGCACCAAATTACAGATCTGAAGATGGCACTTAAACTGCCGAAACCAGTTATTTAAATAAAAATTAATACGCCATCTTGGTTGTTGTCCTTAGTAAATTGAAATCATTTTACTTAGTTCGCATAAGGAATTCTATTAAAACCAAAAAACTTAATTTTATTGGCATCAACGTTATTTTCGTGGCAGGCTTGCCCTCGTATTGCCTCGTAAACAATGGACTTCGTTGTAACGAAGGTAAACTATTTACAGCCAAGCCAGAAGCGACACCCATTAGCAAGTGATGTCGATGAATGGGTTATAGCGCTCTGCCAGAATCAGAAGCTACGCTGGCGCGGCCGTGCTAGCGGCGCAGCGCTGGGGAGCAGTTATCTCAGAACACAGTAATTACACGGGATTAATTGTTAACGACCGAGGAAGGCGCCCACCCCGCTAACGCCACTGCCAGCACTAAATTTGTCGATGGCAAACAAATAGCACGACTGCATGCTGCGATACGCTGGGAAAACGGCCGTCTGTTCATGTTGTGGCTCTAGCCCTGAAGCTGTTACTGCCACAAGCATGAATAAATCACACCCACAATGACATAACGCACTCCTCTACTGTAAATGATTCCTAGTTTCCTTATTTTTGGTTTGTCAGAAGCAGGGATAAATTATAATGAATTACGGGTCGCCCTACTTCGCAGTTAGTAATTTTTTCTTTGTCGTTGGAGGCATGTGTAAACCATAAATATATAAATGTTGGCGATATATCCATGCTTGTAGTTTATCTTTTTCAGTCATTTATCATCATTCATCTTATTGACACAAGAAGCTAAATTATAAGTTACGAAAGTAGAAATATGGATTTATAGCGACAATTTCGTCGTATAGGGGTGCTGATACGGTGGAGGGAGGGCGGCACAGGCAGTCAAAATTCCTAATCCTCCCACCGACGGATCTTTTTTCTTATTTTTTTTCTAGTAATCTCACAATGAAACCTGTAATCCAATTTTAAACGGTGAAATGGCTGTACATATTTTAACTTTAGTGTATCCGAGTGGCCGAAAGGAATAAGCTCGGCTTCTGATCGATGCAACATGCCTCAAGATTTCGTTCATAGTGTGCTCCCATTTGCAGTACTGTAACTGAAAAAGGGATTTCCTTCGTTCAGATGATTTTGTTATAATGACAACATTGTTTTAATGGCACTGGACTAAGAACTTTTGATTCGTCCGAAATCTTTTTATGGCATAAACAGAGTATCTGATGCGGTTGTAAGCTTCGGAACCGGTCGTCTGTCTCTGTGGTAAATAAACTAAATCTACCAGCTGTCAGTAGATTTGTATTATTCAAATTTTTGGATACTGATCTGAACGAGACCTCTTGCCACCCGAGGAAGATAACTCAACCCCCCCCCCCCCCGCCCCGAAAGTTTAGATTATCTACGTGCATCTCCTTATCGTTGAGACAGTCCTATAAGAAATGACCCTAAATCTTCCAAAACACTTGATAATTGGTAATGTTAATTTTTTCCATTTATTGTTTTTTAAAACTTGGTAGCGGGCTCGCATGCCCCTTATCAAGCTGAGAGTACAATAAAAGTTTAACAAGATGATAAAAACAAAGCAAAAATGGAGATAAAAATCGATTTTCATACATTAAAAAAGGAATTAAATCAGCATATGAGAATTAAAACCAGTTGATAAAATATGTTAAAATAGAGTCACGATGTTAAAATTTACGTGAATGGACGGAATCACTGAAACACAGGACACTTCAAAAATACTGGCGTCATTTCTGTTTTTCCGAAACCGGCGAACGCAACCGTTTAAAACAGCCCAGAAACTGGTAAGAACACTTGACACTGAGGAAACTCGTTAAAACACTATGGAGGCGAAGAGGAGATACTGAAGAAGGGGAGGGATTAGGAGCGCGGGAGAAGGGGAGGGGTGGTAGAGAGCTCGGGGACTCCTGGAAGGGGGAAAGAGGGGCAGGAGGAAGAGGGGGCACCTATACAGGCAGGGGGATGGGATCGAAGTTGGTAGGATGGATAGAGGTCGGGAAGAAGGGCATCATCCCGGATAGGGAGGTGACGGGAATTGTCCTGAGAGAGGTAATGGAGAGTATGAAGGTGCAAGCGGGAGTGGGGACGTGGCAGAGGCTCAAGGTCGGTGAGGAGAGGGGAGACTAGGGGGATGAGGGAATCCAGTTTACAAGTGACATATATATTGTACGGAGATGCTCGTGGAACAGGAGGAGGTGGCGGGGAGGGGATGAGTTCATAAAGGATCCGCGTGGGGGACGGGAGTCTCAATATGGTAGTCGAGGTGTACTGCACGGCGCTCGAGGATTTGGAGGGATTTATAAGACATAGGGGGGTTGAGATCGAGGTGACATTGATAATGCAGAGAATGGGATGCATGAGAGAACGGTAGGTGTAAAAGATGGTGGAGGGATGGAGGCCCCATGTCCGGCTGGAGATTCAAGAGGCGGAGACGGTTCCTAGATGGCTTTCAGGTGGGGGTCTAGGCGAGGAAACGGTCGAGCGTGAGGCCTAGTTATTTTGTTCGGGGGTGAGGCTTTCATAACGTGGATTTCTGTCGTTATTATGTACTTCATGAACCACAGACAACGTATGAATGGTTAAGTAAGTAATCCTCACAGTTGTGTTACCAGTTACTTTGGAATAAGATTGGACATATCAGACACATTCCGAGTCGAGACCACTTTCGTAATCAATGACAAAGATTAAGAAATTGACCAGTTAGGGTTAAAACCCAATGATAGCTTAGGTAAGTAGGCTAGCAACCTACCTCCCAGATACTTCGATCTGTTGCTGTCAAGAATCAAAGCGATAAATGACAGACCACACGATTCCGTAGACAGAACTTGGCATACGAACTAGAATGACATGAGGATCTATTAACGTCAACGGGGGCTACACGTGGAAGGAGATAGAGTTGTCCGAAGCTACAAGTAAGATGGGGTTAGATGTTTTAACTCTGGTTACAGCGGGTAAAGGAAGAGAAAAAAGAATACAAGATCTACCTGTTAGGAATCAAAGCAGGAAGAGCACAATGGGGTGTAAGCAATCTATCCAGCCTAATGGCAGTATGGTACATAAACGAACGACTGATATGGATAGATTTTGATTTGATTTGATTTGATTTGATTTGATTTTTCCAGGGAAGCCAAAACAGTCTTGGTCGAATCCGCCACTGCCCGCACCGAAACTAAGTTTATTGTGCGGTATCGCTCCCTGTATATCTAGTAAAGCCAACCACTGCCCTTGAACAGTGGATAGATTTGGCAGTGTCCAGAAATAAAATTAGGATTGTGTCAATTTATTTGCGTTATTAAATGACAGATAAAGATGAAATGGTCAGATTCTATGCCACACTCAGGCACACACTACTAGAATTGGCTAGAGAATGTCTTGAAACAGTAATGTGTAAAGGCAGGAAGAAGCAGACAGCTTGGTGAAATGACACAGTCAATTCAGCCTGTAAAAGGAAAAAGCGAGCATTTGAAAAATGGCTCCATACTAAGGCAGACCGAGAATGTACTGTTGAAGAAAGAAACAAATCCAAAGAAATAATTGGAGAATCCAAGCAGAAATCAAGGGGAGACTCTGGAAATAGGTTAGAAACTTCGGATCAAGCTTCTGGGAAAAATCATTCTTGTACGTAATTAGCAGTATTCGAAACGGACAAGTTTTGTGGGCAGGTCAAGACAGCTACGAGTGAATCCTGTGGATGTCTTGGGCAGATGGAGGGAATATTTTGAAGAGTGTCTCAATTTAGGTGAAACGTTCAGTGATGTGTAAGATTTTGAGATGCTTTGTGGTAGGATTGATGATGGATAAGTGCTATGAGTGCGACAGGGAATTGTATCTATGTTTAATGGATCTAGAAAATGTTTGTGATCGTGTTTCTAGGAGGAAGCTATTGTCAGTTCTACATGATTATAGAATATGAGGCAACCTTCTGCAGGCAATTAAAGGTCTTTACGTAAACAGGCAACAGTTACAGTGGACGGTAATTTAAGTTCATGATTCAGGGTAGTTTCAGTGGTAAGTCAAGGCTGCAAACAAAACAAGCAGTCTTGCTTATGCGGACGACTTAGTGGTGATGGCAAACTAGATTGAAAAGTTGCAATCTTATATTCCAGACTTAGATCAGAGACGGAATGGTTATGGTAAGAGGAAGGGGATTTAAACAGTTTGGGTGCCAAATAGGAAGAACAAATTTAGAGCAGGTGAACAGTTTAAAGTAGTTTGGAAGTATTTTCTCACAGGATGTCAATGTAGTGAAAGAACTGGAATCAAGGTATAGCAAAGCTAATTTAATAAGCGCTAAGCTACGATCTACTCTCTTCTGCAAGAAGGAAGTCAGTACTAAGACTATCTTATTAATAATGTTGAGGTTACAAATGTGGAAGTTGCAAGGATGATTGCAGGTACTAATAGGTGGGAATAATGGCTGGAGGGTGTCCATAATGAAGAAATCAAAGAAAAACTGGAAATGATCACCATAGGCGAAACAGTTTGAGCAAACAGACTGTGAGGTGGGCTCGTGTTACACGCATGGGAGAAGCAAGGTTAGCAGAAAAAACTCATGGGTTCGGAAGTAGAGGGTAGGAGGATTCGAGGAGGACCAAGGAGAAAGTATTTGAATTCGCTCAAGAATAATTTGCAAGTAACAGGCAATGTTAGCATCGAATGGGGGACGTTGGAGGAATTTATAAGGAGAACTATGCTCCAGTCTGAACACTGAAAGGCATAAGCAGTCTTGAAGATGGTGCGGCGGATAGGACGGTATGGGTATGGTGGAAAGCATGGAGGTGGAAGGATGGGGTTGTACGACCTAAGATGATTCCCTGGTATTTGTCAGGGTTTGCAGGGAAGACCCACTGGTTACCCCATGAGGTTGTTGTTGGTTGTGCAGGGGACTAAACAGCTAGGTCATCAGTCCCACTCCACGAGGAGAACGGGAGATGTCAATTTGAAGGGGACGCCTGGAGCGCTGAAGGGTGGGGGCGACGGTAAGGAAGGTGTCATCAGCATATTGGAAAAGGTGAACAGGAGTTGGAGGTTGCGGGCTATCGGCGGAGGATGTTATTGTTGTAGTTAGGTAGTGGCTGTGAAGATATTCTTGGAACTAGTAAATATGTAATAGAACTTACATAACGCTTCAATGACATACTCTACATAATAATAATACAACAAGCAGAAATTTATCTGCTGATTTTGCTTCTAATGTGACTACGATTGCGTGCTGAAAAGCAATGCCACCTACCTTTTATTCTGTTCTCAGTATCGGCTGAAGTATTACGTTGCATCCATATTATTCCGTTTGCCTTTTCCACTTCGTTGTCATAACATCTGCATCCTCTGTCACAAGAGGCCTCCGAACTGTAGCGTGTAAGATGACAGTGCATTACTTGACTGTATATGTTGGTGAGAAACAGCGTACTGTAATCGAGTTTCTAACCGTACAAAACGTGTGTTCAATTGAATTCATGATACGAGTGGTGGTGAGTTATATTTTAGGGAATCGGAAGTAATAACTTAACGGTTTTAGTAGTAATTATCATCATATTACAGTGCACTGATTAAGCTATCAAAGGAATGTCTCTATTACATAATAATCTTAGCTGTGCACGAAAATCATCTCGCTGTAACAGTCGACGTATTTCAATAACAGCTGACACTCTTGGAAGTCAATAGTGTTCTGGTCCTCGTGTAATGTCATTGAGCGAATAGCGAAGTGTTTGAATCTTTTATGCGATTATGAGTAAAAGGAGGTTTTTATGATTTGCAATGTATCTCTGGTAAAAAAAAGTAAGCATTCGAATTGTGAGGCAAGTGGAGCGAAAAACCGACAAAGAGAATCCCTCGGTATTACAATCTGTCCTGGAGATAACCTTGAATTACCCCCCCCCCCCTCCTTTCTCAAAGCAAGGACTTAGCTCAAAATTTCATCATCTCTCCAAGGTGAGTATTGTTTCCTTTCGATTTACCGTATATTCGACAGTGAGTTTATTGAAAAATAATATATGTACAAACTGCGTTTTTACACTTGTAGAAAAAGTAGCAAAAATATAAAATTGAAATATCTTCAGCTTTGAACTCGGTGTACTCTCTGAAACATTATATTGCCTCATAAATTATATCACTAATAATAACCTTCTACACTGCTTGTAGTCATTGGAAAAAGAGTCAGACCTTCATTGATTAATGTTTATCACGATAATCTTCTTCTAATGTCTAAAGCAGAGTGTCCATAAGTTTGTGTGTACATGTTGCATACAAATCTACAGTTTTGTTTCAATCTTTATGAAATTTTGCACTCGTAATCTTCAATCCACGAGGACGGTCGCCGTAAGTGTAAAAATCACTTGCGATACATGGTTCAGAAGCCATGACGTCATAAACAATAGGATTCTCAAAAAATTGCCACATAATGCGGCGAGAATTTATAAATGCGCTATATGAGACTGAGCGTACTTAGCGCCTTGCAACAAATTTTAAACATAATTTCAAGCCTTTATTAAACATTATTTCGCTGAAAACCATAGCAAAAGGCTGAAAGGAAAAAAAAGTTTCTCGCTTACTACTTTTGCGCTGTTTATGGAGTAAAACTACGGCATTCGGTATGACGTTACAATTTATAATTTGACACTACAAGTAGTAGCCACAGGAAATTTTACAGACAGTATACACACATATAGTTGAATGTACCTTCTTAATTGTACCTTATTACGACATGTCATTCATGAGATATGAGCACATAAACAGTAACGTTCATGGAAAACGCATCATGTTTTTATCTATTACTTCTTTCTAATTGTATTCCCAAGAGATTTTACAGACATACAGCCCTTACACAAATGAATATATGCCTGAAAAAGGCAGTTATAAGTAAATAATTACCCGGGATACGCCGGTTTTCAGCTACTCTAATGTATAAAGCAGAGGAACCGTATGTTTTTGTGTTTGTTTGTAAGTTTTGCGTACAAATCTATAGTTTTGTTCCAATCTTTATGAAATTTTGTACATGTAAGCTTCAATCCATGAAAACGGTCGCCATAAGTGTAAGAATCACGTACGATATATAGTTCATGAGATATGACGACATAAAGAATGTGACGCGCGAAATACTGCTGCATTTAGCGACAATGCTGCTCATTTAACCTAAACCACTGGACCGATTTCAACCAAATTTGGTACACACATTTCTTACTGTGAGGTAACATTTGCTGCTAGATTTATAATCACATACAACACATGATAAAGAAGATACGAAGTCATAAACAATAGGAATAGCAAAAAACTGCTACATAATGCGGACAAACTTTATAAATTCGCTATATGAGAACGAAAGTGCTTAGGGACTTGCAACAAACTTTAAACATAATTTCAAACCTTTATTAAACTTTTTCTCGCTGATAATCATAGCAAAATGATGAAATGAAAAATTTTCTCGGTTACTACTTTTCCAATGTTTATGGAGTAAAACTACGGCATTCGGTATGACGTTAAAATTTATAATTTGTACTCTTCAAATTGTAGCCCCAGGAAATTTTACAGACAGTATACACACATATAGCTGAATGTGCCTTCGAAATTGTATCACAGTACGATACGTTGTTCAGGAGATATAGAGAACATAAACAATAACGTTCATGGAAAATGGCCCCATCGCGCAACAGGTTTGAATCTATTACTTCTTTCCTACTAACTGTATTCGTAACAGATTTTACCATCAGGTAGCACTTATACAAATAAATATATCCCTACAAAATTATACAATTTTATAACATATAATTCAATCAATATGAGATCGTATATACTGTGATGGGTAAAACCCTCTCAGATCATGCATTACGTTTCAATACATTTATTTATTTACTACTGATACACTCCAGTATTCCAACCAGCTGAAAGAAATTCCTGAAAGCTGCTTGTGCTGTTGCCAACTGTGAAGCAACTGTGGAGTGTACTCGACTGTAGGCTAAAGCAAGAGACTTCTGTAGAGCTACAGGGAAAGGAAGAGAATAAAACAGTGTACATTCAACGAACACGCACTATTTCTGGCAGATCTACCTTTTAACTTCAAGAGACTGCAGTTTCCAGTGAGACTTGCATTTTCTATTATGATTAACAAATCACAGTGCAACCTATTAAATACTGCAGTGTTATTGATATCTCCATGTGTCTCACATGGACAACTACATGTTGCTTGCTCGGGGTTGGGTTTCCCAAAGAATTTTTTCATATTAGATTTTGGACAAGTAACCAGAAATATTGTTTATAATCAAGTTTTGAATTAAATGTATGTATTAAGGCTACATACCATTTGAATCTTGATTATTACCTTTCTTTGTTTGGATACTGCAGTTATTATTTTGTACATTATACAAGACAGCCTTATTTCTTGACTACTATGCCATAAATATAACAATACATTAAAAAAAGAGATGAACACAGAGGGAAGTGGTATGATAAGTACTAACTGAAAGCTTGAATAAATAAATAAATACCTCGGTAACGCCGGGTTTTCAGCTAGTCTTTAAATATGAATCTGAGTGTCCGTGTATTTTTGTGTGGGTACGTATTGCATACAAATCTACAGTTTTTTCCCCAGTCTTTATCAAATTTTGCACACATAACCTTCAATCCACGAGGACGGTCGCCTGAAGTGCAAGGATCACGTACAACACATAGTTCACCTGATATGTCGTCATAAACAATGAGATGCGAGAGAAACAGCTACACCACGCGACAATGTTGCACATGTCCTCCTAAACCACTGGACCGATTTCAACCAAGTTTAATACACATATTCCTTACCGTGCGGTAACAGTTGCTGCAGGGTTAAGAATCACAGTCGACATATGGTTCCGGAGATATGACGTCATAAACAAAGGAATCGCAAAAAACTGACAGATAATGCGGTGAGACTTTATTCATACACTATAAGAAAATGAGAGTACTTAGCGAGATGCAAATAACTTTAATATAACTTCAAAGTTTTATTAAACTTACTACGGCATTCGATATGACGTTGCAATTTATAATTTCTACACTACATATTGTACCCGCAGGAAATTTAACAGACAGTATAAATATTTACAGTTGAATGTACCTTCGAAATTGTATCATAGTACGACACATCGTTCATGAGATATGGGGAGATAAACAGGAACTTTCATGGAAAACCGCCCCATCACGCATCAGGTTTCAAAATATTACTTCTTTACTATGTACTGTATTCGCAACCAATTTTACAAGCACCACTTATACAAGTGAGTATATACCTGCAAAATTATGCAGTTGTACAAAATATAATTCAATAAATATGAGATAATATATACAGCGAGGGTAAAACTGTCAATCATGCACCACATTTTAATACATTTACTAAGAGACTCCTTATTCCAGTCAGCTTAAGGAAATTCCTAAAAGGTGACACTGCTGTTGACAAATTTGAAAGCACGCCGCTGCAGATTAAAGAAATAGACTTCTTACAGAGCCATGGACGAAGGGCAACAGATGGATTGTGTTTTTCTCGACTTCAAAAAGGCGTTCGACGCGGTGCCACACTGCAGACTGCTAACGAAGATACGAGCTTATGGAATAGGTTCACAGATTTGTGACTGGCTGGAAGACTTCCTAAGTAATAGAACGCAGTACGTTGTTCTCGACGGCTAACGAAGATACAGTCCGCCGCACCATCTTCAAGACTGCTTATGCCTTTCAGTGTTCAGTGTTCAGACTGGAGCATAGTTCTCCTTATAAATTCCTCCAACGTCCCCCATTCGATGCTAACATTGCCTGTTACTTGCAAATTATTCTTGAGCGAATTCAAATACTTTCTCCTTGGTCCTCCTCGAATCCTCCTACCCTCTACTTCCGAACCCATGAGTTTTTTTTGCTAACCTTGCTTCTCCCATGCGTGTAACACGAGCCCACCTCACAGTCTGTTTGCTCAAACTGTTTCGCCTATGGTGATCATTTCCAGTTTTTCTTTGATTTCTTCATTATGGACACCCTCCAGCCATTATTCCCACCTATTAGTACCTGCAATCATCCTTGCAACTTCCACATTTGTAACCTCAACATTATTAATAAGATAGTCTTAGTACTGACTTCCTTCTTGCAGAAGAGAAGGAAACAATGTGCATGAAACAAGTACCTTATTTTCGACAGATCTGCCTTTTAACGAGACTGGAGTTTCCAGTGTGACTTGGGCTATCTAATAAATACTGCGGAGTGTATCTGACATCTCCGTGTTTTTCACACGGACAATTTTGTGTCACTTGCTCAGGGGTGGGCTCACCAAAGCATTTATTCATATTAGATCGTCGAGAAGTAGCAATAAATATTGTTTATAGTCAGGTTTTGAATTAAAATGAATCCATGAATGTTATATATCATTCGTATTTAGATTTCTACCTTTATTTGTTTGGAAACTACACTTTTTGTAAATTATGCAAGACAGCTTTATTTCTTGTATATTTTTCCATAAATAAAACATGTTTTTAGAAACAAGGGGATGGACAGAGAGAGAAGGGATACGAGAATTACTAACACAAGGCTTGAATAAATAAATAAATAAATACCCGCGCAACGCTGGGTTTTCAGCTAATGTCGAATACTGGGTAAAGACTATAATACTTTTGACATGCAATTAGTCACTTTCATTTCTGTCAGTATGTCCATAAATTTACAGTTGCCGACTCTGGCCTTAGGGCTTACTCAAGATTTTAAAGAAAAAAAAAATTTGACTTGATGTGCTGTTGCGGGTCAATGTTAAAATTGAACATACGGTGACAAAAAGTGCGACTGAGCAGACAAAACACGTCTACGAGTCAGGCGGTCTCACGCCTAACGCTATCTCAAGTCGTAACCTAACCGTATGTCAAATTAATACGACAGTACAGTTCCTCGGCAGTATATTCAGTGCGGTGTGACTTTAGTTTACAGGATAACCCTAGTGTTTACAACTTTCCTGATGAATCATTACTGGTGACTGCAGTACTACGTAACAACGTAAGCTGATCAGCGGAGAATAAGCGGCCACACACCAGAGAAGGAATAATAATCAAGATTCTGTATGTCACACCAATGTAGGTAGGTATTTACTGTATAACCTCTGTATATTGCAGTATTTAAGGCTTTAATTTTGTTGTGCTGTAAAGATTTGCGCTCAGTTGTGCTCTGCTCCTCGTGATTTACAACAAGTGTTATGTTGGCGTTTCAGCTATGGCGTACCAGAAGGTTCTAAAATAAAATAAACTGTAGCTCCCTTACAGATCAGTCAGCCATTATTCGCCGTTTTCTGTAAATAGTGTTTTTCAACCTTTTATTGTGACTAACAATATTTTAGTCTTCTATTTTCCGAATAATGCCTTTCTTTCTTTGCAGGTTCATAATAATAATGGACATACAGGCATTAATTTCAATTCTGATAATCAAACTGTCAATCTGTATTACTATTACGAGAACACTCGCTGTTCGCTTCCCTTAACCAAGGCAATCCAGAGATAGCTTCTTTCCATGAATCAGCACGGGTTTACGAAACATCGTTCATGTGAAACTCAGCTTGCCCTTTTCTTTCTCACATGACATCTTGCGAGCCATGGACGAAGGGCAACAGATGGATTGTGTTTTTCTCGACTTCAAAAAGGCGTTCGACGCGGTGCCACGCAGTACGTAATACGCAGTAAGTAATAGAACGCAGTACGTTGTTCTCGACGGCGAGTGTTCATCAGAGACTAGTGTATCGTCAGGCGTGCCCCAGGGGAGTGTGATAGGACCGCTATTATTTTCTATCTATATAAATGATCTGATGGACAGAGTAAGTTATAATATGCGGCTGTTTGCTGATGGTGCTGTGGTGTATAGGAGGGTGTCGTCTGTAACGGACTGTAATGTCATACAGGATGACTTAGACAAAATTTCTAGTTGGTGCGAAGATTGGCAGCTAGCTCTCAATGTGGAAAAATGTAAGGTGATGCGCATGAGTAGAAAAAACAATCCCATAATGTTCGAATACAGCATTAGTAATGAGTTTCTTGATGCTGTCGCGTCGTTGAAATATCTAGGCGTAACATTGCAGAGCGATATGAAATGGAACGAGCATGTAAGGACAGTTGTGAGTAGGGCGGACAGCCGACTTCGGTTTATTGGGAGAATTTTGGGAAGATGTACTTCACCTGTAAAGGAGACCGCGTATAAAACGCTTGTACGACCACGTCTTGAGTATTCCTCAAGTGTTTGGGACCCGCAGCAGATCAGTTTAAAGGAAGACATAGAGGCGGTTCAGAGACGAGCAGCTAGATTTGTTACCGGTAGGTTCGACCAATGCGCGAGTGTCACGGATATGCTCCGGCAACTCAATTGGGGATCGTTGGAAGAAAGACGACGTTCTTTTCGTGAATTTCTGTTGAGTAAATTTAGAGGGCCGGAATTTGAAGATGAGTGTAGTACGATCTTGCTGCCTCCTACTTACATTTCGCGTAAAGATCACAAAGACAATATAAGAGAAATTAGGGCTCGTACGGAGGCATATAGGCATTCTTTTTTTCCTCGTTCAATTTGGGAGTGGAATAGGAAAGGAAATGCCTAGTAGTGGTACAGTGTACCCTCCGCCACGCACCTTACGGTGAATTGCAAAGTATGTATGTAGATGTAGATGCAGACGTATAAACAAACTGTCAATCCCTCAATTGTGATAGTTATATCTCTGGCTAACGTAATGCAACCACTACAAATACTGACGTTTTTCACTGTTAATACTTGTGACAGGTTAACGTAACACCCGTAAATACAGTCTTACTCACACACAAAGCAATTAAATGCTCACGTAATACTGAAGATTGAAACATTTACACTAGTTGAATAAATCAATCTTTAACAACATTACTTCCATTCATTTCACTGGTATCTATTTTCCAATTATTTTTATTTAAACGTACTTCGCCAGAAACCCACATCAATATAAGACACACCAGTCTCTTCCAATAAACTGATTATTTGTAGTTTAGTTTACAACCGTAATGAACACAAAGCTGTCGCCACACTAACCACATCAATATCCCAGCGATATATTATTTTTATTTAGAATCCGCTGTCTCAACGACGTATCCCTCTGGTGAGGCATGTTTGTCGGCTGGAAGCGTGTAGTGGCCAGATTCCTTCATTGCCACCGCTTGCTGTTGCCAGTCGTCGTCGTTGACTCAGCGTTCTCGATCACATGAAACAAAGAAAGCAAACGAACAATACACACACTACATCAAACATAATAATTATAATCATAAAAACTTAATGTCTCAACACCTAGTATGAACAACAACAACCATAGATGGAACGGCGCTAAAGGAGAATAGTGCTATTTACCTCAATGGCTGGTATTCATTTAAGAATCTTTTTCATTTAAGGTCGCGATCTCCGGGGATTTCGCAAACTCTTGCTCAGGGGGTCGTTGTCGGGGGGGGGGGGGGCGGAGAAAGTACTTGCACCATAAAATGACTAGGGGTTCAGTAATACAAAAACGTATGCCTAAGCGAAATTTATTTAATCTTTAAATCGATTCATTAATAATGAATTGAATAGATGGTAGATTGCCTTATAATGCAGTGTGTTAATGATGAATAATCCTGAAAACTGTTTTCAGAAACCAATCGATATGGAAAAGACCATGATAACAGAAGGTCTACCTCTTTACAAGTTGTGTATATGGTGGGACCTTTTATAATGATAGTAATTCGCTTCTGAGTCTTGTCTAAAACGCGAAACACTCGTTAAGCAAAATATATTTTTCTGTCGGAAATAATGTACGACAATTTAAAAGAAAGCTGTAGCAAAAGAGAGAACATTAAATTTTATTTCCTTTGAGATAACATACTTTTGTTACAATTCATGAGGAAGGGGGTTAGTCAGAAACTTTTTATCTGGAAGGGGTCGCATTTCGAAAAGGTTGAAAACCACTGCTGTAAAGCATACAGTCTACACCCACATCTACAGCTACATTCATATTACGATTGCCACTGCGTGCTGCTTGGCGCAGGGTACCAACTAGGGATGGGCTGTGAGCGCTCTCGACAAACGCTCGACAAAGGCAAATTCTAGAGAAATTCTCGAGTACTCTCGAGAAATTGTCGAGAGTGCTGCGCTCTCTGGAGGCTGAGTGAAAGTACTGTACGGGGAAGCATTGCAAAACAGCAGTCGAAATCGCTGTCTTCCGTACGTGCAAGGAAGAAACTGATTAATAATAATAATAATTATTATTATTAGAATGTTTCGCAGAAGCAAAAATCATTGGATGATTAGTAGAACACGTACCTTACACGAAACAAGTAATTCATTGTCACCAAAAACAAATATGCATTCCGCATGTATTGATACTTAAATGAGAGAAAAATGCTACAACATGTTACGCCGAAAAACTTCTTATTTACATTTACTAATTGTAGAAAAAAATTCGGCAGAGCTTATACTATTAGCCAGCGTTACATACCTAATCTTTCGTCCTTACTTCAGCTTGAAGCTCTGGTATTTTCTGAATATAGCCACCACAATTTACAACTACAATACTCACTTTTGGTTGTTATGTCCTCATTCTGTTTAAAAGTTTGGAAAGTGTTAATTTCTATGCATTTTGCACGTTATTGCAGCCAAATTAAGAATTACCCTTTTCCGACACGGGCGGACTGTTTGAGGCACTATCCAACCTTTTTCAAAAATGTTCAAATGTTTGTAGAACTTATGGGACTTAACTACGGGGTCATCAGTCCCTAAACTTACAAACTACTTATCAACTAGCTTATCCTATCCATGCCCGAGGGGAGATTCGAAGCCCGACCGTAGTGGCCGTGCAGACCGTGACTGGAGCGCCTCAGTCCCCTCGGCCACCGCGGCCGGCCCCCACCTTTTTACCGAATTTCTTTTTAATGTAGTTTCAATGGATAACATACACAATAGCTACGTAATTTGTCTGCCTTTTAATATAAGAATGCACTCTTCTATCCGCGAATATATCTGATTGCTAGATATCATGAGTAATATTAAATGTAATTTTTTGTTACACTACGGGGCTTTGCAAACAGACGTCTCCATCCGCCGTAATGTACTGCCAGTTCCGTGACTTTGGTTTTAAATGATGATCACAGCGAGCTGCGAGCGTTTCAAAGAACCGCAGCGTGTGACGTGGCGTGGTGCGCTGCCCCAGTCAACTAAAGCTCAGTAAAGCTGTCTATAGGGAAAGTTGCATAGTGGTAGAGTGCCAGACTACAAATCCAAAGGTCGTGGGTTCGATCCCCGCCACGTCCTAGGGTTTTTATCTGTCACTTTCCACTTCTTTCACCTCTGGCAATCTGCTCATATGAAAAATACCGAGTAGCACCGTGGTTCGGAACCCACGTTAAACTGTAGGTCCTCCTATAACTGGCTGGGTAAGTCGGTTTGAAGGTCGGAGGAAGGCAACGGCATACCACCTCCAAACAGGACCATGCCTAGTAAAGCACTGTGGTGTTCAAACCAATCTTCGGATTGTTGACTGCTTTACCTTTAGGGAAAGTATGGCCAGCGGCAGTCATGCTGGGCATATTCCGCTGCTGCTCACGCACCGACCACTACAACGTTCCCAACGATTAACTATATTTCTCAACCGATTTCGAGAAAACTATTCAATGAAAAACTTTATTTTTTAACGTGTTATAGTCTGATATATTAGTTCGATAATGGTCTGATTTTCATTTCATTATTACTTATAGTTTCCGTGCTACGTCAAATTAAATAAACTACTGATCAAAATTTTGATGAGTTTGCAGAGGAAAAGTCGCATTGCGTAGACTTTGCGTACGGTTGATTTTAGCACATACAATGCTGCGGACGAAATGTAGGTAAGATATCGAAAATTTATTTAAGGTTGAGAGCAGAACGATGAATCATTTCATTCTCGAGATACAGGGTGTTATATCCGACGGACAGATGCGGGAACTTCGCGTAGTTCTGTCCATGCAGACCTGGCTGCTCTACGAAATACTTATTGGCCGATTTTAAGAAAACTGTTTCGTCTGTGGCTCCATATATAGAGAGTTCACATATAAATTTAGAGTGACCTGTACTGTAACGAAATATTGCAATAGACCGCGAGCATGTCCTCATCGGAGCATAGTGTAAATTAAGAAAACAAATGAGATTATGGATAAGTCTCTGATGAGTATTTTCTTCAGTATTATATACTTATATCTCTAATGAACTACGAAAAATGCAAGGGGATACCCAATACATGACTTTTAACAAAAACAGAAATTAAATGTGACTTTACAACGCCAATTACATTTGAATGTCTAATATTTGTCTTGTTTCAATTCTTTGTTTCCTGTAATGATACACTTAACACATGAAAATGAATGAGAAAAGCTTGCTTCAGGAACTGTATATTAATTTCATATCTAAACAAGAATCTAGTTCACTCACTAATATGTCCAGAACTTGTGTGTTTTCGGCAACTATCTGCAGATACAACCAACGACGCTTGAATAATTTAACCTCACGACATTATGCAGGAATTTTCTTCACAAATTTATTGAAGTTAAAAATATATAGGTATCTGCTGCGTGATCCATTCGTCAGTGAATCTTTAGTCTATTAATTTACATTATGAAGTAAAATCATCACACTGCAAGAACCGAAGTTCGCTTCTGAACTCCAAGTTTTCTCTGACGTCTTTCAACAGTCAGTCTGTTCACCTTCCTGCATTTCTGATATTTAATGGAAGACTATAATGTTTGCCTCTCTTCTTCGCTTCTTAAGAACACCCAAAAGTACAACATGGGCATTATTCAAACCCAAACATACGAATATTTACAAGGTTTCTCATGACAGGCAAGCAACGTATAGGACCAAGATGGCGGAAAGAACCACGTGACTCGATTTCAGCCAATCACGAGCTGCAGGCGGCGTGGAAAAGGATGGCCGTACTTTCCCTATACAGTCAACCGCCGCACAGCGGCACCCGCCACGTCTCGCGAGCTTCTCGAGAACTGCTCGAGCGCCGGCAGCTCGGGAAATTCTCGGTGCGCTCGAGTCGCCGCGCCTCACACACCCATCCCTAGTACCAACTACTCGGTATTTTCTTTCGTGATTCACCTGCAAATTGAGTACTGAAATATGCCCTGCGTACCAGTCCTCATTTCTCTTATCTCGCAAAGTACGTTGAAAACAATACATTTCTTCTGCAAGGAGTTGCAAATGTTGGTTCATTACATCTCCTCAGTAGTCATCTTCCTTCGAGCGATTCTCAGCAGAGTTCCCGAAGCATCTCCCCAAGACTGGCGTGTTGGTGGAACCTACCGATGGCAAATCTAGCGGCACGCATCTGAATTGACCCGATATCTTCCTTTTCATTCTACTTGTTAGGAATCGCGAACACAGGAGAAGTACTTGAGAATTGGTCTGGCTAACATTCTATATGCGGCGTTCTTTATAGATGAGCTGCATTTTACTAGTATCTCTAATTATTTTGTCCTGTCCACCTCAGCTGCGTAATATTATAAAAGCTGAAAAATGCCACTGTCGGAGCACAAAAAAGGCAAATATGTCCCCGTTTAAACAACACTGACAGAAAAGTGGGGAACACGCTGCCTCGTCCTCATTCCGACTTCCACACCAGATTTTTTGGCATGCGAACATATTCCTGCTCTTTTATCACAGACCGTCCTAAGCCCTTTTACTCAGTCTACATCTACATGGGATACTCTGCAAATCACATTTAAGTGCCTGGCAGAGGGTTCATTGAACCACCTTAATACTATTTTATCTCCCATTCCATTCTCGAATAGCGCGCGGGAAGAATGAACACCTGAATCTCTCCGTTCGGGCTCTGATTTCTCGTGTTTTATTCTGATGATCATTTCTACCTACGTAAGTGGGAGTCAACAATATATTTTCGCATTCGGAGGAGAATGTTGGCGATTGGAGTTTCGTAAGTAGCCGCAGCGATAAGCGCCGTTGTTGTAATGATTCCCATCCCATATCCTGTATGATTTCCGTAACGCTGTCTCCCCTGTATCGTGACAATACGAAACGAGCTGCCCTTCTTTGGACTCTTTCGATGTCCTCCGTCAAACCCACCTGATAAGGATCTCACACTGGGCTGCAATACTCCAAAAAAGGACGGACAAGCGTAGTGTATGCAGTTTCTTTAGTAGTTCTGTTGCATCTTTTAAGGGTTCTGCCAACAAAACGCAGTCTCTGGTTCGCCTTTCCCACGACATTATCTACGTGTTCTTTCCAATTTAAGTCAGAAGTAATTGTAATTCCTAGGTATTTTGTGGAGTTTACGGCCTTCACATTTGATTGATTTATCCTGTAAACTAAGTTTAACGGATTTCTTTTCGTACTCATGTGTACGACTTCTCATCGTAAAGAAAGTTTCATACACGACATCTTCCTTTTACTGTATAATAATATCAGCCATCCCAGCATTAACTTATCAACACGATACCGGTTGGCAAGCAACTGAATAACGAGATACCGCACGGCGGGCAACTGCAGAACAGGATACCGTTTATGTTATGTCCACATCCAGTCCACACAAACATGTTCTGAACTAAGTGATGTGACATGCAACAATGTTCACGTTAGTTACAGTGAGTAGGCTAACTAACTATATGACACATGGTGCAGACAATTGTCAAACTAATAAATTGTTGATTTAACAAAAGCAGTTCAAGAACATTCTATGAACTTCCGTTATAAACAATTGCATATGAATCGTGAAATGTTGTAAATAACTACATGTTGTGGGCAAATGACACTGTAACATAACTTACCAAATAATTTTGTAGCCCAATGAACTTTAGTAGTAGAGAAATCAATTAATTAAATTTAATGACTTAATGTAATTAAGCGAATGCAAATATATGGTAAACATCAGTTATTCTAATTTTGTAGATCTTTGTGAATATTCTGTGATTACATGATAGCAACTGATTTCATCATTTCTGTAATTAGTTAAATAACAAAATGTGATTCGTTTTTCACGACGAAAATAAGATGTGCCATCTTATCTTATGCAGATTCATTCATTTCCGTGTCCGGTCGGTCAGCATTTCCAAAAAATAGCAGTTGCGATAGCTTTGTCATTTCCTTCGTGAACATCTTGTGTTGTACATCTGTTGTCCAGGAGGGGGCATACAAGTAGGTGGCTAGCATCTTCATCAGCCCCAAAAAAATGTTCAAATGTTTGTAGAACTTATGGGACTTAACTACGGGGTCATCAGTCCCTAAGCTTACAAACTACTTATGAACTAGCTAAGACTAAGGACGGCACAAATATTCATGCCCGAGGGTGGATTCGAACCCCCGACCTCATCAGCCCCACAGTCGCAAGAGGTGTCTGCACTCGCTGGGAGTCTTCCACATTTCTTCAGGTTGCTCTTCCATCGGGGGACTCCCACTCTTAGGTGGTTGAGGGACCTCCACACAGGGTATTGTAGGTTTGCGCCAGGAGCTATTTCTTCTTTTGGCGATACGTCTGCGGGCAGTGAGCTCTTCCATGTTGCGAGACGATTTGCCTCTGGTGCTCCCTCTAGTGGCGCAGTCCTAGCTAGGAAACTCTTGCGAGATTTAAGGCGGTGTCTTGCTGGCTGGTGACCATACAGAGGATGTCTGTGGTCAGTCTCCTGCTTTTTTTTTTCATAGTCTGCAGCAATGACCTTCCGGATATTGGGTGGGGCTATTCCAACAATTGGATACAATTTCTGCACTGGTGTGGGCTTCAAGCATCCTGAAATGATGCTGTACCGTAGCTGTGGCGAATAACGAAAATAAAATCAGGTCTTCACCGAGCGAAGATAACGAACTGTAAGTTGTGCAAAAATCAATTTTATTCAGAGAGTAGATTCCTTAAATCGGATTATATGTTTCATAGTGGTCATAACATCGTATCTTAACGTGAAACTCTTATAACCAAAGTTCATCGTTTTTCGGGTGTATCTCAACGAAGTATAACGATTTTCAAAAAGGAGAAAATGGCGTTTAGCTAAACGTCTATTACGTCTAATAAAATACTGCGGTTAAAATGATTTTGAGAACCCATTGTTCACGATTATCTTGCAAATGGCCCAGGCGGTTCTAATGACACAGTTGAAGACACAAAAATAAAGTGAATGCAGCAGAAACATTATTCTGAAGATCGTAAGGATTACCTTAAAAATTAACTATTCTATTATGTTTGACGAAACTTTCAGAGCTGTGCAGTGTCTTTCTTTTCTGAGATTGGTTGTTCTACTTTAAATCATTTCTTGAACTATGGGAAGTTTATAAGAATATATTTGCCGAAGTAAAAAGGGAGAATAGCTATGTTCAACTGTTTTGATGGAGATATACAAAATTATCTGCAATTGGCAGATACTTTTTGATAACTTTTTTCAGTCATGGTCGGATTATTGAAATACTCGTGGAAAGCAGATTAGGTACCAACGTTCACATTTTTTCTGAAGAAACCTGGATTCAGATATGTTATATGCAGAGTTGTGGATAGGAAGGGGTCGCTCATCGCAAATAGTTTTTTATTAGACACAATTTTCGGTGATAAGTTACGTGCATTTCCGTCATCGAAATTACCAAGTTTTTATGCACAATCGATGAATGTCAATACTGCGAGCGTGAAGGTAGGGGTGAGAGTTTAAAATAGGGAAAGATTAATTTTTGAAACTCACAACCACCAGCTGCGAACCAAATTCCTAAACATGCAAAAACACTGGAACTGTTATTGCGACTGTTTGACTCGTTTTCTAGGGGATGATATCACACGTTCGCAGCTTTCCTTCCCTGCATATGATTAACAAAACAAATTCATAATAAATGCAAGTTCATGAGAGAAAAGGGTGAACTAACTACTATTTTTGAAAACACGTGAAAGTTCACTTTATGTTGTTTATTTCACAATACTTGAACCCTGTGGCTGATACGTCTGTACGTCGGCACATTTATCAAATAAAATTATAGCTCGAGAGCCCCCAGACAAAATGAATATTTGTCGCGAATTGATTTCACACCACGTGGCTGTCTCAAACACTGTTTATGTTCATGCCTATGCGACGACACGTGTTACATTAACAAATCACAGTCACTTTAATTCAATGCGATGCACACCTTGTTCCACTGGCTAAATATTCACAAACACACAGTAGCACTCGATTTAACTTGGTGCAGTCTACGACGAGCAACCACACGTGGCGATTGCCACAGACAAATCTCAAGTCACCACCTCGAGATCCACATGCCGACTGCTGCAGAGCGACGCCGCCCGGCCAGCCACTCCACGTGCTCTCTGGAGTCCTCACTTCCTGCCCTCGCGCGCGCGCGCCCAAAGCTCAACTGCCGGGGTTTTTTCCCCTACGTCATCAACTTCCCCATGTGAACTGTTCTAACCGATTTGCCAACGTACAGCGCTTAGCCAATACATTTCTAAAACTTTACTTAAAATCAAAATAATTACACTACACATTAAACAAATATTTTCTTACGTTTTTATATTAGTATAAACATCCTTTGTACTGTTTATCATAATCGTGCAATTTCTTATATCACAGATAACTGATTTAACTGAATATTTCAAGGTAAAATACAAAAGATTGATTGAAAATAAAATGAAAAATAGTTAATATATTATTTGTATAAACAAACATTGCCATGCTAGTTGTGTAACTGTCTTGTCTTCGTTGGTAATTTATTACTTTTCATTGTCAATTAAACATATTACGTTAGATGTGACTATATCAGCTAATGTATTGTTTATTTATCAACAGGCTATTTTGTAATGAGGGCCTTAAAGGTTCCTAACTGCATCGTATTACTTCAAATGCCAGTAGTATTACAATATATGTGCACTGCACTGTGCCTGGCACTCGCCATTGTCCCTCTCTCCCCTCACCGGAAACGAACTGTAAAATCCTAAGTTGGAACAAGCCACCAACATCGGCCTGCTCGCTGGCCTCCCGTCAGCTACAAGCACACAGCAAATCTCAACGTGGAGAATTTCTACCTATGGCCTAACTATAAATGTTGTCACCCAACTGTGTACATACATTGCTACCATAATTACCAAGATTAAAATTGTGTAACATTTAGTGCATTGGCATGGTCAATGTTTGCAGTGAACTTCATACTGTTTAATTATCAAATGCTATTAATTACCAGTATTTCTATTGGGCGGTAATCTCACAATACGTAACAGGTTTAACGTCTCAACTGCAGAATTTTTTGTCACTGACTTTTCCCCCCTGTCAGTCATCTGGCCGGGTTGGGGTATCGATGGTATTTCTCCACTTGCCTCGGTCTTTCCACCATTCTTCTTCCACTATTTGGTTCCATACCAGATTCCTCCTCCTTACACTCGTCTTTATTGTATCGATCCATCTTTTCCTCAGTCTTCCTCTTGCCCTCAATCTTGAACTCCATAATTTTTCTAGGTATTCTTCAGTCTCCCATGTACTTCACCTGCCCAAACCATTTTAATGCGTTCTTTTCCATTCTCTCATTCAATTTCTGCACTCTAATTTCCTTCCTAACATCTTCATTTTTCTCTCTGTCTCTCCTCGTCTGCCCTAACATACTTCTCAGGAACTTAATTTAACTGGTTGTATCCTTTTCTCCCCTCTTCTAGTCATAGTCTAAGTCTCTGATCTATATGATACTATGGTTATGGAATAGGTATTGTATAACACCTGCGCATCATTGGCACTTCCCTGCCCCATAGTAACGTCTCACACACTTGTAAAATGCACTGCTTTGTTGTGTTCTTTTACTAAATTCTGCCCCCACATGAGCATTCTCCATTAATACACTTCCCAAATATTTAAAGTTGTCCGCTATTTCAACATCCTGTGCCTTAATATGAATTCGTACCTTGTCTTCTTCGTGCCCTCTCGTTACTACCACGGTCTTGCTTTTCTCGATACTATATTTCGTCGCATAATTCTCGAGCTTATTATTTAGGATGCCTTTTTTTTATGTACCACCTTACTGATTGTTCCCCACACCACAATATCGTCAACAAATAACGACATCGTCGTCTTCTTTCGTCTAAGGGCCGCGTGGAAATGGACGTGCACTCTTAAGGCGCCTTGCTGCGGTGTGTGCGGCTGTTTCCCGTCGGAGGTTCAAGTCCTCCCTCGGGTGTGTGTGTGTGTGTGTGTGTGTGTGTGTGTGTGTATATATATATATATATATATATATATATATATATATATATATATATATATGTGTGTGTGTGTGTGTGTGTGTGTGTGTGTTGTCCTTAGTGTAACTTAGTATAAGTGGTTTGTATGTCTAGGGACCGATGACCATAGCAGCCTGGTACAATAGTGTCACAAACATTTCAACTTTCTCTAAAGTTGTTTTTCAACCTTTTTGAATATGCGACACCCTTCCAAGTAACGATATTCTGGCGAACTCTTTCCAATTAAAATATTATGGCGATGTCCCCCCCCCCCCACCCTCACGAACCGTAACAAATCTATGTTATCTCAAAGTAAATAAATTTAATCTTCTTCCTTTAGCTTCAGCTTTCTTTTAAATTCTTGGACGAAGTTTTCTTGTGTTTGTACTTTTCGGAATGGAACACGTTTTCCTATGTTTACATGATTTCCGGCAAAAAACTATATCAAAAGAAATTTCAGCATTGTTCGTAAATTAACGTTTATTTGTTATTGCAAATCTATTTCGACAATGGAATAGTCATCCTCAGTGCAACATGCGCTATCGAATTGAAACATTCGGGTTTTACATATCAAGCCGCAAGGCATAGATACAAGATGCTTTAGTGTAAATGTGATATATAAGAAAACCAGGCACTCATACCACACATGTTTATTTTATTGTCTACATTTTTTTGAATTCTCAATGCATAGGTAATTTTAAAGTAAGAAAATTATTCATTTCAGTAGTAACTCTTCCATTTTGCTTCATCTGCCTTGTTGATTAAGGTCAAAATTAATCTCTGAAAGGGGAAATGTAATTTTTAATGCCTAGTAAAGAAATTAACAGTCATTAACAATAATATTAGATTTTCTCGTTCAAGAACTACTGGGCGGGTTCTGCGACCATTTGAACCTGTTCTTTCCACAGTAGTAACCACAAGAATTATTTTCCGACATTTCCTCTTCAGAAATTGTTGCGTCTGAATTGAGTAATGTGATCACTCTCACAATCATTTGTACCAGAGTTATGTTCCTGGATTCGTTCTTATCTTGGTTCATTTTCTATGTGTGAATATTATGTAAATTATATTATGTAATTAGTCCATGACGTCTTCAGCCAACGTAAGATATTCGTCGATGCGAATAAATTGATAGATTCACTACTCATTGTCAGGTTTCACACGCAACTCAGTAAACACAATAGAATATTGAAAAATAATGTGCATGTAACTGTTATCCTTGGGTCTTCAGTGAACCCAAGATCTATTTACTCCGTAGCAAACAATGTCACAGTTTACACTACTACGTTTCCTAAAAGACAATTCACTTCCAAGAGAATACATGAAATCTTTGGCACAAGAGTGGCACCATTGCAGAGATAAATGAGATAATGTTTATTCTGGGGTCAAAAATGACGCCAAGATAGTAACTGACGGTTAAGAAAATGTAATCGCTTTACTCAAATTTTCAGTTTGCTCTCTGAAATATTTAGTTGAGTTGCGCTACAAACGATTGTTAGTGTCTGGCGTTTGGCGATAGAATCAGCAGCGGGCCTGCTGAGTCACCGTGGCAGCGTGTAGACTCACTTCTGATTCCATTGGGTCTTCTTACCTCTGCGAACCGTTGTTTCCGCGACCCGCTATGGATTCGTAAGCGCTAAACTTGGAGCGCGCCGGGTGGACGCTTGAGGGGAAAGTGTCGCTCGTTAAACACGCCAGGAACAGCGGCTACCTGTTCCCAGCAGAGGGCGAGGCGCCGCTGTTATAGCATTCCAACACAGGGCCGCGCAGACTGCGGAATTTCACACTCGCCGCGGAAAACGGCACTTCACGGCCAGAGCGAGGAGCGAGTTCCCTGCGACAAGAGGGACTCTCGCCTTACACAAGGCTCCGTCTATATCATACCGCCGCCTGTTTCATGTCTATGCATTTGTCAGGCAGTTCGTCACTCAATTAAAATCTTATAATGACACAGTTAAGTCATTACGGTAAAATAGATTTGATAGCATACACTTCCATAACGTAAAGCTTCATAATTACTTTCGTTACTGTATTTATTAACTTCCAATGATAAATCAGGCAAGTATTTTCAATATACGCCAATGAACGGTAACCGTAGCAAGCAAGGCCATTTGACAGCGACTGTTCCCGTAAATTATGTCTCAACGAGGTAATAAATCCACATTTTAACATAAAAAAGTTGAATAATGAACGAATATTGCAACAGAGACTGAGCATTTTTTAATTATTCAACACTGTTGCTGCACCAGCCGCCACCACCACCATCATGAAATGGAATGAAATGTATCGAATAATAAAAATAATAAAAGGAATCTTATATATATATATATATATATATATATATATATATATATATATATATATATATATATATTTGGAGGGGGTGGGGAGCACGAAATGGACCTACAAGTGTACATTTTCTCACTCGAAGCCACCATAGGATCAGAAAATGCCTGCGCTCCAGGGCATCGGCCAATAAGGATCACTGGAGAACACCAAATTGAAAATGAAATAAAAAGCACTTCGCAGAACCGTCTTAACTATAGCTAGTCTGAACGTCGAGGGAATAACAAAGAACAACCAAGACATAGTTTCTAGCTACTCAAAACACTGTCCATAGACGCACCACATACTAAACACGGTAGCGCAGTTTTGATTAGACTTGGCCTGGCCTTAACTTTCACAGGAAAAACAGCAATAAATGGCATTGAGATTTTAACTATCGAATGCGAAACTTTACAGTAACATCCTCTGACAATGTTGTCAAAATTAAAGGATATTTTGTTAGTGCCCACCTACATATGGAGACATGACCATCATAATAAAAGAAGAGAAATAACTCGAAAACGAAAAGATTTAGGTGTTTCTTTTTCCCGCACGCTCTTAGCGAATGGGACGGTAGAGAAATATTATAAAAGCGGTTCTACGAATCCTCTGTCATGCACTTCAACATGATTTGCAGAGTATTTATATAGATCCATATGTAGAAAAAGTGTTACTGAAATAACAATAGGCATGGAATAACTGAGGAAGGTGGAGTATTTTAAAGTACCATACCTTGGAAGCTCAGTACTGAAGAATGGAAGAGGCAGAATGAAATAAGCGTTTGAGTCAGAAAGATGTATAGATTGAAGAAGGAGAGGATCAGAGAATTAGTAGAGGAGGAACTATTATAGGATAGGATAGAGAAATCAAGGCTTCGGTGTCTGGGAAACACTAAATGAATGGAGAGAAAATCGCACTCAGAAAGACATACGAAATTTAAAAAAAAAGGGGGGGGGGAGGCTATGAAGAACACAAAGCGACAGATGGTTCAGAGGAGCGGAAGACTGCGTTCAGAATGAAGGAGAACACTGAAGAGCTGGAGGGAAAACAGAAGTCGACGAATAAGCCTTTATTCCAAGCTACGCAAGATGATGGTGACACGGCTTGATAATCTCTAAGGAGGTATAAATAGATAATATGTAAATAAGTAAACAGAGTTCATTTTAAAAATAACAGCTTCATAAGCGATATCGTTTAATAAATTTACAGTGATGTATATGCATAGATAAGTTGATGAAATTTGAATTTATTGTCACGAAGTGTAAAATGTAATTTTCCCTTTATTTTTCTGCAAATTTTGTCTATGGAGGTTTAAGTGACTACTCTTCAAGGATCTTTCTGGCCCTACAATATAAAATCGGGTTTTCGGTGTCTTGAACTTTTTGTTTCGGGTTTTCTGGGGCAACAAAAATTTCACATTCGATATTTCGCGTGATTATTGACTGAAATGAAAAGTTTACAATATCGTCCCAATGTACTAATTAACATGATAATTAGAAACTGTGTGCTCCTCTTTCAGCTGATGGTATTCAAATATTACGTTTTTTATTATCAATTACTGGAAAATGATAGTACTTAGACACTTTAAATAATCGTGATAGATAATTTCACATTTTTTCTTGTTGGCGTGTTCCCTTCCTTGCCACCACATAACGATAAAAAGGAAAAAGTTTATTGCTCAGTGCTTTTTCGATGTTCATACGGTGGCCGGCCACGGTGGCCGAGGAGACTGAGGCGCGCAAGTCACGGTCTGCACGGCCACTACGGTCGGGGGTTCGAATCCCCCCTCGGGCATGGAGCTTTGTGCCGTCCTTAGTATTAGCTACTTCATAAGTAGTTTGTAAGTTTAGGGACTGATAACCCCGTAGTTAAGTCCCATAAGCTATACAAACATTTGAACATTTTTTTCATACGGTGAAACTTCAGCATCTTCCATGACGTTTTATTTTATTACTTTTTCACTACTAACTGTATTCACAACGGTCTTTGCGGACAGTATGTATACAGAATATCACTGAAAGTATCTGGACAATTACATCACTGCTGAGTAGATATTTCAGGAGATATGCAAGACGTCTGGATAGGTCAAAACCTACCTTCTTCTTAAACCGGCTTGCAGTAAAACTCAGCATCAGGCGTGGCATTTTACTTTACATTATTACTTCTTTCTTACTAATGCTATACCCAACTAATTTGCCACATAACATTGTCTACATATAAAAGTGAATGTACCTTTACAGTTATATCATTGTACATCAAATATTTCAGGAGATATGACCTCATAAACAATTCGTGCTTTTTCTGGACATGGGGCGCAAATATACGCACCCTTTTACCATTCAATGTTTCATAATGAGAGCACTTGACGATTTCAAACAAAGTTGAATTTTCTTGTTTACATACTAAGAATACTTTACTAGAATAACGGAATTAGAGCATGTCACATGTATTAGATATGATATGTGTTCTTTCTGACATCTCCGTCAGAAGACACCATATGTATAATCGCATGTATGACTCCTACAGGCAAATGACACTTTCTCTGCGAATGCACGAATATGCCTGATCCCTTGCAGGAATGCAACTAAAGCTGCAAGGAAGAGGGACTAATGGGAAGGTGTCACTAAATCTTAGTGTGCAATAAGTTGAGAATTTTGTCAGGTTGGGAAATGTGTGTGGATAACCTCATTGGTTTGTCAGCGCGGCACCTCAGCGCGTTTGTAAACTAAGCCATGAGCTAAACGATCGACATAGAGCAAACACGATCCTACGACCCCAAAGGCCAAACTACTCGAAATAAATAATTAGCGATGCGTTAAACCCGGGTTCGTCATTGAATTTATTTCAATGCCATGTAACAGTGGAGAAGTTTGAGTATTCCGAATTCATTATTATGAATGTCGCATCGGATTTGGAATGACGTATGGCCTGCGATATCTTTTGTTTCCTTTTCTTAATTTATTTCTGACAGAGCGGTGTATGTGTCCGCGTCGACTGGGATTTTGTACTGATAAATGTATGTTTCCCCCAATTCCCGAGACACGGTTACTAGCATCTGTTAAGTGCACATAATTTCCGCAGATCATAAGTACTGAAAACGGTCTGGAAACGTGTTTCATTTGCAGTACTAATTTTTCAGTGTAAGTGAGGCAGTGTGACAGGCTCGGTAACTGATTTACGCAGGGAAGGCAAGGGGCATAATTAAGCACAACACGGTCTCTCCGGAAACGACAAATTACGCTTTGGCGTCCATTTGTCGTCATTTACGTCACACCAGAAATTGTTAGTTATCCAACGAGCATCGGATTTCTGTCGGCACGCGCGCGCTGGGTGACGCAGTTCATTAATATTGCAAATCCGATAACGGCCGGCAAACGAGCCGTATCAGCGACCGGTTCGCCGACCACCAGCACGGGGCTGTCGTGTGAATCCGGCGAGGAAGGTGTATTCCCTCGGCTTCAGATAGCGCTCCAACACACCACCCATCGCACACCGTGCGAATAGAGATTGCGGGTAAACGCCGGGAAATGCTGAACAAAGGGGTAAACGCTGACGGAAATTTTAGAGCCCATCGCTGCCATTGCGTCATCAACGTTTTTGCCAGACATGATTGCTATTAACTATGTGATGATTGTATTTCAATAACACCGCCAGAGAGACTTCTCTGGTGACTCGATGAACACATTCTGTTGTATTAAAACATTATACAGTAATTGTTTATGTATATCTATAAAAATCTTATATATATATATATATATATATATATATTATGTTTCATATTGCCGCGAGAGATTACGTATACCAACTGCCGGCGTGGCGCAGGGGATAGCGTCACGGACTGCGGTGCTGAAGGTCGCCGGTTCAACCCGTCCACCGGCAAAACTGTATTTCTTTGTAATTAACATTTCCAAAATGTTCTACATCTTTCTTATGTTCACTTGTAAATTCTACTTGTTTCTTATGTTAACTGTTCTTCTAATTTCTGGTACATTCTGTCTGTGTATAAATAGCAGAGCACTCTGCCCGTGAGGCAGTTAGTGCTGCGTGTATCTTAAGTTCGTAATAAACCAGCTTTCAGTATAAGTGATATGTTCAGTTGGCTTCGAAGTCAAGCCTGCTTCCATTTCAACGCGACAATATGGACTCCAAGACGGCTGGGAAAGCTTCAGTTCATTGGGTGATCCTGTGTAGTTTGATAGTGATCGGATCAAGTTATTTATTGATCTGAAGAATATAACCTAGCGATCTCCATATAACCTGGATGTTAAACTACAGAATTCTGAGCGTGCCAGCCAAAGATGTTCATATTCTGTTTCTTGACTAAGTACAACGTGGCTGCTATGAAGTATTACAAGATAATGAAAAGGAAATATGTTTCGATTCCATAATCACACGAGTCTGTTACTTCGCACATTGATATAAATTTCAAATCCAAAGGTAATCTAGCAATTATTTGTCACTTATTGACTGATGGAAATTCGTTTGACTAATTACAACTTGGCGGACAATGCAAAATCGTGTGCAAAACATATTAATGTGCAGGCACGGTATATTTCTATATGTTCAGACACCAGAGTTATACACCTAGGTTACATAGAGATCACTGATGTAACCCGAAAGTGCGACAATAATTACTCTTTGGGAAAGCTATTTACTCTTTGACTTTTCAACTCTACCATATTTAAGAAAATGTTTTTAATGGTTGCTATGTTTACGTCAGTGGTTCACAAACTGTGGGTTGTGAGCCACTGATGGGTCTTGGAGTCTCTTCAGGTGGGTCGCCGGACGACTTGTAAATACCTTACGTCAAAGCTTCTTCACCAGAAAAGTCATGAAAAAGAAACCAATGCGGCTAATAATGTATACAGGGTAATACGAGAAAAATACAGTCGTAGCGTTCGTTCGTAAGTATGATTTGCCAACGCCGCATCCTCTACGAGACAAGTCTCGTATGAGTAACGTTAAATTATTCTTTCTGTGACTGCTTGTTGTTTAGCGTATGTACCCGTGTTTATAGTGTTTCTTTATTTTATCCTATGTTTGTAATTTGTGTTTATTTCAATATGGGCGTGTTGATTAAGACTGCATCGTTCCATATTTTGTGAGGTGACTATCGGGTGTATAAATTAAGACTGCATCGTTCCATATTTTGTGAGGTGACTATCGGGTGTATAAAAGTAGAATTTCTAAAGAACCATCGCTACCCCCCCCCCCTCAAAAACAAAAAAAAGTTCAAATGTTTGTAAATCTATCGGACCAAACTGCGTGGTCATCAGTCCGTAGCTTGCAAACTACTTAAACTAAGGTAAACTAACCTAAGGGCAACTCATGCTCTAGGGAGGACTAGAACCTCCGACGGCGAGCAACCGCACGCTCCGCAGCGAGGCGACTTAGAGCGCTCAGCTACTCGACCGCGGCCCATCGCTACTCACAATATTGTCCTTTTCACCAGTTTTTAAAGTCTTACACAGCAAAGCATTTCCATTCAATAATCACTTCAGTTGCAAATTACATGTATTTTTTTATATTATAGGTACAGAGTGACAATTGTTGAATTATATAAAATAAAATCGTCATAACTTCTGAACAATTTACGTTAGGACGTTCAAACTTCAAGGGTGGCTGTGAGGTAAGATGTGCATTAGTATGTTGTTTATCGTCGAAACCCACTTTCATTTGTATGGCTTCCTCAATGAGAAAACTGGTGTATCTTGGGCACGGATAATCCGCGTTTCGCGATCGGGAAGTCTCTTCACCTTCAGTGATGTTCAATGCACAGTTACGGAACACTGGGTGCGATATTCCTTGATGGAGTTAGACCACCAAATACCAAATAGTACGTAAAGATGTTGGAAAATTCCTTTTCGTGAGGCTGCATTAAAGACAAGGTGGACAGCAAAAACCCCAAACGCATTGCTGAAATGAAAATAGCTATTAAGGTCATCGACAGTATCGACGTTCCGACACTTCAGCGGGTCACGCACAATTTCGTTACTCGTCTGTGCCACATCATCGCCACGGAAGGCAGGCATATCGAACCTGTCATTACCTAAATTTCAGTAGTGACGTTTACATAAAGTGTGTGCCCACCTCAGTTTGTAACTAATTTACGTTTTGTTTCACTTAGTTCAATAATGGTCACCTCGGTCGCATATATTTTTTCAGAAAGATAGTGTGTCCCGCTACAAAAAATATTGGGAAGCTCTGATCTAAGTAATATGACTACCTTTCTTATATGATCCTCAGCGTGTCTAATATTTACATACTAATATCACAGTCTAATGTATACGTAAAAGATTGCATCTGGCAGTTGGAATAACAGTAGCGCCTCTAGCGAAGAAAGAGCCAACTACATGCGACACTATCAATGCACAGTCCAACACCATCACTCACGGAAGCAACAACAGCGCTCCATGCACCAAAGCTGCAGTAACATAATAATGCCATGATACAAACGGAGAAGCTGCTATTTTAATGCGGTTATTTAGATATTCTTTAGCAATGGAAGAAGAATAAGTCGTCGACTGACTGAATTTTAGAACTCATTGGAACCACACGGAATGCCACCGCACGTGTTATAATTGAAGGTTGGACCACTGTTGATGGTCATTGGCAACTTAATCGCACCAAAGTTGTGCAGTGGAAGCACACTGACCATCAAAAATTCAGACCAAATTTAATCAAGACAACTATCATCGGTGGCGGATTCAAAGTCGAAGACTTACTGATTCCACGAATACCGATGATTTCCAACTATTTACAAGTCGATTTCAGCGGCTCCAATTCCCTTTGAGTCTTACCTTCACTGTTGTTGAGGTCTTGATTCCGGAGAATGGTTTGATGCAGCTCTCCACCCTACTCTATCCTGAGCAAGCCTCTTTATCTCCACATAATAACGTCAACCTACATTCATTTGAATTTGCTTACTATATTCATCTCTTGGTCTCCCTCTGCGGTTTTTACCCCACACACTTCCCTCCAATGCTAAATTCACAATTCCTTGCTGTCTAAGAATGTGCCCTACCAATTGATCCCTTCTTTTAGTTAAGGTATGCCAAAAATTCCTTTTCTCCGCAATTCTGTTCAGTACCTCCTCATTACTTACTCTATCCACCCACCTAATCTTCATCATTCTTCTGTAATACCACATTTCAAAAGCCTCTATCCTCTTTCTGTCCGCACTGTTTATCGTCCACGTTTCACTCCCATACAAGGCAACACTCCACACAAATGCCTTCAGAATGGACTTCCTTATGCTTAAATTAATATTCGATGTTAACAAATTTCTCTTTTTCAAAAACTCTTTTCTTGTCACTGCCATTCTGAATTTTATATCCTCTGTACTGCGACAATCATATGTTATTTTACTGCCCAAGTAACAAAACTAATTTACCACCTATATTGATTCGTTAACTAATTCAGTTTCTTCAGCATCGTCTGATTTTCTAAGACGGCATTCCATTGCCCTTGTTTTGCTCTTGTTAATGTTCACCTTATATGCTCCTTTCAACACACTGTCCATTCCGTACAATAGCTCCTCCAGGTCCTTTGCTGTCTCTGACAGAATTACAATGTCATCAGCAACACGTAAGGTTGTTATTTCTTAGCCGTGAACTTTAATTCCTTCTCCAAATTTCTCCTTGCTTATCTTTATAGCTTTCACATTGTACAAATTGAATAACATTGGGGAAAGGCTACAATCCTGTCTTACACCCTTCACAACCTCTGCATCCCTTTCCTGCCCTCCAACTCAAATAACTGCTGTCTGGGTTTTGTACAACTTGTAATAACCTTCCGTTCCCTATATTTACTCCTGCTGATTTCCCAATTTGAAAGAGTGTATTCCAATCAACATCGTCAAAAGCTTTCTCCAAATCTAAAAAAGCTAGAAATGAAGGTTCGCGTTGCCTTAATCTATCTTCGAAGATAAGCCGTAAAGTGAGGATTGCTTTCCGTGTTTCTGCATTTCTCCTGAATCCCCAAGCTCGGCTTCGACTAGCTTTTTCGTCCTTCTGTAAATAATTCGTGTTAAAATTTTGCAACCATGACTCATTGAACTCATGGTTCTGTAATTTCAGTACTACTATCAATAAAGCACTAGGCCATCGTTGACTATTGCTGTCTTAAATTTGGACGATTCACGCTTTTCCTGCGGCTAGTTGTATGTGACTTAATCACGAGTTGGCACACCAAAAAATGTATACCTTTTACTCTAAATGGAAATTTCAAAAACCATTGTCTATCCGCCGGCCGTAAGATGAATTAATGAAAGAAATATAATTTCCAATTTGCCTTAAATACAACTTATTTTTACGTAGGCGTAACAAGGCGGTGTATTTAAAGATATGTTTGCTGAAACTTCGCATAACGGCTGAAGGAAAAAGAAAACGATTCTGGAAAAAGAGAAATTTCTTGTCATCTAACCTTTAGATTAGGAAGTCCTTTCTGAAAGCATTTGTCAGGAGTTAATATTTCACGGGAGTAAAAAGTTGACGATAAGGAGTTCAGACAAAAGTATGATAGATCCTTTTTAAATGTGGTGCTACAAACGAGTGTTGCAGATTAGAGGAGGCAGTGGCGCAGTAGGGGGGGGGGGTTAATGGGGTTGAAGCCCTCCCCCCGGCACCTTCCAAAGATTTTTCAATTTTATTATTTTTTATTGTTTTCATTTTTTATTTTATTAAACAGGTAAGCACAGGAAATTTATAATAGTACCACGTAATAAATCACAACGTAACTATAATTTGTCAAGCACAAGTGGACGTGACAAATGATCGCCAACGTGATGCCGCCACTGCGAACGTGTACTGCCGTTACTGTGAGCGGTTTTAATGCCGCCGCGACCAGCTTCGATGCTGCCGCTACTGTTACTGCTTGCTATGCTGAAATTACCAGCCGACATGTAAATAACTTTTCCTTTTGCTAGTAACATAGAAGATGCTTAATTATTTTTACGAGCTGATAGTATACACCTCCTTTCCACCACAGTGCTCCTCTTCCACTTTCAAATTAAGGCGAGCCTACTCATTTTAACTTGGTGTATCCATCTTGATTAGATTGATGTTGGAACGACGGCGTTGTATTATTGTAACAAATGAAAAATCTTCAGTCGTTATTTTTGGACTTTTAATGATTAGTTTCGAGAATACATTATTCTCTTATTTAGACCCTTTAAGAATCCGTGTAGTAATGCAAAACTAGCCTTCCATTACATGTATTACATAACAATCTCTCACATCAAGATGTAGCCGACAACTCGGCTTCATCTTGACGTCAGAGGTTGTTATGCAATGCATATAATGGAAGGCTAGTTTTGCATTACTGCACGGATTCTTAAAGGGTCTAAAGAAGAGAACAATGTATTCTCGAAATTAGTAATTCAAAGTCCAAAAATAACGACTGATGGTTTTTCATTTGTTACAATGCTCATTTTATTTCTTGTGCAATTGTTTCCGTAGTATAATTGGTTAACTTATACAAGGTGTAAAAATAAGTCATAGATTAATAAATTCAATAAGCTTTATTTTTAAAAAATGAGCCCCCCAGAACCAAATCCAGGCAGCGCCACTGAAGGGGGTACTGAACAAAATTGGAGAGAAAAGAAATTTTTATCATTTATTGCTTAAAAGAAGGGATCGTTTGGTACGGCACGTTCTGAGACATGAAGGAATCATCAGCTTAGCGTTGGAGGGAAGTGGGGTGGCTGTAAGTTACAGAGTGAGATCAAGGGACGAATACATTAAGCAGGTTCAAACTGTTTCAAGTTGCCGTTGTTATTCAGCCACGGAGAGGCTTCCACAGTAGAGTTGCGCATAATAGTTCGCGATCGGGAGAGCTCACTTTAGGTCGCGGCAGCCGCGAACTAGTTCGTTCTTTTAGTTCGTCCGCTCCCAGTGACGGCTGAGCGGCGTGGTCTGCGCATGCAGGTGGAGGCAGAAGTTCCCCCTCCTAGCTGCTTCATGCGCTCGCTGCACGCAAACCAAAAGAAACAGTTTGTGGATAATTTCTCGCGTTTAAGTTTAGAGTTATCGCTATATCTTGGCATTATGGAATTTATTAGTCAGATATTGCAGAGTGCAGAATACTTCGAAACAGAAATTTTGTAGCACTGCACAATGTAATCTAGCAGGCAGACGCTCACCTCGAAATGACTCAGCAGCAGAAGGCAAACACGTGTTTTTTAATTCTGCTGCGCGCCCTCTTGCTATTGCCCGTCGGTCTTCGGAAAAGAATCCAACAAACTAAGAAGCGAGAAACGTTTGGCATAATATTCGCGACCGATAACGCATGTTTTAGTTCGCGACCGATTGTACATATTTTAGTTCGCGACCGGTCGCGCAGATTTTAGTTCGCGACCAATCGCGCATATTTAGTTCGCAGCTTGGCCGCGAAGTAGGGCGCTCTTTTTAGGTTGTCCGCTCTTTTTGGCTTTTGCTACCGCTACTAAAAGAACTCTTTTTTTTTTTTTTTTTTTTTTTTGTTATGACAACATTTCTATATAATGATCAGTGTTGCCCAAGCGTGTGCTATTACCCGTATTTTTGGGCAATTAGACATCAAATACTTAAGCAAATAAATCAGTCATTAAAAAACTTCCTGACAGATTTCGCGGGCAAGCGCTCTACCGACCCCTTTTTTTTTTTTTATCTGGTAGACCTATGGTTCGCGGTCGTTCGTTCATTATGTTCTTGGTTGTTCGTTGAATGGCTGGCTCAACTTTTTCTTTTTTTTTTACAGAGGGCGTTCAGCTCCCTGACCGGGCGCGCTGAGCCATGGGCCCGGATGCACTGAGCTATCCCGACACGACTCACGATGCCGCCTCACAACTTTACTTCGCCGACCGCGGTGGCCGAGGGGACTAAGGCGCTCCAGTCACGGTTTGCACGGCCACTACGGTCGGGGGTTCGAATCCCCCTTCGGGCATGGATATTTGTGCAGTCCTAGTTTGTAAGTAGTTCACAAGTAGTTTGTATGTTTAGGGACTGATGACCCCGTAGTTAAGTCCCATAGACTATACAAACATTTGAAACATTTGAACTTTACTTCCGCCAGTACCTCGCCTCCTACTTTCCAAACTTCACAGAAGCTCTCCTCCCAAAAGATGCAAGACTAGCACTCCTGTAAGAAAGGATATGGTGGAAAGATGGCTTAGCCACAGCCTAAGGGATGTTTCCAGAATGAAACTTTTCATTCTGCAGCGGAGTGTGCGCTGATATGAAACTTTCATATCACCGCACACTCCGCTGTAGAGTGAAAAGATTCATTCTGAAACTGGTTATTAACAGCTGCGTCTAAGCTTGAGATGACGGTAACTGGCAGAATGAAATCACGCGATTCTGCGCGCTTTCGCGTCCTCTCGCTGTTCCCCGCGTCTTCGGAAAAGGAGAGAACGAACTAAGAGGCGAGGGATCTGCGAACTAGTTCGCGTAGATCGCCTGTGGGAGCGCTCTTCCGAACTAGTTCGTTCGCGAACTACAAAGGACTATTGCACAGGACAGGGTACGGCGAGGAGCAGACCAGTCGTCGAACTGCACAAGTTGCCAAGGCTATAAATTGTACTCGAGTGTTTAATCACCAGATAACCTCCAAGTACACTTGCAGACCTGGAGTGTCTTTGTGTGTGCTGCACTATTTTTTTGTCAGATAGTGCAAACTCCAAGCTGCGGCGGTCTCTCGTCATACTGTGTATGTAAATCCCCCCACCGAATTGAATCAGTGGCCTATATACGACAGATTGCGTGCCTCATCAGTAACGCAGAGTTGGAGGCGCTCCCGACGTGTGGAGCTGTTAGCAGTGGTTAACATTTCAGACTGCCAGGGGCCCAAGTTGCACGAGCCTCGCTGCTCATTAAAGTGGCAGCACAGCACGGCGCCGCTGAGACTCTGCAAACACGACGGGCCCCGCGGGCTCGTCGTAATCCAATGAACGCGATGCGATTTAGACTTTTAAACGCGTCCGCACACGGCGCAGGGTGTGGAACGCGGGTGCCCCTCACTCCGGCGGTAATCTAATGGCAGTAATCCCGCCAGATCTGCTCCCGGGGGAGCGGCGCCCCTGCCTGATCGATGTGCCAGTCATTATCGGCAAGTGGGCGAGCAAGGGGGCTCCTAATGTAACCCACATACCAAATAAAGCAGAAGCAGGGGACGTCGCAGCCTATTAAAGTGTGCTTCTGCCCGCATTACACACTCCGCTTGCTCCTAAGATGCCAACCATATTACTGATGCAGCAGGGGATTTACATATACACCGCCGGGAGAAAGATGCCCTCACCCTCAACGAGTTTGTCAAGTGCCACCAGCTTATAATACACTCCAGAAATCTTTATATTTATAACAGTGTTCGTATGTTTGTGTCCACGTGTTGCATACAAATCTATAGCTTTATGAAATTTTGCACACATAAGCCGGCCGTGGTGGCCGAGGGGACTGAGGCGCTTCAGTCACGGTCTGCACGGCCACTACGGTCGGGGGTTCGAATCCCCCCTCGAGCGTGGATATTTGTGCCGTCCTAGTTCGTAAGTAGTTCATAAGTAGTTTGTAAGTTTAGGGACTGATGACTCCGTAGTTAAGTCCCATAAGCCTTACAAATATTTGAACATTTGAACATTTGATTTGCACACATAAGCTGTGGGATCCTTATCAGGTAGTTTTGACGGAGGACATTGAAAGAGTCCAGAGAAGGGCAGCTCGTTTCGTATTGTCACGATATAGGGGAGACAGCGTTACGGAAATGATACAGGATCCTCCGAATGCAAAAATAAATACTTGACTTCCACTTACATAGGTAGAAATGACTATCAGAATAAAATACGAGAAATCAGAGCTCGAACGGAGAGATTCAGGTGTTCTTTCTTCCCCTGCGCTATTCGAGAATGGAATGGGAGATAAATAGTATAATGGTGGTCTGACGAACCCTCTGCCAGGCACTTAAATGTGATTTGCAGAGTATCCCATGTAGAAGTAGTTGTAGAATCCACGAGAACGGTCTCCGAGAGTGTAAGGATCAGGTAAAACTCACAGTTCACGAGATGTGACGTCATAAACAATGAGATGCGAGAAAAACTGCTCCATTATGCGACATTGTTGCACATTTACTCCTAAATCACTGGAACGATTTCAACCAAATTTGGTACACATCTTCCTTACCGTGAGGTACCAATTCTGTAATGGTAAGAAGCACATACAACACATGGTTCAGGAGATATAACGTCATAAACAACTGGGAAAAAAAACTGCCACATAATACGACGAAACTTTATGGATATAGTATATGAGAACGAGGTTACTTAGCGACTTGTAACAAAGTTGAAACATAATTTCCAACCTTTATTCAACTGTTTCTCGCTGACAACCATAGCAAAATTATGAACGGAAATAAGGTTTCTCGCTTACTAATTTTCCGCTGTTCATGGACTAAAACTACGGCATTCGGTACGACGTTACAATTTATAATTTCTACACTACAACTTGTAGCCGAAGAAAAATTTTACAGACAGTATACACACATATAGTTAAATGTACCTACTACGTAGTTTATGAGATATGAGCACATAAACAGTAACGTTCATGGAAAACCACCCCATCACGCACCAAGTTCTAATCTATTACTTCTTTACTACTAATTGTTTCCCCCAGGAGATTTTACAGACATACAGCACTTATACAAATGAATGTATACCTGAAAAATTATACAATTGTACAACATATAATTCAATAAATATGTTATTTGTATTTTGACTACTATCTTTCTTTGTTTGGATGAAAAGTACTAGCTCAGGGCAATAAATAAATACCAGGGCAACGCCGGGTTTTCAGCTAGTAAAAAATAAATACCATATTAACTGATTCGTCCGTCGGTTCTTGGTAGAACAAATTCATTATGAAAATAAAAATACATGATTTTGTCTTTTTTCTACAGGTTTGTTTATTTTGTTAATCGATTTTCGGCTTCTTAGGCCGTCATCAGACATTTAGTGAAGTTTAGTCAAAGAACGTGCGTTGTCAACAAACCAGAACAGATGTTACATGAAGAAACATAAATTATCTTCTTTGATGGAGCAGTTACAGCGTAAATAGATATTTAAATGAAATTACTAGTACATCGAAAGGGAACATAGATACTATACATCGCGTAACACAACAAACATAACAAATTCCTTCAACAATGACTACACTGAATGAAATAAAATTTCACTGTTTGTTATGTTCAGATAGGTACTAGGGGCCGAAATAATTACTTTCATGGACATTAGAAATAACACGATGTCACTATAACAATTCTGGTAGTGTTATTTATAGGAGTTTTATGGTTTCCTCTCATAATAAATCTTCAAAAATATTGAAAAAGTTGTAGAGACACCTGAAGACGGCAGCTAGACAGTTGAAACTAGTTATACAACAATAAGAAAATTACAACAAAGCGACCTTTGGCACCATTTTCACTGTGTGTCCTGTCCTGTTGCCTAGTAGGCACAGGGTCCGCCACAGATCTTGATAACTTGTTCCTCGTGTGATGGCCTCGAGTCATGGGCGAGAATGCCGTCGTGTGGGGAACCATCACCACTGCATTGATGTGGTGGCAACGTTCAACTGTGGTGGCTGGCATTGTGTCACAGCGCTGCAGCCGTCGTTTCGCAGTTTCTCCCACATTTTCTATTGGCGAAAGTCATGATCTGGTGGGCCAGGGAAAAAGCTGACATCCTGTGAGACCGAGGAAGCACCTGTTCGTGCAGCATAATGTGGTCGTGCATTGTCTCGCTGAAATGGGGAGTTTGGGATGTCGAGCGGCAAGCGGTTCTAGGTGCCTTGTCAGGGACTGCGCGGCTGTTCCCACCGGACGTTCGATCCTCCCCCGGGTATCAGTATATATATATATATATATATATATATATATATATATATATATATATATATATATATATGTGTGTGTGTGTGTGTGTGTGTGTGTGTGTGTGTGTGTGTGTGTGTGTGTGTGTGTTATCCTTAGGTTAGTTTATTGTACACTGACCATTAAAATTGCAGATGAAATGCAGAAGAAATGCAGATGATAAACGGGTATTCATTGGACAAATATATTATACTAGAACTGAGATGTGATTACATTTTCACGCAATTTGGATGCATAGATCCTGAGAAATCAGTACCCAGATCACCTCTGGCCATAATAACGGCCTTGATACGCCTGGGCATTGAGTCAAACAGAGCTTGGATGGCGTGTACAGGTACAGATGCCCATGCAGCTTCAACACGATACCACAATTCATCAAGAGTAGTGACTGGCATATTGTGACGAGCCAGTTGCTCGGCCACCATTGACCAGACGTTTTCAATTGGTGAGAGATCTGGAAAATGTTCTGGCCAGGACAGCAATCGAGTAGGGCTTCGCAGGGATTGAATGAGGGGTAGAGCCACGGGTCGTAACACATCTGAACTTTAACGACCACTGTTAAAAGTGCCGTCGTTGCGAACAAGGGGTGACCGAGACGTGTTACCAATGGCACCCCATACCATCACACCTGGTGATACGCCAGTATGGCGATGAAGAAACGCAACCTGGATTCATCCGAAAAAATGACGTTTTGTCATTCGTGCAGCCAGGTTCGTCGTTGCGTACTCCATCGCAGGCGCTCCTGTCTGTGATGCAGCCATGGTCTCTGAGCTGATAGTCCAAGCTGCTACAAACGTCGTCGAACTGCTCGTGCAGATGGTTGTTGTCTTGCAAATATCCCCATCTGTTGACTCAAGGATCGAGACGTAGCTGCACGATCCGTTACAGCAATGCGGATAAGATGCCTGTCATCTTGACTGCTAGTGATACGAGGCTGTTAGGATCCAGCACGACGTTCCGTATTGTCCTCCTGAACCCACCGATTCCATATTCTGTTAACAGTCATTGGATCGCGACGAACGCGACCAGCAATGTCGCGATACGGAAAACTGCAATAGCGATAGGCTACAATCCGACCTTTATCAAAGTTGGAAACGTGATGGCACGCATTTCTCCTTCTTACACGAGGCATCATAACAACGTTTCACCAGGGCAACGCCGGTCAACTCCTGTTTGTATATGAGAAATCGGTTGGAAACTTTCCTCATGTCAGCACGTTCTAGGTGTCGCCACCGGAGCCAACCTTGTATGAATGTTCTGAAAAGCTAATCATTTGCATATCACAGCATCTTCTTCCTGTCGGTTAAATTTCGCGTCTGTAGCACGCCATCTTCGTGGTGTATCAATTTTAATGGTCAGGAGTTTTGCTTCTGCGATGCGACGTGGTGTACAGCATCTGATCTTGCCAGCAAGATCACCAGATCTCTCAGACATGATGAAACAGGAAATTATTCGTTCTTCAGGTGTAGCATTTCTGGCTTACAGCCATCATATTAAGAAAGTGGTAGGCTTTCAAAGAGAGCAGAAGCATACGGTATGCAGGTGTACCAGCGAAATATGGCCATGTGTGTGCCATTACCATGGGAAAAGCTGCCACAAGTTTCGGAGCCTTACTATGACTGGCTGGTGCAGTTAGAGACTACGCGCCAAAACTAGATCGTATTATTAATTATACTTAATAAACCCCCATTAAAATATGTTCGACTCTAAAGGAAATATCTATCATCAGCCGACTTGTGCGGGGAAGTGCACAGACGGAGAAAGCAGTCATTCACTTTGGTTTCAGTCACGATGAGCATACATGTTGTCTTGTGTTGTTTTGTGTTTGTTTTGGATTTATGTCAAAGGCAGTGTTAAACGTGCAGTTTCTCTTTTCTGGAAAATTAAAATAATAATAACAATAAATATAATTTTAAAAAATCGGCATCCCAAGAAAAAGTAATTAAGACGTATACATTGAACATCTTCATTAAACTAACCTTACAGCCTCAATGCATCAAGAATATACGATCTGTGCCCCGTCTTCTTTGTATGCACAACTAACTTATCGTAAGAACAACATACACACCCATGCCCGAGGAAGGACTCGAACCTCCGACGGCTATTCTGCCGCGGTCTTCGATATTCTCTTAATTCATATTTTGTATATTCCATTCTGTGGTGCTGTAAATCTTCTTCACTTTCAGTGAGGGTAACAAAGTCACCATCAAGTCTGATCATTGAGTTCAGGTTGGTGAACGAACTTTTTTCTAGAACTTTTCAGTGTTCACTTTGAAACAGTAGAAGACCTAGGAAGCCTCAACCGAAAATTGGTTCAAGTTGTTTAGTGGTAACACTAGAGAGGTTCAGTGATTTATAGCAAAAATTGTAAAGTCCGCCCGTCGTACAGGGTATGCAAAACCCACTGCGGAACTGCAAACAACGGAAGGAGCCGCTCGGAGCAATGCCGTATAATCCCTTTATAGTCGTTTGCATGTTTTTAATACTTTTCTGACACACATTTTCGATCCGTCAGTACGTTTCAAATCCGCGGACAATCCGCCGCAGAGCGAAGGTACATTCTGCACTGATCGTGACAATACCGAGTGCATATTTAAGCACTTATTTCGTTTTTCACTTTTTTCAGCTTTCAGTCTCAAGACTTGCCTGATGGGTATCTCCAGGAATCTGTCTCCCCTGTTCCGACACCTTCGTCTCAGAACTGTACCGGCACCCTACGTCCTCACTATTTTCTGTGTGTGTTCCAATATCTTGTCTCCGCCTCCAGTTTTTAAACATCTACAGTTCACTCCAGTATCATCCTGTCGCTTATCAGTGTTCCTTTCTTCGCGGACTGTGCGGTGGACCTTTTCTATCTGACATTCAACATTATTCCGTATCTTTCCTGAGTCTCAAACGCTTCGATTATAGTCCCTTCCGGTTTTCCCACTACCCATGGTTCACTACCATACAATTCTGTGCCCCAAACGTACATTTTCAAAGATTTCTTTCTTAAATTCAGGCCTGTGTTAGATACTAGTAGATTTCGATTGGCCATCCTTGGACATCTCTTTGGTTATGCTAGTCTACTTTTTACGTCCTCTTTTCTTTGTCCATCATGGTCTATTTCGCTTCCATAATTTCGTCTACTTCGCGATTCCCTATTTTGATATTAAATTGCTAGCTACTATCATTTCAGCTACTTCTCATTACCTTTGTCTTTCTTCGATGTTCTCTCAGTCCTTATTTTGTTTATTCCATTCTACGGATGCTGTATATCTTCTTCACTTGCAATGAGGGTAGAATGTAGCCATCAAATCTGATCATTTATATCTTTTCACCCTGCAAATTTATCTCAATTTATCTAAACCTTAGACTCTTATGACTTTCACACGTATCATATTCAAAATTGAACGGAGATACTCACTGTGCACAAATGTACGTACGCTATTTAAGGATTTAAAATTTCAGAGCTATCTCTAGGTGGCGGACTAGGGGGGAGGGGGGGGGGCCGAACCGCCCCGTCCCTGTCGTCTTGGGGGGCTCCAAAAACCTGTCCTCATTTAGTTCTGCCGCCGCCCCGGGCCTGCGACAGCCTTAGTCCGCCATTGCTATTTCTGTCTATATAAAAGCGAAAGGACACTCAGTCACTCACTGACTAAATACGAAATCTCGAAAACTACTTCACCTATGAAGCTGAAATTTGGCAGGAATGTAGTTTATAGGTAGAAGATGTCAGCTACATCTACATAGATACTATGCAAAACACATTTAAGTGCCTGGCAGAGGGTTCATTAACCACTTTCATAACTTTTCTCTACCGTTCCATTTTCTAATAGCGCGCGGGAAGAAAGAACAACTAAATCGTCCCGTTTTCGAAAATCAAATGTTTGTATAGCTTATGGGACTTAACTACGGGGTCATCAGTCCCTAAGCTTACAAACTACTTATGAACTGCTAACACTAAGGACGGCACAAATATCCATGCCCGAGGGGGGATTCGAATCCCCGACCGTAGTGGCCGTGCAGACCGTGACTTGCGCGCCTCAGTCTCCTCGGCCACCGCGGCCGGCGTTCCGTTTTCTATCTGATTTCTCTTATTTTATTGAGATGGTCATGTCTCCCTAAGTAGGTGGGTGCTAGCAAAATGTTTTCACATTCAGAAGTAAAAGTCGGTGATTGAAACTTCGCAAATAGATAACGCCGCAATGAAAAACGTCTTTCTTTTAATGATTTCCACCCCTATTCGTGCAACATTTCCGTGACGTTTTGATTTATTACGTCTTTTCTACTAGCTCAATTCGCAACGTATTTTGCATACATTTTACATATACACTACTGGATGTACCTTCGAAATAATATCGTATTACGACATATAGTCCAGGTGTTATGACGTCAAAGACAAATGCATGAAAATTGGCCTTAATAAGCATGGGGTTGTAATTTACCACTTCTTTACTTCGAACTCCATTTACAACATATTTCGCAGTGAGTTTCCTAATATTCTTATCTACGAACACGGTAAATAATATTTTTATAGGACACTTAATTCAGGAGATATTACGTCATAAACGCGACAGCCGTAAATAGGTATTTAGATTACGTTTGACATTTTTGTTTAGTCTTCATTACTCTGTTCGCAGCACATTCTGCAAACAATCTCCAAATATACCACTAGGACCTAAAATATTATATTGGTCAGCAGATACGACGTCATAACCACTGAGCTGTTTGAAAATGAAAGTACAGGGCGAATTTCTCTGTAGATTCAAGCGAAACGTTTCTACAAATACCGCAGATGATGGCGATGATGGTGCTCAACGCGAAGGTCTACTACCGGGGCGACCTAATTGGCTGCATCCTACCTGAGCCTCTACAACTCATTCATTTTCATATAAACAAACACGAAATATTCATAGCGTCCTGGAGAAACGTTGGTTTTTTAGAGATAAAAGGAGCCAACACGCCGGTGGAGTAGCCGAGCGGTCTAAGGCGCCTCGCTGCGGAGCTTGCCGTCGGAGGTTCGACTCTTCCCTGGGGCATGGGTGTGTGTGTTATCTTTAGATTAGTTCTCCTTAGTTTAAGTAGTTTGTAAGCTACGGACCGATGACCACGCAGTTTGGTCCGATAGATTTACAACTCTTTTCTTTTTTTTTTTTTTTTTTTGGTCCAACGAGAAAAGTAGGAACTCAAGGCTGGCATAAATAAATAAATACCGGAGCAACGCTGGATTTTCAGCTTGTTTATGGGAGTCAAACGTGGACGATAAGGAGTGCAGATAAAAAGATGGTAGAAACTTTTGAAATGTGGTGTTACAGACGAATGATGAAGATTAGATGGGTAGATCACGTAACTAAAGAGGAGGTGCTTAACCGAATCGGGGAGAGAAGGAGATTCTGGCATATCCTGACCAAGGAGATTCTGGCATATCCTGACCAACTTAGCATTAGAAAGAAGCGTGTGGGGTAAAAATCGTAGAGGGAGACCGAGGGACAAATATAGTAGCAGATTCAAAAGAATTTAGGTTGCCGAATGTATTCTCAGATGAAGAGACTTGCACAGGACAGAGTAGCGTGGAGAGCTGCATCAAACCAGTCTGCGGACTGAAGATTACAACAATAACATGTTTATACATTTATAGCCAGTACCTGATGATGACATAACAGCGGAAAACTGATTTGTGAAACAAAATTGGAAAAAAAAAATAAAAATAAAACACTGTAGAATATTTAATACATGTGTTTCACTCAAAATTTATGTCACTTTAGATTTTTGTTTAATTTACACCATTTTTTTATGTATAAATTTAGCGGTACAGATGAAAGAGTGCGCATTTTCAGAATTTCACCTCCTTTTTGTTCCTGAAGGAAGTAAGATCAATGCTGATATTGTACTTGCATGTCAGATTTTAAATACGTTCATACATACCTTGATAATATTACATCATGTTTGCCTTACACCATTCTAATACGAGCACTTCGTGCTTGGTCTTCTGGTCTCATTGTTCTCTCTCATGGTACATATTAGATGACTTGCGGAGTGCAAATATAGGGGACCTAAAGCTGATATGATGAGAGGGATGTAACTATTTTCAGGTCACAACAAATAAAATGTCAGCTTGATAAAGGTTACAGTTGCACAAGATAGGATCAGGATGAATGTTGTTGTGGTCTTCAGTCCGGAGACTGGTTTGACGCAGCTCTCCACCCTACTCTATCCTGAGCAAGCCTTTTCATCTCCTCATAAGCACGGCAACCCACATCCATTTGAATCTGCTTACTATATGTGTCTCTTGGTCTCCCTCTGCGATTTTGACCCCACACACTTCCCTCCAATGCTAAATTTATGATTCCTCGATGTCGAAGAATGTGTCCAACCAATAGATCCCTTCTTTTAGTCAAGGTATGTCAAAAATTCCTTTTCTCACCAATTCCGTTCAGTACCTCTTCATTAGTTACGCTATCCAGCCACGTAATCTTCAGCATTCTTCTGTAGCACCACATTTCAAAAGCCTCTATTCTCTTCCTGTCCGCACTGTTTATCGTCCATGTTCCACTCCCGTTCAAGGCAACACTCCACACAAATGCCTTCAGAAAAGACTTCCTTACACTTAAATTAATATTCGATGTTAGCAAATTTCTCTTTTTCAAAAACGCTTTTCTTCCCATTGCCATTCTGCATTTTATATCCTCTGTACTGCGACCGTCAGATGTTATAGCCGCTTCAAACAGTCTTCGGAGTTCGGACTAAAGGCGACATTTTTCTACGACCAGAAAGCCGATGAAGATAGCGTGTGAACTTGTCGTCGCCTGGTCAGTCGTACGGTGTGAGCACAAGGTGTCTCAGGTTAGCTCAGGAGGGCAGCGCCGCCTGGTGTCGCTGCCGCGTGCGCCGCTTGCATTGGCGGCGACTGTACGCGGCTAGGTGACTCATCCCACCACCCTCCGACAGCCGGCCTCTCGCTCCGCTACACGGCCCATTCATCTGCCCAGCTGGCCGCCTGGCCCCAAACTTGCAAGCGCGGTCGCGGTCCACGCACTGCGCGCCAGTTGCTGTACATTTGTATTCACCAGCGCTACTCTCGTTAAGGTCCTACTCCGCCCAGCTTCGAGGGTATTGCGAAACGTACTGAACCAGGCGTTATCTTTCGTTATCAATGCTTAGGCTACATTCATAAATGGTTTTTATTTCTTTAATTCCGTATTTGTCTCCGTGCGGCCCGATCCTCATTTCTGTGTACCCTTGTCATGTACTAAACCTGTGAGTGCGCAGAAACGTGTTTCTGTGTGATAACTGTGTTTGGGAGTGTAACTGAACCTTGTATGATGGATGGATTGACATTATCGACAGAAGCAAATCCTTCGAGGTCATGCACCCGGTGCTATCTCCAAATGGGGTGGCTTGCTTAACCCCGGCAGAACGTTGACGACATTGTATTTTCGGATGACTCATAGGCATAGGACGCAAAATGTTTCAGTTTAAGGACAGTCCAGTTTCTCAGTAGTTCGACTTTACAATGACGTGAAAAGAGTCGCGGAATAACGATATCGAAGAAAGAGATGGTGGTTCTATGGTGTACACAAAGTACAAAAGGGCGGTGTATTTGAAAAACTGCCATTTTTACTCCGTTGATTTACAGAAAATGTTCCCGAATTCATTACAGCCGCACGGCGGGAATTAATAGAAATGTTAAAATATTTGTTAAGCTGAAGGGACTTAACTGCGGCGTCATCAGTTCCTATACTTACAAACTACTTATGTACTACCTTATACTAAAGACGACACAAACATCCATGCCCGAGGGGGGATTCAAACCCACGACCGTAGCGGCCGTGCAGACTGTGACTGACGCGCCGCAGACCGCTCGGCCACTGCGGCCGGCCGGAAATATTAGTTGGAGCCAGAAGCATGGGACATTTCGGAAAACGTTACGGATTTCAGTAATTCGAGAACCACTGTGTCGAAAGTGTGTCGAGAGTAAACAATTTCAGTCATTACCTTTCACCACATGTAACGCATCTTCTGTAAATGTCAATTATCCGTTCACTTTACAATTGCCGACGGCAGAACGCGAAACTGTATTTGCTGCCAGATGACGCTGTAGGCGTCCGACAGTACTCGACAGTAAGCGACCGACGCACGTGGCTCGGCATTGTACAGTCACGTCATTGTCATAGTGCGGAAGCGTTGTCTTAACGTCTGCTGAAATATATAAATATCGCGAAAATATACGTAATCAAAAAGTACGTTCTGATGGAAAATACCTCTGTTCATTCAGCCCTCGTTGGAAAGTAGTCGACGAAAAAAAGTACAGAATTCGGGCTTTAAAACAAGACGCCTGCTACTAGGATCGTGCAGCGGATATCTCGTTGGCCTAATATGCAAGAGGTTCAGATCTTGTTATGAGCTTCAACATTTTTTAAATTTTTATATCTTTATAGAAAAGATTTTTATGACAATTTTAATCGATTAATTGATTTAAATGTGATTTTTAGTCTTAATACTGAATCCTCGGTTTGGAGGTAAAGGTTCTTTCGGTGGTAAAGGTAACTGAGCAATGATGATGTGCAGACAGAAAGCAAGAGAGAGAGAGAGAGAAGGGGTTGGAATACTTCTACGAAGTGAAATTTCGACGGAGGCGCGGGTGAACAGGCACCAGGTCGTCCGCAGGAGAGCTAAAACCTATTATTACCTGACCAGCATTCTCTCCTACCGCCAAACGAAGACTCGAATTAATTTCTTTTCAGGCGAAGGCAGCCATACTTACAGTTCAGAAGAAGCAGGTAATCAAGTGTGAAAGCATTTTTTAAGCGTCACAATTTGTGCAAACAAAACGGATATTTCAATTTCTTCAGTTTACGCTGAGGAAATATAACTGCTCTCCAATCAAGGGTACGACATAGTAACTGCATTGGCCACACAGAACTGCAAAACAATCGCTGTATCGCATTAGACGGGAACATATGCGATCTACACAAAATCCGATCGATACTGCGGGAATATTTCTTCCAGACCATCCTTTGCTAATGAATTATGCTATCAATTCCTTACTTGTAGATGACTTGCAAACGGGATATTGGTGTTCCCAGCGAAATGGGTAAATCATGTTTATCAAAATAAATGTTTATAAATCTATGTGACTTGATACTGTGACGGCCGCGGTGGCCGAGGAGACTGAGGCGCTCCAGTCACGGTCTGCACGGTCACTACGGTCGGGGTTTCGAATCCCCCCTCAGGCATGGATATCTGTGCCGTCTTTAGTATAAGGTAGTTGATAAGTAGTTTGTAAGTTTAGGGACTGATGACCCCGTAGTTAAGTCCCATAATCTTAACAAACATTTGAACATTTGAACTTAATACTGTGATTATCAGTCTCTAGGCTTACAAACTTCTTGAAGTAACCGACAGACAACACACAACTACGGACGGGAAGCAACCGCGCTGCCCAGCAGGGCGCCTTAGAGCGCTCGTCCATTCCTCCACGGCCATGTTTATGCGGGTGTGATTCATTCTTTGTTGATGGTACGTTCAAAAGTTCGAGGAAGCAATTTGGGAAGTTATTTTTTGTGAACTTTTTCTATAGAGAAAACAAACACTATTCCATATCCACAGAATATATGACACCAACTGCGCATGGGCAAAGCCGAAAATGTAAACTCAGCCGGGATTCGAATCCGGGTCTCCCGCTTTCTAGGCAGTTGCGCTGACTACTAAACCCCTGGGGACACAGTGATCACCGCACCTGCAAGGACTACATAAGGACGCCTTCCGTCAAAACAAATTTCCAGCTCTACCCTGCCCACAGTACTCAAACTTGTAGTCACTATGTACTAATTGCCATAAGAGTAAGGACTCCAAACTTGCCCACCCCTCCCCACTAACGAAAGGATCATTGTCCTTCACTGGCGCACACACACACACACAAGACGTCACTTCTGATCCTACAGTTGTTATTCTTACATATTCACAGAACATATATCAACTGCGAATGGGCAAAGCCGAAAATGTCTACCCATCTGGGATTCGAACCCGGGTCTCTCGCTTTCTAGGCAGTTGCACTGACCACTACACCACTGGGGACACAGTGAATAAAAAAATCGTTATTATATTATAATATGTTCAGCTTTAGCTGACAGTCTTCTGGAAATGCTCGATAATGGTTGCATAGTATTCAGAAGAGCACGTATGATAATAAAAACCTTCGAGAATTTTACGACTATTTAACAACGGCTATTTAAACAATGGCTCGATAATACATGCCAAGGGATACGTGAAACTCTACGGGAAAGTGGCACCCCACAAACAGTATTACTGAAGAATGGAATCGAAGGTTAAACGCATTAATTTGAAAGGTCCACTCAGGATTTTACTCATTTTTCCTAGGGAAGACGGAGAATATTATGGCTACCATTATGATCGAGGAATTTTAAATCTAGATGGAAAAAGACGAAATACATCAGCAATTTAAACTAACGAGACATTTCAAAGGCAGTAGGAAGACTAGAAGTCGACGGTACATAAAATCATTTCTGACTTGTGTGGCTTATGCACAAAAATTACAGTGAAAAAGAAACGTTGCAGCTTTTGGAAAACATGTAAATACTGAAAAGGCGTTTAATGCACGTCACTCTTTTAAATGTTGTCAGTAAATTGTCATACTGTAAATAAATAGTAAGCCTAGTCTAAAAAGACAGAAGGAAAATGACAGCAGTAAATGATTTTCATGAAAGAAGCTTGTTCCAGAAAATGTTGAATGTTGTGTAGGTCCTATATTTCTTTCCGTTAATACGATGCTGCGATTGTTCGCACATCAGGTAAATCTAACGATTTCACTAAGTTGTAGCCTCAACTGAGAAGCTACGCTACTTGAAAGTAAATTGATGCAATTGCAGTGGTTCTTTATTTTTATTTATTTTTTTTGCATATCTCTTGGTGCTTAAGAAAGTTATTGCACTTGATTTCCTGCTTCGTCCGGAAAACAGACATCGTTATCTCGAAGTCATATTTCCAGTCGGCAATCTTCCTTTGGAATTGTTCTTTGTGAAGCAAAATGTTCAAATGTTTGTAAATCTATGAGACTTCACTTCTAGGTTATCAGTCCCTAGACTTACACTTACACTAAGTAAACTAACATAAGGACAAACAGACACACCCATGGCCGACAGAGGACTCGAACCTCCGACGTGGAACGGTCGCACGCACCGTAGGAAGGCGCCTTAGTGCGCACGGCTATTCCGCTGCGTCACTTTATGAAGCCAACACATTGTTAATAAGTCAGCTGAACAGTCAGTCCACTATACTGTATATTGAAGTCCGTTATAAATAACCAGAGATTTGTGTGTCAATTGCATTCCGTTTAGTCTTTATTTTAAAATATTGGGACGTCCGACATTTCCGTTTGTTAATGCTGTGAAATGCCTTTAGAAAAGCAATGACCTCACATTAGAAGACAGTGATAACTGCTGTATCACGATGGTCGAAAACATTCACTATATAGATGGTACATAAAAGTATTATTCAGTTGCTTATTCAAATTTGAGTGAATATTAACAATGCCGGCCGCGGTGGCCGAGGTGACTGAGGCGCTTCAGTCACGGTCAGCACGGCCACTACGGTCGGGGGTTCGAATCCCCCCTCGGGCATGGATATTTGTGCCGTCTTTAGTCTTAGCTAGTTCATAAGTAGTTTGTAAGCTTAGGGACTGATGACCCCGTAGTTAAGTCCCATAAGTTGTACAAACATTTGAACATTTTTTATTAACAATGCTTGCTTTATTGTTTGAAGCCAGTTTTCCTTAGCCTTAACAATATCAGAATTATGAAATATGGCCTCAGAGGAAAAGTTTGAATGTCGGTCAGCCGGCCGCTGCTGTATATCAGAGATGCCAACTTAGCCATTTTATGGCTAGATCTGGCCATTTTTAAGTGGCGTCTAGCCACTGTTTTTGAGAAAAAGCTACTGATGGCATTCCTAGCCATTTTGGTGATATTATATAGCCATTTCTAGCCATTTTTATTATTCGATAATTTTGACAACAAAAATGCAAAACTCTGAAGTTTTTGTTATGAATAGAAATGTATTTATTGACTTATTATTTTTAACGTCCAAAGTATGACAAATGAAACACCACTGTATCGAAACAGTGATACCTGGAAGTTTCGAGACAATGAAACAGTTCCGCATATCGATTCGTTGTTTTGAAACATACAAACAATGGCCAACACTATGTAGTTGCACTTGCTTGGAAACGCTGTACAATAGTGTGGTGTGAAGTCTCTTTTTTACGTGTGTTAACATTGAGTGTTGGACGAATACCTTGTGCTGTGCCAATGTTTTGTGAGCCATGCCGAAACCGCAATATACACAAACTTACAGGAAGGAATGGGAAAACATGTCTGACTTCAAGGAATGGGTACAGCCAGTTTCAACAGACAAGTCGAGAGAATTTTTAGCCAAGTGAACTTGGTGAAAAACAAACTCAGAAACAGACTTAAAAAGAATACACTCTCTGCTATTCAGAGTGTAAGGTATGAATTGAGACGCGAACATAAGTGCTGTTTTTCATATGAAATCCCAGAAGAAATACTGAAACTTGTTGGTACGAATGCTACATACGCGAGGGAGACCAGTGAAATCTACAGCAGCAGTAGCAAAGAAAATGAGGATGAGAACAATGATATTTATTTTTGCTAGGTGAGTTTTTTCAAATTTTAATTTTTATTCATAAAACATATAAATTATAATTTAGCCATTTCTGGCCATTTTTGTTGGACTGTTTTGCCATTTTCTCTGACTGATAGTTGGCAACACTGCTGTATATACGTCAGGCGAGACACAACAGTACAGTCCACCAGCAACGCAGGCGGCGGTGCACCCAGCCAAGTAGCTGGTAGTGGCGGCTGGGTCGGTGTTAGCTGCTTGTGACGCACACAGTGCCGCTACCCGAGCGGCCACAAGTGTCTAGACATTCCAGTTCTGCACAAATGCCTTCCGTAGATATGTCACACACTCAGAGGGAAAGGGGAGGGGAGATTGAGTCACAAAGAGAGAGCGCACTAAATAGACTTGTTAATTCAACTGTCTCCACCACTCTATGCATCACGCAACAGTACCGAGAACATGTTCGTATTAGGAACAGAGTACATACTCCGTCAGTTCCTTGTTTAGTATATTATTTACTTCACCGAGATCTGACAAATGGTGTTGTACTGAATTGTGGCGCAGTTGCCAACCCCATCGTTGCGGGGAGGTTTTGGATGTGGGATCCACAGTCCGTCTCTGTAGTCAGCGTGGCGAGTTGCCACGCAGGGCGTCAGGGTTCGCTTCTCGGTCCGGTGGGAGATATTTTTTTCCCGCTCGGGGAATGGCTGTAGTGTCATCATCGTCATTGACACGCAAGTCGCCGAAGTGGCGTCAGCTAAGAAGACTTGCACCAGGCAAGCTGAACACGACCCCAGTTGGGGGTCTAACGGCCACAAATCCCACACGGCATCACCAGCAACTCGTAACAACCGCACATACTTTCGCCAAGGTACCTGCCAGCGTTTAAAGCTTCAATCTCTTGCCCTTTATTCACATGAGGTGATAAGTGCCATCGACACGGGATCTCAAATCGATTCCATATTTCTGTATATACCGGAGTCTTTTGACACTGTACCTGACAAGCGGCTTCTAATGAAATTGCGTGCTTATGGAATATCGCCTCAATTGTGCGATTGGATTCGCGATTTCCTATCAGAAAGGACACAGTTCGTAGTAACTGACGGTAAGTCATCGATATCTGGCGTTCCCCAGGGAAGCGTTATAGGACCCTTACTCTGCCTTGTGATTATAAACGTTTTAGGAGACAATCTGAATAGCTCCCTTACACCTTAGCTGTCGTTTTTCGGTTAGTGAAGACAACAGAGGATCAAAAGCAACTGCAAAGTGATTTAGACAAAATTTCTACATGGTGCGAAAATTGGCAATTAGCAATAAATAATGAAAAATGTTAAGTACTACACATGACCACTAAAAGAAAAACTTAGACTAGAAAGAACACACAGAAAATATTGTGAGGAAGGCGAACGAAAGGTTATGTTTCATTGGCAGAAAGCTTCGAAGATGCAACAGCTCCACCAAAGAGACTGCCTACATCACATTTGTGCGTCCTCTCCTGGAGTACTGTTGCCCAGTGTCGGACCCTCACCAGGTGGGACTGACGAAAGACATTGAGAAGGTTCAAAGAAGGGCAGTTCGTTTTGTTTTACCACATTACAGGTGGGGGGGGGGAGCGTCTCGGAAATGTTGCATGATTTGAGGTGGAAATCATTAAAACCACGTTATTCGTTGCAGCGAGATCTATTTGCGAAATTTCAATCACCGCCTTTTACTTCTGAATGTGAACATATTTTGCTAGCACAAAGCTACATAGGGAGACATGACCATCCCAATAAAATAAGAGGAATCAGATCTGAAGCGGAACGATGTAGGTGTTCTTTCTCCCGCGCGCTATTAGAGAATGGAACGGTAGAGAAAGGTTATGAAAGTGGTTAATGAACCCTCTGTCAGGCACTCAAATGAGATTTGCTGAGTATCTATGTAAATGCAGATAAAGAGATGTTTCAGTGGTCAACGTAGTTCCTGCCCTCACCAGTAGCGATCCTCGTCGATATCGATCTCTTTCCAAACTGTTCGGGTCCCGAAATCGTGTCCCTCCTTCCCTCCAGATGGCAATTCTTCGAGAATATCTCTCCAGACCAAATCGAGACTCGTCAGTGATGAAAACATTGGCCCACTGATCGTGCGCCCAGGTGGGTTGATGGTTTCACTCGAGACGTTTCCTTCTTGAAGGCGACCAAAGGCTCGCATACAGCAGGTCACCGACAGTAAAAGCCAGTCTGTCGAAGTCGTCTGTCCACAGTTTGCCTCTACACAATCTTTCAGTGCAAGTTGGAAGGGCGCATGCAAGTTGGCATGCAGTTCACCTGCGGTACCGACGTGGCCTTACAGCCTAGTCTCTCTCTCTTCCAGGTGGTCGTCCCTGCCCTGGTATTCATCGTACAGTTTCGAGCTGTCACCCCAACCTAGCAACAAAACGATGAGCCATTGGTTGTACTACTTCCATTCTTCCTACTGCCCTCTACCGCTGAGTCTCACAGGTGTCATCTCTGAGCCGTACCACATCTTCTGTAAATGTCTATTATCCGTTCACTTTACAGTTGCCGACGGCAGAACGCGGAACTGTATTTGCTGCCAGATGAGGCTGTAGGCGTCCGACAGTACTCGACAGTAAGCGACCGACGCACGTGGCTCGGCATTGTACAGTCACGTCATTGTCATAGTGCGGCGGCGTAGTCTTAACGGCTGCTGAAATATATAGAAATTGCGAAAATATACGTAATCAAAATGTTCAAATGTTTGTTAAGCTTAAGGGACTTAACTACGGGGTCATCAGTCCCTAAACTTACAAACTACTTATGAACTACCTACAACTAAGGACGGCACAAATATCCATGCCCGAGGGGGGATTCGAACCCCTGACCGTAGTGGCCGTGCAGACCGTGACTGAAGCGCCTCAGTCCCCTCGGCCACCGCGGCCGGCTATACGTAATCAGAAAGTACGTTCTAATGGAAAATACCTCTGTTCATTCAGCCCTCGTTGGAATCTAGTCGGCGAAAAAAAGTACAGAATTTCGGGCTTTAAAACAAGACGCGTGCGTACTCAGTAGCTGGGGTGGCGCAGCGGACATCTCGTCGGCCTAATATGCAAGAGGTTCAGATCTTGTTATGTGCTTCAACATTTTTTAAATTATCATATCTTTATAGAAAAGACTTTTATGACAATTTTAATCGATTACTTGCTTTAAATGTCATTTTTTAGTCTTAATCCTTTTTCAAATTATTGTTCGCCTAGGGGGCTCACGGTTCTTTCGTGAGTACCTGCGTGGCGAGCAAGGGGCCCCGGGCAAATGCAGTCTTCCTTGCTGCTTTACTGTCCGAACTGCATTTCCTTTCACCCTTCCCTCCTTTCCTAACCTTCCCCTTCCCATCGGGGAACTGATAACCTTAGCAGTTTAGTCCCTCTATCCCAACCAAACAACCCAACCCCAACCCCAAATTATTGTAAACATTGTATAAATCTTTTGTGTTAAGGACACATTTTTTGTTCCTGTCATTCATTATTTGGATTCCTTTAGTGGTGATTTTAATTAGTTTTACGTATTAACTTCGATTTAATTACTTAAATTTTACTATTGTTCGTAGTTCTGTTTTAAATAAAAACGACGTTTTAAGAAATTAACTGAATAAAACAGTGAACAAAGTAATTTAGAAGTGAAAAATATTTGAGGCGGTGAGAAGATTCGAACCTTTACACCCTAGGACTCTCAACTGAAATCCCGAAATTGTTTTTTGTCGTTTACACATAGAGAAGAACTCCACCAACTATCTGTCTTATCTATTTCAAGACTCTAGAGGTTTGTGCACGACCCTTGCCCCCCCCCCCCCCCCCCCCCCCACGCACCTAAGATCGTAGCACCTGTTATGCTTCTCACAGTACCTGTACCATACGTCGCCCACTGGTTATAACCTGCTGTACGGAGGCGATTCTCAAATCTGAATATGATGGCTGTAGGCCAGAAATATTACAAGCGGTAATTATAAAGTGAACGGTTGATACACACGGATTGTTGATGTGCTACTACCTGGTAAACACTACCTTTCTTGGTTGCTGCCCTGACTTCATTGTTAGAATGGTTATACATACATTTATCCATGTTACGTGGATTGTTTTGAGGTCTGCGACTGTATTATAAACTTTTTGAAATAATTTATATTGCAGCAGTCACTAATGTGGTAATAAAAATATAAGTAAATACTGACTGCTGCAGTATAAATTATTTCGAAAACAATTGTTATACGCTGACCGCAATGCCATCTTCTGTGCGGAACTAGATTTTATGGATATCTGTTGACAGTTTGTATGATTATACCCCGACTTCGACAATGGAGGAGGAAATAGTGATTTGTTGCTTTAATTCTGGATATAGCGTATTTCAAGAGGACGTATTTAGTATGCGTTCGCTACCCTTCATACGGCTGCTTTGGAGGTAGACATTCCTCGGCACATTCAAATGACTTTTTAGAAACGGACGTCTCTGCTTTGTAGGTGCAGTATCTGTTTGGAGGCGGAGGCAGAATATTTAAAAGCGATTCGCTTTGAAGATTTAGAATGCTACGGTGCTACAAAGAGCAGCAGCGTTCGAACGACTGGGGCACCTGCTATTAATTTGTGCCTCTTTCAGAGATTTTTACGCACTCGGAGAGGCGGCACGGTATGAATTATGGATGGCAGCGTTCATTAGACACAGCGCGAGGGCTGAGCGGCCCCTAGCACAAAGCGAGCGAGCGCGCTGTCGTCTGCCGGCTGTGGACCACGTGTTGCTGTGAGGGGCTGACACACCCCTGCTACTGCCGCGCACATGAAAGCAACGTGCGTCTGGCCGGCCACCTAAAGGGAATTCATACTCGACGCATTCGCATCTGTATATGGTCCGAGCACAAGGTGACAAGGCTTATGAATCAGGCACTTACAGTGCATATACGAGGCGTATCTAGACAGTAAGTTCCGTTTGGTAATAAAATGAAATTGTACACAGATACAGAAGAAATTTTCACTGCACAAAATTCTACAACTCTTAAACTACTTTTCCTCATTTCACTGTAAGGTTTTTAAATTAAACGCCTTTTGCTACTGAAGGGTTTTATTTTTATATTTTTAAGTCACCCATACGCGTTTCTCTTAAGGTTGGCAACACTACAAAACAAACAGCAGTAGCCACAGTATGGCAGCAGGTGACAGTAGAACCAGAGAACTGCAATGTGTTTCAAAAAACAGTGTAACATTTCGAACTGGTTGCCAGAATAAGACTGAAGTGGAGTAGCAAGTGCTGCGAGTACACCATTTTATACCAAACAACGAACTGTTTTAAATCAGAAATGAAATGTTTTGTAGATATGTAAGAGACCTAAACTATATGTGTAAACAAAAAGATGTAAATATTTCAGGACACCCACTGATGATGCCTTGAGAGAAAGGCGAAACGCGTATGGGTGACTTAAAAATATAAAAATAAAACCCTTCATTCGCAGTAGCAAAAGGCGTTTAATTTAAAAACCTTACAGTGAAATACAATTCAGCTGCTGCTCAAAATGGCCACTGCAAGCAACGTAACTTTTCCTCATAATTGGCGAAATTTTGCAGGCATTTGTCATAGCATGGCACCTGGTTTTGTATACCTTCTTCATAGAAATCTGCCGCCTGTGTCTTCAACCAGTTGGAAACAGTTTCTTTCAGCTCGTCGTCATTGGTGAAGTGATGACCGCCAAGAAAAGACTTGAGATGTAGGAACAGACGAAAGTCGCTAGGAGCGAGGTCAAGGCTGTGCGGAGGATGGTCAAACACGTCCCAGCCAAATCCCTGTAGGAGGTTTTTCGTCACATTTGCAGTGTGTGGTCGTGCGTTGTCGTGAAGCAAAACAACACCTTTTGACAGCAGTGCCCGGCGCTTAATCTGAATGAGTTTGTGACACTTGGCGCGGAGTGACACTTGCGCGGAAAGGGAATTTGTAGACACTTGCGCGGAGACCCGGACGCTGCAGGTATTGAACAGGGTGTTCCAGAAGGGGTTGGAACACTTGCGCGGAGTGACACTTGCGCGGAACCCGGGGCCCTTGGGGCGGCTAATGCCTTTTCCTGGGTACAGGCACACCAAGAAGTCTAGCACTGCTGTTGTCAAGTTTCCACACTGTCAACACGAAACTCAGTGAAATTGCACAACCCTTTGCAAGCTGAAGAGCAATATAGTAACTTGTTCTAACTACATATTAATCCGTTGAGTGTTCCTCATGTAAACAAAAAGGTATTTTAAAAGTGATAATGTTTGGAGAGTTAGTCTCTGCTATTACAAGACTATGACTTTCCACAGTCATACCTCCTAAAAGCATATTATCAGAACACTAAGCATATCAAGACACCTGCGCAAGCAATAAATATATTAGGCATCCTGCACAGATACGTTGATGTAATTGACCGCTATGTAGTTAACCCCACTATCACGCAACTTCCATCTCTTTAAAAATAGCTACTATACTTTTTAATAGGAGATGCAACCTTAAACCTTCGATTAAAAAACGTTAATAATAAGTCAATGAGTATTTTACATACTTAAAGCGTTTATTCGTAGAACCCAAAACGATTTGGCTGTATTCGAATTACAAATACACCTAAGAAATATATGAAATACGGAATGTGTAAGGGAATGTCACACACCGAAAAATGCTAAAGATGAAATCTATTTTCCATCACTGTCATATAGAACCAGTTTTACTCCGAACTTGGCATAAACCAACAGGGAGAAACAAGTTGAAAGACTTCCAGGAAAAATGAAGCGAAATTGGCAGCCAATAGTTGGTTATTAATTACATTGCCTGTTAACTGTATAAATATAAATTACGGAATACGCGGAACTACTGTTCAGTACAGTCACAAAGGTCTAAGGTAATAGGCAGTGGTTTACAATCAGATATCCGTATCACTCTACTCCTCAAGAAGTCTGTGTGAAGATTTATATTCAGAACATTCAAGAAAAAGGTGTTGAAACTATAAGAAGCAGCTCATTTACTCAGGAAGGGAAAACATTATGGTGCCCGTAAATTTGAATGGCTGTATCTCTTGTAGTAACATTTAATTTTTGATAAAATGTTAAAATCCAATATACCAGAATTTTGTTTTTCTAAACTCAGTGCCAACTTTTTTTTGTCGAAATTTTTGCAGGAAGTAGTCTTGGCGTGATTTCATACTTCTATGCATTAATATTATCAAACATGTAATTTGTGTGACAAATTGCGCGGCCGGTCCGGTCGGAGGTTCGAGTCCTTCCTCGGACATAGGTATGTTTGTTTGTACTTTGCCTAAGTTATTTTAAGTAAGATTAATAGTGTGTAAGTCTAGCGACCAATGATCTCAGTAGTTTGGCCGCATAAGACTACACATATACACGTAATTTATTTATTTCATAACCACATTTAAGTACTAATAATTAAAGAAACTTAAAAGAGAAATTTGAAGTAGACACTGAAAACAAATGATTGATTTTTCTCATAAGATGATTGCACACAACCGTTGACTTATGTCTTGTGAATGTACCTACAAATTCTGCCATATGAAAATTGTAGTGTGAGTCCCAAATACGTTTTTTCTGTAATAACATTAAAAACATATTAAAAATTCAGAACTCGAAAATCAGTGAAGTTTTGGACTTGAAACGTTTTGTGTTGCTACATCTTTACATAGTAGACACGATTTTAAAATTTGGTTGCTATCGCCAAAGTAGACGAAACGTTAAATTTTTTGGTGTAATCTTCGCCGTGTAGACTGTATGTTGTAGACGTCTACGTCGAACCTAATTAGAATCATACCTCTGAGGAGAGAATGTTGTTTGCACTTCTCCTGCGTTTCCAGTCGGCTGTGCTGTGCTACGTAACGACATCGTACCGTTCCACTTTACCGAGAGCTATATATGTATTGGTGTGATGTCTGTTCTTTCGAAATAAGACATCACAGCAATATATGTATCATTTAGACGCAAAGATTCTGGGTTCTGTTTTCATCGCTAACGCGATTAACAACGTTAGACCTCGTGTGTAAACAAAATGTTCAAATGTTTGTATAGTCTATGGGACTTAACTACGGGGTCATCAGTTCCTAAACTTACAAACTACTTATGAACTACTTACGAACTAGGACGGCACAAATATCCATGCCCGAGGGGGTATTCGAACCCCCGACCGTAGTGGCCGTGCAGACCGTGACTGGAGTGCCTTAGTCTCCTCGGCCACCGCGGCCGGCGTGTGTAAACACTTAAAGGTTATGAGTGCCACTGGAAAAATGCATAAGTAACACCTGTTGTTTGAGACTTGAAGATGACCTGAAATTAGCCGAAATCGATATCTCATAATAAACATAAGGTGTAGCTGTCTATATTTCATAATGCTATTCCTAACATATTTAAAAGCTGCTCAAAACCACCTACAAAAAACCTTTATAATGAGATTGTATATAATTCCACGTTCAAATTGTGTTTTAGTTATTTGTAGTACTACACCCAAAAATCTGCCCTTGCTTTTAGTGCCTTGATCAGCTGTTTATTTTTAGAGGTATTACTAGGGACAGGTAAATTCGCATTTGCGATAAATGCGAATATAGATGTAAATTCTGACTCAAAATGCAGTAAATCCGAAATTGTAGTTAGCAACGGTTGCGCTCAATTTCGATTTCATCACATTCCTCTTAACATGGTGCTGTATTGTAAATCAAGTGATATTTGTATGACGTGTTATCTCTCTGTTGAATGAGGCTGTGATATCTCCGGGCCGTTACTACTGCTCCACCTCGCTCGGTGGGCCTTTCCCTGAATACGGCACAGGTAGCGGCTGGAGGGCGAGGAGTAGGGGTGGTGTATCCCTACTTCTGGAACACCCTGTTCACTACCTGCAGCGTCCGGATCTCCGCGCAAGTATCTACACATTCCCTTTCCGCGCAAGTGTCACTCCTCGCAAGTGTCACAAACTCGTTCCAGAAGTAGGGATACACCACCCCTACTTCACGCCCTCCAGCCGCTACCTGTGCCGTATTCAGGGAAAGGCCCACCGAGCGACGTGGAGCTGTAGTAACGGCCCGGAGATATCACAGCCTCATTCAACAGGGAGATAACACGTCATACAAATATCTCTCGATTTACAATACAGCACCATGTGAAGAGGAATGTGATGAAATCGGAATTGAGCGCAACCGTTGCTAACTACAATTTCGGATTTACTGCATTTTGAGTCAGAATTCGCATCTATATTCGCATTTATCGCAAATGCGAATTTTTCCTGTCCCTAGTAATACCTCTAAAAATAAACAGCTGATCAAGGCACTAAAAGCAAGGGCAGATCTTTGGGTGTATTACTACAAATAACTAAAACACAATTTGATCGTGGAATTATATACAGTCTCATTATAAAGGTTTTTTGTAGGTGGTTTTGAGCAGCTTTTAAATATGTTAGGAATAGCATTATGAAATATAGACAGCTACACCTTATGTTTATTATGAGATATCGATTTCGGCTAATTTCAGGTCATCTTCAAGTCTCAAACAACAGGTGTTACTTATGCATTTTTCCAGTAGCACTCATAACCTTTAACTGTTTACCCACGAGGTCTAACGTTGTTAGTCGCGTTAGCGATGAAAACAGAACCCAGAATCTTTTCGTCTAAATGATACATATATTGGTGTGATGTGTTATTTCGAAAGAACAAACATCACACCAATACATATATAGCTCTCGGTAAAGTGGAACGGTACGATGTCGTTACGTAGCACAGCACGGCGACTGGAAACGCAGGAGAAGTGCGAAGAACGTTCTCTTCTCAGAGGTATGATTCTAATTAGGTTCGACGTAGACTTCTACAACATACAGTCTACACGGCGAAGATTACACCAAAAAATTTAACGTTTCGTTTACTTTGGCGATAGCAACCAAATTTTAAAATCGTGTCTACTATGTAAAGATTTAGCAACACAAAACGCTTCAAGTCCATAACTTCACTGGTTTTCGAGTTCTCAATTTTTAATACGTTTTTAATGTTATTACATAAAAAAACAAATTTGGGACTCACATTACAATTTTCTTATGGCAGATTTTGTAGGTACATTCACAAGACATAAGTCAACGGTTCTGTGCATTCATTTTATGAGAAATACCAATCATTTGTTTTCAGTGTTTATTTCAAATTTCTACATTTAAGTTTCTTTAATTATTAGTACTTAAATGTGGTGATGAAATAAATAAATTACGTGTATATGTGTAGTCTTATGCGGCTAAACTACTTAGGTAATCGGTCGCTAGACTTACACTACTTAATCTTACTTAAAATAACGTAGGCAAAGTACAAACAAACATACCCATGTCCGAGGAAGGACTCGAACATCCGACCGGACCGGCCGCGCAATTTGTCACACAAATTACATGTTTGATAATATTAATGCATAGAAGTATGAAATCACGTCAAGACTACTTCCTGCAAAAATTTCGACAAAAAACGTTGGCACTGAGTTTAGAAAAACAAAATTCTGGTGTAATGGATTTTAACATTTTATCAAAAAATGAAAGTTTTTCTACAAGAGATACAGCCATTCAAATTTACGGGCACCATAACGTATTCCCTTCCTGAGTAAATGAGCTGCTTCTTGTATTTTCAACACCTTTTTCTTGAATGTTCTGAATATAAATCTGCAGACAGACTTCTTGAGGAGGAAAGTGATACGGACATCTGATTGTAAACCACTGCCTATTACCTTAGACCTTTTTGACTGTACTGAACAGGAGTTCCGCGTATTCCGTAATTTATATTTATACAGTTAACAGGCAATGTAATTAATAACCAACTATTGGCTGTCAATTTCGCTTCATTTTTCCTGGAAGTCTTGCAACTTGTTTCTCCCTGTTGGTTTATGCCAAGTTCGGAATAAAAATGGTTCTATATGACGGTGATGGAAAACATAATTTATCTTTAGCATTTTTCGGTGTGTGACATTCCCTTACGTATTTCTAATTCGAATACAGCCAAATCATTTTGGGGTCTACGAATAAACGCTTTAAGTATGTAAAATACTCATTGACTTATTATTAACGTTTTTTAATTGAAGGTTTAAGGTTGCGTCTCCTATTAAAAAGCGTAGTAGCTATTTTTAAAGAGATGGAAGTTGCGTGATAGTGGGGTTAACTACATAGCGGTCAATTACATTAACATATTTGTGCAGGATGCCTAATATATTTATTGCTTGCGCAGGTGTCTTGATATGCTTAGTGTTCTGAATAATATGCTTTTAGGAGGTATGACTGTGGAAAGTCATCGTCTTGTAGTAGCAAAGAATGTCTTAATAACTCTCCAAACATTATCACTATTAAAATACCTTTTTGTTTTTAGGAGGAACACTCAACGAATTCATATGTAGTTAGAACAAGTTACTATATTGCTCTTCAGCTTTGAAAGGGTTGTGCAATTTCACTGAGTTTCGTGTTATGTTGACAGTGTGGAAACTTGACAACAGAAGTGCTAGATTCTTGGTGTGCCTGTTCCCAGGAAAAGCCATTAGCCGCCCCAAGGGTCCCGGGTTCCGCGCAAGTGTCACTCCGCGCAAGTGTTCCAACCCCATTCTGAATTGCACGGCGCAATTTCCGAAGTGTCTCGCGGTAAGTATCTGCTTTGATTGTTTGACCACGCGGTAAGAAGTCAATGAGTAGGATGCCTTTCCAGTCCCAGAACACTGTGCACATCATTTTCCGAGGTGTCATGATTTGCTTCGGCTTTACCTTTGGTGTGGATGAAGTGTGCCTCCATTCTATTGATTACCGCTTACTCTTAAGAAACCCACGTTTCATCTCCTGTGACTATCCGTTTTAGAAATTCTTCTCAGCTTTCAGTATAACGGGTCAAAAACTCAAGTGCACTACCCATCCGTCGTGTTTTGTGTTGCTCAATGAGACTCTTTGGTACCCAACGTGAGCAAAGTTTACGGAATTTCAGTTGTTTGGTAACAATTTCATGCATCAGTGATCGTGAAATTTGGGGAAAGTCCATAGCGAGAGCACTAATTGTAAACCTACGGTTTTCCTGGATCTTGTCATCAATCGTGTGAACCAGTTCTTCTGTAGCCAAAGGTGGACGCCCACTTCGTTCTTCATCGTGCACATCACTACGCCCGTCATTGAACTCTCGGACTCATCTTCTCACCATCGAATCACTCATCGCATTTGGACCGTAAACATCGCAAATTTGCCGATAAATTTCACTTGGTTTCACTTTCCTCGCATTCAGAAACCGAATCAACGACCTGATTTCACAGGCGGCGGGATTTTAATCAACGCCGACATTTCAAACAAGCACAACAAAGCGTACGTAACTGACAGCGATCTCCAAATGGCGCACGTTCTTCTCCTTGATACACATCGTCTACAGTGCATATGCGGAACTGCAATCGCAGCGCTGCAGCGGAGATAAATTGAAACGGAACTTACTTTCTGGACGCGCCTCGTACTCGGGCCGTTTGAAAAGTCCGTGCAAAATTAAAAACTACTAACGTTTGTGGGGAAAGCCATTTTTACTTCTCGACAGTCTCCTTTTAGACTTATACACTCCCTCCGACGCTGTTCTAATTTGTTGATCTCTTCCGAATAATAGGAATTTTCCAAGCCTGAAAAATAGCTATTACTTTCTGCAATCACCTCCTCGTGTGAATGAAATCTTCGTCTCGCTAGCCATTTCTTCAAAGTGGGGGACAAATAGTAGTCCGAGGGAATCAAGCCTGGAGAAAACTGGGGATGTGAAACGAGTTGAAACCCAATTTCCAATAATTTTGCGACTACCACTGCTTAAGTGTGTGTGGGGGTGGGGGCGGGGGCGGGGTGCATTGTCGTGTTGGAAAAGGAATTTTCGTGGACTGTTCTCCGGCGTTTTTCTTGCAGCTCGGTTTTCAAACGGTCCAATAACGATGAATAATATGCACCTGTAATAGTTTTACCCTGTTCCAGATAGTCGATGAGGATTATTCCTTGCGATTCCCAAAAGACCGTCGCCATAACCTTTCTGGCCGAAGGACCGGTCTTCGCCTTTTTTGGAGCAGATTCTCGCTTGCTAACCGATTTTTAGATTGTTTTTTTGTCTCAGGAGTATAGTAATGTATCCATGTTTCATCCACAGTGACGAAAGGACGCCTGTGGATTCTTCCTGAACAGCTCCGAATCTTCCTTGCAACACTTCACAAGATTCCGTTTTTGGTCCAACATGAGCAATCGCGGCACCCATCTCGCCGATAGCTTTCTCTTGTCCAAATTTTGTTGCAAAATATTACGTACTCGTTCATTCGAGATGCCCACAGCACCAGCAATCTCACGCATCTTAACTTTCTATCATCCATCACCATATGATGGATTTCATCAATGATTTCTGGGACGTAACCTCCACAAGGCTTCCAGAACGTTTAGCGTCACTTGTGCCCATATGGCCTCTCCGAAAATTTTCAAACCACTTATAAACTGTTCTAATCGAAGGTGAAGAGTCACCATAATGTTTATCTTCTCTTTAGTCTCCTGAGGCGTTTTGCCTTTCATAAAGTAATGTACAATCACCACACAAAATACTTTTCCGTCCATTCTTCGACAATCACTCGACTTCCTCGATTCATACGAATGGCAAACACAAAGAATTAGACTAATATGGCTGAAACTTGGTGTGCGTTCTTACCAGAGATGCTACTAATCGTGATCTCGATACGCGCCGGTGGTGCCATCTCTTGGACTTTGCACGGACTTTTCAAACGCTCCTCGTATAATATAATTCACAAAGATATGCAAATCTTTTAATATTCTACAAGTAACACTAAAGAAAAAAGTTCATACAAACACAATTACGGAGTTACGGCTAATAGAAGATGTTGCCTGAAATTTGGCAACCTCGCTAATATGAAAAAATTGCAGAACTCTACGAAGTTAAACTAAAGCATGGTTTCAATTTATTTTTTTGTTATTGATCTGGTGAATCCAATACTAAATGTTCCGGACGTGTATCTGCAACACAGACATTTATTACTAGACTGGCACACTTGCATCTGTGACTGAAGCCTGACGCCGCCATCTTGCCTTTCTGGTAACTTACTACACGAATGTCGTTGCAAGCCTTACTAGTTGGTTTAAACATGCTTTGCATTTGAACTAGTACTTCATTAGTAGTAGAATTTAACACACATTGTAGCATCGTATTATGAGAAGAGCTTGTCACATACAGTTAAAGCAGACTACAGTTATCTTTTTCTACTGAGTGTTTTTCCGAAACGTATTATCCACAACAAACTGTACATTTATCACGGTCAAGCAACTGAAAGAAAAGTCGAAGCTGAACGAAGCTAGTAACAGATTAATAAAAACAGCAAGTAAGGGCAAGTCATTCCTGTATGTATCTTCCGTTTGCTACACTAAAAATTACAGCCATATTGAACCCTTAAGTCAAAACTCTACAGACAACGTCGGTGTTCTGTAATTATACACACGACTGCTCACGCATTTATAGGATAGAAATATGGCACACACCAATGGTACTGTATACGGCATTGCCATTCTAGTAATATATGTATGTGATCTGCACTGGTTTTCCAGAAATTCGAGAGATGTATAATCTCTCCAGAGATTCCAGAGATTATGCAAGTAGGCCTAAATTTGTTTACTTTCCGATAAGAACGTTGGCAACCGTTTGTGCGTGACTTCAGTTGTTTCCTAACCTTGAAACGAGTTACTTTTCAGCATTGGACCGGGAAAGAACGTTAGGACAACCGTGTATTAAGTGAAACCCCATACTAGCTGTTGCAAATATCGCGGACGTTATCGAACTCTGCGGATTCCGAATGCAAGAACTATTAGCGGAGTGTTTCACATGATATGAGGGACAGGTTCTCTACCGTTGTTGTTGTGGTCTTCAGTCCGGAGACTCGTTTGATGTAGCTCTCCACCCTACTCTATCCCGAGCAAGCCTCTTCATCTCCTCATAAGAACGGCAACCCACATCCATTTGAATCTGCTTACAATATTCGTCTCTTATTCTCCCTCTCCAATTTTCCCCCACACACGTCCCTCCAATGCTAAATTTACGATTCCTTGATGTCTAAGAATGTATCCTAACAAACGACCCCTTCTTTTAGTCAAGGTATGCCAAAAATTCCTTTTCTCCCCAATCTTGTTGAGTACCTCTTCATTCGTTATGCGATCTACCAACCTAATCTTCAACATTCTTCTGTAGCATCACATTTCAAAAGCATCTATCCTCTTCCTGTCTAAACTATTTATCGTCGAAGGCAACACTCCATACAAATGCCTTCAGAAAAGATTTCCTAACATCTATTTTAATATTCTATATTAGTGCATCATTTACATCCGGGACATACTGCCCTACGCTTGGAGTTTTGCAACTGATTAAGTACTAATCGGCAGTTAGACAAATAAATTTCATTTACTGATGAGGTACAGATTACTCGAGATGGTGTAAACAATTTACATAACAAGCATGTATGGTCTGAAGCAAACTCACATGCGAGAGTGCAACGTAATTTCCAGCAGCGACTTAGCATGAATGTGAGGTGTGGTACAATCAGATCACAAGTTATTGGACCATAGTTTTTCAAGGACGTCCAACTGGCAAACCGTACTTACAATTCCTTCAAGAATAAATGCCCCCACTCGTTCGAAACTTTTCGACGTTATACGCGATCGGAAATATATTTTCAATATGATGGCGCGCCTCCACATTTAACCGACACAGTTACTAGGTATTTGAATGGACAGTTTCCACAGAAATGGATTGCTTGTGGCGCTACACTTTTTTAACTTGTAGAATAACATGTCAAAATATTTGCGTATCTCTGTGATTCATTCTTTATACATGTACGAGGACTGGAGGCTGTGGAGACGCCATGCAGTGTAATCTACTATTGTCGCTGATAGGACACATACCTACCTTACCTCCGAGCAAATCGACTTGCCCGTCCCATGTTACCGGCTTGTGTATAATCGAGGGAGCAAGCGGTTAACGTAATAGTGTCACTATGTTTTCGAAAGAGGAACAACGGAGTAGGATCGAGATTGAATGTGCCAGAGACCGTACAGCAAGGCAGTGTGATCAAGGTCTACAAGAGGTGTGCTGGTATCCGCCTTTTCCGTACAGAACAGTGGCACGTTGGATAAAAGCCTTCAACGAAGTTCGGCAAACTGTGGCAGACATGCATCGGGCTGGTCGTCCTAGTGTCTCTGAAGAAGAAGTGTATACTGTTGCCGCGTTAGTGGACAATTATCGACACCAGACGATTCGTGAGCTCGCCCACTAAACCGGATTAGTGCATACGACAGTACGTCGCATCCTGAAAGAACACCTGGTACTGTATCATCCACCATACCACTTGTGACTTTGATTTGATTCAGAAAATGAAGGAATCACTTGGCATTTGCTTGAGAACAGTTCCAGAGATTCGATGGCAGTAGAACGCTCCATTCGCACCATCAATAGGACTCTGCTAACAGTATACTGCGCCTTCCACATCGATGTCAAAGGGTTTTACACAATGGTGGTGACTCGTTTGAAGGACAGTGACAGGTACAAACATGTAAGAGAGAGAGAGAGAGAGAGAGAGAGAGTATACATACTCAGGGGATTAATCGTGGAGAGGATGTGGAGCAAAAAAGGTCTAATGAATTTATGTCCGGGATTACATGGTTCCCGTGCTACAGGCCATTTATTCCATCATACTTTTGTTACAGAGACTGCGTTCTAATACGGGCAGTACAATACAGCCGCAGTTACTGTGTTGAAAGTGGTTTCCATGTGCCTCCACGCCAGCGTACTCATGCTGCCGTTGACACAAGTGCGCAAAAACCAAAGTGGTGACACCGCTGCATGAATACGCTGCTCCTGCATCTGCAGATCTGATATGGCATTCGGGAGGATGGTGACTGAAACCACCTACGGCCATCCAGATTTAGGTTTTCCATGATTTCCCTAAATCACTCCAGGCGAATGCCGGAATAGTTTCTTTGTACGGCCGATTTTCTTCCGCATCCTTACCGAGACAGTCCGAGCGTAAGCTCCAACTATCTCGCTGTCGATGGGACGTTAAACTCTAATCTCGGTTGCTTCCAGAAATCGCACAGGGTGAGATCTGGTGAACGAACAGGCCACGTAGTTGGACATCACGTCCGTTACATCGACCACGTGAGACGCGTCTGGACATTAATGGCAAAGTGGGATGCAGCACCGTCATGCAGCTGCCGCATAACATCAGAGCATCAATGGAGGAGTATGGTCAGCAGTACCACCCTCTAGGAACTAATCATGCCCACTGTAACTGTGGCTGCATTGTATAGCGCGTATTACACCGCAGTCTCTGCAAGAAAGTAAATTTCAATAAATGTTCTCAATCACGTATACCATGTATTTCCGGACCTAACTTCATTATACCTTTTTTGTCCCGTATCCTCCACTCGACCAATCCCTGGAGTTTGTACTCGGTGGAAAAGAATCCCCCTGCATACATAGGGTGTTCAAAGAAAGTGTAGAATGTTTTGACAGGCGGTAGTACTCATCGAAACGCATACTTTCCGAGACAAATATAGACGGTATTCTACGTGGCGTACATTAACGGCAGTTCATACATTTACTCTTTGACGTGTATCCTGTTGTTGTTGTTGCTGCTATTGTTCTTGCTGGCACGCATTAAAGACACGACCCTGAAGTGTCTGTACATCCTTGATTGGAAGATGCTTAGACCACTTCCTTCAAGTGTCTCCTTAATCAAACGTCTAGGGGATGGAGGCGTGGGAAACGAGCACGCCATAGTGTGGGGGCCTCCCCGACACATCCAACGGCCCTGAAATATACATGTTTCTTCTTTGTTTTTGAACTCCTTCTCCGCAGTTGCAGTTATACAATTTGTATAGGTTAAATTATCGTTTTTTAACTCTAAAAATTATTGTAATTCAAACATGTTTCCTCTTTGCTTTAGTCTGAATTAGACTAATTTTTACAGTTGCAAATGACGGTCTTGAAATGTCTGTGTCAGACTTTCGTGCACATTATGATGAAAGTGCGCCAAAATGCATAAATATCATTCGTAATCGTTGCTGACGTGGGACATCATCGAACAAGGTAGGCAATACAACAAAAAGAAAGTCCAGATGACGCTTTCTATTTAACCTTTGCGTGGAGCACGTAAGACCGTATTAACCTACCGCCAAGTACGCCATCATATACGTTGATGCTTTCTCTCCTGAGTTCTTTGCGGATTTAAATGCTGGTTGTGGAATTTCACAGCCCCGAATCTTGTTAACTCCTGACCGTTACAAGGTTGACAGTCACCAATCCAGGGGTGCTAGTATCCGTAATGAAGCATTGGTGGCCCTTCCTATAACCGCAAGATCATCTCAGAAATTTTTTGGAGCCGAAGGAGATATGGTGTAACAGCGAGTGGTGTATCCTGAGCCAGCCGTTCCATAGGCATCCATCAGACGTGTTCGCTAGGCGAGAGATCGGAAGAACAGGAAGAGCAAGGCAGCAGTACAATCGAGGTGGGCAATGAGCAAAGAGTGCGTGTTACTTACGGTTGCGCATTATCCTTTTGCACTGTGATCGTTGGTAAGTTCAAAGCCGCGTGAGGACAACAGGCTGCAACACTTCAGAGATGTTACGCTGAATGGTTAGTACACTGGCAATGTGTACTGAGGGGGGGGGGGGGGGAGCTGGGGTGCATTTCCAATACCACCTAAACCTATCCTTAGAGCGCTCCGTCATTCTCGCGTGGCTCAACAATCTCCCAACATGGTGTCTGCAGGCTCTAATTCGACAATAGTGGTGCTGAAGACAGAATCAGGCTTCGTCCGTAAAAAAAAAAGTCATTCTGTTTCATTTGCCATGTCTGTCGTTCATAATACCACTGCTGACCCAGACCACTCTACTGCAAACGGTTTCCAGTGGTACGAGCGGACACTTCTTGTTGCGCAATACACTTAATTTGTGGTGATAAATTACAGAACCATCAGTTTAATAAGTCATACTACCAACATTTTAAGGCCAATTATTTACAGAAGAATGACAAAACTAGTAAAAGCCTACCTCGGGGAAGATCAGTTTGGATGTAGGAGAAATGTAGAAAAACGTGACGCAATACTCAACTTTCGACTCGTTTCCATGAGCCTGAACTACCGCAGGGTCTTTCACAAATGAGGGTGTCAGGACGAGAAGAGGAGGAATGACAGACAACTAACACGGTTCCCCCCCCCTCTCCATTGGTGCAGGAAACACTCGAAGAGAAAACCTATCACAAAATGCAAATAGATCAAATGGTAGTGCCCACAACGACCTTTATACCTGATAGGCGAAACTCAATTCCGTCGTCTTGACACAGCGGTCTGCAAAGAGGCATAAGAAGCGAAAGAAAGCTTCATCCGCTGCGGCGGAGTGGCCGAGCGCATTGAGGCGATGCGCGAGACGCGAGGTCGTTCCCCGGCGGGGGTTCGAATCCTCCTTCGAGCATGAATATTTGTGTTGTCTTTAGTATGAGTTAGTTTATAGTAGTTTGTAAGTTTAGAGACTGATGATCCCGCAGTTAAGTCCTATAACCTTAACAAACATTTGAACATTTGAAAGCTTCATTCGATGACGCATTGACACAATCACAAGAGTACGCGACCTCTCCCAACCATACTGAACCAGTGACCAATGCTTCAACGACGAATTGTGACATGTCCTCTACGACAGATTAAGGAAAGGCAAATCTACATTTCAGACTTTTCTAAATTTGGACAAAGCTTTTGACAATGTTGCTTGGAATACATTCTTTCAAATTCTGAAGTCAGAGGAGTAAAATATAGGCAACATAAGAGTTATTTTGAAGGGCATTTACAGGGAAGCATTGATTGGGAAGGAAGGAAGTCCTCGCTGTAGCCTTTCCCCAATGTAATTCAATCTGTGCATTGAGCAAGCTATTAAGAAAAACAAGGAGAAATTTGAAAAAGGCATTAGAGTATATGGTGAAGATATAAAAACTTGTCGTTTTACTGATGACATTATAATTCTGTCACAGACAGTGAAGGACATACAAGAGCAATTGAACGGAATGGACAGTGTCTGGAAACGAGCGTATAAGATGAACATTTACAAGAGAAAAACAAGGGCAATGGAATGTCGACTAAGAAATGTTTGTAAAACTATCGGACCAAACTGCGTGGTCATCAGTCCGTAGCTTACAAACTATTGAAACTAAGGTAAACTAACTTGACAACACATACAACCATGTCCCGGGGAGGATTCGAATATCCGACGGCGAGCAACCGCGCGCTCCGCAGCGAGGCGCCTTAGACCGCTCGGCTACTCCACCGCGACAGTAGACTAAGAAAATGAGGCGACGCTCAAGGAATTAGATTAGGTGACGAAACAATAAAGAAGGTAGATGAGGTCGCAGTACAGAGGATATAAAATGCAGAACGGCAATGGGAAAAAAAGCGTTTTTGAAAAAGAGTAATTTACTAATATCAAATATTAATTTAAGAGTAAGAAAGTCTTTTTTGAAGGCATTTGTGTGGAGTGTTGGGTTTTACGGTAGTGAAACATGGACGACAAATAGATCAGAAATGAAGAGGATAGAGGCTTTTGAAATGTGTTGCTACAGAAGAATGCTGAAGCTAAGGTGGGTAGATCGCATAACTAACGAAGAGGCACTGAACAGAATTGGGGAGAAAAAGAATTTCTGGCAGACTAAAAGATGCGCTCGAATTTTAGGAAACATTCTTAGACATCAAGAAATCGTGAATTTAACACTGGAGGAAAGTGTGTGGGGTAAAGATCGCAGAGGGAGACCAAGACACGAATATAGTGAGAAGATTAAAATAGATGCTGGTTGCCGGTTTTAAGAGGTGATAAAAAGACTTGATCGCGATAGCAGGGTGGAGAGCTGCATCAAACCAGCGTCAGAACTGAAGTCTGCAACAACAATGTGGCCCATGATGTGGCAGAGTGATTCATCATGTCCAGATTTGGGACTCCAATCCCCTTCCCTCCCCTATTAGATGGAAATTCAAATATTCAATTCATATTAAATCCTCATTTATATTGCACTCCAGAGGATATATTAGTAATGGAAATTGTGTCTCCACTTGCATATCTCGTGTGTTAATCTGGCGCTTTCTGTCTGCCTGCAGCGACCCACAAGTTAGTCAACACAAACCTCACTCTCTGTCCCACAGAGTCACTGAGAAATAGTGGCTCCCAGACTTGCACCTTGAAGCTCTCGGTTCCGGTCCCCTGGGCAAGAGCGCTTTAATACTACGCTTCCTGTCAGCCTGCAATGATCTGCAGGTCTGTCGACAAAGACCTGAGTTCCTGTTCCACTGAGTCGTCAAGGTCTACTGCGTCGTGTCAGTGGGAGAGACAGATACGAGTAATGAGAAAAAGGAGGCAGTGGGAGCGAGGCACATGTGGACATTGGCAGTGTAAAGGTGGGATTCTTATGCTGCGTTTGACGCATGTGGCTGCCGTTGAGCGGCTGACGTAATACGGCTGCCGCATAGCTGGCGATTCCTATAGTGCGGCAGCCGCACAGTGTTTAGTTGGGCTGCTGCGTCTGTGCTGAAAGGATGAGTGAGCGCGATTTGTTGTTTTATCGAATGTTAGAAGACGTTGAAGAAATTCAGTTTCAGCTATGCGAGGAAAATGCTGAAACACATCCGATTTACTCAAAAGAACTGAGGAAGGCATGTGTGAAATTTCCCCCTGCACTGTCAGGCTCATTGTTTTACAACTACAAACATTTTTTTCTCTACCATCTGTCTTGCTGCGGTTGGCTCCAACTACAGATTCATTTTCATTGATGTCGGGTCATATGGGGAAGAAGGTGACAGTGGAATTTTTGATTAAAGTAATATCGGGAAGTGGTAAGACGTTTCCTCCGCCTACTAAGCTGCCAGATTCGGACATAGTAGTGTCATATGGTTTTGTAGGCGACGAAGTATTTAGATTACATCCAAACATAATGTAACCTTTCTCTATTCGAGAAAAAAAAAAAAAAAAAAAAAGCTCTTTTTAACTACCGTCTTTTGCGAGTTCTTAGAGTTTCTGAAAATGACCGATAATTTACTTAGAAATGCGTTCTTAGAGACAAATAAAGAGCCTCAGTTTCAAATAAACAGAAGTGAACCACTACCTACCGATAATTTTGAACCATTTACAATGAGTGGCGGTTATGCGTTATACTTTACAGCCGTGCAGGTGCAGCGATAACACTGTAGTAAACTGATCACGTTAACAGAATTCAGTAGGCTTCGAACTCCCTAGCGTTACTGAATAAAAATTTGTATACACATTGTAATAATTTGAACTTTTATAATATGCATCAGGTTTTCGTATTCACTTCACGTACACTTCATTATTATAATAATAACTGAATATTATGTGGGACGATGCTACTCATTCTTGTTATTACAATATGCATTATTTGACTGACAACTAAGTAATAAGCATTATGACTAAACAGAAAGTATATAGTACTTTTCTTACTGGTTGTTTCCACTAATTCCGCTCTCTCTCTCCAAGCATTATCCTTCACAGTTTGGTCCTCGTATAGTGGTTACAATACATGGTAGGTACAAGTGGTACAGTGAATAAAAGTCTTCTCTTAGTATTAATAGAGTTATATTACATGAATTTGAACTAGTGGCTAACTATTCACCGTTCACTTTACAATTACCGTGTTAACTGATGGCGCTGCGAACTGTTGACGGGTTCTGCTATTGGTTGTTTCGAATGAGTGGTTTAACTATGCTCAATTAAAATGTAACACGGTTGCAGAACTGAACTTCCTATACATGCAACAGATAAGACAAATGTACATTCTGTTAACTCATTATCGTACAGAAAAACAAACGAAATGAATAATAAGAACATAAAAGTGTTGTTTTTGGTCAAACAATGCACCAGTGCGTTTGCAAAACAATGATACATTTGCTTTTAATACGTATATTCTACCGTAGAAAACAGTATGAAATGAAGAATCCTGTAGTGTTACTATCGAAGAGCTCAAGCGAACGCTTATTATATTTGCTATTAATAATGTTCTTCCACAGAAAAATGTACAAATTTAAAATAAAACCGTTGTTTTGCTATCTAATGACTTGAACGTAGCATGTGCCTGATAAAAATACATTTACTGTCAATAAATTGTTCTACATTTAAGCGCACGAAATGAAACTACAACTGAAATGTTGCTGTACGATTTAATAACCATAAAGAAGAGGGCCCCACTGTGAGGATCGACGTTGTCAAAACCACGCATTATACACTGGTGTAGCCCAGAGTCATTCGCCCTGGTAAGCCCTCATTTTATATAAGTTACTCTAGAGCTTTAATTTAGGACTTATTGTTAGTTGCTATAGCGTAGTAGATAGCGCGTCTGCTTTTTGTGCCAGGGTGTGTAATTTCGGATTTCATTACCTGATCATTATTTTTTTATTTCAAAATCTCTATAGAAATGACTTTGAACACTGCTTTATTCAGTTAATTTGTATGAACGTCTTTTTTAATAATTATAAAATTGAAGAAATTAATATGAAAATGTAATTAAAATTACACAAACAAAAATTGCAATTAAGGCCTTCTTAATATCGTCCACAATGTTGCGCTCTGTCCTTACTCTATCCTACTGCTGCTGCTACTCTCTACATAGCTCTTTCTAACAGTGTTAGTAACCCAGTCCGTTTTTCTCCTGGACAGAACTGAACAACTTTATTTATTAAAACTTTTCAATCTGAACATACTCTTTCATAACTTAAATTTGAGCGACGCGTCCGCCATGTTATTTGGGGTATCGGCTGACAGCTGGTATGCCATACCGACTAGAGAAGTTTACTTATTTACAGTTCCATGTTTTAAATAAAGACTGACTACTGTATACGGATGTGGTTCAAGTTCTGTCAGACTTTCTCGAAGCTGCGAATTGACGAGCCTGGTAAAAATGCGATAATGAAATTTCACCAACCTATCAGTATTAAAGTTCCAGTTCGAAGTATAACAGTTTGCCGAGGTTTACAGTAACAACGAAAGTGCCGCTGTGAAAATATTTGAGTTATTTATAATAAAAATATGTGGTCCAAACGATCTGCGAAACAGTGAACAGTAATTATTGTTATGAGGAACAATCTTGACCATGGATTTGCACCTGCTGTTAATATGTTGTAACTACTGCTTTCACAAAGGCTACTATACTCTTATCTTGTGTTTATTAAACCATAGGGCTGGGCAAATGATACTCGCGTTGGAACATGCTCGGGATTTCCCAATACAGCAGAGAAATCGGTACAGTATCGAACTGTTCAACACTCAGATAATAAATGACTCGCTCTGCGTATCTACAAACGATACGCGGGGCATTTCGAAGTTACCGAGCTATCGCTTTGCTCAGAACTAATTTCATAGGAGTACAAGTACATGTAAAAGCAACGCAGGACATAACTGTGAAAAACTGTACATTTTTTAAAAAGAGTCCATAGTACGTAACTTGTCTGGTAGCACTGCAGGATGTGATCCATTGTTAAAATATCTACTACTATAACAGAAAGACTGCATCATATTACTGAAAACTAACACTCAAAGGAAAAAAATGCTAATCCTTTATAAGGAGAAATTACATTTAATGTGATTATAAAAGACAGGTTGCAAGTGACCATTTCATTCCCTGTTCGTACGGTACAGTAACAGATAAAATGTTACACCACATTTTAATCGCTTTGAAAACATTAAGAGATGAAACAGGGAAAACATTAGAAATTTAATACCCAATAACGGAAATAAGTCATACAAAAATAAACTAATTGCTACCTGGGATTAAACGGTGCACGAGCTAATGTGTATGTAGTATCAACAAGCGTCGCTAGATCGCAGCACTAGAATTTTAAATCGCGTTTGCTCTCGTTTACTTATAGCCTACATTCGTTACTGTTTTTATTTATGACGTGCACTCTAGAAGCTACTATAGTCAGAATTTCACACTTATTAATCCCCATAGTACTTTAATGATACCGTTTCTTCGTTATAAATCGTATACTGCTCAGCACAGAAATAATTTATGAATATTATCGTTGTAAATCATAGAGATAGTACCTACTGACATCGCTAGATAGCGTCGGGATCGAATGTTCTAACATTTCCCCGAGATTTCCCGAACTGTGGCTTAAATTGTTCGAACAGTTCGAGTCATGTTCAAAACCAGCTCTACTGAACCATGCCTGCACATCAATCTGCTCGTGCGAGCTGGCTCCTGCTCGCGCCACAGCAGTCAGCTGTCGGCAGGCTCGCTGCGACCAAGGCCGTGTTCACACTGCAGGCCGGGCCGGGACGAGCCGAGCCGAACCGAAAGATGAAACACATTGTTTTAAATTGCGCTGTTCACACTGCCGGCCGGACCGAGAGGACTCCGCTTCAGCCGGCTCGCGCCGAGCCGACGACATTCGGAATGTTCAATATTTCCGACGCGAGCCGATTGGGCTATGGTATTGCTTCTGCAGCACAAGTATCTGACGATTCCAGCGAGTTTTCCAGTCTCTTTGCATGATAGCTTTTTTTTTTTTTTCATTTAAATAACACTCGTGAAAATATGTTTTTTATTTTTTTTATTACTATTATTTCTCTAAAATAAATACAAAATTCAGAATTTCTTTAGCTGTTCTCATAAGGAAAAACTTTTCAAAAAGTCAGTCGAAATTCATGGGATGAATCCATCACCACCTGTTTCTTATGTGCTTAAAATCTGATAGGTCACTACAGTGTGACAACAAAAGAAATATAATAACAAAATCAGTGAACTGTTAGCTGGCTCAGTCAGCAGTAAAGAAGTTTTGGTCACCACCGTGTTTCCTACGATATTCAGCTGACTGTGAGTGAGGAAAGCTTGTTGCTGGGGACAAGCCCAGCAGGAAGCAAAAAAGAAAAAACAAAACACGGCAAGATATAAAGTGGCACACGCTTCTCATCCTTTACTGACGTGACTTGTAGTTTCTGAGTCTAAACTATATCACCGCATTTTTCTTTCAGTTAACATTTAAAAAAAATCGAAGTACCATTAAGAAAAAGAATATTGTTAGCAGACGATTCAGCAAAATGTTCGTAGAAACGCAGTTTCCCTCAGGCATCTTCTTAACAAAATAAATAAATAATAAAATTCTGAGACATGTGTTGAGTTCTTTGAAAGTGGAGATGGGTTGAAATACAGTACAGCGTGTCCCACATAAAACAGGTAAACCTCACGTATACCACCACTTGCAACATCCCTTATGAGGAGGTAACTACATATTTTTAATGTTAATATTACCTATTATTTTTTACTTAGTTCGTTCTTAATTTAATCTCGGGCGTGTATGATTTTATGTGGGACAAGCTGTACAAAATTATTTTTACCTTGTGATATTTTTCTGAGAGCTACAAAGGCGAAAATAAAAGAAATAATGATTATACATGACTTAGGTGTAGAAATACCTATAACTTCAGTATAATTTTGAGCTTCTTCCTTTTATCGTTTCCAACTAGAAACCCAATAAGTATAATGTCAAAAAAAAAAAAAAAAAAAAAAAAAAAAAAAAAAAAAAAAAAATTATTTCAGTCCATCTACTAAAGTAACGGTTAACATCTATTTATTCTTCACTTCTAATTCCATTCACGAAATATATATTCCATTTATTGTGTAATGTGGACAAGAAATCAGTCATAGGTCTTTCATAAAGTATGACCTCATGTAAAACCATAGCAAAACATTGTCAATTATAATCGGTTTCCACCCAAGAAAAAATAATTTATACTTGTTTTCTGGTTACGGATCATTAACACATCACGAGGAAGCGACAAACGTGGCCAGCAATTCATTTTTTTCGGCGCTGCAGCGCTACGCGCTACGTCCAACACCCGCCGAGATCGAAGGCTTGCAATTACTTGTGATAGGTGGTAGATATCAGTGCGGCTACCATTTAAAAAACTTTTCTGCACTTTTAGCTCAATTTCACTCGCTGTAATGTTTGGTCTAAAATGCATAGAACAGTAAGCTGTCCGCTATCGAACTTTTTCAATACACATCAAGGGCGCATACTTGACAATAAGCATCATTTGAAAACGACTGTTACGAATTTCAAAAAGGTGAATGTTTTATTCGAAAGCTAAGATGTTGTACTACAATATGTCCAAAAATCAGATTTTTGAACCGCATACTTTCATCGAAATCGAGTGGGGGGGGGGGGGGGCGTTACAAAACTAAAAACTCACGCGGAATGAAAAGTAGACTCTTTTTTTTTTCTCAGGCAACGTAAAGAATTTAAGGAAAAAAATAACTTCATAAAACGATGTGGCGTGGTCTTATATACCTTCAAAACTTGAAAATCAAAAGTTGATTTTCCCCCTCTTTTCCGGCTCGGCGCGCAGTGTGAACACCCATGCTGTCGGCGTGCGCCGACTTGGCGCCAGCCGGCTCGGCACATCCCGGCTCGGCTCGGCCCGGCCGGCAGTGTGAACGCACCCTTCGATAACGGAAAAGAGTTGTGAGGGGCAGTGAGGGAGGCAAGAATCCGAATAAAATAATTTCGCAACGGAGAATTGTCGGTCAGTTCAATTCTACGGCCAGTGATATGATATACGAAGATGTAACGCTTGTCGCTGGTTGAATAATCTATTCTGTGGCAAATTGAGTGTATGAAAGAGGAAATACAATTTATTTCTTATGAATGAAAGAGATTTGTGATGAATGAAAATAAGATTCTATATGTTTCTTACTTTTATCGTTTTTTTATTCTGTGTCACAAATGAAAACAGTTATAAACAGATAATACACTCAATTGACTGTTAATAGATGCAGAATCGGAAACAGAAAAAACGTTAATCGTTCGAACGTCGTTAACTTTTGACTCCATATATTAGTAAAAAATGCTCACGTTTAGACGATCTTCTGATGTATACAATGCAAAACGCGATTTTCCATCATCAAATTTGACCTTGATTTTTCAAAAACTACTATCTAGCAAAAAGCCGAAACACGTGTCCTTTTATAAGCAATATGGTACACCTATGCAAAATTTGATCGAAATCGATGACCCAAATGTCAAACCCTCTCCTTGTTAGTGGTATGTTCTTTAATCTTTGAACCTCCGCTCTCCGCTCTTCATCTTGCACGTGGTCATAGTCTTCCACATGGAGGTATTGTAATTGCCGCGGTGGAGTAGGCGAGCGGTCTAAAGCGTCTCGATGCGGAGTGCGCGGTTGTTCGCTGTGGAGGTTCGAGTCCTCCCTGGGGCATGGGTGTTTGTGTTTGTCCTTAGGTTAGTTTACCTAGGTTTAAGTAGTTTGTAAGCTACGGACTGATGTCCACGCAGTTTGGTCCGATAGATTTAGAAACATTTGAATTTTTATTGTAATTCCGTTGTAAATTAAAGTTTTTCGTTAAAGATTTCGAAGCATGCTAAGCATTTTCAGGCTCACGCATAGAAGAAACATACGCTCCCTGCTCTGAGGTGTTGTACATTGACGGTGACATATCTGCTTTTCGCTTTGAAGCTATCGCACCAATTTTCTTCGACGTGAAAAGAGGTCCTCTGTACGTTATGTACTGCGTGGTGGGCACACGCGCTCGCATCTAAAGCTCAGCCGGAACGACGTTGTTCCCAATTGTGTGAAGACAGCGCCTGTTTACAGCTCTACTCCCCTGCTCTGCTGCAGTACACCACGACGCCTGGGCCTTCTGCCCCATTCAGCCGCGAGCGCTCACGGCCCAGGCAGCGAGCGAGCAACAGCGCTCGTGCTCGTCTAGCCGCCTCCTGGGCAGGCCTGTCCTAAACCAATTAAATCTACAAACTTGTAAAACTGCTATTAAAGGGAATGGTTGTAAACTTCGGGGGACTAAATTTGAGCCGGCCGCGGTGGCCGAGGAGACTGAGGCGCTCCAGTTACGGTCTGCACGGCCACTACGGTCGGGGGCTCGAATCCCCCCTCGGGCATGGATATTTGTGCCGTCTTTAGTATAAGGTAGTTGATAAGTAGTTTGTACGTTTAGGGACTGATGACCCCGTAGTTAAGTCCCATAAACTTAACAAACATTTGATTTTGACTAAATTAGAGTGCAAAGACGAAAGTGACAACAAAATACTGCAGTTAAAAATGCGCCTAGGTCATCTGCCACTAAAGCATTCCACGTCGACATAAGGTGTCCCTTGTTGCCATACTGAAACAAGTAACATTTGGTACGTGAACTTTTAGTACAAAAACGAAAGTGACAACAGAATATTGCAACAAAAATGCAATTAGGTGAGTTGCCACAAAAGCATTCCACGACGAAATGACGTATCACAAATAACTTTCGTTGTTGCCACGCTGAAATAAGCACAGATTTGTTGCATAGAACACAGACGTATACAAGTGAAAAATTCTGGCTGTCACTTCTGCTTCCACACTTTGCACTGGTTGCATGTCTACCATGCTGGATCAAGTACAAAAAATTTAAATATTTTTAAAGAAGGCGTAGACACTGAAAAGTGTAGATTCATCAACCACACGTGCTACAGAAGAAGAAATAAAATGATTTCCAGTCCATGGTATACAGCAATTAGTGAGAATAAATATTCCTTTAGTAAAAAACCGTCTTGATTGCAAATTCTTTTATTCCTGCCACCATTCTTGCAGCCAGACAAGGCAGGTTCATATAAAAAAAATTGCAATCAGGAGGGTTTTTTGCTAAAGGAAGAAGAAATATCTCACAATCACACTAACACCAGATAGAAAAACAGCAATTTTTTCTAATGGTGTGTACTTCAAGAGAATTGCAGGATAGGTCGTCTGAAGCTTCACTCTTGGGGCAGCTGAGTGCCAGTAGTCAGGAATTTTGTTTAGAGTATATACATGCTGAGGTCGAACAAGGCAAAACATTTGGTGTTTTTACACACATTACTTGTCGTTTTATCACTTCGATTTGTGGATTTAAATGCTAAACACACTTTAGGCATATTTCAGCAGCAAAATTGTACAGGCAATACACACTAAATGCAATATATACTAAATACAACACTTCAAGCTCACCAACAACATGAGATTGACAGACTACGCTCAAGTGTACTGACCAACAAAAATATGGCGGCCGAGTTTACACAGGTTGCCGCAAAGAACGCTGTAGCTTGTGTGTCAGCCACTATGAAATTTAAGCTCGTTGCTCAGAATACGCAACTGCACAATAACGTGTCGTCCGTCGATCGTGTACTGTCGAGTATTGTCGGTCACCTTCGGCCCATCTGGCTGTAAACGAAGTTTAGTTCCGCGTTCTGCCGTCCGCAGTTGTTAAGTGAACGGGTAAAACTGCAGTGTTTTTGATGCCTGTTGTCAAAAATCACATTTATTTCACTGAAACATAAGAGTATTTTTTCAAGCAATTAAGCTACAACAATAGCTTTGCAAACATTAAGACTCCTCGATAACTGGAACGCTGTTCCCGCTTTGGTAGCTGCGAGTTGTTGCTGAGGTGAGCAGAATTGACATGTGCGCTTCTTCGCCACCAGGTGTCTTATTACTGCAGGTCGCTGTTTACCCCACGACTAGCTGCACGTCCTCTGTAAGTACACGTTATATTCTTCTTTGCCCGGTAGGTTTCTTGAATTACAGACGGAGTGGTGCGTTTTACTTCGCCTTTCAGCCGACAATAGTTTCTGCTATTTGTTTGTGTTGACGGGCAGTGTCGTTTGAAGTCGTTCAGTTTTTCGAACTTGGCTTTGTCTCGGTTACCGTGTGCGATTTGTGAAAACAACGTCGTCCATCACTAACCACTCACGTTATGATTGAGCCTTAATGGGAAAATATTAACAACCTTATACTTCCCATACTGATCGTCTTCGTTTAGCCCTTACATGTCGATAGCAGAGAGAGATTTATGGAGGATGTATGTACAACTGAAACTTTCCTTACTTGCAGCTATGATGGAAGTAATAAAAACGATATATAGAGATCTTGAAAATGAAAGTTTACTACGTGCCTACGTGGTTGTACGCAGAATGAAAGAATCTGCCATTGTGTTTGAGAAAGGCTGCCGAAAACCGTTTGTGGGTGGAAAGACTACAAATTGGTGTGTTTGATGCTGTTATTTGCTTCAATGATGGAGCTCAAGCTAGGAAGTTAGTTTTGAACAGAAGGGTATAAAAAGTTGTTATTAAGCATTGCTACTCTTCGACCGAAAACGTGTAATGAAATCTGAATGGGACTTTTTCTAATATCTAAAGCAGCAAGAATGTCAAAAAGAGTAAATAGAAGACAGAGAAGGCAAAGGAGTATCACCCCCTTAACCACTTAATGCCTGAATTAATTTCTACTGCAAGAAAAAAATAAAAAAACATATATTGTGCTCAATATTGGGGTCTTAGACCATTTATAACATCAAATATAAGAAATGTTATACATAGTTGGTATAATTACGTATGTGTCAAATTTGCGACAACAGGCATTTGAGAAATAAAACGCTTACAACTCTTCATTGACGAAAATTTTTTTATTGTTCTCATGAGATTTAATGAAAAAAATGAACATGCGTTTGAATTACAATTGTGGTTACTTATAAATCTAATGCAGAGGATCAACATTTCTTTGCTCATGAAATTGCCTAAAACAATTGGAATTTTTGTTTAGGCAAAGGTCAAATTTGCATTTCGCACACATAATGAGTGTCTGCCCTTTACAGCTGGGTCTTTTGCATCTTTACCTTCCTGTTACACAAGGCCAATGACCTACTTCATCGGTACGGGTAGATTTATCAGGGACTGGTTTCATTGTACCCCGACGCTTCTTACGTTGGATTTCCGTTTCCATACCTTGTAAAGGACTACCTGTCTTTTTTCGTATCATGTCTTTTCCTTGCTTACAGAGAGCATCTGCTGTTCTGGATTTGAATTCCAGATCGTTTTGTTTGCGACGGGGAATTTCCAAAGCATCACAATCCCTTCGATACAGCAACCACGAATTCACTATCACAAGATCAACTAGGTGGAAAAACAATCTATGGTAATATTTCCTTGACTTTACGAAAAACCTATAACAGGAAATTAGAGCGTCAAGTAAATCCACCACTCCCATGAATGTGTTGTAAACTGTTACAATGTTAGGGCAATGAAAATGTTTCGAGATGAAATCGAGGTTCGAAGTGTTTTAAGCTGAACTACATTTTTTTTAAAAGATAACTATGTTCTCGCAATCAAATGCTCATAAAATTAATGCTCTGATTTTACTTAGCAGTCGTACTTTTGTCAATTTACCAAAGTAAAAGTTACTTAGATAATCGTGAAAGTAAAAAAAAAAACAACGGAGAAATTATGTACAGCATTATCCGTAGGGTTTGATTGCTGAACAGTGTAGAATGCAAAGGACATCTGTCTCGGCTGAAAGTAGCCTATACAGAAATACAGCATATGAGTTGTTCTGCAGCCCTTTTCTTATCATTTAATTTCAGACTAACATCAACATTCTAGAATGGTTCCATAGGCGCGAATTCATAGGTAAATCAGATATTTATTGGCAGTAGGAGTTTAATATGACATTTCTGAAACTCCATAAAAGAGAGACCTTTCGTGAACGGTGTACCGAATACTGTAGATTTTGGAGATGCGTTTCGACATTACATAATATTCCCTTCCCCAGAAATCGTCACACAGATCAGTAGTGCACATGCAATGCACAGATCAAGCTTCAAAAATAAAAGGTAAATAAATGTCTTATTGTATCTACACCAGACGGTGGTGTATACACTGCTGCTGCACTAAATTTTTTATTTAAAAAAAAATGTTCAAATCTTTGTAAAGCTTATGGGACTAAACTGCGGGGTCATCAGTCCCTAAACTTACAGACCACTTATGAACTAGCTTATACTAAAGACGGCACAAATATTCATGCCCGAGGAGGGATTCGAACCCCCGACGGGGAACGGCCTCGTGCATCGTAGCATAGCGCCTCAATGCACTCGGCCGCTCCGCCGCGAAACCATTTTTTATTTTATTTTATTTATTTATTATTTCTTAAAAAGTATATCAATTTATCTGTTTTTGGATTAAGTGGTGTTCCGAATTTCATGAGTTATGTACTTTGTTGTATATGATACCATTTACGAACCAACTGAATTGCTTGACTAGATGGTGTGTCGTATATGAAGATGAATATGCCACATTAGCAACGACTGACGGCGTGAAAAACTATAACAATTACAATTACGTACAATTTTGCGTTGTAGTTTTATAAAATCTTTTGATTTTTATGGTTCTGTATTTTGCACTTGACATTTTGATGTATTTTACCACTCTACATTACAGGAATATGGCAGTCTTATATGTTTCGTTAATGTAAATTGTAGAGTGTGCCATCTACCATGTAAGACTGCTGCGTAAGTGTTGTAAGCAGCTCGCTCATATGTGCCTTGTAATCGAAATATAAACATCTTTCTTCTCTCTTGACTCTCATCAGTAGACCTCGGATTTAGGTAGAAAAACTATTTTGTTCCTCATTAAATAAAGGCAATAAAAGTTGTACATACATGAATTATGCAAATTTATGATCGAAAACGCTAGTTTTATAGCGCCTAAAATACCAAATTTTAGGTCAGTATCTGATTATCAACAGACGGAAGAGTTACTCACTGCAATGTGTGCAACAAAGACATAAATAAACGTTAACCTATCTACTACGCGAACTCAGAGAACAGTGTTACCACTGCTTTTCCCGAGCTAACTTGCAACCAGGCACATGCGCATTGAATAACTAATTCAAAAATATAGTTTCTAAACTCGTGTTGCAAGTTAATTACGCTAAGTGGAACTCGAGCGTAAATTCTTCCACATAATATTTTTCATTTATTTTTGTTTTTGGGTACGTTTTGTACAGAGGTTGCATTTCAGTCAGCATGTTGCAGGGATTAAACACCAAGCAAATATATATATATCAAACTTGAAGCAATCGTTTGTAACTATACCAAATGCAACAAACAAAAACGAATTTCACCTTGACCTCTGTCGAGCCTTTGTTGCAGCAAATATACCATTCAATGCAGTTGAAAAAAGCTAGTTCAAAAGTTTTCTAGAGAAATGCTGTCACCGCAACATTCCATCATAATCCACTCTGACAAAGAACTATTTAGACACTTTATATTGAGCAGGATAATGAAAGATATAGGGGATTCGTACATGTGGATCTCTGTCGATGAGACAGACAAGGCCAATATATATGGCTAATTTGATTGTTGGAAACTTAGATCCTGACACTCCCTCTGTACATCTTCTGATCTGCAGCAATGAGCTAAAAAAGATTAACCAGGAAACAAGTGCTCACTTTGTTAATAAAACCCTCAAATTACTTTTCCCCAACAGTCTAGATGAAAATAAAGTACTTGTAATCTACACTGATGAAGCCGCAAACATGATTGGTGCTGTAAAATTGTTGAAAGTATTTTATCCAGCCTTGCTCCATATCACATGTCTTGCCCGTGCCATAAATCGTGTAGCTGACACGATACGTCTCGAATATCCACATGTAAGTAAGCTAGTTTCAACCATCAAATAGAATCCAGTTATTCAGAGAGGAACTTCCCGACGTACCACTTCCACCAGAACCCATACTTACTCGCTGGGGAACGTGGCAAGAGGCCGTGGAATATTACAGCGAGCATTTGGAAGACATTAAAAACATTGTTCTTAAATTGCCGGAGGAGGCAATGAGTATTAATTCAGCTAAAGATATTCTAAAATAACCAACAATTTACAACGACATTGCATACATAAAATCTCATTTCGCATTTTGTCCCTATTATTAAATCTCTAATGTGTTCAGGGAAACCAATCTACATGCAACTGCGATTGATAGATGAGGTGACAGAAAAAATCAACTTGGTTCCAGGTTCTGTTGGTATGAAAGTTAGTGAGAAACTAAAGACAGCGGTAAAAAAGAAAAACAGGACTGACCACCCTCTGTATAGTGGCTGACATCTTATCAGGTAAATCAACAGAACATGAACGTGCGTTCCCATTGCGCCTAATACCATCACTAAATATGCTCCGCGGAACGCTCATTCTCAGCATATAAGATGCTATTAACAGACAAGAGATGCAGTTCCTCAACGGAAAATCTGGAGGAAGTGTTAATTATTTACTGTGACTGCAATTATGGACGTGGACACTAAAATCATGTAGATTTTTGTCAATGTGTTTATTTTTCTAAGACACTAAAATTTCAGATTTTGGTCACCAATTTTCTGATTTTATAACCTATTTTAGGTACCTAATTTAAGATTTTTAGAACCTAAAAGTCCGAGGATTACTTATCAGTAATACCCCATTTGTGACGCATGAACTTTTTGTATGAGTTGTACATAGTGTCTGACTTGGTTTCTATTTTTCGATTGTGCTTATGTCTGCGTTACTGGCTTGTACATGGTATGTAATGACAGATGTTGGTGTGCAATCTCTTTTGTGGTTTTATCAATGGATGTTTTACATTAACTATTTTACCTGTATTTACTGTTGCTTGAATCACAGTTTTGAAGATGACAGCCGGCTGCGGTGGCCGAGGAGACTAAGGCGCTCCAGTCACGGTCTGCATGGTCACTGCGGTCGGGGGTTCGAATCCCCCCTCGGGCATGGATATTTGTGCCGTCCTAGTTCGTAAGTAGTTCATAAGTAGTTTGTAAGTTTAGGGACTGATGACCCCGTAGTTAAGTCCCATAGACTATACAAACATTTGAACATTTTGAAGATGACAAATAATGTAGTGGAATTCGATTTTCAGATGTAAACAGCTGAAATTATGACCGCCGCGGTGGAATGGCCGAGCGCTCTAAGGCACCTTGCTGCGGAGCGCACGGTTGGTCCCCGTTGGAGGTTCAAGTCCTCCGCCGTGTGTGTGTGTGTGTGTGTGTGTGTGTGTGTGTGTGTGTGTGTGTGGGTTTTTGTTGTCCTCAGGTTACTTTAAGTAGTTTGTAAGCCTAGGGACTGATAACCTCAGTAGTTAAGTAAAAAGATTTACAAACGATTTGAGATTACGACCAATGCTTCAGTGTCTTTCTGCCATTAGTCTTCAATCAAGCGAATAAACGCAAAATAATGAGCTGAAGAAACGTCATAATAATAGAGGTAATATTGTAGGATGGATGTGTTGAATTTTGAGGGCATCAGATGAAAACATTTTTATTTTTTTATTTGTTTATTTTATTTGTTTATTTTTATTTAGTACAAGCACAGTAAACTACATTTCAGCGGTGATTTAAGGAATCGTTTTTTTTTAAACGGCAGAAAAACTATCGTGATAGTTGTGGACAACGTCTCGTACTATTATAGACATTCACTGATAGCGTGCCTGCCGTAAATTCTAGGAAACAAGCTACCGACTGTCTGCAAAGAAGGAACAGTTCAATACTTGACCACCCCAAAGAGGGGCAAGATTTTTTATTGTTTCTTACATTTAATGGAGTCCATATTAGGCGATTGGAACTGGCGATGGTATGATGGCAGTTTGAAGAATCTATACAGAACAGATAAGAGGTGAGCCTCGAGATTCAGTTTTTCAGTTGGCGATGGTATGATGGCAGTTTGAAGAATCTATACAGAACAGATAAGAGGTGAGCCTCGAGATTCAGTTTTCGCTGCCTATTTAGATGATTCGTTGTTATGCGATACGTGTGACCGAAGACTCGCTTTTATTACGGTTACTCGCAAATAACCGTGTAATTACGGCATGTAAACACATCACAGCTGCTACTGCAGCAGCAGAGACCCCACCACTCCCATACCCCCTCCACTTCGCTACGAACAAACACGTTGCCAAGTCATTTAGTAGACGACTTTTTTCTTTTTCTTTGGTGCGCTAGCAACTGTCGACCGCTGAACAAGTGGCATATTGTGAACGAGTTGGGAACGCTACTCCCCACCACTACGTCAATCAAAAACTAATTTTAATCGGAGTATATTGTTGGGACTTGTAATATGCAGCTCTTCACGGCGCAGTTCTGAAATGTAGAGCAGTATCTTTTATTTTTTCGTGGCAGCAAGGATAATGGCCTTTGCCGTTCGATCAATAAAACGCATTTCAAATCTAAGTTCATCTGGTTATTGTACGTCCCCTCGTCAGACGTCATCCTTGTCCTGCAAGTTACGTCAGTGTGCTGTGCTTAAGCGTGTAACGCAGTAATGTAACAAATAAGTGTTGAATGACGTAGATACTGTACTAGAACTCCTAAAAATACAATCTGGTGCGTCCGCCATTTTGTTTCCCAACGAATGCTGAACACAACATGTACCTTATGTAGACTGTGTTGTTTCGTTCAAGCTTTGTGAAATATTGTAGAGGTGTCCTGCATAGAGCTTTAGATAGTGCTATTTTGAGCTTGCATTCCTATCGTGTATACTTAGATATGTTAAATAGGCACAAAAATCTCGCTTTTTCTTATTGCTGCTTTATTTTTGCTGTCCAAATAGAAAGTAATGTTGCGATTAACATACGTATCAAATTACTTAGTGACTATACCTTTTGACGTGACCTAGGCCCTATCAATCCAGGGGCTTAATATTTTACAATGTGTTGCTATTCTGAAATGCCGATAGTGGAAATGGAGAACTTTCACTACTTTAAAAATAGCATACAGTTCTGGATGTTACGATTACTATTGTGATATAGATACGATGACGGCAGTTTAATTATGCCGAAACCAATCAATCTAAATAAAAATTTTAAGTGATCTTGATTTGTATTTGAATAAATGACTGTCAATATGCGATAAGTTTTTGTTGTCTGCTGTGACAAAAATATCACAATGAATTTTTGTACTCACATCTGAATATAGGTCTACTTCTGTTACGTAGTTCAGAAAGTTTTAGAATGTATTACAAACACTAACACGAAAAAATAATATTACTGGACAGGATTAAATGTAACTTACAATCGTGCAGAAATTCAGTGCTAATGGTGGCAACAACCGTTGAATGCTATTTGGAAACAATTACAGAACTGAGAGGGAATAATCCATTGCGTTGACCCTGAAATAAACAAAAAATGCTGTTCGTTCTATAAGGTTGATTAGTTTTTGCATTTGCCGCTACCTTTGTCAGTAAATTAATCACCCATGTAAAGCAAATGTTTCGTTTTTAAAATTAGCACAATTCAGACAGTGCTCTGTGTTTGTCAATTTATAGTCTCTTAAAGATATGTGTCAATATTGACATTTACTTATAAGAAATTGAACTGAGGAGGTGTTTTGTGATAAAACGTCAGGTACCGTTCTCTCAGATTGCATAAGTTACAGTACTGCAAGTTAGAACACCAAAAGTTCGAAATACGAGAAAGAGCATTCAACGGTTGTTGCCAACTTCAGCACAGTACACTGCCAACCCCGTAAGTAAAATTCTACCCATTAAGTTATACTTACATTCTTTTTCGTTTGAGTATTTGTAATACATTCTGGAACTTTATCAATAACGTAATAGAGGTATCTCTATGTATCGATCTTGGTTAGACGGATGGTGGGACGACGGCTTTTTAATTACTAGTTTCGAGAATACATTATTCTCTTCTTCAGACCCTTATAAGTAAGTATCTGTGCAGTAATGCAAAACTAGCCATCCATTATAATACTGCATTACACCCTCTCACAACATATTGTCGACTGCATCATGGTGTGAGAGGGTGTAATGCAGTATTATAATGGATGGCTAATTTTGCATTACTGCACAGATACTTACTTATAGGGGTCTGAAGAAGAGAATAATTTATTCTCGAAACTAGTAATTAAAAAGCCGAAAAATAACGGCTGAAGGTTTTTCATTTGTCAAATTAATAGAAGTATGTTCAGCAGTTTGTGCAATGTGAGTACGGATCTCCTTGGTATGGTGTATTTGTCAATATACTATGAGATACACATCTTGTACTCTAAATACTGTGTGTTCTGGAAAGTTTTGTTTGCTATGATATTTTGGGGCTGCTCACTCACTAGAGGCAAAATCTGTTGAGAGGCAATACTTTCAAAACAGCTGAACAAAAACTTACGTCCGAATATCACGCACGATTGGTTTTTTTTTTTTTTTTTTTTTTTTTTTTTTTTTTTTTTTTTTTTTTTAGATACTACTTCAGATCATATTGTCGTGCATTGCCTAATAACAGAGAAAGGAATATGCATCATGTCAGACAACTAAACGAACTGGTTGACATTAGTCATTAATTAATACACCAGCGTACACTTGTTTTGGTACGTAATAGACGTAGCGAAAATGTAATGCTACTCATGATCTACATTATCTAGATCATTTGCATCGCTGATTCGCACATCAGGTCGCACCACAAATTTTAATTCAATGCTTCGGATCTATCAATAATGTCTTTGACATATTTGAGACGTAAATCCGTCTCTGGGATTGTTTGTTTATATTAATAAATATAGGCGTACATACTGCACTCCGTTCTGGTACCCAGTTTTCGTGACGATAGTTAACAAGTCTCTTCTTCTCTGCGATTCTTTTGCGAAAACAACCATTCTAAATTTAGTTTTAGAATGATTAGAACAGTTTATTGCAGCACACCACCGGTAATTTCGTGCTAAAGTGCTTGACGCAAACCTATAGAACCGCGGCTTGTTTACATGTAAGAACTATGGTTAAAAATGGCGGATGCGCTAGCTTGTATTATAGGACTCTTAACTATACTCTCGTTATTGTGGAAATATTAAACGAATGTGGTAATTGATGGTCTGATACTCGGTGGCTTTCACTGGCGATGTTTGCGATTAAGCGCGGATGCGTACTGCTACGCATTTATGTGTTACGCTATCAGTTGAGCGTCATCTTAATATGCGATACATAAGATTAACTCGTCAGTTCCTCTAAATTCCCAATTTATTTGAATTAATTAGTATTGTGGTACTGTCACGTAATGGCTACAGGAGTAGGAGTAGCTAGCTCTCATCTGACCGTGTGGCCTAATGGATAAGGCGTCGGACTTCGGATCCGAAGATTGCAGGTTCGAGTCCTGTCACGGTCGTAGAAATTTTTTCTACGCTTATTATGTAGAAACACGTTCTTCATACTGGAATCGATAATAATCAATTGGCCCGAGGGGCGGTAGAAGCCCAAATTGTCGTGCATTGCTTAATAACAGAGAAAGTAATATGCATCATGTCAGACAACTAAACGAACTAGTTATCATTAGTCATTAATTAATATATCAGCGTACACTTGTTTTGATACGTAATAGACGTAGCGAAAATGTAATGCTACTCATGATCTACATTGTCTAGATCATTTGCATCGCTGATTCGCACATCTGCATTCGAGACACATGCAAATGTCTACAGACGGAAAGCGTATAAACGTTACCACCTGTTCGTAAAGCAGATCCTGAACGAATGAGTTTGACGTTCGTCGTACCTTAATCATGTAATTCTCTCCCCACAGCGCTTTTCTTCGTTTTATTTATCTAGACCTGTGATAAACTGCTAACATATTCCCAAACGTCTTCTGAATCGAATTTGTCATCAGCACGTTATCTCAACGAGTCGGCTCTCTATTTAACTGCTCGAGGTAATTTTCTGTTACAGCACTTAAAACAATATTGTTCGATTTTCTGTCCATGCCACCTGTCTCAAACACATTTGTATTCCAGTCTACATCCGGCAAGTTAAAATAACCATCTAAAACTGTGACATGACTAGGAAACTACGGGAAATAATTTGAAATTTTTCCCTCAGACGTTCCGTTATCTAGTACTGTTGTGGCAGGTGGTCTATAAAAGCTTTCAATGACAATCTAGCTAAAAGGCCTCATATGATTGTAATTTTCAAATGACCAACTACAGCTCACAGGATCCAAACTATTAAGGTACCTACCAAGAACCTTGTGTTCACCTAACAATCAGACTTACATTTTATTTAAATTTTATACTACCATAGACTTTGTCTGCCTTGTTCACGCTACAAAACCTAATGTAAATAAGTAAATAAATAAAACTATAATGTAATTTAATTTTATATATCATATTCAATTTAATGCAACATGTTAATCCTAATGTCTGATGCAGAATAAAAGTAACAAGTGTTTTGACGATCCCACAATATGTACCACTGATTGTAAAACAATATTACGCATTTTAGTTATTCTAAGAAATGTGTATAATTTTAGTCTTTCTTAGACCAAATGTTAATGAAACATTTACTGAACACCATATGTACAGTACTTCTCAATGAATGTCGTAACCAAAGACCAAGTGTTTATGTACATCTTCGAATAAAATATTTAAGATTTAGAATTTCTTGTCAACATTAGTAAGTTGTTTCCTGATGACGTCCTAATAAACAGAAGACTAGTTTGCAGTAAATAAAAAATTAATGGAAAAAAAAACAGTTTGTTTTTAGCCCCAAAATATGGAATAGTTCTACCAAGAAGTGACGGAAGAATTCACACAAATTCCAATGACCAAGTTTGAGTCACTTTTCAAGCTGACTTTCGCCCAAATTATTTCACATTCTGAATGTATACTAATTTCACTCGGTCACTATAAAAACGCCTCCCGATTCAGTGTTCAGCCTGCCTCAGCGGTATACGTCCCAGTTTGAGTTTAGGATTTCATTACTATTGACATTTTATTTGAGGCAGCTTCCCGTCGCTATGTGGACATTGGACTATCTAAAAGTGAGACAAGTTGTGGGATCTTTCCATAAACGCTCCTGCAGTTAATAGTTACTATATTAATCTGTTCCTTGCCTGTTCTGTTGTGCGGAGTGCTGCCTTTACCGGAATCAGAGGGCCTGAACAAGCCAGTAGAAGGATTTCCCTATATTATAGAAAACCACCCTATAGTCGGATTAAAATTACTTGCAAGTTGACGTTTGTGAGCTGCGCCTACAGTGTTGCCAAGACAGCTGCCGGCTGAGAGCTGGCGTTCCGTACTCTAGGGATGGCGGTTATTGCTGAAACTACCGGTTTTCGGTTATACCGGTTCTTTCATCTCCAGTTTAACCGCACTTTAAAATTGCTCAAGATAACCGGTTTTTTAAATAATCGGTTTTCGGTTTTTTATTGCTATTATTTCCTGTAGAGTTCGACCGAAACATATTTTGCGGCCGAAATAGAAACCGTAATCGAATTTTCGGTTCTTCTAGTTTCGGCCAAAACTGAAACTTACGAATTTTAGTTAAAATTTAGGTAAATTTACGTTATACGACAAATCACTAGTCTTTCCATATTTTGCAAGATCCCCTCCCTTCTTGAGCGTATGTAAGTCTAGCCAGGAGTCCGTAGAAGACGGTATACGAAGCATACAGATTTACTGGCGTAGTATTTCCATCCGGCAATTCCGAATATTGAGCCAACCACTCCGTAAATTGTACTTGTGAGCCAGCGCATACGAATATCTCGTTATATACACAATACATGTATAAGTTACAGTCAGTAAATCAACTTCAATAAGTGCTGCAGAAGTATTTCGAAAAATAAACTTACAGTTCCGACTAACAGTATAATTTTTGTCAGTGTAAATTTACGCAAATTGAACTAGGAAAGCTGAGTACCACATGATCAAAGAATGTTCAAATGCGTGTGAGTTCTTATGAGACCTAACTGCTTAGGTCATCGGTCCCTAGACTTAAAAACTACTTAACCGAAGTTAAACTAACTTACGCTATGGAGAACATATACCCATGACCGAGGGAGGAAGAAGGACACGAACCTCCGACTGTAGCAGCCGCACAGTCCGTAACATGGAGCCTCAGACCGCACGGCTACCTCGCGAGGCACCACATGATCAAGTGTTACCTAAACCTGTATTGGTTATTAAAAAAGGCCCTCGCTTTCAAGGAATCACATTAATAAAACTTGTTAGCATAACAATATGATAATACATTAAAAGTTATTATTCCAAGCTTATACTACATCACTTACATAATAGGTATATGAATCGAATTTACCTTCTCTCTCAAGGAACATTTTGGATGCTTTCTCCTTAAATGACACAGCATGTTTGTAGTACCTCCACTCGTTTTCAGCTTTTTAAAGCAAATGGAGTATTGTATCTCACTGCTCCCGTACTTCGCGAATTACTTCCACACCCAGGATGGTGCCATTTAAGTCCAAACCGATGTCTGGCGACGACAGCAGGGAACTGGCGCATGACCAGACGGAGGCAAGTCTCGTACACTGCCGGTGCACACGCGTCGTCTAATAGGCCACGCCAGAAGGCAACAGGTGCATCGATGCCTCAACAACTGCACCAGTTCGTAAGTGCTTATGCCACGCGTTTGTTGCGCGTTTCTGACTGCCGAGATTGTTGATCGCTTTTCTTAGTTACTGCGATGACTTAATATTTCACAGCAGTGGAAATTTTGTGAATAGCCCTAAAAATTAGAGTCTACTAGTTTTAATTTTTTTTAAATTATTAAAAAAACACATTTTGAACCACTACTATAGGAAATAGTCGTACCGGTTTTTTACCCGGTTCTTGGCAATAACTAAAAAACCGGTTACAACCGACACCAAATAAATACCGAAAAACCGGTTATTCAAAACTAAAATACCGGTATCGGTTTTAACCGGTCGGTTTTTCCCATCCCTACCGTACAGGCGGCACTGCGCCGAGTACTGTTGCCGATTTGCGCACGTTCAGTACCGGTAGTTGTTGACGATACTAATTAGTCAAGCTTTCAATGTACTGAGATGCCCTCCACAGTTGAATATTGTTAACATTGTCCATATCAGTAATACTGTTAATATTTACTGTTGGAAATGCGATTTTACAAGGCTATGATGTCGAACACCAAAAAGAAAGCGTGTACCGCAATTATTTTCGCTGCAACGAATTCAACGAAAAAGACGAAATACTTTTGAGAGTGGATGAAAAAATACGTCTGTGAATGGATGTAAAAGAACGGAGTTGTTTTGTGTTATTTACTGACTAAAATGATGTGATACACGAGAGATAAACAAAATTCGTTAATGGGATGAGTGATAAACAAAAATCTTTAATGGGATGAGAGATTAAGTGTAGCGTAACTAAGATTATTGGCGACAGGTAGTTTAGTTCTGCAATATCAGCCAACACAATTAGCAAAACTGTTATTAAAACCAGTGAAGTAATTATTGTTGGGCTGCAACGATACTGTCAGGTAACAAAAGTAATATATATATATATATATATATATATATATATATATATATATATATATATAGTTTTTCGTAATCTGATAATGCTGATTCATATTTAGCAGTCACTGAATATTTACATATGTACTGCAGAGACTTCCATGTTTCCAAATTAATTTATAAAGAAAGACATGCCATAGTGAATACGCCGTTCACCATTGTACATTGTTAATACGACCACTGTTCCATAGTTTTATTAAAACTGTCCAGAGTTAAAAGACCCCTTGCAAAACTGAATCTGACAGTCGTTATACTTGGAGATTAAGTTAAATAGTGAACACTGTGAGGCTGGTTTATGAAGCTTTGTCAACATCTGAATGTAGAATGCTGTCAACATGTCAATACTCTACGATTAAAACTAACATCTACGAGGAAATTCGAAACAGAAGTCAATGCTAAAAACAAACTATAATTTCTCGCCTTAATTACTTACATGAGACTGTCCTCAATGAGCTGACGCGTTACAGCTTATAGGCGACACAGTCACGACACATACATTGCAAAACGGAGCCCACCGTTTAAAATTAATGACATTTTCTGTGTGTACATACATTTACCGACTGCTAACTGCAAGCTGTTGCATCATCGGAAGAGGGTAGATACCACTCATTTCCGAATCACTAGAAGTGTCCGAGGTGGATGAACCGCTGAAAGTTATAAGTTCCGTCACACTGTCCAGAACACCTTCATTTTCCATGCATCTATTACTCGCTTTGTATGCATCATAACAGCCCTCCGGTGACACTTTCCAGGCCCTGAATAGTTAGTTTTTCGACTTCACTCAGTAAACTTTTTATTTTCACGAACAACATATCGTTTGACTCGAGCCCAAATAAGTTCAATCGCATTAAAGTGGCAGTGGTATGGCGGAAGTCTTTTCACTCCGTGTCCATATTTATAACCCACTTCGTCGATAATGTAAGTTGGAAATTGTGGTTTATTACGTGATAAGAGTTCCATCAATTCTACTTTTTTTCAGTGTATCGTCGACAGCAACATTGTTGTTTTAACCATTGAATAATGTCTTCCTTTCAATATGACATGGTTGGAGCCTTAGCCTTCAAAACTGAATGGTGTGAAGCATTATCAAGAATAATTACCGAGGGATTTTCTAAACTTTGTAGCAATGTATTTTCGAACCAATTAAGAAATCTTTCATGATTCATTTCTTCATCGTACTCAGACGTTTTCTTTGATCTGAATAACAATTAACAGCCGGGAATAAAACCACGGCACGTACCGACATGCAAAAGAAAGCCTTTTCCGGTAGGGAGTGCTATACCTTCCCCTTTGTCGTCACTCCAACCTTTCGTAACTGTATGACCTGCATTCACCCATGCTTCATCTATCCACACAATGTCCTCGAAATTAATGTCTTACACTTCACGCAAAAATCTGCGCCGTCATGCAGCTATGTCTTCTCGTTCCAACAACATTTTACGATCTGAAATATTCTTGTATTTGAAACCGAGATTCCGCAGAATTATTCGCAACGACGATTTGCTGCCTCATGCAATGTACTTTGAAGCCTATGTAATGTAGACCGATTTCTGTTAAGGTACTAGCTGTAAATCTGACGACGAATAGCTTCTTTTGCGAAAGGATCTAAATTTGTTACACGTTTTTGAAAATGTCTCTTCTTCCCTGGCGTTATCAAGGAAAGAGGGTCCTCATTCACTTATTTCTTTTTCGTACTTTTCTTTGTCAATGCGCATTACAGTAGCTTCACTAACCTTAATCGCAGCTGCGGTTCGCGCGACTACTTCGCAAAACGGTAAGAGAGGTTCCCCATTGTCCGCCTCCCTCTCAAACAATTCTCGCACATTACACACGAGTTGTGATTATCCTTTAAACGTAATTCCTTGCCCACTTTTCTTAGCTGACGTCTTTTCATCTCGAAGTCTGGGCCTGCCCCTCTTCTTCCGCACTTCACCAGACATTACGACGACACCAAATAGCAACACACACGCACAACGACAGCAACGAAAAACTGTTCCTAACCGAAGAGGCACGCTTCTACACAGCACTAGCCAAACAATGGACGCGAGCCGTCCACCTGTTGTGGCACCTTGGCAACAGGGGCAGTCTGGGCGTGACGTTGAGCGCTCTGATTGGAGGAAGGCAGCTCCGGCCCGTGAACTAGCAACTAGCAAGTAATTTTAATCAGGGAATAGTAGCCGCTTCCTGACGTATTCAAGGGGTCCAAAATTTCTCCAATTGATGCGGAGTAATTTGTACCCAAGATTCCCACAGAATCATCTGATCGTCTGGTTTAAGCCTCCCATTTGGCTCCAAACCAGAGGACCGCGATTGGTTCTGGGAAAGATGCTGCAAATCGATAGCTCCGCTTGTACGTCGCAACCGAGGCTGACTGTCTTGTCTTCATCAAATCTGCTAGCCTTCTGAAGGAGCTGAGGCCGTCCTTTGAACTCAGACGGCAGGAGCTATTGGTGCTGACATGAGCAACGATTTGCAGCCGGGTGTACCCATGCTCTCTATAGCCGATGAAATAGCCTCCTCCACATCTCGGATAAGATACCCCCCTTCCCTGGCAAGCAAACAGAGTGCACATCGGCATTCTTTCGCAACCTTTTCGCTATTTTCATAATGAGCTCCATCACCCGCCTAACATTGGAGCTCCCAACCCAACCTCTGCGTCTGTCCAGATGTCTCAGAAGGATTGACCGCTGCAGTAACAGGCGAGGCAGCCCTGCTGGCTCAGACGTATTGTCAGCAGCGAGCGACACCTCAAACCTCGTGATGAGGGGGAAAACAGATGACGCTATGGTTGGCCCGCTAGATGGCGCTGCCATAGGTCAAACCGATATCAACAACATTTTCTTAAATACATACCCACATTTTTTTTTTACATATTCATCTGGCACATAAATAAATATGAATGTTTTATTTGGAACACTTTTTTCGCTTTGTGATAGATGGCGCTGTAATATTTACAAACATATTGCTCACAATTTTAGATGAACAGTGGATCACAGGTAGGTGTTTTAAATTATAACACAGAACGTAGGTACGTTTGAACTTTATTTCGGTTATTCCAATGTGATACATGTACTTTTGTGAATTATGTTAACGCATGCTGTTACTGCATTTTACCTGTAATTACCTCATAAATAATTACTTCAATAAATGCTCAAAATGATGTCCTTAAACTTCAATGCATTTGGCAATACACGTAACGAAATTCCTCTCAACAGTTCGCCCTCAGTAATGTTCTCATATGTATTTCTGCCTGTTTTCAGGCGTTGTCGGTGAATCACGATAACAAATATCCTACTACATCTACATACATACTCCGCAATCCTCCGTAAGGTAGATGTAAGATGCGGTGAACGTGCGGGCCATGGCACGGTGCTTCTACGACCAGTCCACCTATCATTAAATATTCCATTTAAGACGGCTTCAACTGCACGTGAGCCATGTGCCGGACATTCATCATGTTGAGAGTACATCGCCATTCTGTCATGCAGTGAAACATCTTGTAGTAAAATCGGTGGAGCATTACGTAAGAAATCAGCGTACATTGCACCATTCAGATTGCCATCGATAAAATAGGAGCCAATTATCCTTCCTGGCCGCGGCGGAGCGGCTGAGCGCATTGAGGCGCTATGCTACGATGCGCAAGGCCGTTCCCCGTCGGGGGTTCGAATCCCCCCTCGGGCACGGATATTTGTGCCGCGTTTAGTATAAGCTAATTCATAAGTAGTTTGTAAGTTTAGGGACTGATGACCCCGCAGTTAAGTCCCTTAAGCTTTACAAACATTTGAACAATTATCCTTCCTCCCATAATGCTGCACTATAAATTTAACCCACCAAGGTCGTTGATGTTCCACTTATCGCAGCCATCGTGGATTTTCCGTTGCCCACTACTGCATATTATGCCGGTTTGCGTTACCTCTGTTTGTGAATGACGCTTCGTCACTAAAAAGAACGCATGAAAAAAATCTGTTATAGACCCGTAATTTATTTTGTGCCTAGTGGCAAAACTGTACACGACGTTCAAAGTCTTCGTCATGCAAAACCTGGTGCAACGACATATGGTACAGGTGAAATTTATGTTGATGTAGAATTCTCAACATCCACGTTTTTGAGATTCCCGATTCTCGTTCAATTTGTCTGCTACTGATGTACGGATTAACCGCAACTGCAGCTAAAACACTTACTTGGGCATCATAATTTGTTGCAGATCGTGGTTGACGTTTCACTTGTGGCTGAACACTTCCTATCTCTTTAAATAACGTGACTATCTGACGAAAGTTTCGGACAATTGGATGATGTCTTCCAGGAGAACGGTCAACATACATAGCACAGGCCCGTTGGGCATTTAGATCACAATAGCCACGCATAAATACCATATCGACCTTTTCTGCAATTGGTAAACGGTCGCCGGCCGCGGTGGCCGAGGGGACTGAGGCGCGCCAGTCACGGTCTGCACGGCCACTACTGTCGGGGGTTCGAATCCCCTCGCGGGCATGGATATTTGTGCCGTCCTTAGTGTTAGCTAGTTCATAAGTAGTTTGTAAGTTTAGGGACTGATGACCCCGTAGTTAAGTGCCATAAGCTATACAAACATTTGAACATTTTTGGTAAACGGTCCATTTTAACACAGGTAATGTATCACGAAGCAAATACCTTGCGCACTGACGAAATGTTACACGACACCACGTACTTATGTTTGTGTCTATTACAGCGCCATCTATCACGAAACGAAAAATGTGTTCCAAATAAAACATTCATATTTATTTACGTACTAGACGAATAAGCAATAAAATGGGGGTACCTATTTTCAAAAAATTCAGTTGACACCCGTTTGACCTATGGCAACGCCATCTAGCGGGCCAACCATAGCGCTATCTGTTTTCCCCTTCAAGCTAGAAAAGTTTTCTGCTTTGTAGTTTTATCGTTTGATAGTTATTTCGTGAGATATTTGGTCCGGTCACTATCAATGAACCACCCTGTACAAACCAAAGAATAATTAATTAATTAGAAAAGTATCACCATTGCTTCGTTCAGGAAATTTTGACGAAGTTTTAGAAGTCAGACGACTGAAGAATGCTAAAATTACGTTACTCATTTGCCTCTCATACAGAAGAAATGCCCATTCTGGCCGGCAGCGCATAGCGGCCAGCCACTGCATTTTATTTCTTCAGATTGCTCCTTTTTTAGTAGCTAGTACTTTTATAACTAAGTTAATACGACATGAACACATTAGGCTCTAAATGTTAACGTCTCATGTTATAGTTGTTCTTTTTTCTGATGCAACTTGCATTTTCTTAAACAGTAAATTAGGCTGATACATTTGCTGCTTTATACAAGTTATGTTCAGAAACATAAGATACTCTTCGATTAACGCTTTGATTTGATCGTGCAAGACTACTATTTGATGCTCTTTGCCTTGCAGTGATAAATTTAAGGTGTTAAAATGCATATTTGTATGTGTGAGGAACGCTATATTTGAAATCGGGCTTTCATCTTTTCGACGCCTTTCATTTTGAAAAATAGAGAAATTTCCTCACGAATGACCAAAAAGTTCTCAAAAAATTTTGGCCTCCAAGACAACGAACTATGCTGTGCTGAGGTATATACCTGTGGCCGCGCGGGAATGGCCGTGCGCTCTAATGCGCCTTTTTGCGCAGTGTGCTGTTACGTCCCGTCGGAGATTAGAGTCCTTAGCGTAAGTTAGTTTAAATAGTGTGTAAGTCTGCGGACTGATGACCACTGCAATTTGGTCCCAAAGCGTTTCAAACATTTGAACATCTACCTATGCTCCGTTTGCAATACCTTTCAGGAAACCCTTGAATTGGTGGTTATTTATACCATGATACAACAAAAAACTCACACACTTGAAACATCTTCCATTACAGCACCTAGTTGTAAAAATGTTCAAATGTTTGTAAAGCTGCGGTGGAGTAGCCGAGCGGTCTAATGCGTCTGGCTGCGGAGCGCGCGGTTGCTCGCCGTGGAGGTTCGAGTCCTCCCTAGGGCATGGGTGTGTGTGTTTGTCCTTAGGTTAGTTTACCTAGGTTTAAGTAGTTTGTAAGCTACGGACTGATGACCACGCAGTTAGGTCCGATAGATTTACAAACATTTGAATTTGAATTTGTTTGTAAAGCTCAAGGGACTAAACTGCGGGGTCATCAGTCCCTAAACTTATAAACTACTTATGAACTATCTTATACTAAAGACGACACAGACATCCATGCCCGAGGGGGGGATCGAAGCCCCGACGGGGAACGGCCTCGCGCATCGCAACCTAGTTGCACTGTTCCGGGTGACAGGGAGCAATGAATAGTCGAAACTTCTATATGGAATTCACTTTTGAGTCAATTCCTGTATCTGTGTAACCCCGACTACTAACCCTTTGCTTCACCATTTACCTTCGTGAATACGTGTGTAATGTATGTTGTACTTCGTAGCAGAATGAAATACTTTGAAATACAAGACAATGCGTATGTCGATCCATCTCAATGAATAGGACTGATGGAACTTTCACAATTAACCATGGCTGTCACTGAACTCATGACTTACGCGGCCAGGGACAGTGAGTTGTCCCCCCCCCCCCCCACCCCCCCCCCCCCACACCCCAGCCAAACGGGCACCAGGTCGCGGCTGAACACTCCGTGGGGCCCTGTCGGAACAGCCTGCCGGCTAGGCCGTGCTTGTGGGACTGTGAAGTGAAAAACCAGAGAAGTTTCTCACAAGCGGAGAACATGCTCCGTTTTCTGAACTAAGCTCTTGGGTTGAGTAACTTCTCTTGAGGTAAAGTTTTACCGTGCTTTATAACAGAACTACATGAACACCCGGCGTTGCCCGGGTATTTATTTATTTATTCCTGCCATTGTTCCGGTATATATTCATTTTTATAAGGGCTGTATGTCTATAAAATATCTTGGAAATACAATTACTAGCAAGAAGTAATAGATTAAAACTTGGTGTGTGCTGGGCGGTTTTCCAAGAACATAACTGTTTATGTCCTCATAACGTGTCTTACTGTGATACAATTTAGAAGGTACACTCAACTACATGCGTGTATACTGCATGTAAAATTTCCTGCGCCTACAATTTGTAGTGTTCAAATTATAAATCGTAACGTCATACCGATTGCCGTAGTTTTACTCCATAAACAGCGGAAATGTAGGAAGCGAGAAACTTTTTTCCTTTCATCATTTTGCTATGGTTGTCAGCGAGAAAAAGTTCCATAAAGGTTTGAAATTATGTTTAAAGTTTGTTGCAAGTCGCAACATACTCTCATTCTCATATACTTATAAAGTCTCGCCGCATTATGTTGTAGTTTTTTGCGATTGGCTATGACGTAATATCTTTTGAACTATGTGCCGTATGTGAGTCTTAACCATGCAGCAATTGTTACCTCACGGTAAGGAATGCGTGTACAAAATTTGGTTGAAATCGGTCCAATGGTTTAGGAGAAAATGAGCAGCATTGTCGCAAAATGCAGCAGTTTTTCGCGCATCTCATTGTTTATGACGTCATATCTCGTGAACTATATATCGTATGTGATTCTTACACTTACTGCGACCGTCCTCATGGATTGAAGCTTACGTGTACAAAATTTCATAAAGATTGGAACAAAATTGTAGATTTGTTTGCTACGCGTACAAACATACGGACACTGCTTTATATATTAGATGAAAGTATTTGTGCAACTTTGAAGGCAAATAAAAGATTACTTATAAGTAGAAAACTATGAAAACCTTATTTGGCTGGCGAGTCGCTTCCTTCACAGAAATCACTTCAAACATTTTATATAGCGGCGAGAGTGTCAGTGGAGTTCTTTCATTATCAACAAAGAAATAAATCACAGGTGGATGTAGATACGTGTTTGGAGTTCGTATTGAGAATCGTAAATAGCTACATCACAAAATTATATTGTATGTTCTGAAATAAATTCTATTAATACGGTTTTATCAGTAGCTAATTCCAAATGAACTGCATCTCTGGAGTTCAAAGTCTGTATCACATAAAATAAATATTGCTGCTTGTACTGCTTCAGTTAATTCTATTAAACGGGTTGGTCCATTTAAGTTACGTTTTCTGTGACAACATAAATCTTAATTTACGTTACAAGTACCTAGATGTGTCAGAAAAATCAATAACTGATTAAAACTTAGCGGACTGCTTCTCATAACAAAAACATACGGCCTATCGCTCAATAATTGTGCACAAGCAGCTATTTGGCGTCATATTCACACCGTTTTTAGAAAACTCTTACGGAGTTCCAGATTGGAATATATGAAAATGTGGTATATTCATTAAAGTCCGTAAGCGTATTGTGCTGACTTCAACAAAAAAAAAAAAAAAAAAAAAAAAAAAAAAAAAGATTCTTGAATGTCAGATAGAGTAACATGGTCAGATAACACATATTCCTGAACTGTCCATATTTAGTCTTAATAATTTTCCGCTGTACATGTCGTAAAATCTATAAGTAGTACAACTCTTCCTGAACACACATATATGTTTTATACAGGGTGGTCGAAATCCCTGTTACAAACTTCTAGGACTTGTAGAGGGTAGTGAGTACATAACATTTTGAATAGGAACCCAAGTCCGGAAACGTATCGTTTCCGTTCCACGACGGTTTTATTTCAGATGATTGTCTCATCCTCTCCTCCTATAGGAATGTAATTAGGCGTGACGAAGTACAATTGTGGCAATCAATTTGAAAAAAAAAAAAAAATACTAAATCGTTTCTTTAGTACTTACGCATTTTCATTACGATTTACACCTTGTGGTTTACATTAGTCGACAACAATAACAAGAACCCAGCATCTACGGCCGCGGTGGAGTAGCCGAGCGGTCTAAAGCACCTCGCTGCGGAGCGCGCGGTTGCTCGCCGTGGAGGTTCGAGTCCTCCCTGGGGCATGGGTGTGTGTGTTTGTCCGTAGGTTAGTTTACCTAGGTTTAAGTAGTTTGTAAGCTACGGACTGATGACCACGCAGTTTGGTCCGATAGATTTACAAACATTTTTGAACCAGCATCTACGGCACCAGCCGCAAGGTACTGATGCGTTACAACAGCGGCTCGATGTGGCGACCACCAATGTCGTTACACACATTGTACCTCCGAAGCATGTTCTGGTACACTCTCTACATCCCACCTGGTGGCTCTTCAATGTCTTGTACAGACGTTTCTCTGTCCCTAAGCAGACGTTGACGAGTTACACATCTGAATTGAAACCGTCGTGGAACGGAAACGATATGTTTCCAGACATGGGTTCCCATTCAAAATGTTATGTACTCACTACCCTGTACAAGTCCTAGAAGTTTGTAATGGGATTTTCTGACCACCCTGTATTTGTACAATGAATAGTGTACCTGATTGAGCTAGTTGAAAGAAATATACGATTAAACAATTGTTCTGTGCCGGAAATGACAACACAAGACACACACCAAGAACTACTGAAGGAGGAGTGGAAGTAGCGGGAAAGAACTTCCAGCTAAGAGCATATGCTTCGAATTTTTTATTCATACGAAATTGAGAATCTCCATATCGTGTTCTCTTTCTTATTCATACGGCCCAACTAATTTACCATTTGCACTGTATCTTACAAAATATGTTGAAAGTGACGGCCATGAACTTCCATGTGATCGTGACATCCCCGAAGAAGTCTCTGACGCACCCCGACAAATATCCTTGCAATGTTTCGGGTCACACCACAAGCAACTATTTCCACCGCAAGTGACGTTACACATCCGCATACGAAATAATGACTAGGATTCAGATCAGGTGTCCTCGCAGGCTATTGAATAGTACAAGTTACATTTTATGAGTTCTGCGAAACGGTACCGGTACCATTCCATCGTACTGTACTGTACTGTACTTCCCTGAACAGTACTGAGTAATGAAGGGGTCTTTCGTTGACTCTAGCACAGTCTGTCACAGCACAATATACATCCAATATAACAGAGCCATATTATATAAACAAAACCTGCATCACTACTACCTACTAATCTGGCTCGTCCTTGTTTCCTTCCACGGCATCAAGAATGTACAAATGTTTGTAAATCTATCGGACCAAACTGCGTGGTCATCAGTCCGTAGCTTACAAACTACTTAAACTATGTTAAACTAACCTAAGGACAAACACACACACCCATGCCCCAGGGAGGACTCGAACCTCCGACGGCGAGCAACCGCGCGCTCCGCGGCGAAGCGCCTTAGACCGCTCGGCTACTTCACCGTGGCCAAGTATGTACATGTAAATAAACAGCACAGTACGAGTAAACATGTACCAATGTCAGTTGTAAATAAGCCGAAAAACAAACGAAACAAAGCGGTAGACTACTTCCTACCTGCTTAAACCGTCTCAAGACATCAGGTTCCATACCTCGAAATATTAAGTGGAGGATACTATACGTTCTGTTGAATTTTTGTACGATTTTACAGAAACACACTGTATCTATCAATGTCAGCGAAAGGTTCTTACAGCTTTGAGAACCGTTTGAGGTGACTTGGGAACCAGACCTTTATTCACCTAGTGGGATATGGCAAACCGCCTGAAAACCACATGCATGCTGGCCGACACACCGACCCACATCCGTTAAACTTCCGGACGGATTCGAACCAGAGCCGGCACACCTCACCATTCCGGAAAGTGTCGCCTTAAACGAAGTTCTTAACCGGGCAGCTGCCTCACGTAAGAGAGTTGATTTACAAATTTTCCGTGAAGGTCAGACGATTTTTCTCTTGACTGTGAGCACGAGGTGCTCTTGCACTTGTGATACAGACGTGCGCCTACACCGCAGGAGTCGTTTGTCGTGTCCTTTACGGCGGGCCGCGATCTTTACGATTGCCTGTAAAAGACCTCTTTGGCTCGGCAGCACGCTGAGAGCAGCTCTCCTGCAGGACGCGACGTTTCAGCCGTAATGGCAGGCAGCTCCCTCAGGAGGCGGGGACGTCACCACAAGGAGGCGGTCGCATGCTGCCACAGCTTCTGACGTAAGGCCTAGGCACTCCACTCTCCGTACAATCACAAGAAAGCCTGGCAATGCCTCTTCTGTCACAGCTTTTGAAAACAAAACAGGAAGGGGTTAAACGTATCTAACATGAGAGTACATTCGTCCGTCGTTTTCACTAACAAGGAACGTTCTGAGCGCGAACTCAAATTCTGCCACCAGTATACGCTCATTTCAGAGTGTTGTGTTATCAGTTATGGCTGGAAAAATATTAACTGCTAACCACTTACCGTGTGCATAAGTGACGTGTAGAGATCAATCTTCTTTGCCGGGAACGGTGAACCTTTGTATGGATACGTGTCATTTTTTTCAAATAAATTGTTTAATGTACTGGGGCACGTCTAGTTCCCAAATATAGGTCTACGTACGTCACTGTATTTAATGCTCTCAAATTACAAATTAAATCTCTAATATATATTAAATTCATCAATAAATACACACACACACACACACACACACACACACACACACACACACACATAATCAAAGTGTAACTGATCAGCTGCATACCTTATTTTTTTCTGTTATCTCTCAAACTGATCAATATTTTACAACTAATTACTTTGTAGCTATTAAAGACAAACGTGAAGCAATGAATTAAAATTTGTGTTGCGGCCGGGAATCGAACCCGGATCTCCATGCTGCTTGTATACATAGTGTTACATTTGCTAGTAGCTCGTCCAAGAAATTATAAATTACAGTGTTACTGAATCATTTCGACAGTTAGCTACATTGAGTTACTCCTTACATGTGCATTTGTTTACTTTTGTATTCTTCCTTTCAAAATGTTCAAATGTTTGTATAGCTTATGGGACTTAACTACGGGTAATTAGTCCCTAATCTTACAAACTACTTATGAACTATCTAATACTAAGGACACTGCGGGGTCATCAGTCCTTAAACTTATAAACTACTTATGAGAGACTCGAACCCCCGACTGTAGCGGCCGTGCAGACCGTGACTGGAGCGCCTCACTCCCCTCGGCCACCGCGGCCAGCGAAAGTAGTCAATCACATACTACTGTTGCATTATGAGACCGAGCGAGGTGGCGCAGTGGTAAGACACTGGGCTCGCATTCGGGAGGATGGTGGTTCAAATCCACCTCCGGCCATCCAGATTTAGGTATTCCGTGAATTCCTAAAATCACTCCCGCAAATGCCGGGATGGTTCCTTTCAAAGGGCACATCCGATTTACTTCCGCATCCTTCCCCGAAAATCCGAGCGTTAGCTCCGTCTCTAATGACCAAGCTGTCGACGGGACGTTAAACCCTAAGCTTCCTTTGTTGCATTATGAGTTAATCTCTGGAAAGATGAGAGGCACAATATTGACATTTGCTACATCGGGTACAACATGAAGTACTATATAGCTGACCAGCTATGAACTTTTGTTGTTGTTAGTAGTGCATAATAAATTTAAGTTTTTTTCAATAGTTTTTCTTAGTATATACGCACTATACATTAATCGTGGTAGGTTTTATAGCTTCAATTCAAATGTCATACATTTAAAGGGATATATTTATATCTGTTGTGTTGTTTTAATTAATGAAGTATTTACGTTTGCCATATGTACTGCTCTCCCGTGTAGTAGTCTTGGAACAAATGAAAATTGGTAATACACTTCTTTCAAAGCAATTTAGAACAGCAAGAGTCTGTTGCAAGGTTCTCCCATGTCATCAATATTATTTAAAATCTATGTAGATATTTGCCTTAGAATGCTGTCCCGTAATTTAGAGATGAAGCTTATCTAGAGCATTTGTTGATTTATTGTTTGCTGAGGACCGACTTGTCATAGCACAAGAGGTTGCAAAGTACATATGTATTCAACTACTAATAACATACAAGAAATGGTGTCTGAAGATTAATTAAAAAAATAATAAAATAAAATAAAAATAAAAATGAAAAACAGAATACTTGTCTAATGATACAGATGAACTATACATACAGGGGGAGAAAATAAAAACAAAACAAAAAATAAACACTCTCTGTTATTTTAGAAATTGAGAGAAAATCAGACTCGGAAATGAATAAAAGAATTAGTAGTGGACGTCAGAATACCGAAATTGGTACTGGAGTGGGGAGGATGGTCGTCCTCTGACCATTTCCGAGTTAATTATCAAGTTGGAGGTAAACCTTTATAGTGAGGAAAATCTCAATAAATGAAAACAAAGTATCTATTACAGGTTCAGTTTGAGAATATTAAATACAATGGCATGTATTGTAAATCTATTTTCGGAGAGTAGGCAGTAGAGAGAGTAAATTTTTGAAGATTCTGTTTTACAGCATATCTGCAACTCCTGACTTTATGATAACTTATAAATATAAGCCAGTATGTATCCTATGTGGCATTCACGTGGCATCTATGTACCTTTTTCTTCTGATATAATTGTAAATTCATCAGAAATTAAGTAAATCACGAGAGGAGCTACTTCCTTGCGATAAGACTGTCTCAAAAAAAAAAAAAAAAAAAAAAAAAAAAAAATATATATATATATATATATATATATATATATATATTGACACATGTAGTATCGTGCTCAACGAGCAAATCGACGTAAACCTGGCTTTAGTGTGATTAGCAAAACAAAATGTGAATAACTGACTCGCTTAGCGAGCAGTGATTTGCATAACGAAAGTAACTCTAACTTACTACACGGCCACGAAAACATGGCACTTCGCCACCAAACACGCTGGGTGCTGCGTTGCTAGTATCAGTGCCGACAACTCCCTCGCGCTGAACTGGTACATTGTGAGGTCAGTGCGCCGTAAAGATCAGCCTGATTTCTTTAAAGAGCGTTGTACGCATGATCATGTTCGTAAGTGATGGCTACCTCATTTTTAAATACGTACTGGAATAATACAGCGCCACACAAGGGCCAAGGCGTCTTGCCTGGACTGCATTAGTTTCGCGACCGAAGGAAGGAAGGAAGATTAGTGTTTCACGCCCCGTCGACGGCGTGGTCACTAGAGGCGGTTTCGCGACCGGTCCGCTCCACAGCCCGAACCGGCCCCCTCCTTTGTTGTCTGATATTCCAGCGATATCTATCCATCACGTGGAACTGGCGGCATTAAAGCGGCACTGATGTCCTGATAACGATGGACTTAGGTACTGCGTCTTCACTTTTAGGAGAAGAAATCAACATTTCAATTAGGCGGGTAAATTCTTAAAATTGATACTGTGCCCAAATTATGTGACGTATGCACAGGGTGGCTGTGATTAAACTGGTGGTGTTTCGGGTGCTGCAGTGCGAGTTGTATACGTCGCAGGACGCTGAACCTCGTAGGTATGTTCAGTAATCGGCGTGCTCGCGGAATATGATGAAGACATTAACAGGAAAATGTCACAGCGTTGTAGCCTGTCCTGGGACTGCATTTGCCGCACACTATGACTCTTGTAGGGACCAGTGGCGTAGCGTGGGGGATGCCGGGGGGGGGGGGGGGGCACATATTTGGGGGCGCCAGGTTCAAATGTTACATGTTTGTCAAGCTTATGGGACTTTAAAAATGTTCAAATGTCTGTAAATCTATCGGACCAAACTGCGTGGTCATCAGTCCGTAGCTTACAAACTACTTAAACCTAGGTAAACTAACCTAAGGACAACACACACACCCATGCCCCAGGGAGGACTCGAACCTCCACGGCAAGCAACCGCGCGATCCGCAGCGAGGCGCTTTAGACCGCTCGGCTACTCCACCGCGGCTATGGGCTTAACTGTGGCGTCATCAATCCCTAAACTTGCAAACTACCTATAAACTATCTTATGCTAAAGACAGCACAAACATCCATTGCTGAAAGAGGATTCGATCCCCTGATGGGGAACGGCTTCGCGCATCAGAGTATAGCGCCTCAATGCGCTCGGCCACTCCGCCGCGGCGGGGCGGCAGGAAGCGGCCGAGGTAGATCTTACTCGGCGATATCAAGTATACTTTCTATAAAGGAGAGTACCGAAGACGCAGATTTGTCAGGAAAATAAAAGCTGTGTTTATTATGTTGCATTCAGATATATTTTACCCTCCCCTATTTTCGTTGCGCTACGAAAAATTCGCACTGACTTGTTTTACGGCCCACTTTCGATTTACAGTTTTATAAGTTTTTGCTAACATTTTGGACCAAAATAATAATCTAAATAATAAAAAATTAATTAATAACAGTGTCCGAACCCCTTGTACGAAAAAAAATTGTAGGTACTGGCGGGTTCCGAACCACTGACCTTCAGCGTCGTAGTCCAACACATTGTCCACTAGGATACAACTAATTGCGTTCTTTAATCAGACTCTGACCATAACTTATTGGTTATGAACTGTAGGCTGAAACTAAAGAAACTACAAAAAGGTAGGAAAATAAGGAGATGGGATCTGGATAAATTGAAGGAACCTGAGGTTCTTAAGAATTTCAGAGGGAGCTTTAGACAACAACTGACAGAAACAGGGGAAAATACAACAGTAGAGGAGGAATGGGTAAAATTGAGAGATGAAATAGTGAAGGTAGCAGAGGACAAAATAGGTAGGAAGGAAAGACCTACAAAAAATCCTTGGATATCACAGGAGATACTAAATTTAATCGATGAGAAGAGAAAATATAAAAATGCAGTAAATGAAACAGGCAAAATGGAGTACAGACGACTAAGAAATGAGAATGACAGGAAGTGCAAAATGGCTAAGCAGGAGTGGCTAGAAGGCAAATGCAAGGTTGTAGAAGTGTATAAATAGGGGAAAAATAGATACAGCCTACAGGAAAATAAAAGCAACATTTGGAGATAAGAAAAACAGCTCTATGAATATCAAGGACACTGATGGAAAACCAGTTCTCAGCAAAGAAGGGAAAGCTGAAAGGTGGAAAGAGTATATAGAGGGGCTCTACAAAGGAAATGAACTTCGAGACAATATTGTAGGAAGGGAAGAGGATGTAGATGAAGATGAAATAGGAGATACTGTACTGAGAGAAGAATTTGACAGAGCCCTGAAAGACCTAAGTCGAAACAAGGCCCCTGGAGTAGATGAAATTCCCTCGGAGCTATTGAAGTCTCTGGGAGAATCAGTTCAGGGGGAAGAATTAAAAACATTGCGTTTTGCCGACGACATAGTAATTCTGTCAGATACAGCAAAGGACCTGGAAGAGCAATTGAACGGAATGGATAGTGTGCTGAAAGGTGCATATAAGATGAATATTAACAAGAGCAAAATTAGGGTAATGGAGTGCAGTGTAAGAAAATCAGGTGATGCTGAAGGAATTAGATTGGGAAACGAAGCAATAAAGAAGGTAGATGAGTTTTGTTACTTGGGCAGTAAAATAACAAATGATGGTCGCAGTACAGAGGATAAAAAAATTCAGAATGGCAATGGGTAGAAAAGCGTTCTTGAAAAAGAGAAATTTGTTAACATCGAATATTGATTTAAACCTAAGGAAGTCTTTTCTGAAGGCATTTGTATGGAGTGTTGCCTTGTATGGGAGTGAGACATGGACGATAAACAGTACGGACAGGAAGAGGATTGAGGCTTTTGAAATATGGTGCTACAGAAGAATGCTGACGATTAGGTGGGTGGATCGCGTAACTAACGAGGAGGTACTGAACAGAATTGGGATGAAAAGGAATTTCTGGGATACCGTGACTAAAAGAAGGGATAGATTGGTAGGACACATTCTTAGACATCAAAGAATTGTGAATTAGTCGTTGGAGGGAAGTGTATGGGGAAAAAATCGCAGGGGAAGACCAAGAGATGGATACAGTAAGCCGATTCAGACAGATGTAGGTTGTCGCTATTATGTGGAGATGAAGAGGCTTGCTCAGGATAGGGTATTGTGGAGAGCTGCATCAAACCAATCTCCGGACTGAAGACCACAACAACAACGATCTGTTACTATTGATGCCCGTTGTTAACTGATGGTAATATGCCATTTGTAGACACTAGATTATCATTTATCGTACGAAGAACGACGTCTTTTTGTTAATTCTTCAGTGCGCCATTGCTTTGAAATGACAACGTGTAAGTTACAATAAGAAAACCGTCAAATACGCAACGCAATTCTGGGCAGTTCTGGGCGAGGAATGTCACGTGACATCTGCGAACGGCTGGTTTTCGTTATTTTAATGAAGGGTGTCAAAACTTCGTTATTTTTGCAAATATCTCTCAAACAATACGACATTATATAAACAAAGTTGTAGAGAATTTTCTCCTCTACAAATTCGGTTATTCAATTTTCGTGTCAGATGCATGGTTAAGCCTTTTTTTTTTCATTTAAATTTCGAACTGTCAAAAGACGATCGCGAAGGCCCACTTTTAGTGTTACTACTGTAACCTAAAGTGGGCCAAAATATTTCCTACTTCTAAGTATAAATCCTCTTGATATCAGATCCCTATAATATTCATTCCTGGGCGAAAATAGTGTGTAAAATGGAATATATTTTCAGGGATTCTTCACCGAGGTCATATCTGTTATTTACTCAGTTTTCTTAAAAAACAAGTAAGAGGTTTCCAGAATTTTATTTCGCAAATACAGATTGTAAAAATTTACATAATACACTTGATTTCAATTAAAAATGCATTATATTGTGAAAGATAGTCTAGTACGGAATAAAAGCATTCCAAAACAAGTTAAATACATTCTTTCGATGTTATGCACATATTAATGAACTACATACGCCAGTCAGTGAGACCGCTCCTTAAACATAGCAGTTCGTGACAGAATTTCGTGACTCAGAGACATTCGGAATAATAATTGCAATTGCTTTCAAACTCGCTCGTGTGTGGTATGGTCAAAGGGGAGCGACCGATTGCAGATATGAGGCAATAACGATGAATTTTTTCGGGGCCGCAACAAATTGTATATATAAAGCAAAAGGAGATTACAAATAATTAATTTTATTTCACACTTATAGACCAAATGTTCTTAAATTTTATATCCATAGCGCAAGTTTGTTTCGTTGCTTTCTATTCGACATGATACTTAGGACATTAGAGACGAATGATTCCTGAACATAGTGACTGTCGTATATATGGTCACTGTGGTACATATAAATTTCAGTCGGTCCTGGAAATGTGGTCGGATAGCCGAAAGTTACAAGGCCACCGATCACGAAAAGCAGGAAATCCTGGTCTGCCCTGGGTAGTACATCTATACAGGGTACATCTATACAGGGTACATCTATACTGGGTAGTACATCTATACAGGAGCTGGAAATTCGATATTACGAGTAAACTTTCAATTAAAATTTTTTCGACCACTGTACTCGTCAACACCGAGGAATAGGTAGCAGTGAAGTTGTGACGCTCCTTCCCGTGTTTTCGGCACACTCGCGAGACCGTCCGTTGACCTCGTGCCTAGGCTCCAGGTGAAGTGAGACGCGCTCTACTTCGATACGCAAAGTAATCTTCGCTACATCACTATCGGTAAAGGAACCATTAAGTCAACTTGTATGGGTGGATCCTGAAATACTTTCAGGTTCGCCCTAATTCGGTAGACAAAGATATTTCGTCACAACTAATTTTGCCTCTTTGCCCTAGTTACAGACAAATCTATTCTTTCAGTGAAAAACTTTCAAAACTACTAGCTCTACAAACTAATACATGGTTGCCGACGAAAGATATACTGTCAACTGAGAAAAAAGAACTATGTGGCCAACGGGTGTGTTGTAGAACTTAATTTAGTTGATTTGAAAACGGGCTAAAATTCTGAAACTGCTAAGGCTCCAAAATTTAGTGTGTGTGACCACATGTAGACGTGACGCACCTCATCTCTAATGGATGCTGGAGTCCTACTGTCAAGAACTTATTATACGCCTAATACATGTGAAAGTATTCAGGATACCACAACTTTTTGCTATGAAAGCCCTACGGGCTCATAAATTTTGTGTTGCAAAGTATTTACTTCTCAGTGCAAGACTTCTTATTAATTGAAACTGTATTACATGTATTAAGTTTTTCTTTGCGGTTACAAACACCTCAGACAAATAAGTCGTACAAATAATTTTCAAATAGGATTTGTTCAGCATAACGTAAAAAAAATATATAGAAGAAACTAAGAAAATATTCAGGGTAAATAAATTGCAGTGTTCCTATTTCATTGTGATAAACACTGAAGCTGTATTGGTACATATTGCCAAAGTCTCAATTTTTGTTGTTGCTCAATTACGAAAATACGTTGGGGGAGGGGGCAAAATTAAAGCTGGCCCCGGGTGGCAGGAGTCAGCGCTATGCCACTGGTTGGGACACCAGTGTAAATTGCGCCATAAAGTATTTTGAGCTGTTGACCAGGAAGTTAGGGAAATCCTAATCTGCTCGGAAACGGGAAACGGCGGTCTTGGATGAACGAGGGCGGCTATTTCGGATTGCAACTGAAATACAATATAGCCACACACATTATTCTAAAAATCCATATAAAATCAGGGAATGATCATATGGCAAATATAATTATACTACCTTAAACCCGCGGCTTCGTTCGCGTGTTGGTTGATTGTGACAGATAATGCGCGAAACGTCAAATCGATTTTTTTTTTAAAGAGACGTATTAAAAGAAATTTCTTTTTTATTGCTTTATTTATTTATTCTTATATTTCCTTATTCGTATGCTTGTCCTTACAGAGAAAGAGCTGAAGACATTGTAGCACGCATAGACCAAAGATATGGTCTGTGGCAACACGTTTCGCTGTATGTAACCTCCTTGCTACAGTGTCGCAAACGTCATCGCCGGCCTTCAGTCCGACTTTTTTTTAAAATAATTTGACGACTTTCAATCACCATATCTTCCACCCCCTTATAGCTATCGGCGTGGAACTGCTATGGTGTACAACGGGAGACTTCTCACAACAATTACACACACACCATTCGTTTGCGTTCTGTAGTTTTCGCTGCAGATTGAAATATTAACACACACATACTCCACCCTTTTATCATTATCAACCCTCAAGCAACAATGCAACCAATAAAACCATTTTCATGAGGAAATATGATTTTCAAAGAGTAATTATTGTTCCGCATTTCGCGTTATATTCTTCAAATTATTAATATCTATCACATCGCTATAAAACCTTTCTCAGGTATAAATTAGTAACTGTACAAATATTTAAGTCTCTGCGTCGTGCCGTTCGGACGTGATAAGCGTACACCGAACAGACATTCACATTAATATAGAAATAGTTATCTGATCGCCATAAAACCGTGCCTAAAGCCTTCCCCGGGGTATGTCTTGTGGTTCAGACGTGATAAAAGTACACCGAACAGACATTCACATTTATAGAATAGATGAATGGATTCAAGAGACTTGGGAGAATCAAACGCTTACAGATAAAAAGCCGATAAATTTCAGTACTTTAATAATAGTATTGTAAGACTTTTATTTACAATTAATGATAAGATTGGGTTTATCAGTAAGAGTTTAGGAAGCAAATGGGCAACATTGCACCACGCTACCTGTCTTAAAAGACGCACAACGTTATTTCCGTATTCTTTCAATAAACTTTGTTTTACTCTCTTGTTCTGCTTTTTCTTGAGGTAAGCCGGCCGCGGTGGCCGAGGTGACTGAGGCGCTCCAGTCACGGTCAGCACGGCCACTACGGTCGGGGGTTCGAATCCCCCCTCGGGCATGGATATTTGTGCCGTCCTAGTCCGTAAGTAGTTCATAAGTAGTTTGTAAGTTTAGGGACTGATGACCCCGTAGTTAAGTCCCATAAGCTTAACAAACATTTTTCTTGAGGTAGTAATATTCTTGTGTCAGAACATAGATTCCACCACAGAAACACAAAACATGAACCCAGTAAAGCGCATTACATTTATGTATGTATTTTATTATATTTAATATTATTCTTAGTAACGTTCGTTTTATGTTGTAGACTGCCTCTTAAATTTTTCATGGCCAACTAAAAATAGTAGATATGCAGCAGATAATTTATATACATAAACAATTATATGTATTTGGGGACAAGAACTGAATATATTTGCATACAAAGCCATGGTAAATTAAACATTAATTGGGTAACTATATTTCGACGGCGGCAGTATATTTGAACAGTGAGACGCCACGCTTAATAGCTACCTGAGCAAAGAGCTTCAGTCCCAACCGATTTTAGTATTGTTAAATATGAATTTGTTTGTTAAATGTAAACAACATTTGTAAGGCGGTGGTCAAAGCATTTAATTCTGTGATATTAAAATGTATAAAATTTTGGAAGGGAAATTGTATTTTAAAGATGAGGCGTCAGGATACAATTTAGGAAGCAGGGAGGGCACGGCTTCGAACGCTTGGGAAGGGACTCATAACTTGGAAGCGGTGGTGAGAGGTTGTGACTGGGCGGTCTGAAGCCGCGTTACGAACTTGTGATTTGAAGAGATAGGCATGCGTGGACTTAGAAAATGTACTGGACTGTAACTGAGAACTTAGTCTCTGGTGAGCACTGGTAAACTTTGGACGGTAGTAGGGCTGTGGAACTGTGATAATTCAGCAATCATGTTCACGTGTGATAACAAACTGTTTTTTATAGCAAGTTCTGTAATTAATCGCGAATTAATTTGGAACTGCAATATACGATGGACTTCAGTAATTAACGAGTGATAATTTGGAACTTTTACTCTCGAGTGCGTGTGATACTTATTGTGCCTCTCATGAATAATAATTAGGGAAATATTCAGTTATTTACCGATGTATAATGTAGGACCAACTCCGCATTTTCATGTCCAAAAAGATTAATAAACAGCATTTATATAAAAATTACATCGAGAGTAAATCTCTTCTAAACATTATCTTAGAATGCATTTTGTTGGTTATTCAGAGATTTAATTTATGTTTATTTAAATATAATTTTTCACATCACCATTTGCAGATTGATAGACTGGCTAAAAGATTAATTATTGATCTTATTTAAACAGTTTGGGTAGCTGTTTAGGGCATAAAAGCTCACATATGTAACTCACCCCTATGAACAGAGACAACCAGCCATAACCTTTTACTACCCTGAGTTATGTATTGCCTAATTCGTATTTGGACGGAAAACAAGTTATCTCCTCCTACTGGTTACAGGAAAAGATTGAGCATTGACATCTCTGTGTAGTTTCAAAACATGCCATATCCTGGAAATGGCTTGCCCGTCACTAAAATTGGCGAAATTCTAACAGAGACACTGTCACAGGCATTATGAACGACATTGTGCTCATAACCTACGGTATCAGTTACTTAGCTCTGCTTGCTTCTTCTCGGGCCTCCCCTTAAGCGTGCACAAAAGCTGCTCTCCCCCGCCTCTATCAAACAGCCGAATACATGACAACGAAGAATATAAACGTCATAGACCCTAAAATCACGACATATTCCGAAACGGCCGTTTGAAATGCAGATATGCAACGACGGTGACAATATATTCCTACATTTCCTGATGTGTCCAAATCTGTTACAGTGCGCCTATCTCTGTGGCATCGTGGCTGTTGCTGCAACCGTATTCCAGCGTTTTGCCGGGTGCCCTACACCCAGTGCTACGTTTAAATAATAATAATTTCGTGTGGCCCATTGGCCTGGTGCAAGTCTTTCAATTGGACGCCACTTCGGCGACTTGCATGTCCCTAGCCTACTCCAGTTATCCAACTGGGGAAAGGGGACCTACAGCTTAACGTGGAATCCGAACCACGTGTCGTTTTTGGCGACTCCTTACATCGTAGAGAGGTGAAGGATGGGTTAAAACGCAGATTGAAAAAAATCCGAGGTCCGACGTTGACACTGCCGGCCATCGGCGCGTATTCCTTTCACAGCTGACCGATGTAAAAACATTATTATAAGATTCTGATGATGCACCAAAAAGGCGAAACGCGTCAAAGAAAATAATTCATTGCAACCAAGGTTGTGTTTTATTAGAAGTTATATGTTATTGGTTGCTGTACCACACGGCTTGATGGAGTGAAATATATTTTGAGATATTATTTCGTATAGTCTGATCTCGACATGGACTTTATCTAAGCATCATCAACGATTACGTAGTTTGGGATTTTGTTACCATTCTCATAATGCAGTTAATGCATCTGTTCAACTGCTAATTTTATAAGTTGCATTTGTAATATATTACTTTTGTTTTGTAGGACCACTTCCATAGATCAATATGTGTTTGAATAAACATTATTTAACAGAGTTATCTGGCGTTGCTTAGATCATTTCCAAACGTTAGAATAAAACCTCTTCGAGTAATTAATCGCTTATCTTCGTTATACGTTTCATTAGTATTTCGCAAATGGTAGCCTGTACATAAAGCCTCCGAGTGAAGGGTCACAGGTACTAGACTTTTTGCAGCTAATGTAGTTGGTGAGCATGAAAGCAGATGTGAACGGTTCGAGAATACATCAAGCCATATTTCTTTAATAGAGCCGTAAATAGCCCAACACATGTAAGTTGTGTTTGGACAATACTGTTTACCTTGGTCAACACATGAAAATCGCGTGAAGTCTGAAGTGGGTACCTACTGTATGTCCTGCAAGATTTGTAGCTCCCAAGGAGTTCACTTTCAATCTTGATGGTGTCACCCTTCGTGTTCGCTGTGGCACACTGTTTTTCATTCGGTTTGTTTCGAACATTACTTGGATGTTGGCCGTGTCCATTTTGTCAAGTGTAATACATACATCCCACGGAACGTTGATTTCAACTCCTCTCATTAATATTCTATCAGTCGTCTAAAGCAAATGGTGCTTCATTAGTAACTAATGTAATGCTATAATTTCTCACGCAACACTTGAAAATGAGCCTTACCAGAGCTCGAACACGCGACCTTGCACTCCAGTTACGAGTCTCGTACAAAGCGACCACTATTAAACTGGAAGCTGCTTTCTTTGGAAAGAGATTACTAAATTTTTTCATCATCATCGACACGCAAGTTGCCCATGTGGCATCATCTAAAGATTTCCACCAGACAGGCCGAACACGATCCCAGCGAGGGTCTAACGGTCAAAATGCCACCCGAAATCATCATCATCATCATCATCGGTTTTGCACCTTATTCTCTGTTAGTCACCTTCGAAGAAAGGGGTTTAGAAGCAACTTGTAGGTTACCTCATGATTTTGGTTGAGTAAGTACTTACACATCATTTTTATTTTTATTATTCAGAAACATATGGATGGCTTTACAATTGAAATGTCATACTAGTGTTTTCATCTTTACTTCGTTCCAGAAGGACCGCCTATATGCCGACAGTAAGGGTGCAATTCGTGTATAATCAATGTTGCAACAGTTGAACGATCTGTTACAGATGTAATAAACTTCTTTTAAACCAGAAGTAATAGAAAAAGAAAATCAGAAACATCTGGGTTAGGTTTATTAGTTTAAGCCTAGTAACTAATAACTTCTGCGCCTCGGTTGCACAGTGGTAGAGTGTCAGACTGCAAATCCAAAGGTCGCAGGTTCGATCCCCGCCAGATCCTAGGGTTTTTGTCACTTTCCACTTCTTTCCCCTCTGGCAGTATTCCTCATGCGGAAAATACTGAGTAGCACCGTGGTTCGGAAACCACGTTAAACTGTAGGTCCCCCTATAACTGGCTGGGTGAGTCCGAAGTTCGGAAGAAGGCAACGGCAAACCACCTCCAAATATGACCATGCCTATTAAAGTACTGTGGTGTTCAAACCAATCTTCGGATTGTTGACTGCTTTACCTTTAACTAATAACTAGGGAAGTTAAGCCCCATTGATTTACAAGCATTTTCTTTCCTTTCAAAGCAAGTTTCAGTCCAGGGAATAGGATTGAAATCCGGCGAGTAAGGTGGATCTTCAAGTTCCTCGACAACGGTCGCCCACGCACAGCTAATATCGTCAAACAGTTCCTGGCAAAATGGGACTTGAACACCACCACACTCGCCGGATCTCAATCCTCCACTCTTCCTCCTATTCCCTCGACTCAAACTCGCTTTGAAAGAAAATAGATTTGACCATATTCCAGATATCCAATGAAATGTGACGAGGCTTTTGAACACCATCTCAGAGGAAGACTTCGTGCTGACTTTACAGGATATGTATTGCAGAACTCAGTGGTGTATGGTATTGGGAGATGACTATTTCGAAGGTAGTAACATAACTTATAATGTAGCCTATCAGTTGTTGGGGGTTTGGACGTTAAGTAATATATTACGGGAAAGCTTTGAATCGGGGAGAAACGGAGGATAAATAGAGGGTATGATTTTATATATTCTTTGATTAATTTTGTATAACGTCAGAAATAAGGGGAATGTTGGCGGCAAATGCATTATAAAAAAGTTTGACAGGCCTTACCTTTATGGTTACATCTTTTTTGATGATATCAGGCCAGAAATCTGTAAATTAAAATGAGAATAATTGAAGGTAAAACACCATCGTGATCAAGAATTCGACGGGTGGAATTTTAATGTGCAATGGACCGTGTGATAAATTTTGGTTGAGGGCTCTGCGCTTTTTTTTCGGATGGTAAAACATCGGGGGGATAGAATTTTTATAGTAATAAATTATTCTTTTCATTCTCCACTCCGAGGAGTGGAGCGGGCTGTGTGAGATCCGGCCCATAAAAAGTCGCGGTTCTATTCAGCCAATTATCAGACAAGCTGATAGTGGGACAAAGGGGGGATCCCAATTGGGAATAGGTGGGAGGGGCTTACCAGTTCCGTTACAACCAAGGAAAACCTCCCGAAAACCTTGGTCGGAACCGGGGGATTGGGACCAATTTAATCTCTCTTCGGGACGTTGCCCCGGACTACAAATGGATCATCGGGAGAGCACGAGTGCACTCACGACAATCAAAGATCAGATGGAGATCAGCTCGACCAACAGTGGACAAGCATCCCTCCTAAAACAACCGCACCCGTGAGCACCGTATCCTCTGCATCAGACTAATTCAGACTTCGTCATATACTATAGCTTAATATAAATGACTGCAGGTTTTAAAAAATTGAATTCTATTGTGAAGGAGAAAGACTGAATTCTAATGGTAATAAAATGTTTAACAATCATTGCACTGTTATTCATCAGCCGTACTGGCGTCCAATTCCGTAACACGCAAATGGCAAATCATCTACTTCACTAGGAGGCGGGAAATCAAAGAACAACACCTTCTCCATTTAATCAATGAACTTGTATATTTCAAAGTATATATTTTCAAATTTAGCACTATACTGACAGCAATTGTAATGGAGAATAGGGAGAGCTGCTAGTAACGCGTCTTAACTCGACGGCGGCAAAAGACAGACAAAAGAAGCGGTTCGTTGTTCTTTCTCTCCGGCGGTAAAACAAAGGAAATGTAGGATTTTCAGAGATTATTTTTCATTAGAGAGAAAGAAAAACGATCCTTGGTGGTATCTATAATCTTCGACTCCTGAAGTTAGTTATTGTATATTTATTTATATTTTCATTGGTAGCGTTTCAAACTCTAGTTCATCTACGTTAATATTGCAGGATCATTCACCGAACTTTATTTTCAGAGGTTGTATATCGTCTATCACTCCCAAACTATTAACGACCTATTAACCAATAGTCAACACGGATTCAGAAAGTATCGCTCTTGCGAAACACAGCTTGCCCTTTATTCACATGAAGTGTTAAGTGTCATCGACAAGGGATCTCAAATCGATTCCATATTTCTGGATTTCCGGAAGGCTTTTGATACTGTACCCCACAAGCGGCTTCTAATGAAATTGCGTGCTTATGAAATATCTTCCCAATTGTGCGATTGGATTCACGATTTCCTATCAGAAAGGACACAGTTCGTTGTAATTGACGGTAAGCCATCGAGTAAAACAGAAGTGATATCTGGCGTTCCACAGGGAAGCGTTATAGGTCCCCTACTCTTCCTGGTGTTTATAAACGATTTAGGAGACAATCTGAATAGCTCCCTTAGACTGTTCGCGGATGATGCTGTCGTTTATCGGTTAGTGAAGTCAACAGAGGATCAAAAGCAACTGCAAAGCGATTTAGACAAAATTTGTACTTGGTGCGAAAATTGGCAATTGAACTAAATAAAGAAAAGAAATCCACTGAACTTCAATTACGCGATAAATCAGTCAAACCTTAAGGTCGTAAATTCTACCAAATACCTAGGAGTTACAATTACGAAAAACTTTGACTGGAGAGAACACATAGAAAATATTGTGGGGAAGGCGAATCAAAGGTTACGTTTCATTGGCAGAACGCTTCGAAGATGCACCAGCTCCGCCAAAGAGACTGCCTACATCACACTTGTGCGTCCTCTCCTGGAGTACTGTTGCCCCTTGTGGGACCCTCACCAGGTGGGACTGACGGAAGATATTGATAAGGTTCAGAGAAGGGCAGCTCGTTTTGTTTTATCACGTTACGGGGGGAAAGCGTTCACGGAAATGTTGCACGAATTGGGGTGGAAATCATTAAAAGAAAGACGTTATTCGTTGCGGCGTGATCGGTTTGGGAAGTTTCAATCACCGACTTTTACTTCTGAATGTGAAAATATTTTGCTAGCACGCACCTACTTAGGGAGACATGACCATCCCAATAAAATAAGAGAAATCAGATCGAAAACGGAACGATTTAGGTGTTCTTTGTTCCCGCGCGCTATTAGAGAATGGAACGGTAGAGAAAAGTTATGAAAGTGGTTAATGAACCCTCTGCCAGGCACTTAAATGTGATTTGCAGAGTATCTATGTAGATGAACTATGTACAATTTGCGCGTTTGTGTTAACCAGCTATGAGGTCGAAAGTAAAGAGGAGGATCCTCTTCAAATTTGACATTGTTTGGCCAGAAGGCAGTAGTTTGGGACGCCGCCTCGCTAACAGTTCTGTGAAGTGCCGCGCCGGGTGACACAGTGGCGCCCGCTGCCAGCAGTGATTCAGCGAGGATGCGGCCGTGACCAGCCTCACAGCGCGCAGTTACTGGTTTTCTCCGGACAGAAGCTCCCGCCGGCGAGGCGAGGCACGTCCGCAAACAAACACAAGCCCGCGCACCGCCCAAGGCACTTTAAACCTCTCTGCGTCCGTTCCGGAAAGGCTTCCGCGTGTACCACACTCTAAACAGTTTGAGACTTACAACGATCAAACAGACCTGCTGAACAGAATTTCCATAAGCTGCTCATCAAACCGCAGACAAAATAAAATGTGAAAAACATAATCTTACATCTTATAAAATAGGCTGTGTGTGTGTGTGTGTGTGTGTGTGTGTGTGTGTGTGCGTGTGTGTATGTGTGTGCGTCTGTATCTATGTATGTATGTATGTTGCACATCTCTTAAACTGCTGGACCGATTTCAACCAAACTTGGTACACATGATCCTTACTATCAGGCAACAATCGTTGCGGGGTAAGAACGACCTACGACGCATACGTAAGGAGATATGACGTCATAAACAATAACAGTCGTAAAAAAGGCCGCATCATGCGATAACATTCTACATTTGCTCCTAAACTAATGGACAGATTTCAACCATATTTGGAACAAATCTTCTTTGTTTGTTTGTAAATCTATCGGACCAAACTGCGTGGCCATCAGTCCGTAGCTTACAAACTACTTAAACTAAGGTAAACTAACCTAAGGACAACACACACACACACACACACACACACACACACACACACACACACACACATATCGCCTAGGGAGGACTCTAACCTCCGACGGCGAGCAACCGCGCGCTCCGCAGCGAGGCGCCTTAGACCGCTTGGCTACTCCACCGCGGCAAATATTCTCTAAGGTCAGTAATCATTTGCTGTGGTTACAAAAACCACATAAGATACATAGTTCGTACGATATCACGTCATAAACAATGATATCTGTCCCATCTTGCGGAGTGTGATAGTGTGATTTTATTCGTCAACTATTTGAGAATTACAGCACTTTCCGGCTTGCAATAACCTTTAAACATAATTTCAAATCTCTACGAAACTTTTTCTCGCTGACAATCCCAACAAAATGATGAAAGCAAAAAGTTTATCGCTTACTACTTTTCTGATGTTCATGATGTATATTTACGGCATTTGGCATGATGTTACAAGTTATTACTTCTACACTGTAAATTTTATACGTCAGACAATTCACAGAGAGTACATATACATACCACTGAATGTTCCTTCGATATTATATCACAGTTCGACGTATAGTTAATGAGATATGAAGTCATAAACAATTTGCTTCGTGAAAAACTGCATCATCGTGCAATAGGTTTTGATTTATTACGTCTTTATTGCGAACACCATTCACGATAAATTTTGCAGACATTAGGCACATGTACCACTGAATGTACCTTCGAATTTACATCATAATACGACACATATTTCAGGAGATATGACGTCATAAACAATGAAATTTCTAAATAACTGCTACATCATGCGCTCTTTTTCCACATCTCCTCTTCCTAAAATAATGGGCCGATTTCAATTAAACTTGGTACACATATTGCTTACTATCAGACAACAATGGCTGTGGGGTTAGAAACTACCTACGACAACATAGTTCAGGACATATGACGGTGGAAACAATAAACTTTCCCATCACGCGACCCGTGATTTACGAGACTTCATTCATCCACTACTCATTCGTCGCAGTAAGTTTGCTAATATTGCTCTCTACAAATGATCTGCATGGAAACGAAACTTAAATGGACAGGAAGTAAGGTAGAAGTCGATGGACAGTAAGGTAAGAACGATATGCCCTAAGATAAGGAAGGAATAAATACAACAGATTTCACAGACACACCTACATAAACATTTATACCAATGAATATATACCTGCAAAATTATATCATTCTGCAACACAATATCAATAGATATGACGTAGTAAATTAACACTGCCATGATACGCACGTGCCCTTCTTTAACAACTCTTGCTAAGCACGGGCATGTAAGCTAGTCTAACATAAGACTCTGTATGAAACATTCTTGCATCATGTAAAACCTGTAGTTAGTATGCCTTTAGTATTAAAATAAGTAATATTTACCATATGTAGAAAAAGTATTATGTTAATTTATGATCATCAAAATAATTTTATATAACCAGAAATTGTCAAACATTGCACTTGGCACATTCATGTTACATTTTAATGTCCATAAATCACTGCAGAAAAACGTAGTAAAATATAAATCTGACCATAATCTTATTGTCAACAAAAAACTGTCAGTTAACAACATTGCAGATAATGTAGTGACTATATGAAAATCACGAGATATAAAGTGTTTGTGCTAAAACATAAATTCAAAACCTAAGAACAAAAATACAGAAGAGATTGTAAGTACTCTAAAGCACAGAATTTCGGAAATTAATCGCGAAAAGTTGAAAAAAGATAAATCTATATACATAAAAATGAATTGCTGTTCGTTAGTCTCGCTAGAACTCGAGAGCGGCTGAACCGATTTGGCTAATTTTAGCTTTGAAATATTCGTGTAAGTCCAGGGAAGGTTTAATTGGTGATAAAATATGGAAAAATTGTCCGGAAAAGAAGAAAATCGGCAAAAACTGAAACAGATTTTTCCACTTATCTATCAATACCGTTCGTACAATTGCGATAAAATTTTGTACATTTCATGTTGAAAGCAAGAGGAAGATTCGAATCAAACAAAAATTTGGCAAAGCAGGAAAATTTAGGAAAAACCGACAGCTTTTTTTTCTATCAATAAGAATCAATTGCCACTTGGTTGTAAGAGCATCATTTGAGTACGGCTTGACAGGACAAGGTTTGTATGAAATTTATTTTATTTTATTTCTTGGAAAATTTTGAAAAAAAAAACCTGAAAGTGCGTTTTTCAATGTGTTCTGATTGAATTCAGCACTATAACTGACTATTCGCACGACTGAGAGATGTGATTCTTTTTTTGTTTTGTTCATTATGGTCTTGGAAAAGTATTAAGTAAAAAAAAGTAGAGACAGTTAAGAAGGAAAGTCGCAAAATTTAAACCAAGTTCCTTTCTCAATGTGTTTCTAAATTTACTCAACACTATAAGTTGAGAACCGTTCTTCCGATTGCGATAAAATTTTGGTCATTTGACGTTCAACGAAAGATGAACGTTCTTATGAACTAAAAATTTTGGAAAGTTACCCGGAAAATTTGAAAATTAGTGAGAAACTGAAAGAGCGTTTTTCAATGGGATGTTAACATCAATCGTCAGATTGCAATAAAGTTTTGCATATTTGACGTTCAAAGCAAGAGTAACGTACTTATGGAAAAAATATTGGAAATGTTTCCCGGAAAATTGCAAAATTCAGAAAAAATAAAGATGTTTCTATGAAATATCAATACCATTCATCTGATTGCGATAAAATTTTTCACATTCGACGTTCAAAGCGAGAGGAAGGCCTGAGTGAAGTAAAAGTTTGAAATAGTTGGACAGAAAATATGAAAATTTGTGGAAAAATGAAAGAGCCCTTTTCTTTGGGATATCATTACCATTCGTAGGATTGCGATAAAACTTTGGACATTTGGCGTTCAAAGCAAGAGTACATACATATTAGCAACTGCGAAGCATTGCCGGGTCGACTAGATGACTAGCTATCTCCACACCAGATTTCATCACAATAGATTTAGTGGTTTATGTAACAATATATCGCCAAATCGCTTCAACCGTTCTCGAGTTTTAGCGAGACCAACGAACCGCAATTCATTTTTATCTTTGATGGTTCATATACGGGTTCAGATCGTGTAAAGTGAACTTAACTATTTCAAAGTGTTTTTCTGAACGCACCCAACATAACAACCAAGTCTTAATTTTACATGTTTTAAACCTAAATTTTCCCCGCAATTTTTCCATATTTTATCACCGTTTAAACCTTCCCTGAACTTCCAGAATGTCACTTGAACATTAACCTGGACAAGTGTGCGTGATTTGCCCACTCTTTCCGCCCACTATCGAGCCGATACGTAGACTATCCGAGGATGCCTTTATAAAGCTACTGGGTCTAAAATACATATGATTTAAATTAAAATGATGTGATTCTTAAGTTTCTCCCGGCGTAATTGATAAGCAAAATATCCACGGGTGTACTGCCGGTCTATAGTGTCCAACGGGCACAATATTTCGGCGATCACACATGTCGCCATCATCAGGTGAACTGACGGACTGAGCTCCTGGAAACGCGCCGGCACGGAGATCCGCACGCTACGGCTGCTCGAAGGGAACTGGGTTCTAGCCCGGTAGCAGGCGATTTAAATACCCTCGGCCCGCGGAGCGACCCCTCCGCGGTCCGCGCCCCGCGCCGCGGCCGCGCAGTGGAACCTATTGCGACGACATCTGAGATGACGTCGATGTGAGGGATCTGTCCGTCGTGGTCGGCACTACGTTACGTTTGCTAGATTTACTCTTAATTAACCCAATCGCTGGTTCCCCAGCTTTGCTAAGATTATAACTGCAGTCACGGTTTATGAGGTCGTCACTTGTCCGAATTTCAATGGCCTCTCTAACGACGCAGTTCCAGTATCTCGACGTCTGTACCAGAATCTTAGTGCGTTCATACTCCATCGCATGATTCTCCGACAAACAATGTTCACCGACCGCCGACTTGCTCGGATACATCAATCGTGTGTGCCTCTGGTGTTCAACGCATCGATCCTCGACGGTACGCATCGTCTGTCCGATATATGACTTGCCACACTGACACGGAACTTATTTTATAAGTTACAGAGGCAAACACACTTAGTGAAACACCCTATACAGGGTGTCCCAGCTATCTTGGCCACCCAAAATATCTCTAGAACAATAACAGCTATTGGAGAACGACTTTCACCGGTATCAATGTACGGCTGGACTCATGAATGTACATATTTGTAAACATTCTAAAACGAAAGCAAATGTGTTTTTTAACACAAACTTATGTTGTTTTTTTTTTTATTTTTTTTTTTTAATGGACACCCCATATTTTTTCTTCGGCAATCCATAGCATGATGACAAATCACATAAATCCTCAAACCTAGATCATCTTTGGCGCTCCCCACCAGTGCACGAATTTTATTTGGCGGACAAAAGACAGTTCCAATCTGGTGTTTCTTCAAAATGCGGGCGACCTTCCCCGAGAGTGCGCCGGTATATGCAATGAACGTGTTTTCATCCGTTTCCACAGGTTGTGCTGTAGTGGTTGGGCGGAGAGCCCGCTGAATCTGCCACTCTGAGTACCCATGTTTTCGGAATACAGTTCTCAGGTGTTCCAATTCCTGGGGTAGACTCTCTGCGTCGGAGATAGTGCGCGCCCTATGTACTAGAGTTTTAAGTACCCCATTCCTCTGTGAAGGGTGGTGACAGCTGTCTGCGTGTAAATACAGATCAGTGTGCGTTATCTTCCGATACACACCATGACCCAGGGTGCCATAAACTCTTCTCTTAACCAAGACGTCAAGGAACGGCAATTTACCCTCCGTTTCAGTCTCCATAGTGAATTTGATTTTGGGGTGTATGGAGTTCAGATGTGTCAGGAAGTCAAGAAGTTTATCCATACCATGTGGCCAGATGTCGAATGTGTCGTCTACGTAACGGAAAAAGCAAGTAGGTTTCCATTCAGCCAGGGCTTCCTCATCGAAATTCTCCATGTACAAATTTGCAACCACAGGGGAGAGTGGGCTACCCATAGCGACTCCCTCCGTTTGTTCGTAGTATTCGCCATTGAAAAGAAAATACGTGGAGGTCATGACATGCCTAAAAAGTTCTGTGGTCTTCTCGTCAAACTTCTGACCAATCAAATCTAGTGACTCTCGAAGGGGCACCCTCGTAAACAACGAAACGACGTCAAAACTCACCATGATATCTGACTCATGCAGCCTGAAACTGTTAAAGCGTTTAACAAAATCCGCAAAATACGAATGTGATGAGGGCATTTACCCACATAAGGACTTAATATTCCTGTCAAGTATTTGGCCAACAAATATGTAGGTGCTCTGATGTTACTGACAATGGGACGTAACGGGGCCCCATCTTTGTGAACCTTAAGTCTTGGCGGTACCGGACCTTGAGGTAGCAGTTTCTTGGCGACACCCTCCGGTAAATCCGCATCCTTGAGAAGCGGCCTCGTCTTGTTCTCCACCTTCTTTGTGGGGTCAACGCTGATCTTCCGGTAGGAATCGTCATTTAGTAGGTTCTGCATCTTTTCAGTGTAGTACTTATGGGAGACAACAACCGTAGCATTGCCTTTGTCAGCCGGTAAGACAACAATTTCAGGGCGCTCCCGCAGGTCACGAATGGCCGCCCTCTCTTTACTAGTGATGTTCGACTTCATGGGCTTGGATTTCGTCAATGCACGACAAGTTTCACGACGTATTTCCTCAGCTGAATCAGGCGGAAGTCGAGCTGCAACCTGTTCAACAGCACTAATAATTTCTGCGACCGGTGAACTTGAACTTGGGGGTAGGAGCAAAGTTGAGTCCTTTCTCAAAAACCGAGACCGCATCATCAGTTAACTCTATGCCACTCAGATTGATAACAGTCTTGCACGGAACCTGCAGAGATGGTTTGTCAAGGAGGCGTGAGAACTTAGCTGTTTGACGTCCCGTTGCCTTCTTATGGGCGGAATCGGCTGCAACCGAGGTAACACCATCGCCTCCCCATAACATCACGCCGGATATACGCCAGTTTGGCGAGGACTAATACGCGCTTCCAATGTGCGTTCACCGCGATGTCGCCAAACACCGATGCGATCATCATGATGCTGTAAACAGAACCTGGATTCATCCGAAAAAATGCGTTTTGCGATTCGTGCACCCAGATTCGTCGTTGCGTACACCTGGTCAGGTTAAATAACCAAATAAAATAAAATAAAAATAAATAAATCGCAGGCGCTCCAGCCTGTGATGCAGCGTCAAGGGTAACCGCAGTCATGGTCTCCGAACTGATAGTCCATGCTGCTGCAAACGTCGAACTGTTCGTGCAGATGGTTGTCGTTTTGAAAACGTCCCCATCTGTTGATTCAGTGATCCAGACGTGGCTGCATGATCCGTTACAGCCATGCGGATAAGATGCCTCTCATCAAGACTGCTAGTGATACGAGGCCATTGGGATCCAGCACGGCATTCCTTATTGCCCTCCTGAACACACTGATTCCATATTCTGCTAACAGTCATTGGATCTCGACCAAAGCGAGCAGCAATGTCACGATACGTTAAACCGCAATCGCGATAGGCTGCAATTCGACTTTTATCAAAATCGGAAACGTAATGTTACGCATTTCTCCTCCTTACACGAGGCAGCATAACAACGTTTTACCAGGCAACGCCGGTCAACTGTTGTTTGTGTATGAGAAGTCGGCTGGAAACTTTCCTCATGTCAGCACGTTGTAGGTGTCGCCACCGGTGCCAACCTTGTGTGAAAGCTAATCATTTGCATATCACAGCATCTTCTTCCTGTCTGTTAAGTTTCGCGTATGTAGCACGTCATCTTCGTGGTGTAGCAATTTTAATGGCCAGAAGTGTAGATTCCATTGCTTAGTGTCTCCACAGTAGTGTTGCCAATATTTAAGTTCCAATCCTTGTATGCGATTGCTGTTGTTATTCGGTGATGAAAAGGCTAGCTCAGGATAGAGTAGGGTGGAGGGCTGCATCAAATCAGAGTCTGGACTGAAGACCACAAAAACAACACTGAATCTCTGAGCCAAGTGGATATTCTTGGTTGTTTCTCTGCTCAAGCAATCTTCATACATAAGTAAAACATATTTTTTACCTTTCTTCTTGCTTTATTAAAATCGTAAGTGATTACATATCTGTTATATGACGGAGGTCTGTGTCTTGAGCTGAGAGTACGTAAATAAAAAACTATTTAAAACAGTAAGAGAGGAAACGATGTTCAAATGCACACAGAAGTCGTAGTGTTCCGACTTCAGCGTTCACAACTAATGGATGCAAATCCTCGGAATTAATTCTGTCTCGGCATTAGTTTTGCTGTCGAGGTGGCCACACCCTTGTCTCGACAAATGGTCCCCATTTGTTTCTCGGGTAATCCAGGAGCTTCTTGCTTGGTGTAGCAATACTGATTTTTCTTTGTGGTACAGATCCATTAAAACCGCATTTTATTTCGTTACTAATTCCCCAGTATTTTACACTGCGTTATAGGATAAAAGACCTAAGTACCTGTGCAAAATTAAAATCTTTTGTTTATCGTGTCATTTCACATTTAGATTACTGGCTTTGTCTATTACTTTATGTGATATTTATGAATTTTTGCATGTATATTCATGTTGCTGCCTCCAGTTTTCATTGAATTCCATCTAAAAGTTGCCCCTTATTCAAAATAGATAAGCGCAGAAAAAATAATATAATGCAGCTAAGCACAGGTCCCGTTAGTCACAAACATACATACTTAACTGAAACATATTCTTTAGAACATGAAATGTTTTACTATTTTTCACTTACAATCTTTGCAGAATCGAAGTCTGAGACCCACAAACATCATTTAGTTTATCCGGACAGCGAATTATGTTCCTAAGATTGTGTATTCATCCATTCACAAATTTATTATATTTCGCTTTAGTGACCAAGTATTGCCACGTTATCACTCAACATACTGTTAGAATGGAAAAGTAGTTGCTCTCCTGAAGATCTCGAGGTAAATTTATCTTCTGCGATCTGAAAATAATTTACGGTACAAATGAATACTTGCTAACTAAATAATTTGATGCGGTTCTGATTACATTATCGACTGAATCAAAGGTACGAGAATGTTACGTCTACACAAACTGTTGGGGTAAGGCTTCATGGTTGTTTACTGCTAACAGTTTACAAATACTGTACTTCATTTAATTAAATTGATGAAAAGAAGTTAAGATGAAATAAAAATATATGATTTAACTTTCATTTGATCTCAAGAATACAACGTTTTTACACATTTATTATAAGACTTTTGGTTCTCCCTGCAAGTTACACAAAGACTGGTTCGATAATGTATATTTGATAAAGCGTTAACATGCAGTGAATGAAATACCATCTTACTAAATCTGACCGCGTATTGAATACAGAATCTAATGGTACTTGGTACTAACACTGATCTCTCAAATATGACCGGGTAAAAATATGGTTATAGAAAAATGTTACCTTCGACATATTAGTTACATGAAAGAAACCGATTATTGATTTTTCACTCGGACTCACTTCTCATCATAATTAAAGACTTCCAGTTTTAATAGATTCTTTCACACTCCGTTATCAAATACCCCTTCATTACTTCCAACGGAAAAGAGCGAACAAGAACGCTTTGTCCTCGGTCAGAAGTTGCAAAAACATGCGTTTCTGGGTGCCCTGGTTCCTCACTGGCTGAGGCCACACTCGCCTCAAGGATTTTAGTCAGAGATAACTACCTCACCAGATGCCCAGAAGATTTACGAAGGGCTAGAAAATTGGTTCAGAGATAACAGCAAAAGATATTCGCGAGTTTTCGGCACCTAATATATGGAAGTTAAATTTAATATAACAACTTTCAGCTAGTATTGAACAATGAAATAATGAACAAATAGTAATTCGTCAGGTTATACAGTCTTTTTTCCCTTTTGAGGTCTCACGTTTCTTAGGTGAACTCAGACGGCCCCAAGTATTAATATCGTAACTCAAATTGTCAATTTTACAGGAGAAGCAAAAGAATAAGTAAACAGTATAAATCAGAATTTATTTAAATTGTAATGCAACGTCACAGGTAAACAGTTAAAAACGAAGAGATTTAAATGTCTTTTACTAATGTGCTCTATCTTTTTCCAAAACTGTATTTTTCGGACTAACGATGTTTTTCTCTGAAAAAAAAATGTACAGAATATTTCTAAGTTGCGTTAAAATTGCCTTATGATAACAACAACTGACTGAATAAGGTATTAAATTTTTAGCACTTTTTACAATAGCTTATCATTCATCTGCACTTGACACATCATTGTCATGTTGTTCTGGTGTACCAGTTTGTGTTGAAACCAGGCTCTGATAAAATGGATGATAAGCACTTGGGATGCACTTGCTGTCACGTAAGGACACGAAATCCTTCAACTTCAGTTCACTGATCGGTGCGAATCCGTGATATACCTGTGTAGGATGTCGGAGGATAACTGTCTTTCTCTATAAAGCTTCTGGACAAAGATATACTTTGCTTCTTCCTGGTAAGTGTACTTAAAGTACACTTCGTATGATCGTCCTTCAAGGACAGCAGTCTCTCGTACTTCACTCCACCTAACCTTATTTTGATTAGTGTCGTACATCCTCTGTTTCTTCTGCACAACTGTCTTCCATTAAATTAACTCCTGACTCCTTTCATTAACTGTGTGTGGCTTTCCAGTGACCGTACTCATTCTAATTAAAGTGACCCACTGATCCGGAAAGTACAGTGCTTCATTCTTCTTTCGATCACAGCGTGCACCGAGACACCTTCTGTTCCTATTTTGGCCTCTACAGCTACACTTGTACAGGTTGAATGTCTTTCCACCTTTGCAAGCTTTCATGTGCAAGAAATGGTAAAGACAGCTGGCTATTTCATTTGGACCAAAGCGGGCAATGGCCTCATGCCAAACATAACATTGCCCTTCCTTGTTTCCTATGTCGTATACCGTAAAACTGTAGACGGAATATTTACGTTTGTCGTAGTAAAGGCTGACATCAGACTGAGGAGTAGCCACTTTCTGCAGATAGAAACATTTACTAACAATGAACTCGTCTGAGATTGCACTGATTTTGTCTTTTTCTTTGAGATCCCTGACAATAGTTTTATTGGAAATGTGAGACATGTATTTGTCTACCAACTTTGCTTTCTCCTCTCCAGAGGAACTATCGTAAAGCTCACATAGTTCACACTTATCCTTTTTAGGCCGAAATAATGACAATTATATTCTTCGTTGAATGTTGTTGTTATGGTCTTCAGTCCGGAGACTGGTTTGATGCAGCTCTCTACCCTACTCTATCCTGAGCAAGCCTTTTCATCTCCTCATAAGAACGACAACCCACATCCACTTGAATCTGCTTACTATACGCGTCTCTTGGTCTCCCTCTGCGATTTTTACCCCACACACTTCCCTCCAACGCTAAATTCACAATTCCTTGATGTCTAAGAATGTGTCCTACCAATCTATCCCTTCTTTTAGTCAAGGTATGCCAGAAATTTCTTTTCTCCCCAATTCGGTTCAGTACCTCCTCATTAGTTACGCGATCCACCCACCTAATCTTCAGCATTCTTCTGTAGCACCACATTTCAAAAGCCTCTATCCTCTTTCTGTCCACACTGCTTATCGTCCATGTTTCACTCCCATACAAGGCAACACTCCATACAAATGCCTTCAGAAAGGACTTCCTTAGGCTTAAATCAATATTCGATGTTAACAAATTTCTCTTTTTCAAAAACGCCTTTCTACCCATTGCCATTCTGCATTTTATATCATCTGTACTGCGACCATCATTTGTTATTTTACTGCCCAAGTAACAAAACTCATCTACCTCCTTTATTGTTTCGTTACCTAATCTAATTCCTTCAGCATCACCTGATTTTCTTACACTGCACTCCATTACCCTAGTTTTACTCTTGTTAATGTTCATCTTATATGCACCTTTCAGCACACTGTCCATTCCGTTCAATTGCTCTTCCAGGTCCTTTGCTGTATCTGACAGAATCACTATGTCGTCGGCAAAACGCAATGTTTTTAATTCTTCACCCTGAACTTTAATTCCTTCTCCAAATTTCTCCTTGCTTTCCTTTATAGCTTGCTCAATGTACAAATTGAACAACATTGGGGAAAGGCTACAACCCTGTCTTACTCCCTTTCCAACCACTGCATCCCTTTCATGCCCTTCAACTCTGACAACCGCTGTCTGGTTTTTGTACAAGTTGTAAATAACCTTACGCTCCCTATATTTTACTCCTGCTTGCTTCAGAACTTGAAAGAGTTTATTCCAATCAACATTGTCAAAAGCCTTCTCCAAATCTACAAAAGCTAGAAATGTAGGTTTGCCTTTTCTTAATCTATCTTCTAGGATAAGCCGTAAAGTGAGTATTGCCTCCCGTGTTCCTACATTTTTCCTGAACCCAAACTGATCTTCCCCGAGGTCGGCTTCTACCAGCTTTTCCATCCTTCTGTATATAATTCGTGTTAATATTTTGCAACCATGACTTATCAAACTGATGGTTCTGTAGTTTTCACACCTGTCTGCACCCGCTTTCTTTGGAATGGGGATTATAACATTTTTCTTAAAGTCTGAGGGTACTTCACCTGTCTCATACATCTTACACACAATGTGAAACAATTTTGTCATGGCTGGTTCTCCCAGAGACTTCAGTAGCTCTGACGGGATATCATCTACCCCAGGGGCCTTGTTTCGACTTAGGTCTTTCAGTGCTCTGTCAAATTCATCTCTCAGTATAGTATCTCCTATTTCATCATCATCATCATCTACGTTCTCTTCCCTTCCTACAATAGTGTCTCGAAGTTCATTTCCTTTGTAGAGCCCCTCTATATACTCTTTCCACCTTTCAGCTTTCCCTTCTTTGCTGAGAACTGGTTTTCCATCAGTGTCCTTGATATTCATAGAGCTGTTTTTCTTATCTCCAAATGTTTCTTTTATTTTTCTGTAGGCTGTATCTATTTTTCCCCTATTTATACATTCTTCTACATCCTTGCATTTGCCTTCTAGCCATTCCTGCTTAGCCATTTTGCACTTCCTGTCAATCTCATTTCTTAGTCGTCTGTACTCCATTTTGCCTGTTTCATTTACTGCATTTTTATACTTTCTCCTTTCATCGATTAAATTTAGTATCTCCTGTGATATCCAAGGATTTTTTGTAGGTCTTGCCTTCCTACCTATTTTGTCCTCTGCTGCCTTCACTATTTCATCTCTCAATTTTACCCATTCCTCCTCAACTGTTTTATTTTCCCCTGTTTCTGTCAATTGTTGCCTGAAGCTCCCTCTGAAATTCTTAAGAACTTCAGGTTCCTTCAATTTATCTAGGTCCCATCGCCTTATTTTCTTACCTTTCTGTAGTTTCTTCAGTTTCAGCCTACAGTTCATAACCAACAAGTTATGGTCAGAGTCTATGTCTGCCCCTGGGTATGTCCTACACTTCAAAACCTGGTTCCGAAATCTATGTCTTACCATTATAAAATCTATCTGGTATCTCCCGGTGTCTCCTGGTCTCTTCCACGTATACAACCTTCTTTTGTGATTCTTAAACCAGGTGTTTGTTATAACTAAATTATGTTCCGTGCAAAATTCTACCAGGCGGCTTCCTCTTTCATTCCTTTTGCCCAAACCATATTCACCCACTATCTTCCCTTCCCTTCCTTGTCCTACTACCGAATTCCAGTCTCCCATAACAATTAAGTTTTCCTCTCCCTTAATTGTCTGAATAATTGCCTTTAGCTCCTCATATATTTCTTCGATCTCCTCATCATCGGCAGAGCTAGTTGGCATATAAACCTGTACTACTGTTGTCGGTGTTGGCTTCGTATCTATCTTGACAATGATAATGCGATCGCTGTGCTGGTCATAGTACCTTACCCGCATTCCTATTTTCTTATTCATTATCAGTCCTACTCCTGTGATACCCCCAACTGATTTTGTATTTATAATCCTGTACTCACCTGACCAGAAATCCTGTTCATCCTGCCACCGAACTTCACTAATCCCCACTATATCTAACTTCAACCTATCCATTTCCCTTTTTAAATTTTCTAATTTTCCTACTCGATTAAGGGATCTAACATTCCACGCTCCGACCCGTAGAATGCCAGTAATGTCTTTCCTGATGATCGCATCCTCCTGAGTAGTCCCCGCCCGGAGATCCGAATGGGGGACTATTTTACCTCCGGAATATTTTACCCGAGAGGATGCCATCATCATATGTTCATACAGTAGAGCTGCATGTCCTCGGGAAAAATAACGGCTGTAGTTTCCCCTTGCTTTCAGCCGTTCGCAGTAGCTGTGTGGCAAAGCCACATTAGCTGATGTTACAAGGCCAGCTCAGTCAATCATCCAGACTGTTGCCCCTGTAACTACTGAAAAGGCTGCTGCCCCTCTTCAGGAACCACACGTTTGTCTGGCCTCTCCACAGATACCCCTCCGCTGTGGTTGCACCTACGGTACGGCTATCTGTATCGTTGAGACACGCAAGCCACCCCACCTCGGCAATGTCTGTGGTTCATGGGAGTGGCTTCGTTGAATATATCAGTGTATTGCCTTAATGTGGCAGGATGTAAGGTGGCATATTTACTTTCCTTGAACCATTCCTGGCACATTCTGTGCATTTTTGCACAGTTCCGCATCAATGTATTTTCTGCTTGTTTCTTTTCTTGTGCAATGTGACTCTACACAAGGAAAGCTGTTTATATGCTCTCGCACTGACTCTTGCTATATTGTATTTCCCCTTCTGGACTGCTTTCCTGTCATATCAGGTAACAGAATTCCATGTTCCCAGTTTTTGCATGGCAGTTCTCACCCACATATCAATAATAGAGTGTGCAGAAACATTTTCTGTCACACCTTAATGATATTCCCATCAACTGTTAGTGAATACAGTCTTGAAATTTTCTTCTTGATTCTGCCACATTTCGAATGTGAATTCTCGTTGTATGCCATGATTCCCTCCCTCCCCCCCCACCACCACATCTGCCAGAACTGTTCAAAAATATCCTACTTTTTTTTTTTTTAGTTAACTTGTCATGAAATTTTAGTCGGCATAATTTAAGATCGCATCCAGGCTTCATTACTCTTGCTTTTATTTCAGCTCTTTGTACTATCCATGAGGCTGGATTCCTGCTCCTTTTACGGGTCTTTTTTTTTCTCCTTATTTTGACAACGTCATGTGCCAAGAGTGTTTGGTGAGGAGACAGTTGTATTACTTTCCGCTGTAGATATGGGTGGAGAAAGATTTAACCGTTGGCTTTAAAGTTTGTAAATCTATCGGACCAAACTGCGTGGTCATCAGTCCGTAGCTTACAAACTACTTAAGCCTAGGTAAACTAACCTAAGGACAAACACACACACCCATGCCCCAGGGAGGACTCGAACCTCCACGGCGAGCAACCGCGCGCTCCGCAGCGAGACGCTTTAGACCGCTCGGCTACTCCACCGCGGCTAACCGTTGGCCAATAGTTTGTAAGGAGATGTCTCCTGCAATATAAAAGCGTAGTTTTAAAATCAAATTCCTATATTATACTGATTTGCGAAATATGTGCTATGCTAATGAAACCTTTATTTACCCTGGTCGTTCTTATGTTTACATGTACACTTTTTTTCTTTTGTTCCTTCTCGTCACTGCTTGATGAATCATGAGCTGTTGTGGCAACAAAGTCAGGATGAGCAACAGAGTCATCACTATTATCCAAACACGATGTATCAATAACTTTTGACCTAGTACTTGCTGTCATCACTTCAGCTGTAAAAAACAAAGGTTCTCTAAGAATAGTTGTAATGAACAATACTAAGAATTTGGTAATACAGAATGAATCTTTCACTCTGCAGCGGAGTGTGCGCCGATATGAAACTTCCTGGCAGATTAAAACTGTGTGCCTTTTGATAATAAATTTGTGCCATTATTGAGATGAACATTATAAAACCACGAACTCTAGCACTCAGCATCAGTGAGAAGTGGTTCTCTTTTTATTTGCACTGCCCCCTCCTGTAGAAAGACGCGAATGACGTCGAATAATAATTATTACGGCGACAACACAAATTATTTGTAGCGCTAAATAGAACTGCAACCAAAATTCACGAAAAATGTTCTTAATCTATATAGATAAAAATGAATTGCTGTTCGTTAGTCTCGCTAAAACTCGAGAACGGTTGAACCGATTTGACTAATTTTAGTCTTGAAATATTGGTGTAAGTCCAGGGAAGGTTTAAACGGTGATAAAACATGGAAAAGTTGTCCGGAAAAGAGGAAAATCGGGAAAAACTGAAACAGCTTTTTCCAGTGAGCTATCAATACCGTTCGTTCAATTGCGATAAAATTTTGTACGTTTCATGTTGAAAGCAAGAGGAAGGTTCGCATTAAATAAAAATTTGGAAAAATCGCACGGAAAGTAGGAAAATTTAGGAAAAACCGAAAGCTATTTTTTTCTATGAATAAAAATCAATTGCCACATGGTTGTAAGAGCATCACTTGAGTACGGCTTGACAGGATAAGGTTTGTATGAAATAAATTTTTTGGAAAATCTACCGGAAATTTGGAAAATCTCAGAAAACTGAAAATGCGTTTTTCAATGTGTTTTTGATTGAATTCAGCACTATCATCAAATAGTCTAAGTATCGGCTCGATAGTGGGCGGAAAGAGTGGAGAAATCACGCACACATGTCCAGGATGATGTGTATGTCACATTCGTGAAAGTCCAGGGAAGGTTTAAACGTTGATAAAATTTGGAAAAATTGCGTGGAAAATTTAGATTTGAAACATGTAAATTAATGACAGGTACTTAGGTTGTTCTGCCGCTCTATCCACGTTTTACAAAAGGGACAAAGCATTTTCAAAAGTTAATTATAACATCTGAAAAATAGTTAAAAGTCAAACAGTAAATAGCTTTTCCAGAGTAATTATTGTTAGATATTTCGCTTTATATGCTTCAGATCAAAAAATATCTTGAATTACACACTTTCTAATGTATCTTATCCGGTACTTCAGCGCTCAAGCTATCTCCACACCAGATTTCATCACAATAGATTCAGTGGTTTATGTAATGATATATAGCCAAATCGATTCATCCGTTGTCAAATTTTAGCGAGACTAACGAACAGGAATTCATTTTTATCTTTGACAGTTCATATACGGGTTCAGATCGTGTAAGCAAAATAACTGTTTATACTCGTACTGACGACCACATCTACAATGAACATAGTTACTATTGGCTACAAACAACCAGGAAAGACAATGCTACCAAATAAACGGGCAAGCGAAAAACATCGCATGCATCTACACAGTAAACTATCCCTGTAGAAACATCATAGCTACACTTACGATAGTTATTGTGCTACACTTCTTCCAGGAAAAACATAGTAACATAACTTGCCATCATTTTCATTGGTGAAAGAGCTCTTTAGATGACTTACGATATTCTGAAACTTGCTATTGCTGCTCAAATTTCGGGGGTAGAGATACGATATTTATACAGGGATATGTACGGAGGCAACAATTCTGCCGTGCATCGTAACTCAATCGGGCCATTTTTGGACTTACGATGGTAAACTTGCGGCTGTCCCCTTTACTGTATGCTGAATTCAAAAATGTTATTTACTTTGCTCAGTCAGGCCATAATTATACTTTCGCTGTCTCAGTATTTACGTAGTAGACCATTAGTTATATAAATTGTTGAAGTGTTTGAAAATTTGAAGTTAATTGTCACAAAGCAAAATTATTTCTATATGATATAGCTAGAGTAAATATGTAGTAAATAAATGTAGTTGGAAAGGACAGAAAGATACTTCCATTATTTGTGTTTTAAGACCTTGAAAATGAGCCAACACATTATATAGAGATGGAGCTGGCTGCTCGAGGTGGAAAGGTTGAGAAGACCTTGCTTCTAGCTTGTACCAACCTGTAGCTAGTATGCTTTGACCTTTCCGAATGAAAGTAACATTGAATGAAAAGTTCTGGGGGCTTCGACCGCGTCAAGTGGTTAAAATTTCTCGAGCGTTCGGCCAAGTACTCCTTGGCCACTGTCAAGTGGTACGACTGCCTGGTGGTTGCTGGTGCGGCCTTATATCACCACCACCTAGAGAGAAGGCCGCGGCGCTCTCTTGTGACGTCAGGCAGAGTGGGTTGCGCGCCCATTGCTGACTGGGTAGCCGCTGGGGCACGGCCCACTATGCAGAAGCAGCGAGCCAGTCAGCTATGCGCGCGCAACCTACTCTGCCTGACGTCACAAGAGAGCGCCGCGGCCTTCTCTCTAGATGGTGGTGCTTGTCTACGCTAGCTGCCGGCCCTGACGTCACTGGTGTCCCTGCCATCTGCACATATGGTAATGTTTTGACTCGGTGGCCGGCGTGCCCGCTTCAACTTCGCGATCGCCGGGTTCCACGCTGCGTTGAGCTGCAGGCCGCCGTCTCCACAGAGAGTGTGTTATCACTTATTTTGAGTTCTATTGCTTCCTTAATTACGCAGTCCCAGAAACCGTTGGTGCGAGCCATGACCGAGCTATCATCAAACTTGATTCGGTGGCCGTTTTCTACGGCATGTCCTGCTAAAGCTGATTTCTCTGGGTAGCAATAGAACACCTCTCATGTTCCTTCCTGCGTTGTTCTATCGTTCGTACAGTTTGTCCGATGTAAGACTGACCACACTCACACGGTATCCCGTATCACGTTACGGGGGGGAAAGCGTCACAGAAATGTTGCACGAATTGGGGTGGAAATTATTAAAAGAAAGACGTTATTCATTGCGGCGTGATCTGTTTGCGAAGTTTCAATCACCGACTTTTAGTTCTGAATGTGAAAATATTTTGCTAGCACCCACCTACTTAGGGAGACATGACCATCCCAATAAAATAAGAGAAATCAGATCGAAAACGGAACGATTTAGGTGTTCTTTCTTCCCGCGCGCTATTAGAGAATGGAACGGTAGAGAAAAGTTATGAAGGTGGTTAATGAACCCTCTGCCAGGCACTTAAATGTGATTTGCAGAGTATCTATGTAGATGTAGATGTAGATATAGACTCCAGGTGTTTTGCATTTTTAACTGGCCTCAGTAATTGAAGAATTTTTGACGGAGATCTGAAAACCGATTCGATTTTATGTCTTTTCGGCAGGCGGCTTATCTTGTCTGACACAGAACCACAGAATGGCAAGAAAGCAAGCTTCTTTTTCCGTTCCTCGTCCGTGTTCTTACTGTGAATTTTATCTGATATCACGTCATCTATTTCACGGCGACTGTATCAATTGGTCCTGAACACTTTGTGTAGGTAGTTCAATTCGTGGGGCAGGATGGTGGCCTCTGATATTGTTCTTGCACGATGCACCAATGTTTGTAATACAGCGCGCTTCTGTGCCGGGTGATGATGGCTGTTGGCGTGCAAGTACAGATCTGTGTAAGCAGCTTTTCTGCAGACGCTGTGATGAAGACATCCTTTTCGCTTCCGACGGACAAGGACATCGAGGAAGGGCAATACGTTGTATTTTTCTATCTCCATGGTGAATTGGAAGTTCTTGTGAATGCCGTTTAGATGTCCTAAGAACTCTCCAAGCTTCTCTCTCCGGTCAGTCCAAATGACGAACGCGTCGTCGACGTACCGGAAGAAACGCCTTGGTTTTAATATTTCTAGGGCCACATCCGAAATTCTCCATGAAGAGGTTTGCAATAGCTGGAGCCAACGGACTTCCCATAGCAACACCGGCAGTCTGATCGTAGTACTGGCCTATGTATACAAAATAGGAAGACGTAAGTGTGTGCTTAAACAGCTCGACCATGTCACTGACAAAGAGCTGGGATACAACGTCCAAGGAGTCCTTGATAGGTACATTGGTATAGAGTGACACCACATAGAAACTGATCATAATGTCACTTTCGCCGCGGTGGAGTAGCCGAGCGGTCTAAAGCGCCTTGCTGCGGAACGCGCGGTTGCTCGCCGTCGGAGGTTCGAGTCCTCCCTGGGGCATGGGTGTGTGTGTTGTCCTTAGGTTAGTTTACCTTAATTTAAGCAGTTTGAAAGCTACGGACTGATAACCCACGCAGTTTGGTTCGATAAATTTACAAACATTTGAATGTCACTTTCACCGAGACCAGATGGTGATCCGGTAGACAAAATCGGCTGAGTTTTTTATATGGTGTTCACAGCGTCCCACATATGGAGCGAGGAGATTGGCCAAGTACTTCGCGAGCTTGTATACCGGTGAATTGATGGTAAACACAATGAGTCAGAAGGATGTCCCATCTTTGTGGATCTTAGGTAAACCGTATGCAGTGGGTAGTCTAGGTGCCTGGGAGGAAGATTCTTGACCGCACTGTCTTCCAACGACGAGTTTTAACAAGCTCAAATGCCTTCATCACAACGTCTGCAGGAAACCTACTTACACAGATCTGTACTTGCACGCCAACAGCCATCATCACCCGGCACAGAAGCGCACTGGTCAGAGGCCACCAACCTGAACCCACGAACTGAACCACCTACACAAAGTGTTCAGAACCAATTGATACAGTCGCCATGAAATAAATGACGTGTTTCAGATAAAAATCACAGTAAGAACACGGACGAGTAACAGGACAAGAAGCTTGCTTTCTTGCCATTGTGTGGTTCTGTGTCAGGAAACATGAGCCGCCTGCCGAAAAGACACAAAATCAAATCGGTTTTCAGATCTCCGTTAAAAATTCGTCAATTACTGAGGCCATTTAAAGATGCAGCAAGTCTCAGAACACCTGGAGTCTACAGGATGCCGTGTGAGTGTGGTCAGTCTTACATCGGACAAACTGTGTGAACCATAGACCAACGCAGGAAGGAACAGGAGACGTGTTGTCGTCTACGCTAGCCAGAGAAGTCAGCTATAGCAGAACATGCGTTAGAAAACGGCCACCGAATCAAGTTTGATGATACCTCGGTCATGGCTGGCACCAACGGTTTCTGGGATTGCGTAATTAAGGAAGCGATAGAAATGTACAATCAGTGGTAACACTCTCTGTGGAGACGGCGGCCTGCAGCTCAACGCGGCGTGGAACCAGGCGATCGCGAAGTTGAAGCGGGCACGGTGGCCACCGAGCCAAAACATTACCATATTTGCAGATGGCAGGGACACCAGTGACGTCAAGGCCGGCAGCTAGCGTATATACGGTCGCACCAGCAGACACCAGGCAGCCGTACCACTTGACAATGGCCAAGGAGTGCTTGGCCGAAAGCTCGAGGATTTTTAAGCACTAGACGCGGTCGAAAACCCGAGAACGTTTCATTGACAGTTTTCGCCGCGAGACTCTGCTTTCCTACGAAAGTACCATTGATTCTAAATGAATTGTAAGTATTAGAATCAATGTGACCGATTTGCTACATGCCACTCAGGAATTAACACTTCTGAACGAAAACCATCGCGAATATCCTGGAGTTAAAATTGCTGATGTGGGAAGCAGGACCTGCCCTGACACCAGGTTCGTAGGTTCGTACAGTGTTAAAAACGTCATAAGCTCACATCAATTATCAGGAAGTTATGCTTCCACCGCTGCACGTAAAAGTTGATGATATGCTTTATAAATGTAGTGAACAAAACACTAGAGCTTTTAGTTTCTTAAAACAGAAATTCCGTGTGTCAGAGGTAAGCCGAACTTAGTGTCCAGGTATTTTTAATAGTCCTCACATCAGGGAAATTAAGGAAGATCCACAATTCCAAGAGAGTATTCTAAGAGAACAGCATAATTATGGTAAATATTAAGATAATTTAAAAAAATTCTTGGAAAAAATCGAAACATAAGACTCGATACCAACCAATAATACAGCTAGGCCGTTTGAAGGCACGTTAAGGAAGGTGAACAAATTAATTTTATTTTGGAGTTACGAAAACATTTTATCAATGAAATATGAAGATATGCGATGTAATACGAAATTAAATATACGCTCCGATCGGAGATTCGAGTTCTCCCACTTGAAAAAGAGTACATTCTCGATAAAATTCTAAATATTCAGTATTTTTCGAGATATACCGATGATTTTTTTTTAAATTGCCTCCTAGAAAATTGGCAAGAGTTGCTCAGGGGACCGAGTAAAGTAATGGTTTTCGGTCTGTTTTCTTCGTGAAGTGTTGTAATATCATAGTATTAAATGTTTTTAGATTTTGTTAATTACAAATATCAAAGAATGACTTACGAACACTTGCAATTTTAGGATCTGTTTTTTGAACTAACTATTTCTATTTTCATGATATGAAACGGACTGTTAAATAAATATATTGCCGACATTTTGCCAGAGATTTAAAACAAATAACGTTGCTCTACGACGTGGAGCCGAGATAAATATTTTTCTTAGATAAATTCTGGAAGACGTAATTATCATTTTATAGCGATGTGCCTCCTGGAGCTTAATGCTGAATACTTATATAGTAGTAAGAAAAAATACTTGGATATGTTGCATTGTTTTCTAGTATTTCTAACCGATTGGTAAAGTGAAGCGTCCAAGTGCGTAGTGCTTTGAGCCAAAAAATTATTCAATACCATGATATTACAACATTTCACGAAGAAAACAAACCAAAAACCGTCACTCTAGGTGAATCCCCTGAGCAACTCTTCTCAATTTTCTAGGAGGCCATTTAAAGAAATCGATATTTTTCGTAAAATACTGAATATTTATAATTTTTTCGAAAATGTACTTTTTCTAAATTATTCCATGCCGTACTTACGGCAAATAATAAGTTTGAAAACGTGAATGTTGTTGAGTTATAAGGAATCTATTTTTTAAAGTTATGTAAGTGCTTTTTCGCTATATCTCGAAAAGTTACAAAGCACTCGATAGATACAAAAACCAATCGATAGACAATCTGAACGCCTATAACTTTCTAATTTAACATTTTTCCAACGGACGTATTGTTTTTTTATTTAAGAAAAACTTTTTTTTTTTGCAAATTTACGATTTTTTTGGCAAATTTCGCCATCTCGGCTCGAGTTTCATTAAATAGAAACTCTGTATGAAATTTAATTTCCTACACGTTTATTTATTTTTTTTTTCAGGTAATAATGTTTGCAAATTTAACACTACGGCGTCACAGAATGTTTTGACTATGAGCAACATCCGTCTCGCATCAGGTTTGAATTTATTAGGTAGGCTAACTAGCTAACCCGTCAATGTTTTGCTGTTAGTAAATATGCATGATAATTAGATATGCGTGCTGTACTACGCTGCCCATAATCTGTAGGCCTATTTCTTATTACGCTTCTCTCTATTAGCTAGCTGAAAATCCGGCATTGCTCGGCTATTTATCTACTCTCCTATTTCCTCTTCCCTTCTCTCTCTCTCTCTCTCTGTCTTCCTCCGCCGCCGCCATCTCCTCCTTCTCCACCGCCGTCGTCTCCTCCTTCGATGACACTGCAGTTTCCTCCTCTTCCTCTTTCCTCGTTCTCTTCCTTCCTCGCTCCTCCACGTCCTCCTCGCTCTTCCTCCTATTCCTTCTCCTCCTCCCTCCTGCTCCTCTTCTTCTTTTCCTCACTCCGCCTCCTCTTCCTGGCTCCTCTTCCGCTTCCTCCCTCCTTCGTTTCCTCTCTTTCCTCGGTACTCCTCATTCCTTCTCCCGTTCCTCGTTCGTCCTCCATCTCCCCTTCCTCACTCCTCCTCCTCATCACTCATTCGCCCTCCTCCAAATCTTCCTACTCTTTCTCGCTTATCTTCCTCCACCCCTTCTCTGTCCACTCATGGATCACCCTGCCATTATCTTCCCCCTTCTTTCTGTTCATCTTCTCCTTCCCTTGTATATTAATACATAGAAATACAAAATTTCATGTGTTCGGTCAAACGTTGTCGGAGTCGGTAGTAACGTACCCTCCATCAAGTACATACGTTATCTTATGTAGCGATTTTGTTTCTCGTGTTTTGAAGATCAAGGGTACTTAATTTCATAATGATCGAAATAAGACTGTAGACTGTTGCAGAAGTCTGTTTTAAAGTACCCTTTGCCATGCCCCGTACGAATTATTGTGCAGACAATGCCGTCCCTCTTGTTTTGAAGCTAAAGTGTGCAAACTTTTGTCGCAATCGGATCAGCGGTACGAAATCGCATAAAATACGAATCTAATCCGAAGTGGGGATGTCCATACAACACGATGTCTTGATATTTTCGTTTGGATTTTCCCTTTTTCTATAAACTGTCCCTGTATTAAAGCGAACAAAAGAAAAAAATAAGTCTGTCAAGCCACTTCGAGTTTTAGTGAGACTAACGCACTGCATATATATTAGTGAAGATTTACTACTAGTTATATTTGTAACACATTTTGCAGCCAGATTCTACTCTTCGTACCTGGAAAATTATATCGTTACAGGACACTTCGTTCTGCAGATGTCATAAAGACTGAGGCATTAAGAAAAAAAAAAAAAAAAAAAAAAAACGTATTGACAATACCCATTTCGTGCAGAGAAACAGTCGACCGTCCCCGTTCCGTCATAGATCTTTGATCTCAGTCAGGAATAAAAATTCTTTTATTTTAATTTTTTTGTACTCACTGGTTTCCACGAGACTATGCTGGTGAAAGCGTTAAAGAAGTTTGTTTGTGTCCGTCTTCCGCAGCAAGTACTGAATTTTTTCTGTAATTAAAATGCCGTTTTTCCTCGCTGTAATCCTTTTATTTCGTCAATACGCGCTTCGCCCTCTATTTAGGGCATCGTCGGTGGATTCCATGTTTTATAGTCACGCGATTTTCGTGGTGTTGTTTCCACCTCGTCCTTGGTTGACTTACAAAGCTTCGCCACAATTTGTGTATTTCGTTTTATCGCCGTTTCAAAGACTTGAAGGTGTATCTCCTCTTTCACACGTTCAAGTCTGTGAAACATTAAATATTGAAAACGTGATAAAGTAAAGAAGGAAGTACACAAATTGTGGCGAAGCTGTATGAATTAAACCAGTGACCAGGTGTGAAAAACACCATGAAAGTTGCATATGTGGGAAATAAAAGGATTTCAGCAAGGAAACGGTGGTTTCATTTCCAAATACAAGTAACGAAAGCGTTTAGATGAAGAAACGAGATAGCAGGTAGTTCAAATATTACTCATATGAATATATATAAACAATACAACTAAAGAGCTAATAATACACAAAAAATAAATGAATACAATATTACAGTTACGCATAGAATTTTTGTGCAGAGGAGGAGAAGTGCGTCCTACTCAGGTTTCATAGATTGAGCTTCATCACTCTCTTTTTAAATTATTTCATTAATTAATTAATTTTTTTTGTCTGGAAGTCTGTTGAAAATAAAAACCCTCCTATATGGACAGCTTTCTGTACAATGCTTAAGGATGTATTCGCATAAAAATAGTTTCCTGCATAATGTTTTCGGAATGAATGTTGCACATTCTTCTGAATTTCTCAGTATTCTCAACAAGCAGTCCCGAAACAGGCAAAATGAGTGGGGAAGGTCGAGGAAAAACTCGGTGACACCCAAAAAACGGTCTTCACAAAGTTCGCGAAGTGACGTCACACTTCAGCGTTACTGACCTTTTCTGTGCTCCGAATATTCTCGGTGAGTGCAAAGCGCTGCCCCAAAATATGATAACAGGAGATAAGAGGGTGAGAAAAACAAACAAGCTTCGCTTTTCAATGTCAGAGGCAGTAGAGATTATTCTTATAGGGAAGATACGAGCATCCACGTTCTGCAAGTATGTTCAGATGTAACACACAAGTGCACGCTACAGAATAATACCGGTTAACACTCGTGTGTTGCTAATACCTGCTTTCTGTTTATCTGTTGACGAGTAGCTTCAAGTAACGCTGGAAATTTGATGCAACGACGTTGTAGTCATGCATTACACAAAATGTCTGCAGCAAAAGTGATTCAGCACGGCTCGTGTGGAACAAATCCTGGCTATGTATGGAGGCAACATTTATCATCTTGTTCTACCGTAACCGTAGGACAACACGCACTTTCGTGATCATCTCACTGTTCCCATAAGCGTAGGCAGTATAGTTCAGAATTACACACTTGCTTTCACATTACACACTTTTCAAACGACAAATTTAGTGTAGTGCTATGCTACTGTTACCAAGATGTGACATCTGATAGTGAATCTTTTGTAGTTTTCTTAGGAAATAACAAAACCGTTAGCTTTAACGCTTAAAGGTATGGCAGTTGCAATATCACTTTCTTCTTCCTTTGAAGGCTGTGAACGAAATAAAATTCTGTTGGAATGAAAATGTGGCCAGAAAATAGCCAAGCAATAATTTTGAATGGCTATTAAAACTGAAATTGAACAACAAGGGGCCGTTGTAAGAAAGTAATAATCCAACATTGGTAGTGGAGATGTAAGTAAAATGCGCCATTCATCGAAATGTTGTTATGTCCGAATTAAACCTGTAAACCACCATCTTTGTGCAGGCTGGTACGACAAGCAACGAAATGATTGTTGGAATGTTTGTGACCTGAAATTAAACTAACGTATTACTAGCTAAATTACTGATGATAAAACTTTAAAATAAGGGCCCCGAAATCTCGGGGCGCTTGTGGTTGGCTTTAAAGACAATTTTCAACGAGTAAAGTTTGGTCATTGCACACTCCAACAATCAACGTGTAGTCTACTCTCGTAATTCCAGCAAAGGCGGCAAACCTGAAAATAGTAATTACGTGATGAAAATGTGAGCGAATAATGAAAAGGGAGGACCCAATCTACGAAATAAGAACACGAAAAATGAAAATTAAGTACTTCATTATGAAAATCAAAGCAATACAGATGCGACTATTCAGTCCGACTGCGAAGTCAAGAGTGAGTCTCTATGCTAAAAATCATCAGAGCATAGTTCTTTCAGTTGTTTTCTGAGACAATTTTTTTTTCTACAGAGTATCTTGTAATTTGTTGCGATAGGTGGTACATAGTACCTCGATTAAATTAATCATTGTCTTTTTAATTAAATGTTAACTCAATACGAATTGAGACTAAGAAAATCATCTGTTTATCCTATCTGTTAAGTAATTCCAGTATAACGTAACATTACATAGTGATAATACCAAATCTATTTAAGAAACTTCAGGGTGTGATTACTTAGGTGTAATTATTATTTTTATTTTATTTTAACAATCAAATGGATCAATTTGAACATTATCGAAAGGAAATGTAATTAAAATAGGAGCATACATATATATGTAGTGCTGTACAGTACTCTACATAAATTCAGTGCGATAATATTTGCATACTTCCCCTTTTTCCTTTACATACTATGAAAATTTCCATCGCAGTGCAAAACGCAAAATTTGCTGAATGGGGTATTTTGTGTGACCATAATTAGTATGTCCTCTTATAATGTGCATTTACATTGGAATGTATACTTCTTATTATGTTGTAAATATTGACGTGATTGTGAGGTTGTAATTTGCTGAAACTGTCACACTGTTTACTTTAGTCTGTCAATCGGTAATTCTGAAGGAGAAGATAACTTCGTTAATTAAATACCTACAATTTATTACAAACTGGAGGTTTTTATGGGTTATACAATATTTGGTTTAAAATTCGCAAAATAAGTAAGTAATGAATTGCATACAAGCTTTATATCTATGAATTGTTTATTTAGAACAAATGATTTATATTCAGATGCTATTTGCGTTTCTGGAAACCTTCAGAATGCTTCTTTGGACCTGTTTTCGTGATTATCTAATTTGTCCTGTTACAGAATGTAGCTAAATGACTATACGGAAAATCGTCCAATTGGATTACTGGATAACTTTAAGTTGACTGTAACTCTTGTGATGTATGTAACCAGTGGCGTAACTAGGACTTGGCTTTGGGGGGGGGGGGGGATAGGTCTGCTTGACAAGCAATATTTTAGTCAGTTTCCAGACAGACTACCATCTTCCACTTCCGTTGAAGAAACTAATTCATTCCCATACAATGAAAGATTATAGTAAAACATTCCAAGTTTTCAGTCTTTACCTTTACGAGATTGCTGTTATACGATTTTTTTTTTCCTTTTTTTCTTTTTCTTTTTTTTTTTTTCTTTTTTTCGGGTTCTGGGGGAGGGGGGTTCTATCCCTCTCATCGTTCCCATAGTTACGCCACTGTATGTAACATTTTGTAATTGCATGCCACCCGCACATTCAAAGTTTATTAATCGATGTAGAATGCATACGGATTATTTGGAAACACTGATTATCGTAGAAAATTTAAGTGTTAATTATTACATCGCAAAGTGGTCACGAAAAGAGATTTTTTCCTAGGTTACCTCCAGTGACACCATTCTACAACGGTCTCTTGAATCGCTACTGGGACTGTTATACATTAGCTGACACACTTGTGATAATTTATCACATGTTTCTGGACAAGATTCTCCCATTATGAAGTGCTATAAATAAAGGAAACGAGGTCTTTCCATGTCAACGGTTAGGTTTATTTATATCGTGATTATTATCTTATTGTCTAATCGGTTAGGTTATGAAGAACAAGGGCAGTGGGAAATCTGGTACAGCCTGCATTGTTGCCAGTAGCATTTTAGAAACACATACAAATAGCAAAAAAAAAAAAAAAAAAAAAAAAAAAAAAAAAAAAAAAAAAGTAAAGAAAATTATAGATACAATTTGTTGCTAGGACGTAGATACGACAATAGATGAGAATAAATATTTGTGGGTATATTTTAAGTTTAAATTAAAAATGAGTAAATTTGGAATGGATGTGACGTGAAAGTTCTTTCCCCATTGCAAATTGTTATACTACATTTGTTACATATGTTCATAGTTTTAGCTATGGTATTTAAAGTATCTGTTTAATTTGGTTATAATGCCTTTACTAAGTTAACAGTAGCGATTATGATTTGATTTTATATGTCATAGTCAATTGCACCAGGCACGAAGGCTCGATGAAGCCTATAAACCTGTCACACCTGATGCAGCGAAAGAAGAAGAAAAGTCACATATTTACATTAATGTTTTAAGTGGTATTGTCAGAACAATAAGGCTACTTTTAGGCAAAATACATAGTTGCGCGAGGAACTCAGTCGTATTTTACGACGTTGTGTACATCAGTCACTTACAAAGTTATAGTTTTGGAGGACCTGAGGTTACTTTTGCTATGTTTGTGTGAATATGTCATCTTTCCTTTCCGTATTTCATATAACGTCCGAGTAGGTGTCTCTGCTCCGTATTGCTGTTCAGCCTCTTGTAGTCATTGTAGCTTAGCGTCTCTCGTTCGGACGCTGCAGTTTGCACTCGCGATTCTTCATCTGCGATGTCATAGTCATCCTGTCTGCGTATTAACAATCCTATGCGTTGGTTCTCTAATCTCGGTCTTTCACGCCCTACTTCGCAGATGAACACTTTGTTCTCGTAAGCCGCCTTATCAGAGGCAATATGTGAGTCTTATCTTACTCGTTAGCCCCAACCAACGGGCCATGGCCTGTGAGTGAGTACCTTATGCCGCATGTCGGGTTGACGTGATGCAGAACGCTTCCGGCCCCTGATAGTGTGGGGAAAAAAGAATAGACAAGTCTTTCATCGTCGGTTAAGTCGCATTCTGTCTGCCATGTGTTACTTCTCCATTAATTTAATTTGTGTGTTGGTTTTGTCTTGTACAGATAGTTCTCTTATCTCACATTTTTAGGAACCTTGTTTCCTTCGGGAAAACGGCATTCTCATGATTATCAAGTATATAAAAATTGTTTGTCTGTTTGTTGGTATTTTATGCATGGCCATACCGTCCATCCGACTGCGATAGTTCTTTATGAACTCATTGCTTGCACTCGCGCGAAGGTTAAAGGCATACTAAAATTACCTTCGATTGGTGCATGGCGGAGGGTGCTTCACAGTTAATTAATTCGTTTCTTACGCCTTCACGCTGAAATGGCTGGACGGATAGAAATGAAATTTGGAACAGAGATAGCTCATACCTAGATTAATACGTGTGCTACCTTTCGTAAGCCAACGTCCGGTGCGTGGCGGAGGGTATCTTACAATGGGGTTCATACGTTTGTTATTCTTCGCGCTGAAACGGCTGGACGAAATTGAATGAAATGTGGAATGAAGGTAGTTTAAACCCCGAATTAATACCTTGACCTGGCGGCTTTGACACCGTTTGACCACTTGAAAGCTTCTTGTTGTAAGTTTATTAAGTGAAAGTGAAAGCTTGATGAAAGTTTGTTAAGTGAAAGTTTCCTATGCTTATTAATTTCTATTTAAATCAAGGAGTTTCTCTAATCATATGTACGCAACGGATTTAACAAACAAAATTAGGCCCTGTAAGTAAAACAATCTACTTCTGTGAACATTATTTTTGACAGTCAGATTCAGTGGCATGTAAGGACTGATTACTTTATTGGTACGTGAACATTTACATTTAAAAGGAAATATTTTCTCAAAAAACTCAAAACGTACCATACAACAAAATCAAAAATGCCACAATCAGGAAAATGAGGGACGAGGTTGAGCTGAAATAAGAAAAATTAGTAATCATTTAGGTATTTATTGAATTAAAGAAACATACCTTTGTTGAGTCTTGAAATACAATGGTTTCATACAATTCAGTCTCATAAAATGATTTTATACAATTCCGTTCCATACAAATATTCTCTTCCTCTTGATACAGAAACTGTCCAATATAATACGTTTGTATACATAAATATATAGTGAAATAAATCAAACTCAATACAATCATTGCTGACCAATTCAACCTTAGTACACAACACAGTTGCGATACGTCTGTCAGCTAGCCTAGCCCACAATCGACTCCTCTGCTCAACAGCTCAGTCTCTACTACTCGCCTCAGCAGTCAAAGAAGCTGCTGTAGCGCAGATGCTACATCGCAGTTGCAAAGACATTATAATGTGCAGAAGTTACAAACATGGACTGAGATTATCGATCATGGATGACTTTCACATGCAAAATAAAGCTATAAGGCGGATACACGTTCAGATTCACCAAAAATATTACCAAAAAATCCATAAATAATTAACTTCAGCCTATGGCTGCCTACTTACACAGTCACCATGAAAAATGGCACATATATGTATACTGTCATAGATAACAGGGAGAGGCATAGGTGGAGGAGGAGACGGAAAGAAAGGGGAGGGAGGAGACGGACAGAGAGAGGGGAGAGGAGGAGAATGAGAGAGGGGAGATGGTGACAGACAGGTGAAAGGAGATGAACAAAGAAAATGGGCGGAGAAAGGGACGGAAGGAGACGAGGGGAGGAGCAGGTGTACAGAGAGAAGGGAAAGGAGGAGGTACACTAATGGAAGATCGAAAACATCGTATAGATTTGTTAGTTTGTTCGTCGCGGGGAGAAAAGGAATTTCTGGCATACCTTGACTAAAAGAAGGATCGATTGGTAGGACACATTCTTAGACATTAAGGAATCGTGAATTTAACATTGGAGGGAAGTGTTTGGGGGTAAAAACCGCAGAGGAAGACCAAGAGATGGATACAGTAAGCAGATTCAGACAGATGTAGGTTGCCGTTCTTATGTGGAGCTGAAGAGGCTTGCTCAGGATAGGGTATTGTGCAGAGCTGCATCAAACAAGTCGCCGGACTGAATACCACAACAACAACAACAACAGTTTGTTCGTATTTTATGCGTTGTCATTACGTTTATCTGATTGCAGTAAAACATCAACTTACTTGTTGCTCTTAAGCGAAGGTTATGGACATAGTACAGTTGACTTACAGTAGGTGGCATGCGCGTCGTAACGGGAAAAGTATTTGTTTCTTTTTGATGAAGACGGAAAAACAAAACAAAAATATTGTCTACCCTAAAGCATCTGAATAATGAACTTTTGAGAGAACCACTCGTGCAGAGGATAGGTTGCACGGATTTGGCAGGTGTCGGCTTGGCAGGCTGCAGTGTGCTGGCCAGCAGGTAGCTTAACCACCCAATTACCGCCGCCGCCACCGCCACCGCGACCGCCGGGGCGGGTCGATACGGCCGCCTCCCACGCCGATCTGCGGCTCCATTCGTTAGGAGCCAGCGCACACACACAGCCGCCGGCTCCGCAGCTTTTACCTGACCAACAGCTGGAGCTCGCAACACTGCCCTTATCAACAGTACACCAACTCAGCACCTAGCAAGATACTCGCGATTTTCTGTTAAGACACTTCACACAGCTGGTCAGTGTGCCATATTGAAGGAGAATGGCATACATTTGGAGAAGTCGCAACGTTAAGGAGTAAGGGGAGTGGCTGACGATTGGTTCACTTCTTACATTAATAAGACAGCAGAAGGCGATTAGATTAGATTAATACTTGTTCCATAGGTCATGAATACGACACATCGTAATGATGTGGAACGTGTCAACTTCATGAAGGGTGTCGGTACAAGACGTTACGTTATACAAAATATTACATGACATTTTTTTTTATGACACGTTTTTCGGTATTTTTGGAAATTCAAAAACTAAGGGGGTAAAGAAGGGGATCAAAAATTCTCTTCTAAAACACATTGTTGTCAAGACAATTTTGAAGCTAGAGCTGCAAAAATTAGTATGTGTATTGTTCGTTAGAATAAAAAAAAAAAAAAAAAAAAAAAAAAGTGTTTCGGTGTTTTCAGAAAATTAATAATTTAGGGGGTGAAATTGGGGTTGAAACATTTTTTTGAAAATACGTTTCTACTAAGCCAATTTTGAACCCTGAATTACAAAAAATTTAAAAGAAAAATGTTCAAATGTTTGTAGAACTTATGGGACTTAACTACGGGGTCATCAGTCCCTAAGCTTACAAACTACTTGTCATCTAGCTTATCCTAAGGACAGCACAAATATTCATGCCCGAGGGGGATTCGAACCCCCGACCGAAGTGGCCGTGCAGACCGTGACTGGAGCGCCTCAGTCCCCTCGGCCACCGCGGCCGGCTTTAAAAGACACTTGTTGGAGTATTTTTCGAAATTCAACTATTAAGGGTTGCCAGAGGGGGCTACAACTAGTAAAATCAAATGTTCTAATGTTTGTAAATCTTAAAGAGGCTTAACTACGGGGTCATCAGTCCCTAAGGCTTACAAACTAATTCAACTAACTCAGACTAAAGACAACACAAACACCCACGCCCGAGGGGTGAATCGAATCCCCGACAGCGAACAGCAGCGCGCACCACCGCATGACGCCTCAATACGCACGGCCATTCTGCCGTGGCTACAAGCAGTATCACAACATTTCATTATGATGGTACTTAAGCTATATCTATGAAAATTTATATTAAGAGAGGGAGAAACAACTGGTACAGACCAACCAGCCTACGTATGCGAAACAGCGGGCGTTAAGCTAGTTAGGAAATATGAGAAGTAAATGGTTGTTAAAATTTGTCCTGTTGTCATGTATGGTTCTTCTAATGGTCTTTTTACAGTTCATGTTAGTAGACAAATTACAATTACTATAATTCAAAATAGAATTTGGTTTGCTGGATGGAACTGATTTAATTAATAAGATTCTAATTGATTTATTAGTGCAATAACTCCTCCGAATTCATTAGGGATTGTTCGTAAAATTGCATAAGCGAATAGAAAATATCATTCAGCAGGGACGTAATAATTATTTATTTTATTCCCATTATCTTAGGCCTGCATGTGATCGCAGTAGCTGCTAATTGCAAAGGCATTCCTACTCCTCACACTGGCCGTTGGGGTGTGTCCAGTGTCGAGTTGCTGCCGACCGCAAGCAAGTCTACACTTGTCATCATACTGGGAGAGACCAGAGGCGCATAATCTCCAATTAATGGCTTGCGCCGATATTTGGATCTCTTCGCTGTTTGCTCTCCATCTACAAACATGAAACAGATCTGCTAAGTCAAAACACGAGCAAATTACCAGAAGGATTGACAAAGGTCCGGCTTTGATCTGTGTTGAAAGCACACAGTATGTGTGTGGCCCTAATGATTCAAGTAACCCGTCCATCCCATTAACTTGCCGACACGAGTTTCTTTGTCTTTAGAGAGAAAAAAATGGAGGATGACAATGGGAAGAAAAGCGTTTGTTAAGAGGAGATATTTGTTAACATCGAATAAATGTTGGAAACTCTTTTCTGAAGGTATTTGTCTGGATTCCAGCCTTGTACGAGAGTGAAACGTGGGCAGTTAACAGTTCAAAGAAGAAGAGCATAGGCGTTTTGGTGCTACACAAGAACGATAAAGATTATATGGGTAGATCAACTAATGAGCAGGAATTGAACAGAATTGAGAAGACAAGAAATATGTGACGTAACGACTGTAGTCAAGCAATAGTTAATTTAGTATCTGAGGGAAGTGAGTGTGGGGAGAGGAGCAGAGGTTAGAGGGCAGAAGGAGACTACGAGATGAGTACAATAAGCACATTCAAATGGATGTTGGATGAAACAGTTATTCGGAGATTAAGAGACCCGCACACGATTGAGTAACTCGGAGTGCTGCATCAGACCAATCACACGATTGACGACTACAACATTTAAACACTCTACAATCTGAAGGTAACACCTCTTACTCTCTAGAAACTGTCTGCGAAACCGTATTGTCATAATATCTCTGTAACAAGTTTTGATCACTGAATATGATGATTTGTGTTTGTGTGATATTCTTTGTAATGGATGATGTACAATACGTAAAGAAGAAATACAAAAATACTACATATAACATTAACAAATAAATAACATTCCAAGATTTATTTCGCCAGATTTCCCGATTGCTGTATAACCTCAAAATGAAGTCTACAGTGAAACAGTAGCAGAAAATTATATATGGAAACGTTATGAAATTAAAATAAACGCATCGCATAAAAATACGTAAATGGGGAATTTTTGCATTGTTCAGATAATGAGCAAATAACCGGCAAAGGTATACTAATCTGGGCCAGGTAATAAATTAAGAGGTTGCCTTCAACTTTTCCAAAGTTTATACTACCGCAATTTGGTTTTGGGTACTCTGTGAAATGTAATCCTAGCTTTCGATTTCAAGGGTCCTGTACTAACTTTCGTGGGACAAAAATTCATGAAATTTTCGGCATTATTTTTATTATTATGTTTGTAACTTCTAAACCATGCGTTTTTAGCGCAACAGACCCCTTTACAAAGTTGAAAAGCACTATATACATTTTTTGACCCAGCTGTAATCCGAGATACTGTAGTTCAATAAACAGTATAAATGTATCAGATTATTTAATACAGCAGTAGGTGTTTCTCACAGTCTGACAAATATCGTCACGACACCCCGTCTGAATATTGTTATACAGTGCGATTGTAGCGCTCCAAGCGGCCGGCAAGCTGCATTTCTAAATATTACGTCAGATGAGTGTGAATAAAATGTGTTTATATTGATTCTAACATAGATTTACAGCAGCAAACGTGTGTAGTGCCTTAATACTCGGTAATAACTACAAAATAACTCCACATTTGTCTTTCTTAGGTTGCCTAAGAATTCTGGGAAGGGATTACACGGTACGATTCCGTTCTAACTTACAAGTTTCTACCAAAGAATTTCATTTTCTATTAAGAACAAAAAATAGATAATAAACACCAGAAGATCAGCCTTCTGTAGCTTTTCTATTCGAGAATGGTAAGATTTCTTTACTGTAATTAAAGTAAAATTAGTGGGAATGGAATGTAGGAAACTTACATGAAATAAATGCCTATATTTTTTCATATAGCAAATCAGCCACCACGATTGTAGCTGAAACAAAAAGACATCACAGGCGTGTCAATAAAATTTTAAAAGCAATAAAACTGTTTCCAAACAGAACAGAAACCAGTTTCTTAAGTGCTGCTACATCTGAACCACAAATGACAAGAAACTCTTCAAGATATTGGTTTTTTAAGCAAAAAGAATTACACTCAAAAGTATTTGTGTGTATAATAGACGAATGAAATGTAAACATGAGCTAATCATAAGACTGAATACAGAATTGTTAAGCGTCGCAGAAATTTTCTGTCCTTCTTAGAATAGAACAAAAATTTTTGTTTATCCTATGTTTATATTCTGTTACTTTCCGCGAAGTAGGCTGCAAATGTACACATATTCGTATTTCGTCATGAATAAGTTGTTTATATCACTGAATTAGTGAAGCTAACCTGTTTTAACATTTATTTCACGATTATTCATGTCCCTTGGTATTTTACCAATGCTTGGAATGCAAAAGTTATAGTAAGTACTTCGTTAATTATAAACGAACATTACTCTTACAGAGGCTTACCCACCATGGAAGTGCTAATGTCGTTGCAACTCTCAGTTTATAACAACTTTCACAGCAGTGAGTGTCTCGACTGTATGTGTTAGACTGTGTTTTTGTCTTATAACTCATTTTCTGTATTTCTATATAAACTGTGTAAGGTACAATGTACGTTCATAATGAAGACGAGAGAAAACTAAGATACCTAAAGAAGGCGCAATCCCGTTATCAAAGTAAACCTGTCAGAGAGAGCAAGTACGGCTTCGTCATATTTTCAAATGTTTGTAAATCTATCGGACTCAACTGCTGGGTTGTTAGACCGTAGCTTACAAATTACTTAAACTAAGGTCAACTAACCTAAGGACAACACAAACAACCATGCCCGGGAGCGGGGAGGGGGGGGGGAAGGACTCGAACCCCCGACAGCGAACTGCCGCGCGCACCGCAGCACGGCGCCCCAGTGCGTAGGGCCATCATATGTAAGAATGTGTCGTGATAAATGGGGTTAAAAATGAATACCATATGACCGTCATGGGTAATACGGACGCGGATGTAACTGTAGTTACCACAGAATACGACTAAAAGTATATACAAAAATTCTACAAAATGCCTACACGTATCTACGATAGGACGTAATAACTTACTCAGAACAAAGGTGGAGCCATCAAAATTATATTCACCGTTGTCAAGCAGTACAGAGGACTGCCTTTGTCAGTTGCTTGGCGAGATGCTTGAAAATTCTCCTCCACACTTTAAAACTGTAACAAGGAATGTGGAGAAGAAGCATGAAGATGACATAATCACCTCTGATTGATCTAACAACTTACTGGTACTCGAATGACAAAGAAGTAGCTAAACACGATCTGACATTGCTGGCTTAGGAGGCGATCTGATAGTTTCATATTCTTCAAAAATGAAACACCAAGATCGCGAATTAATAATTTATTTAATGACGTCCGGTTTCGGAGGATTGTGCCACCATCACCTGATCATATATATTTTATAATATGGTCATCTTATTTTTTTTTAATGGGTATAAAATAATAAGTGCTATCTTGCACTTATTCGCGATCTTGGCGTTTCATTTTTGAAGAATATAAAAGAAGTAGGTCTTGAGAAGGAAGTTTTCGAAATGTGAGATTTTTGAGCGTCTACAATTTTGATAACCATTTTTAAATGCGTTTCGCACCTTGTTGCACCGTTTCGAAACGTGGTCGATGAGGCACTGAGAACCCATTTCCGAAATAATAAATTGCGCAAACTTGCGTCATTTTTATTTATAACACTTTAATTCCACAATACCTTCCTATTTCCCCAATAGTTTCATGTGTGGTTATGTCAAAATGACCTTACTTCAAAACATCTAAATGATGATAACACAGAAAAAAATTATTCGTTACTACCTTAAAATCTGTATAAACTGCCTGAAGAATTACAGGAGTAGATTTACAACTGATGAAACGGTTGAAAGTTATACTGGAAGCAGTGAATCAACGATTTCAAACTGATGAGAACAAATTCCGAACATATCCGTATGGAACAGCAAAACAGTACGTGGATCTTTACAGTTAGCAGCCCATGACATCATAGCGCTTAAACTTTTGATTCGTGGGGCCACTTTAATAAAAGAAGCGATTGTACCAACCGGTCAGCTGTCAGAAGAAGCTGCTGAAGTTAGAAATAAACACTTTCGACTATATCGTACAAATTACTCTAGAAAGTGCACTAGATAACTTTGCAACAGAGATGTCTTAAACGGGCTACTTTGGAGCAACGATAATACATTAGCTGCTGTAGAAAAAGACCTGTGAAACGAAGCAAGCATTACTGTACCCAGACTTACAACTTATTCTCCCAGACATGTCTGATGGCTACCCTCATCATGCACAAGTAGAGAGTGATGAACAAGGACCTGAACTGGATGACACAGACCTTAGTTTTGAATATTCATACTGAAATTATTCATATAAATGTAATATCAATATTTGTGTGTATATATTTATATATTCCTAACTTAACTGCATTTCATTTGAAAGTATATGTAAATCCATCAACATTTCCTTCTGCATTTAAACAGTGTTAACACAAATGTATATGTTACATTTACTTTTTACATAAATACATACATTTTAAATGCTTTGGTGAGGCGAGAGTCAACAGCCGTAATATATTTCATAAAATGCATTTTTTATAAAAACCATCAGCTGTTTATTAAAAACCTTATTCATCTACTAGTTTCGGTCATGGACCATCTTCAAGGATAAACTATACAAAAAATACAAAATAAACGTAATTGGTGTGCACAAACACAGAGAGGACATAATCAGGGAAATTACATATAGAGAGACTGAAAATAGAGAATTATGTCAATTTAACATATAGTTAAAATACTTACAAGGTGTTAACAGAGAATGGTAAAATACATCAAATAAAATAATATAACTGAGATAAACAGGAGTCAGTACAACTAAAAGTGTAAAAAATTATAAACATATATATTATGACCATAGTAATTTTTTACACTTTTAGTTAACTGAACTTAAGAAAAAGTGGATTTTATCGAAGTATGAAGAGAAGACGTATAGTTCCAGAGATTACTTTAACAACAATTAATGCGTGATATAGTGTGAAAACAATTATTTATGGTACAATCCTGTACATAACGAAACATTTGGCTACCTTAATAGAAACATTCTTGTTATCACAGCTTCAAGAAAATCGATACAGCAAATTACGGGTGTGTCAACAGTCAACGTTGCTATTTTCAAGCTGAAATACCCGAAATTGTGTGAAGTAGCGTGGTACGAACTGAAAGACAGAAAAGACAAACTAAAAATGCATGCCGAATCATCCCAGGCGCATCTGTAACGTTGGCGGTGAAATAGTTTATGGGCATTTACACTTCAAATTAGGTTAAAAGTGAATCGGAGTGCTTTAGAAGTTTAAAATTCCAAATCACACATGGAGAATACTGGAGTGCGCAGTAGGACTGTTGCATAAGAGGAAGTCCAACATCGTTCCTCTGTCATATTCCAATCCAAGATTGTGTTCCGTCTCTGGTACGGGCCGCGGTGGAGTAGCAGCGGAGCCGCGCGCGGTTGCTCACCGTCGGAGGTTCGAGTCCTCCCTAGGGCATGGGTGTGAGTGTTGTCCTTAGGTTGATTTACCTTAGTTTAAGTAGTTTGTAAGCTACGGACGGATGATCACGCAGTTTGGTTCAAATGTCAAATGTTTGTATAGTCTGTGGGACTTAACGACGGGGTCTTCAGTCCCTAAACTTACAAACTACTTATGAAGGACGGCACAAATATCCATGCCCTAGGGGGGATTCGAACCCCCGACCGTAGTGGCCGTGCAGACCGTGACTGCAGCGCCTCAATCCCCTCGGCCATCGCGGCCGGCCGCAGTTTGGTCCGATAGATTTACAAACATTTGAACATTTGAACTCTAGTACGGTTATTGTTGACATAACATGAAACCATAATATCTCATAGCAATAGATGTCTTCGTAGCAAACGAAAACTGACTTACCAGCCTCCTGTTTGTAGCTACTGACGTTGAACAGCGCCCTTCGCTAATTTTACAACAAGCTGTTTCAAAACAGATGGATGTTCAGGATAGATTAGACAGTCCGTATCGCTATAGATTTTGGGAGCTTGCTATTCACCTGTCGTGTTAGTACGTTCCATCAGATCGTCTTCAGGTACGTGAACAAGGAATGCGTTTTGTATGGCGTTCGGCCGGCAGGCGCGATGGTGTGTTCCTTATCTCAGCGAGGGCCCCATTCCAGCATCGACGCTTTTTGTCAACATAACGGACGGCTTGTTGACCGTTAAGGCTGCGTTTATCTAAGGACTGCCGCCTGATTACGTCGGTCAGAGTAAACAACTTGCCCCGCTCCCCCTTCCTCCTTTTACATTCAGCTCCTTTTAAAGGCGAGCTTCCCTAAAAATACATCACAGGCAGCGCCATCTACATGCGGGAGCTCCCGTTTCCAGGGACTGATACGTTTGTACGTTGTTCTCGTTAGCTGCGCCTCACATCTTTATTATCCTCAGATATTGTGTTTCCAGCTTAATTACACTTCTTCATCTGATGGTGGGGACCTAAATTGGCCCCACACTGTAAACACAGATATTTAAAGTCAATGATCTGGGAAATACAGCATTACGTAATTAACTGGAAGGTACCTCAATACGCTGCATACGCGTCATGGTACCTGTAGTGAAATCGAAACAGCAAATTCACAGAAATACGTTAGTGAACATGGTTATTTTCGGATGGTAAATTACGATATAAGTAGTGGAATCATATGATTGTATCAAATTACGTAGGCTAGAAAACTTTTCTTCAGATCGTAAAAACAGACTAATGCAACAATCTCTGTCCCGTCTGCACCCAACAAGCATATGCTTTCCCACTATAAATATGTTACGGCCAGATCATATGGAACACAACCCAGTTATGCGACACCTCAAAACGCCAAATTTCCCGACATTTGTCCTAAAAATCAGAATGTGATGCTCGTACCTTCCGCAATTATATAGATCTAAAAATACTCGTAGGCGTCGTTTTGCAACAGTGAGGACAATTGTAATAAAAATTTCGATCCCTTAAACAGTAACTGAATGACATTCTTCAGAGCCAAGTGGCACTTCTCCGAGAACAGTAAATGTTTAAGTAGCTTCATGTGTTTACGTATCACGCGTAACCGTAAATTAAAACGGAAAGCGCACATTTGTAATACGTGTAATTTCTTAATACTTACACTCCCTGCTCCCCTTATCTCCCCCCCTCCTCTCTTACAGACTGTCTCCTTCTCCCCCTCTCTTTCTTCATCTCCTTCTTCTCCTCCCTCTTTTCTATGAGCATTTGTTCCTCCTCCTCTTCCTGCCCAACTCCTCTTCCGTCTCTTCTTGCTCCCTTCTTTTGTCTCCTTTCTTCGTCCAACTGCTCCTCGATGCTACTCTCTCTGTGCATTTCTACCTCCTCCCTGTCCATTATTCGCAACACTTCCCATTTCCTCTACCCCTCTGTCACTTCCACCTCCCCCCCTTCTTACACCATTGTATAACGTAGAGCCTTGTTTTATGATATACTCAAAGTATTATATATATGCTCAAAGTATTGTATGTCTGAACGTTCTTCACCAAATGTTTTGAGATTTTGGCACTACGTTGTACTGGCATACAAGCGAGTTTTTATGTACCAAATTTTCTGATATATGTCATACATGCATTTATATAAATAACTGCTTTAGGAAACACACAATATGTTCCAAAGCCACAGTTGCTTCTTAGAAAATAATCTTTTTAATATACTTCCTTTTAACTACCAAACCATTATTTAAATAAATTTTATAATATTGAAACGGAATTAAAAAATTTGAAAAAAATACCTAAAAATGGGTTACACATCATATGTTCAAGAAATAATTATCTGAAAACCTTCCTGTATTAGAATTCAACGTTGTGAAAATTTCAACGCAATTGGTCAGAAACTTTGCGAGATCAACGATTTTGAACAAACGAATGTTCACATTTTTGTTAATACATATTTCGAAACAATAAGCTATCAATATTTACAGACTTGTATGTTGTCATTGGATTGTAGCCTCCGTCGCACAAGACATCATGACTGTGCGACGTACAGTACAGTACTTGAAGTACACTGACGTTCTATAAAGGCGCTGCACACGAAAGTCAGATTTAATCCTTAGTATGATAGTTTCATATATTGTCTTAACCTGGTATGTAGGTGATGCTTTATTTATGTTAATGGATGCTGGCATTGCTCCCTATAAAACAATTTCATATTCAATCCCTTTTTATCGAAATAATTATTCATTGATTATGGACCTTTTGCTAACAACTGACTAACGTCCACAGGTATGTTAATGCGCAAGACACTGAAGTTTTGAAACTCAAAGACATTACTGATCGTTAATATAAAGATTCTTTCACCTTCCTGATGGAACATCCAGGCCGTTGGCGTAAGGATATGAGTTTCTGGAAGGAGCTTTGTACGAGGCAGTGCGTAATACATGAAATACCAATTCCCTCTCCCCTCGCTCCTTTAATACTAAGTATACAAATTGTTCTGCATGTATTATAAAGATAAGATTATTGGCCACGTAATGAACATTTGATGCGAATTCCTGAAGATGCAACTACATATTTACTCTGCAAATCACATTTAAGTACCTGTCAGAGTTACTCGAACCGCTTTCAGTAATGTAAACCATCAGCATTTTCTAAGTCTGAGCTTCTAGCTCCCAACGCCATATTCGAACAAAATGTAGTAAGAACCAAACATTCACTAACTCTATAAAAGCTTCACATACGTTGAATCTATAATTCTATAAGAACTGATAACACCTGAAAAGTCACTACTTCACGGAATAATGTGAGCACAAATAAAAATTGACATATATACTGCGAATGATATGAAGTTTTATTGAAACAAAAAATGCGCACAAAACGACCATCAGATGGCTCTTCGTGTAAAACAAAAGCAATAATTAGCGTGAGTAATGACTTTCAACAAAGACGATGTCCTCCTTAACAAATCCACATGTTTCGTAGTCATGCATCAACAGTGCCTCTAATCTAGGGACAACGTTGTGAACAGCACTGTACAGCTGATCAGAAGGTATTTTGAGAAATTGGTATTGAATGTTGTATTTCGGTATTCGTAATTATTTTGAAGATCATAGTTAATCTAACACAAGCCCATCCAATGCATTTAAATATCTGTAACATGAACCTAGTTACGCTGCATTTAGAAATAAAATAAGGTAAGTAATATTAAACCTATGTACAATAAAGTATTGTATTTAAATCTTCAAAATAATTCTAAACAATAAAAATTATCATACAGTTCACTCAGCGTACTCATGTCACATTTTCAGAGTAAATAAATTACAGCAGAAAATGTAGTAAAATATAACTCTGACCAGAGATCTCATTATAAGCAGAAAGCTGTCAGTCGACAACAAGACGAATAGTGCAGTGACCATGTACATATTGCAAGTTACAAAGTGTTTCTGCTACAACAGCAAATAGGAAATCCCAAGCACCAACATGCAGAGGAGATTCTAAATACTTCCAAGCACAGCAAATTTGTAAAATTACATGAGCGAAATTCAACGAATAAAAATTCATTTTGCACAGGCATATGCAGCTTCCAAAGTGTTGTCGGCATCTACATATTGAACCAAAACTGCAGATGGGTGGAAACCCGAAACGCGTTTTGACATAAATGAAATATATTAAAAATGTGGCCGCTTGCTGATTTTACTGAAATACAAATTGTAAGACATAAAATTGTGCATAAATTACGTTTCAAGAATAATAACTTATAACTGAAGGAATTAGATTACGTAACGAAACAATAAAGCTGGTAGATGAGTTTTGTTAGTTGGGCAGTAAAATAACATACGATGCTCGCAGCATAGATGATATAAACTGCAGAATGGCAACTGGAAGAAAAAACCATTCTGAAAACAGAAAAACTGTTAACATCGAATATCAATATAAGTGTCAGCAAGTCTTTTACAACGGCATTTGTGTTGAGTGTTGCCTTGTGCGGTAGTGAATGATGGACGATAAATAGTTTAGACGGGAAGAGGATACAAGCTTTTGAAATGTAGTGTTAGAGAAAATTGCAGAAAATTAGGTGAGTAGAACACTTATTTAACGAGTAGTTACTGCATAGAAAGAGGGAGAAAAAATGAATTTCTTGCATACGTTGACTAAAAGAAGCGATAGATTGATAGGACACCTTCGTAGACGTAAAGCAATCGCGAATTCAGGATTGGAGGGAAGTGTAAAAATCGTAGAGACCACGAGACGAGTATAGTAAGCAGATTCAAATAGTTATGTTGTAAAAACAGTCTTGATCGCAGGAAGTTGATCTGTTTAACAAGTTTCGACCTATTGCAGTTATCAACGTGGAGCCAGAATGCAGCCATGGCAGCCCTGCAGATGTCAGCACCGGCCACATGGGCTGTATGATTGTTTCTGAAGATGACCTGCAATGAGTCGAAACCGGTTAAATAAAATTACCTTCTGCGATCTAGACTGTTTTTTACAACATAAATATCTCCAAGAAAGATCGCTGTTGCTCCTGAGACAACGTTGTCTAAATTAAACAGATTCAAATAGATGTGGGTTGCCGTTTCAATGAGATGAGGAGGCTTGCTCAGGATAGAGTTGGGTGGAGAGCTGCATCAAACCAGTACCGCGACGACAGATCATTATAAGTACTTATATATTTATTCCTGCCCGTTATTACAACTTTTAAATACATAATGTGCCATTGTGTACGTCTTATTTAGCATCGTGAAACTCACTCCAAAATGGCAGGAAACGTACCCTGAATTTATTTTGCGTGTACTATCGATTCTTGTAATCGTAATCGCCTTGGGAGTGATTCGTTTTGTACGAGGGTACGATCTTAAATAGTGGCAGCTGTTTATTCACAACCGATACAAAAGCATTACATATTTTCACCTGTTACTGTTCCTCAAAGCAGTCATCAGCGTTGTGTATAACCTGCTGCCAGCGATGTGGAACGCGAAGTACAGCGTTAGCAGTCCCTGTTCTGATGATGGTGCGAATGGAGCGTTGTACTACCGGTCTAATATCTGGAACAGTTCTGAAGTGAATGCCACGAACTGATTCCTGCCGGCCGCGGTGGCCGAGGGGACTGAGGCGCTCCAGTCACGGTCTGCACGCCCACTACGGTCGGGGGTTCGAATCCCCCCTCGGGCATGGATATTTGTGCCGTACTTAGTATTAGCTAAGTTTGTAAGTTTAGGGACTGATGACCTCGTAGTTAAGTCCCATAAACTATACAAACATTTCAACATTTGGAGTGGTTCCTTCATCTTTGGAATCAAATCAAAGTCTCAAGAAGTCCGGGGAGTATGGTGGATGGTACAGTACTTGCCAGTCCCATCGATGGAACAGAGCAGCCATAGCTTGCACTGTATGCACCTGCGCATTGTCGTACAAAATGATCAGTGGGTTGAGCAGAAAGTGTTGCCGCTTCTTTCGCAAAGCTGGTCGCAGGTGATGCTCCAATAACGAATGATACTGTGCATTGACAGTCTGCCGTGGAGGAACTTAATGCGTCCGGATAACACCGTCACAGTCGTACACGAGAATCACCGTATCTTTCGCCATACTGTGGTCTGACCTGTTCTGACGCAAATTCACGCGCAAACTGTGGCTGCTCTGTTCGGTCGATGGGACTGGGGAGTAGTATACCATCCACCATATTCCCTGGACTGAAGTCCTTGTGCCTATATTACGAAGATGAAGGAACTACTTCGTGGCATTTCCTTCAGAACTGTTTCAGGGATTCGACAGGCAGTAGACCACTCCAGTCACACCATCAACAGAACAGGCTCTGCTAACTGTGTACTACGCCTTCCACATCGCTGTCAACGGCTTCTACACAACGCTGGTGTCTACTTTGAGCAACAGTAACAGGTGCAACTATGTAACGCTTTTGTATCTGTTGTGAATAAATAGTTGCCACTATTTGCATCCGCATCGAGGACGCCCTAGCGCCCATCGGCTGTGAAAGTGAGGTCGACGCAGCCAGCAGGTGCGATTCGTAGAGCTTTGCGCTGAATACGCGCCGTGTAGTGAGGTTGTCTGGTGGCGGGTCGTGGCCTCTGCTGCAGCTGCTCGCTCACACCTGCCGGCCCGCACTATCGCCTCTGGCCTCGTTACACACTGACGCCTCTTCCCCACTCTGCTCGACCTCCTGCTCCTACCTCACTACCGGCGACCCAACAGCACATTTATAGTGTGTCGTCTCCCACTTACAAGGGAAACTTCACACCGCACCCCCATCGGATATACTGGTAAGGTGCCCCGATGCATAGCCCGTCCAACCCTGCAGTCAGAGTCTAACAAAAAGAGTCACGAAACTCCCGGGAGTTTTCTGCAACTTGGCGACTGCAGCGCTGCCAAGCGGCCGGGTCGTAAGAACAACCCGAGAGGCGAGAAACCATACTGCTTTAGATATGGAGTCGAACGACACGTTTTCAATGCGACTGTACTTCGGAGCTTATTGCGTCGCGATAAATTGTAGTTAGAGGAAAACTAAGAAAATGTACATTTTCTCAAATATGAAAGGCTCTTACATTGTAGGATAGAATAAAGTGTGTTAAAATTTAAGGGTGTATGGAATCTGTAATAGAGAGAGAGAGAGAGGTAACTTACTCAGTATTTTTCTTCAACGTTATTTTTCATAGTCTACTGATAGGTTTGTGGAAGTCAAAACAAACTTTTGCACAGTAGTCTACTATTGGTGAAGCAGCAATGATAGTCGGAAGTTAACAGTGATTTGTTTGTACAAAATGTAAAATAAAATGTAACTAACTGTAGTTTAACATGTACAGACAAACTGAGATTTTAGCAGGAAAAGATACTTAAGGATTTACAGTACCTTTACATTAAAAAATATATATATATATATATATATATATATATATATATATATATATATATATGTTCAAATGTTTGTTAAGCTTATGGGACTTAACTACGGGGTCATCAGTCCCTAAAATTACAAACTACTTATGGACTAGCTAATACTAAGGACGCCACAAATATCCATGCCCGAGGGGGGATTCGAACCGCCGACCGTAGTGGCCGTGCAGACCGTGACTGGAGCGCCTCAGTCCCCTCGGCCACCGCGGCCGGCCTTTTATAAGACGTAATACTTAGTCTCTAAGAATGTAAAAATTGTGTATATTACCAGTATCAAATGTATTAAGATGTTCAAAATCTGCAGAAAAAAATACATGTGGAACGTGTAACTACGAACCAGTACATTATATAACTATAAACCAGTTGCTTTTGAACTTAAACACACCAGGTTACAATTCGCTTCTTGTCTTAAATCGTTTTTGCATGTTATGATTATGATCGTGCTAGTGTGAGCCGTATGTATTACGATGCACTGACATGTTATTATTACAAACTGACAGAAACAGGAAACAGGATTTTCGTTTAATAATGTTATCGTATTTGTGTCACGAAATACAGTTCCAAGTTTAATGCCTAGGAAATATATAAACAACAGCAATAATAAATAATAAATTCTTCGTTTCGGTAGTGCCATTTTCTGCTACTGAGCTTGCTACCCAGCCGCTAGGAGCGCTAGTATCGCTTCAGCTGTCAAATGGTTGCATTTTTTCCCGTACTGAGTTTCGCGACTGTGTGTTTTAGACTGTGCTGCAGTAGTCGCGTGTCGACTGGCAGTCCGCATGGAATTAAATAATTTCAGTAGCAAGAGTCGTCACATTAATGGACAATATGATATTTACTGTGACTTGGAGCTTTTTACGTCAATACTTTTGACAGAGCTGTAAATTCGGTCCAATTTCACTCAAATAGAGTTCGAAATGTTCAAATGTCTGTAAAAATATCGGAACAAACTGCGTGGTCATCAGTCCGTAGCTTACAAACTACTTAAACCTAGGTAAACTAACCTAAGGACAAACACACACACCCATGCCCCAGGGAGGACTCGAACCTCCACGGCGAGCAACCGCGCGCTCCGCAGTGAGGTGCTTTAGACTGCAGAATGGCAATGAGAAGAAAAACATTTTTGAAAAAGAGAAATTTGCTAACATAGAATATTAATTTGAGTGTAAGGAAGTCTTTTCTGAAGGTATTTGTGTGGAGTGTTGCCTTGTACGGGAATGAAACATGGACGATAAACAGTGCGGACAGGAAGAGAATAAGAGGCTTTTGAAATGTGGTGCTACAGAATGCTGAAGATTAGGTGGGTAGATCGCATAACTAATGAAGAGGTACTGAACATAATTGCTGAGAAAAGGAATTTTTGGCATACCCTGACTAAAAGTGAGGATTGCTTGGTAGGACACATTGTTAGACATCGAGGAATCGTAAATTTAGTATTGGAGGGAAGTGTGGGGGGTAAAAATCGCAGAGAGAGACCAAGAGACGCCTATAGTAAGCAGATTCAAGTGGATGTGGGTCGTCGTTCTTATGAGGAGTTGAAAAGGCTTGCTCAGGATAGAGAAGGATGGAGAGCTGCATCAAACCAGTCTCCGGACTGAAGACCATAACAAAACAACAACATTACAACAATTGTCGTAGCCTCTCCATAGGTTAGGGCACAGTAACAACCTTTCTGGTTCTTTCTGTCTCTGGGTAAAAAACCACAAAAAAGTGTCTACACGGTATACGCTGCAAATCACATTTCAGTGCCTGGCAGAGGGTTCATCGAACCATCTTTATGCTATTTATCTCCTATTCCGTTCTCGAATAGCGCGGGATGAAAGATCATTTCTACCTATGTAGGTGGGGGACAACAATATATTTTCGCATTCGGAGGAGAATGTTAGCGATTGGAGGTTCGTAAGTAGCCTACGCCGCAGTGATAAGCGCCGTTGTTGTAATGATTCCCATCCCAGATCCTGTATCATTTCCGTAACGCTGTCTCCCCTGTATCGTGACAATACAAAACGAGCTGCCCTTCTTTCGACTCTTTCGATGTCCTCCGTCAAACAGACCTGATAAGGATTCCACACTGGGCAGCAATACTCCAAAAAAGGACGGACAAGCGTAGTGTATGCAGTTTCTTTAGTAGTTCTGTTGCATCTTTTAAGGGTTCTGCCAATAAAACACAGTCTCTGGTTCGCCTTTCCCACGACATTCCTAGGTATTTTGTGGTGTTTACGGCCTTCACTTTAGCTTGATTTATCTTGTAAACAAAGTTTAACGGATTTCTTTTCGTACTCATGTGGACGAACTCACACTTCTCATTATTTAGAGTTTATTGCCAATTTTACTCCATAGTAATATCTTATTTAGATCGTTCTGCAGTTGGTTTTCATCTTCAGACGATTTTACTAGACGGTAAATGACGGCGTCATCTGCAAAAAACCTAAGAGAACTACTTAGATTTTTCCCTAAATAGTTTATGTAGATAAGGAACAGCAGAGGACCAATAACACTACCCTGTAGAACGCCCGATATCACCTCTGGTTTAGTCGATGCCTTAGCACTGATTAATACAAACTGTGTCCTCTCCGACAGGAAATCCCCTATCCAGACGGAAAAAGAGCTAGTTTTGCTTCGCATGAACAATATTTTCGAAATCCATGTTGACCATGGGTCAACAGATCATTCTGTTGGAGATAATTCATAATATTTGAATACAGGATATGTTCCAAAACCCTGCTGCAAATTGACGTCAATGAAATAGGCCTGTAGTTTAGTGGGTTAATCCTACTGCCTTTCTTGAATATAGGTGTGACCTGTGGAACTTTCCATCTTTTGGTACAGATCCTCCTTTGAGAGAGCGGTTGTATATGGTTGTTAAGTAAGATTGCTTCAGCATAATCAGATAGAAATCTGATGGGTATACAGTCCGGACCAGAAGTCTGGTTCTTGTTAAATGATTTAAGTTTCTTCACTACTCCGAGGATATCTACTTCATGGTTACTCATTTTGGCCTCTGTTTGCAATTCGAAATATGGGATGCTGGTTTCATCTTCTTTTGCGAATAAGTTTCTAAAAGCTATGCTTAGTAGCTCTGCTTTAGTAGCGCTATCATCGGCAGGATCGCCATTACTATCACGTAGTGAGGGTATTGTTTGTGTTTTGCCCTTAGTATATTTAACATATGACTAAAATCTCTTTGGGTTTTCACTCAAATTTCGAGAACGAGTTTCGTTGCAAAAAGTATTGCAGGCATCTCGCATTGAAGTCCTCCCTAAATTGCGAGCTTCTGTGTAGGATGCCCAATCCTGGGGATTTTGTGTTCGTTTAAATTTAGTATGCCTTTTCCGTTGCTTTTGGAATAGTGTCTTGACCTGTTTTGTGTACCAAAGGGGGATCGCCTCCTTCTTTTATTTATTTAGTATAAAACTGTTAGTTGCTGTCGATACCACTTCTTTGAATTTGAGCCACGTCTGGTCTACACTTACTTTTAGTGTTAGAAACGAGTGGGAATTGTCTTTCAAGAAGCAATGTATTGTACAGGGTGCCTAGAAAAGGGCTCCCTGATTTCAAAATTAAATATCTCGAAAACAAAGATCGATAGAGAAATGCAGTAAACGGTTTGTTTATTGTGAAAGCTGTAAGAAGTTTATACAGCAGTTTGAAATAATAGTTACAAAAGCTGCTAACAGATGGCGCTGAACGCTGTGCAGCTGATATCAGCATACATAAGTGAAATAATCGTATGAAAACACTCTTTGCAAACAATCACATCACAATGTTTTCAAAATGTTCACCATTGGCACTACAGAGGTGGCGCAAACGAAGAATGAAATTCGCCATCACATTTCGTAGTGTCTCAACCGAAATGGATTCACATGCCACAGAGATCGCCGATTCAAGCTCGTCCAGCGTGGCGGGATGTTTCGGGTAGACCATGTCTTTCACTGTGCCCCACAAAAAAAGTCACATGGAGTTAAATCCAGTGAATATGGAGGCCAATCCATGCCCGCACCAGTAAATTTGGGATATTCCAAAGCAATGACTCGATTCCCGAAGTATTCCTCAACAAAGCGCAACACTTGTTCAGTCCGATGTGGTCGGGCTCCATCTTGCATAAACCATTCAGTACCTGGTCGATCCTCTAACGCATGCTGTGTGGCGACAAATTGTTCCAAAATTGCAACGTAACGTGCACCAGTGACCGTTCCTCGAATGAAAAAAAGGTTCAATAATGTCTCTGCTGCATACTGCAGCCACACAGTAACTTTAGGAGGATACAGGGGTTTCGCTTCACACCAATATGGCTTTTTGGAACCCCAAAATCGCCAGTTCTGCTTATTCACGTATCCATTCAGGTGGAAGTGTGCTTCATCTGTAAACCAGATGCAGCCAACATCAAATCCTTCACTATCAATCATTCTGAGCATCTGATTAGCAAAGGCAACCCTTTGTTGCACAGCTCGTACGGATATGGCCTGGTGCGTTTGAATTCTGAATGGAAACATGTGTAGGCTCTTTCTCAGTATTTTCTGCGTACTGGAACGCTTCAAACCAGTCTCAGATGCAATTCTACGGACGGATGACATTAGATTTCGCTGAATAAGTCCAGGAACTGTGGCGAATTTTCAGGAGTAACTGCGGTTTGCTTGCGGCCAACATACCCCACTAGATCATCAGTTACGCTGCCTGTTCGTTGAAATTTTGCGAAGACCGTACGAATGGTTTTCGCATCGGGTCCTTTTGGAACATTAAATCGTGCTTGAAAACTTCTCCTTGTTGCCGTAGGACTCTCTTCTAACCTGTGGTCCTCTAGAACCAGAAAAACGCGTTTTTCAATGGAGTACATGGTTTTAATCTCTTCCTTCGGCACGCTAACCTCCTTTCACGTTTCAACAGTGGAACTGATCGCTCTGGGCTTCGGATCACTATTTATACTAGGCATTACGTATGGCGTTTACAGCGCCATCTGTTAGCAGATTTTGCATATATTATTTCAAACTGCTGTATAAACTTCTTACAGCTTTCACAATAAACATACCGTTTACTGCATTCCTCTATCGATCTTTGTTTTCGAGATATTTAATTTTGAAATCAGGGAGTCCTTTACTGGACACCCTGTGTTTATATCAGCTTTTCAGAACAAATATACTTTTCGTCTATTTTTGGTAACTTTGGGACTTTCGATATTCAATATCGCTACGACAGCTCTGTGTTAATTAATACCTGTATCCGTTCTGATGCTCGTTATGAGCTCAGGATTATTTGTTACCAAGAGATCAAGTGTGTCTTGACATCCATTTACAATTCTAGTTGGCTCATGAATTAATTGTTCGAAGTAATTCTCAGAGAATGCGTTGAGTACAATTTCGCACGATGTTTTATGCTTACCTCCTGATTTGAAAATATAATTTCGCCAACAGCTTGAGGGTAAATTGAAATCACCACCTACTGTTATTGTGTGAGTCGGGTACGTGTTTGCAATTAGACACAGGTTTTCTTTGAACCTTTCTGCTATTGTATCGTCAGAGTGGGAGGGCCGATAAAAGGAACCAATTATTATTTTTTTACGATTTTAGAATACTACCTATACTGATAACAACTCACAGGAACTATCAACTTCAACTTCACTACACGAAATACTACTTTTGACGGCGACAAACACGTCTCCACCTATTTTGTTTAATTTATCCTTTCTGAACACAGTTAGATCTTTTGCAAATGCTTCTGCTGAACTTATTGTCAGCAGAAGCCAACTTTCGCTACCTATAATGATGTGTGTTTCGGTGCTTTCCATGAACGCTTGGAGTTCTGGTACTTTCCTGACACAGATACGAGAATTTACAACTGTTATACCGTTAATTCCTAGATCTATATTTCTCCTGTGATCGACCTGCACCCTTTGAGACAGCCCATGTAGTGTTTCTGCAAAGCCCTCTACCCTTTACAAAAATCGCCCAGTCCACGCCGTATCGCATTAATAGAGAAAAAAACTTCAATAAAAGATGAACCTAAAAAGACCAGGTAACTAATAGAAAACAACTCAGCGATAACTTGACACACTTGGTGAATAAACTATAATATGGAAATAATGGCGTACCAACGACGCTAATTATATGTATCGCCGATAGTCACACGGGACTCTCAATCCGCAACTGTTGAGCATTCCACCACAGCTGCTCCTCTGATCAACGTGAAACAACAGAGTAACATACTACTTCTCATTACTGGAAGGTACTGAATTTAAGTAATTTTAGGTGCGTCGAGAAGAACAGGAAACTGCGGAGTGTCAGTCCGCGTGCGACTACTGCGGGGTTGACTGAACAGAAATCATTATAGAGCTGAAAAACCACATGTATTCGGTACTGAGTAACGAATAATTTGGCTAACTCGAAGTATTAGATAGTTATTCATAAATACATTTCGTTACTCGCATCTGCCGTATTGATACGAACTTATTCATGAACACATTTTGTTACTTACATCTAACGTATTGATACGAATTCGGTAAAGAAAACCGATACGGAGAATTCTTCTGTTCTGCGATAATATTCATTCTGACGTAAGTAACATACGTGACCATTTTAAGCGTCTATTGTCTTGTGTATCTCTACATTTGTAAATGGTTATTTTAGTTGTTTTAGATTATACTTCTTGGCTCATGTTTGAAGGTTAATTATTGATTATATAACGTCCGCTTTTAACGCAAACACACGTTTTATTGTATTTTTACCTTAAAGATTTCAGTTTAATGGTTAATTAGTTGCTTTCTATCTGGTCTAGCACAGAAAAGGTTTTGTGAAAAGTACTGAAAAGTTATTGCCCCATTCGCACTATCAACAGAATAGGCTCTGTTGACGGTATACTACGCCTTCCACATCGCTGGCAACGGGTTCTACACAACTACGTTGATGGACAGTAACAGGTGCAAACATGCAACGCTTTTGTAACTGCCGCGGTGGAGTAGCCGTGCAGTCTAAAGCGTCTCGCTGCGGAGCGCGCGGTTGCTTGCCGTGGCCGCGGTGGCCGAGGTGACTGACGCACTCCAGCCACGGTCAGCACGGCCACTACAGTCGGGGGTTCGAATCCCCCCTCGGGCATGGATATTTGTGCCGTCCTAGTTCGTAAGTAGTTCATAAGTAGTTTGTAAGTTTAGGGACTGATGACCCCGTAGTTAAGTCCCATAAGCTTAACAAACATTTGAACATTTGCTTGCCGTGGAGGTTCGAGTCCTCCCTGGGGCATGGGTGTGTGTGTGTGTTTGTCCTTAGGTTAGTTTACCTAGGTTTAAGTAGTTTGTAGGCTACGGACTGATGACCACGCAGTTTGGTCCGATAGAATTACAAACATTTGAACAGCTTTTGTAACTGATGTCAATAAATAGTTGCCACTATTTAAGTTCCATGCCTCGTAGTAACTATGGTTCTGCCTTTTCTTCACAGTAACTTCCAGTAGTTCTACTCCTTTATGCAGGAGACCTGTGAAATTTGGAAGGTAAGGAAAGAGGTTCATACGGAAGTAATAGTATGGGAGTAGACTGTGAGTTATGCATAGATAGCTAAATCGACAGCGCATACTGAAAGAATCTGTGTTCAAATTCGTTCCGTTTACGATTGTTTAACCTCAGACTAAAATTTAATACCAGCCGTTACTCATCGACAAAAAGAAAAATTGGTTCTAAAAGACAACTCGCCGGAAGTAAAAAAAACGAATGTGAAGCACTCTAAAAGAAGTTTTGAAACTTGAAAGAAGTATGTCTGTACTAGGTAACAGTTTGAGGAATTAAAGAATTTTCAGAAGTAAGAAACGAAAATGCTGAAATGGTCAACTGTGGGGAATGGAGCAGAATTTTAGAGTGAATTACATCCGAGACTTGTACTACCCCGTTAAAGCATAGTCTTCAAAACTTATATCGAAAACTTAATTTGAACATCAACTTGCGACCATTTGGTGAAATATTTTTCAGTTCCGACAGCAAACCTCTACTGTACAATCTGGCTTTCCAAGAAACAACGACTGAACTTCTCGAATCAGTCCTCGCAATTTAGACAAAACTAAAGATCGTAAAATTTCCAATAGTAACAGAATCTTTGTGAAAAATTCAGTTGTAGAATAAGTTCTTGAATATGCTGTGGGAAAGTCTAGAACAGCGAAGGAAACTCTCGCAGTATATCTGACACATGAGAGGGCACAAAACAAATGTCAGCAGGCTAAGGGCATATCAGTTTTCCAGATGTAACTCCATATTGTCTCGGAGTGTGGGACAGCGCCTGGCTCGTCAATGAAGTAATGACGTACCAAAAGCCGTGAAATTTTCAGGGTTAATTCCAATTACAGGACTCATTTCGTTACCGCGTTAGTGTCATTTTCAGACCATACTGTCGACTGTTATCATCTCGTATACGTTGAAAGACGACCGTCTGTCGTCTTCCATATATTTTTTTGTATATTTCTGTAACGTTATAATTTATTTAATGACTTTAAGATGTTCAATCGCATCATATAAGTGAGCTGGTTCACATATTTTGTGGGCCCCGTCTACTAATGTTTTAATCACGCCTCTGTTTTGTCTTTGGTGGTGCTTAGAATCTTTTTGCAGATATCGATCAGTGTGTGTGTCTTTCCTGTAAACGTTACGACCCAGTGATCCGTCCTCTCGTTTGATTACCGTCACGTCTAAAAGTTCAGTGGAACATTGTTTTGCCGACCGCGATGGCCGAGGCGCTCCAGTCATGGTCTGCACGGCCACTATGGTCGGGGGTTCGAATCCCCCCTCGGGCATGGATATTTGTGCCGTCCTTAGTCTTAGCTAGTTCATAAGTAGTTTGTAAGCTTAGGGACTGATGACCCCGTAGTTAAGTCCCATAAGTTCTACAAACATTTGAACATTGCTTTCCTTTTCCTTAGTGAATTGTAGGATTGATATTGTTCAGATGTAACAGGAAAGCATCCATCTCCTCTTTACCGTGTGTCCATATAACAAATGTGTCGTCAACATATCGATACCATCTGGCTTTTTTTGTGGCTGTCTTCAGTCAAAAATGTTCAAATGTTTGTAGAACTTATGCGACTTAACTATGGGACTTAACTACGGGGTCATCAGTCCCTAAACGTACAAACTACTTATCAACTACCTTATACTAAGGACGGCACAAATATCCATGCCCGAGGGGGGATTCGAACCCCCGACCGCAGTGGCCGTGCAGACCGTGACTGGAGCGCCTCAGTCCCTTCGGCCACCGCAGCCGGCTGTCTTCAGTCCTCCATGACCAAGTCAGCAACAACCGGACTAAGAGGAGTAACCATAGCCACCCCGTCCAACTGCTCATAAAAAATATATATTACTGTATTGAAAATAAGTTGTTGTGAGACAGAGCCTGAATAATGGCACAATGTCAGTAGGAAAAATATCCGTTACGCATGTGATAGCTTCGTTCACTGGGATCGTGGTAAACAACGACTCCACATCAAAACTGACCAGGATACCATGAGGGTCCACACTTAATTCTTTCATAATATCGATGAAGTGATATGAGTTCTTAATATGGCGATTAGTTCCCTCCACATAAGGTTTCAG